>OZ012662.1:17604145-18204145 GCA_963942545.1 Oxycera nigricornis
ATTGGGAGAATAGGGTAAAAATGCTTTAGAGGAATAGGGATATTCTCACAAGGGGGGGGTATTGGGAGAATAGGGTAAAAATGCTTTTTTGGAAAAGGGATATTCTCACAAGGGGGGGTATTGGGAGAATAGGGTAAAAATGCTTTTTGGAAAAGGAATATTCTCACAAGGGGGGGTATTGGGAGAATAGGGTAAAAATGCTTTAGAGGAATAGGGATATTCTCACAAGGGGGGGGTATTGGGAGAATAGGGTAAAAATGCTTTTTTGGAAAAGGGATATTCTCACAAGGGGGGGGTATTGGGAGAATAGGGCAAAAATGCTTTTTTGGAAAAGGGATATTCTCACAAGGGGGGGGTATTGGGAGAATAGGGTAAAAATGCTTTAGAGGAATAGGGATATTCTCACAAGGGGGGGTATTGGGAGAATAGGGTAAAAATGCTTTAGAGGAATAGGGATATTCTCACAAGGGGGGGTATTGGGAGAATAGGGTAAAAATGCTTTAGAGGAATAGGGATATTCTCACAAGGGGGGGGTATTGGGAGAATAGGGTAAAAATGCTTTTTTGGAAAAGGGATATTCTCACAAGGGGGGGGTATTGGGAGAATAGGGTAAAAATGCTTTTTGGAAAAGGGATATTCTCACAAGGGGGGGGGTATTGGGAGAATAGGGTAAAAATGCTTTTTTGGAATAGGGATATTCTCACAAGGGGGGGTATTGGGAGAATAGGGTAAAAATGCTTTAGAGGAATAGGGATATTCTCACAAGGGGGGGGGTATTGGGAGAATAGGGTAAAAATGCTTTAGAGGAATAGGGATATTCTCACAAGGGGGGGGTATTGGGAGAATAGGGTAAAAATGCTTTAGAGGAATAGGGATATTCTCACAAGGGGGGGTATTGGGAGAATAGGGTAAAAATGCTTTAGAGGAATAGGGATATTCTCACAAGGGGGGGTATTGGGAGAATAGGGTAAAAATGCTTTAGAGGAATAGGGATATTCTCACAAGGGGGGGGTATTGGGAGAATAGGGTAAAAATGCTTTTTTGGAAAAGGGATATTCTCACAAGGGGGGGGGGGTATTGGGAGAATAGGGTAAAAATGCTTTTTGGAAAAGGGATATTCTCACAAGGGGGGGGTATTGGGAGAATAGGGTAAAAATGCTTTTTTGGAATAGGGATATTCTCACAAGGGGGGGGTATTGGGAGAATAGGGTAAAAATGCTTTAGAGGAATAGGGATATTCTCACAAGGGGGGGGGGTATTGGGAGAATAGGGTAAAAATGCTTTAGAGGAATAGGGATATTCTCACAAGGGGGGGTATTGGGAGAATAGGGTAAAAATGCTTTTTTGGAAAAGGGATATTCTCACAAGGGAGGGGTATTGGGAGAATAGGGTAAAAATGCTTTTTTGGAAAAGGGATATTCTCACAAGGGGGGGGGTATTGGGAGAATAGGGTAAAAATGCTTTTTTGGAATAGGGATATTCTCACAAGGGGGGGTATTGGGAGAATAGGGTAAAAATGCTTTAGAGGAATAGGGATATTCTCACAAGGGGGGGGTATTGGGAGAATAGGGTAAAAATGCTTTAGAGGAATAGGGATATTCTCACAAGGGGGGGTATTGGGAGAATAGGGTAAAAATGCTTTAGAGGAATAGGGATATTCTCACAAGGGGGGGTATTGGGAGAATAGGGTAAAAATGCTTTAGAGGAATAGGGATATTCTCACAAGGGGGGGGGTATTGGGAGAATAGGGTAAAAATGCTTTTTTGGAAAAGGGATATTCTCACAAGGGGGGGTATTGGGAGAATAGGGTAAAAATGCTTTTTGGAAAAGGGATATTCTCACAAGGGGGGGGTATTGGGAGAATAGGGCAAAAATGCTTTTTTGGAAAAGGGATATTCTCACAAGGGGGGGTATTGGGAGAATAGGGTAAAAATGCTTTTTGGAAAAGGGATATTCTCACAAGGGGGGGTATTGGGAGAATAGGGTAAAAATGCTTTAGAGGAATAGGGATATTCTCACAAGGGAGGGGTATTCGGAGAATAGGGTAAAAATGCTTTTTTGGAAAAGGGATATTCTCACAAGGGGGGGTATTGGGAGAATAGGGCAAAAATGCTTTTTTGGAAAAGGGATATTCTCACAAGGGGGGGGGGGGTATTGGGAGAATAGGGTAAAAATGCTTTAGAGGAATAGGGATATTCTCACAAGGGGGGGTATTGGGAGAATAGGGTGAAAATGCTTTAGAGGAATAGGGATATTCTCACAAGGGGGGGTATTGGGAGAATAGGGTAAAAATGCTTTAGAGGAATAGGGATATTCTCACAAGGGGGGGGTATTGGGAGAATAGGGTAAAAATGCTTTTTTGGAAAAGGGATATTCTCACAAGGGGGGGGGGGTATTGGGAGAATAGGGTAAAAATGCTTTTTGGAAAAGGGATATTCTCACAAGGGGGGGGTATTGGGAGAATAGGGTAAAAATGCTTTTTTGGAATAGGGATATTCTCACAAGGGGGGGTATTGGGAGAATAGGGTAAAAATGCTTTAGAGGAATAGGGATATTCTCACAAGGGGGGGTATTGGGAGAATAGGGTAAAAATTCTTTAGAGGAATAGGGATATTCTCACAAGGGGGGGTATTGGGAGAATAGGGTAAAAATGCTTTTTTGGAAAAGGGATATTCTCACAAGGGGGGGGGGTATTGGGAGAATAGGGCAAAAATGCTTTTTTGGAAAAGGGATATTCTCACAAGGGGGGGGGGTATTGGGAGAATAGGGTAAAAATGCTTTAGAGGAATAGGGATATTCTCACAAGGGGGGGTATTGGGAGAATAGGGTAAAAATGCTTTTTGGAAAAGGGATATTCTCACAAGGGGGGGGTATTGGGAGAATAGGGTAAAAATGCTTTAGTGGAAAAGGGATATTCTCACAAGGGGGGGGGTATTGGGAGAATAGGGTAAAAATGCTTTTTTGGAATAGGGATATTCTCACAAGGGGGGGTATTGGGAGAATAGGGTAAAAATGCTTTAGAGGAATAGGGATATTCTCACAAGGGGGGGTATTGGGAGAATAGGGTAAAAATGCTTTTTTGGAAAAGGGATATTCTCACAAGGGGTGGGTATTGGGAGAATAGGGTAAAAATGCTTTAGAGGAATAGGGATATTCTCACAAGGGGGGGTATTGGGAGAATAGGGTAAAAATGCTTTAGAGGAATAGGGATATTCTCACAAGGGGGGTATTGGGAGAATAGGGTAAAAATACTTTAGAGGAATAGGGATATTCTCACAAGGGGGGGGGTATTGGGAGAATAGGGTAAAAATGCTTTTTTGGAAAAGGGATATTCTCACAAGGGGGGGGTATTGGGAGAATAGGGTAAAAATGCATTTTGGAAAAGGGATATTCTCACAAGGGGGGGGTATTGGGAGAATAGGGTAAAAATGCTTTTTTGGAAAAGGGATATTCTCCCAAGGGGGGGGTATTGGGAGAATAGGGTAAAAATGCTTTTTTGGAATAGGGATATTCTCACAAGGGGGGGTATTGGGAGAATAGGGTAAAAATGCTTTAGAGAAATAGGGATATTCTCACAAGGGGGGGTATTGGGAGAATAGGGTAAAAATGCTTTAGAGGAATAGGGATATTCTCACAAGGGGGGGTATTGGGAGAATAGGGTAAAAATGCTTTAGAGGAATAGGGATATTCTCACAAGGGGGGGGGGGTATTATGAGAATAGGGTAAAAATGCTTTTTTGGAAAAGGGGATATTCTCACAAGGGGGGGTATTGGGAGAATAGGGTAAAAATGCTTTTTGGAAAAGGGATATTCTCACAAGGGGGGGTATTGGGAGAATAGGGTAAAAATGCTTTTTTGGAAAAGGGATATTCTCACAAGGGGGGGGTATTGGGAGAATAGGGTAAAAATGCTTTTTTGGAATAGGGATATTCTCACAAGGGGGGTATTGGGAGAATAGGGTAAAAATGCTTTAGAGGAATAGGGATATTCTCACAAGGGGGGGTATTGGGAGAATAGGGTAAAAATGCTTTTTTGGAAAAGGGATATTCTCACAAGGGGGGGTATTGGGAGAATAGGGTAAAAATGCTTTTTGGAAAAGGGATATTCTCACAAGGGGGGGTATTGGGAGAATAGGGTAAAAATGCTTTAGAGGAATAGGGATATTCTCACAAGGGGGGGGTATTGGGAGAATAGGGTAAAAATGCTTTTTTGGAAAAGGGATATTCTCACAAGGGGGTGGGGTATTGGGAGAATAGGGCAAAAATGCTTTTTTGGAAAAGGGATATTCTCACAAGGGGGGGTATTGGGAGAATAGGGTAAAAACGCTTTTTGGAAAAGGGATATTCTCACAAGGGGGGGTATTGGGAGAATAGGGTAAAAATGCTTTAGAGGAATAGGGATATTCTCACAAGGGGGGGGTATTGGGAGAATAGGGCAAAAATGCTTTTTTGGAAAAGGGATATTCTCATAAGGGGGGGGTATTGGGAGAATAGGGTAAAAATGCTTTAGAGGAATAGGGATATTCTCACAAGGGGGGTATTGGGAGAATAGGGTAAAAATGCTTTAGAGGAATAGGGATATTCTCACAAGGGGGGGGGGTATTGGGAGAATAGGGTAAAAATGCTTTTTTGGAAAAGGGATATTCTCACAAGGGGGGGGGGGTATTGGGAGAATAGGGTAAAAATGCTTTTTGGAAAAGGGATATTCTCACAAGGGGGGGTATTGGGAGAATAGGGTAAAAATGCTTTTTTTGGAAAAGGGATATTCTCACAAGGGGGGGGAGGAAATTGGGAGAATAGGGTAAAAATGCTTTTTTGGAAAAGGGATATTCTCACAAGGGGGGGGTATTGGGAGAATAGGGCAAAAATGCTTTTTTGGAAAAGGGATATTCTCACAAGGGGGGGTATTGGGAGAATAGGGTAAAAATGCTTTAGAGGAATAGGGATATTCTCACAAGGGGGGGTATTGGGAGAATAGGGTAAAAATGCTTTAGAGGAATAGGGATATTCTCACAAGGGGGGGTATTGGGAGAATAGGGTAAAAATGCTTTAGAGGAATAGGGATATTCTCACAAGGGGGGGGGGGGTATTGGGAGAATAGGGTAAAAATGCTTTTTTGGAAAAGGAATATTCTCACAAGGGGGGGGGGTATTGGGAGAATAGGGTAAAAATGCATTTTGGAAAAGGGATATTCTCACAAGGGGGGGGTATTGGGAGAATAGGGTAAAAATGTTTTTTTGGAAAAGGGATATTCTCCCAAGGGGGGGGTATTGGGAGAATAGGGTAAAAATGCTTTTTTGGAATAGGGATATTCTCACAAGGGGGGGTATTGGGAGAATAGGGTAAAAATGCTTTAGAGGAATAGGGATATTCTCACAAGGGGGGGTATTGGGAGAATAGGGTAAAAATGCTTTAGAGGAATAGGGATATTCTCACAAGGGGGGGGGTATTGGGAGAATAGGGTAAAAATGCTTTTTTGGAAAAGGGGATATTCTCACAAGGGGGGGTATTGGGAGAATAGGGTAAAAATGCTTTAGAGGAATAGGGATATTCTCACAAGGGGGGGGTATTGGGAGAATAGGGTAAAAATGCTTTTTTGGAAAAGGGATATTCTCACAAGGGGGGGTATTGGGAGAATAGGGTAAAAATGCTTTTTGGAAAAGGGATATTCTCACAAGGGGGGGTATTGGGAGAATAGGGTAAAAATGCTTTAGAGGAATAGGGATATTCTCACAAGGGGGGGGTATTGGGAGAATAGGGTAAAAATGCTTTTTTGGAAAAGGGATATTCTCACAAGGGGGGGGTATTGGGAGAATAGGGTAAAAATGCTTTTTTGGAAAAGGGATATTCTCACAAGGGGGGGTATTGGGAGAATAGGGTAAAAATGCTTTAGAGGAATAGGGATATTCTCACAAGGGGGGGGTATTGGGAGAATAGGGTAAAAATGCTTTTTTGGAAAAGGGATATTCTCACAAGGGGGGGTATTGGGAGAATAGGGTAAAAATGCTTTTTGGAAAAGGGATATTCTCACAAGGGGGGGTATTGGGAGAATAGGGTAAAAAATGCTTTAGAGGAATAGGGATATTCTCACAAGGGGGGGGTATTGGGAGAATAGGGCAAAAATGCTTTTTTGGAAAAGGGATATTCTCACAAGGGGGGGGTATTGGGAGAATAGGGTAAAAATGCTTTTTTGGAAAAGGGATATTCTCACAAGGGGGGGTATTGGGAGAATAGGGTAAAAATGCTTTTTGGAAAAGGGATATTCTCACAAGGGGGGGTATTGGGAGAATAGGGTAAAAATGCTTTAGAGGAATAGGGATATTCTCACAAGGGGGGGTATTGGGAGAATAGGGTAAAAATGCTTTTTTGGAAAAGGGATATTCTCACAAGGGGGGGGTATTGGGAGAATAGGGCAAAAATGCTTTTATGGAAAAGGGATATTCTCACAAGGGAGGGGTATTGGGAGAATAGGGTAAAAATGCTTTAGAGGAATAGGGATATTCTCACAAGGGGGGGTATTGGGAGAATAGGGTAAAAATGCTTTAGAGGAATAGGGATATTCTCACAAGGGGGGGGGGGTATTGGGAGAATAGGGTAAAAATGCTTTTTGGAAAAGGGATATTCTCACAAAGGGGGGGTATTGGGAGAATAGGGTAAAAATGCTTTTTTGGAAAAGGGATATTCTCACAGGGGGGGGGGTATTGGGAGAATAGGGTAAAAATGCTTTTTTGGAAAAGGGATATTCTCACAAGGGGGGGGTATTGGGAGAATAGGGCAAAAATGCTTTTTTGGAAAAGGGATATTCTCACAAGGGAGGGGTATTGGGAGAATAGGGTAAAAATGCTTTAGAGGAAAAGGGATATTCTCACAAGGGGGGGGGTATTGGGAGAATAGGGTAAAAATGCTTTTTTGGAATAGGGATATTTTCACAAGGGGGGGTATTGGGAGAATAGGGTAAAAATGCTTTAGAGGAATAGTGATATTCTCACAAGGGGGGGTATTGGGAGAATAGGGTAAAAATGCTTTTTTGGAATAGGGATATTCTCACAAGGGGGGGTATTGGGAGAATAGGGTAAAAATGCTTTTTGGAAAAGGGATATTCTCACAAAGGGGGGGTATTGGGAGAATAGGGTAAAAATGCTTTTTTGGAAAAGGGATATTCTCACAGGGGGGGGGGTATTGGGAGAATAGGGTAAAAATGCTTTTTTGGAAAAGGGATATTCTCACAAGGGGGGGGTATTGGGAGAATAGGGCAAAAATGCTTTTTTGGAAAAGGGATATTCTCACAAGGGAGGGGTATTGGGAGAATAGGGTAAAAATGCTTTAGAGGAAAAGGGATATTCTCACAAGGGGGGGGGTATTGGGAGAATAGGGTAAAAATGCTTTTTTGGAATAGGGATATTTTCACAAGGGGGGGTATTGGGAGAATAGGGTAAAAATGCTTTAGAGGAATAGGGATATTCTCACAAGGGGGGGGTATTGGGAGAATAGGCCAAAAATGCTTTTTTGGAAAAGGGATATTCTCACAAGGGGGGGTATTGGGAGAATAGGGTAAAAATGCTTTAGAGGAATAGGGATATTCTCACAAGGGGGGGTATTGGGAGAAAAGGGTAAAAATGCTTTTTTGGAATAGGGATATTCTCACAAGGGGGGTATTGGGAGAATAGGGTAAAAATGCTTTAGAGGAATAGGGATATTCTCACAAGGGGGGGGGTATTGGGAGAATAGGGTAAAAATGCTTTAGAGGAAAAGGGATATTCTCACAAGGGGGGGTATTGGGAGAATAGGGTAAAAATGCTTTAGAGGAATAGTGATATTCTCACAAGGGGGGGGTATTGGGAGAATAGGGTAAAAATGCTTTTTGGAAAAGGGATATTCTCACAAGGGTGGGGTATTGGGAGAATAGGGTAAAAATGCTTTTTTGGAAAAGGGATATTCTCACATGGGGGGGTATTGGGAGAATAGGGTAAAAATGCTTTTTTGGAAAAGGGATATTCTCACAAGGGGGGGGTATTGGGAGAATAGGGCAAAAATTCTTTTTTGGAAAAGGGATATTCTCACAAGGGAGGGGTATTGGGAGAATAGGGTAAAAATGCTTTAGAGGAATAGGGATATTCTCACAAGGGGGGGTATTGGGAGAATAGGGTAAAAATGCTTTTTGGAAAAGGGATATTCTCACAAGGGTGGGGTATTGGGAGAATAGGGTAAAAATGCTTTTTTGGAAAAGGGATATTCTCACATGGGGGGGTATTGGGAGAATAGGGTAAAAATGCTTTTTTGGAAAAGGGATATTCTCACAAGGGGGGGGTATTGGGAGAATAGGGTAAAAATGCTTTTTTGGAATAGGGATATTCTCACAAGGGGGGGTATTGGGAGAATAGGGTAAAAATGCTTTAGAGGAATAGGGATATTCTCACAAGGGGGGGGTATTGGGAGAATAGGGTAAAAATGCTTTTTTGGAAAAGGGATATTCTCACAAGGGGGGGTATTGGGAGAATAGGGTAAAAATGCTTTTTGGAAAAGGGATATTCTCACAAGGGGGGGTATTGGGAGAATAGGGTAAAAATGCTTTAGAGGAATAGGGATATTCTCACAAGGGGGGGTATTGGGAGAATAGGGTAAAAATGCTTTAGAGGAATAGGGAGATTCTCACAAGGGGGGGGGTACTGGGAGAATAGGGTAAAAATGCTTTTTTGGAAAAGGGATATTCTCACAAGGGGGGGTATTGGGAGAATAGGGTAAAAATGGTTTTTTGGAAAAGGGATATTCTCACAAGGGGGGGTATTGGGAGAATAGGGCAAAAATGCTTTTTTGGAAAAGGGATATTCTCACAAGGGGGGGGGTATTGGGAGAATAGGGTAAAAATGCTTTAGAGGAATAGGGATATTCTCACAAGGGGGGGTATTGGGAGAATAGGGTAAAAATGCTTTAGAGGAATAGGGATATTCTCACAAGGGGGGGTATTGGGAGAATAGGGTAAAAATGCTTTAGAGGAATAGGGATATTCTCACAAGGGGGTATTGGGAGAATAGGGTAAAAATGCTTTTTTGGAAAAGGGATATTCTCACAAGGGGGGGTATTGGGAGAATAGGGCAAAAATGCTTTTTTGGAAAAGGGATATTCTCACAAGGGGGGGTATTGGGAGAATAGGGTAAAAATGCTTTAGAGGAATAGGGATATTCTCACAAGGGGGGTATTGGGAGAATAGGGTAAAAATGCTTTAGAGGAATAGGGATATTCTCACAAGGGGGGGTATTGGGAGAATAGGGTAAAAATGCTTTAGAGGAATAGGGAAATTCTCACAAGGGGGGGGGTATTGGGAGAATAGGGTAAAAATGCTTTTTTGGAAAAGGGATATTCTCACAAGGGGGGGTATTGGGAGAATTGGGTAAAAATGCTTTTTGGAAAAGGGATATTCTCACAAGGGGGGGGGGGGTATTGGGAGAATAGGGTAAAAATGCTTTTTTGGAAAAGGGATATTCTCACAAGGGGGGGTATTGGGAGAATAGGGTAAAAATGCTTTTTTGGAATAGGGATATTCTCACAAGGGGGGGTATTGGGAGAATAGGGTAAAAATGCTTTAGAGGAATAGGGATATTCTCACAAGGGGGGGGTATTGGGAGAATAGGGTAAAAATGCTTTTTTGGAAAAGGGATATTCTCACAAGGGGGGGTATTGGGAGAATAGGGTAAAAATGCTTTTTGGAAAAGGGATATTCTCACAAGGGGGGGGTATTGGGAGAATAGGGTAAAAATGCTTTTTTGGAAAAGGGATATTCTCACAAGGGGGGGGTATTGGGAGAATAGGGTAAAAATGCTTTTTTGGAATAGGGATATTCTCACAAGGGGGGTATTGGGAGAATAGGGTAAAAATGCTTTAGAGGAATGGGGATATTCTCACAAGGGGGGGTATTGGGAGCATAGGGTAAAAATGCTTTTTTGGAAAAGGGATATTCTCACAAGGGGGGGGTATTGGGAGAATAGGGTAAAAATGCTTTAGAGGAATAGGGATATTCTCACAAGGGGGGGTATTGGGAGAATAGGGTAAAAATGCTTTAGAGGAATAGGGATATTCTCACAAGGGGGGGTATTGGGAGAATAGGGTAAAAATGCTTTAGAGGAATAGGGATATTCTCACAAGGGGGGGGTATTGGGAGAATAGGGAAAAAATGCTTTTTTGGAAAAGGGATATTCTCACAAGGGGGGGGTATTGGGAGAATAGGGTAAAAATGCTTTTTTGGAATAGGGATATTCTCACAAGGGGGGGTATTGGGAGAATAGGGTAAAAATGCTTTAGAGGAATAGGGATATTCTCACAAGGGGGGGTATTGGGAGCATAGGGTAAAAATGCTTTTTTGGAAAAGGGATATTCTCAGAAGGGGGGGGTATTGGGAGAATAGGGTAAAAATGCTTTTTGGAAAAGGGATATTCTCACAAGGGGGGGTATTGGGAGAATAGGGTAAAAATGCTTTTTTGGAATAGGGATATTCTCACAAGGGGGGGTATTGGGAGAATAGGGTAAAAATGCTTTAGAGGAATAGGGATATTCTCACAAGGGGGGGTATTGGGAGAATAGGGTAAAAATGCTTTAGAGGAATAGGGATATTCTCACAAGGGGGGGGTATTGGGAGAATAGGGTAAAAATGCTTTTTTGGAAAAGGGATATTCTCACAAGGGGGTATTGGGAGAATAGGGCAAAAATGCTTTTTTGGAAAAGGGATATTCTCACAAGGGGGGGTATTGGGAGAATAGGGTAAAAATGCTTTAGAGGAATAGGGATATTCTCACAAGGGGGGGTATTGGGAGAATAGGGTAAAAATGCTTTAGAGGAATAGGGATATTCTCACAAGGGGGGTATTGGGAGAATAGGGTAAAAATGCTTTAGAGGAATAGGGATATTCTCACAAGGGGGGGGGTATTGGGAGAATAGGGTAAAAATGCTTTTTTGGAAAAGGGATATTCTCACAAGGGGGGGGGTATTGGGAGAATAGGGTAAAAATGCTTTTTGGAAAAGGGATATTCTCACAAGGGGGGGTATTGGGAGAATAGGGTAAAAATGCTTTAGAGGAATAGGGATATTCTCACAAGGGGGGGTATTGGGAGAATAGGGTAAAAATGCTTTTTTGGAAAAGGGATATTCTCACAAGGGGGGGTATTGGGAGAATAGGGCAAAAATGCTTTTTTGGAAAAGGGATATTCTCACAAGGGGGGGGTATTGGGAGAATAGGGTAAAAATGCTTTAGAGGAATAGGGATATTCTCACAAGGGGGGGTATTGGGAGAATAGGGTAAAAATGCTTTAGAGGAATAGGGATATTCTCACAAGGGGGTATTGGGAGAATAGGGTAAAAATGCTTTAGAGGAATAGGGATATTCTCACAAGGGGGGGTATTGGGAGAATAGGGTAAAAATGCTTTTTTGGAAAAGGGATATTCTCACAAGGGGGGGGGGGTATTGGGAGAATAGGGTAAAAATGCTTTTTGGAAAAGGGATATTCTCACAAGGGGGGGTATTGGGAGAATAGGGTAAAAATGCTTTTTTGGAAAAGGGATATTCTCACAAGGGTTGGAAATTGGGAGAATAGGGTAAAAATGCTTTTTTGGAAAAGGATATTCTCACAAGGGGGGGGGGTATTGGGAGAATAGGGCAAAAATGCTTTTTTGGAAAAGGGATATTCTCACAAGGGGGGGTATTGGGAGAATAGGGTAAAAATGCTTTAGAGGAATAGGGATATTCTCACAAGGGGGGGTATTGGGAGAATAGGGTAAAAATGCTTTAGAGGAATAGGGATATTCTCACAAGGGGGGTATTGGGAGAATAGGGTAAAAATGCTTTAGAGGAATAGGGATATTCTCACAAGGGGAGGTATTGGGAGAATAGGGTAAAAATGCTTTTTTGGAAAAGGGATATTCTCACAAGGGGGGGTATTGGGAGAATAGGGTAAAAATGCTTTTTGGAAAAGGGATATTCTCACAAGGGGGGGGGGTATTGGGAGAATAGGGTAAAATGCTTTTTTGGAAAAGGGATATTCTCACAAGGGGAAGTATTGGGAGAATAGGGTAAAAATGCTTTTTTGGAATAGGGATATTCTCACAAGGGGGGGTATTGGGAGAATAGGGTAAAAATGCTTTAGAGGAATAGGGATATTCTCACAAGGGGGGGGTATTGGGAGAATAGGGTAAAAATGCTTTAGAGGAATAGGGATATTCTCACAAGGGGGGGTATTGGGAGAATAGGGTAAAAATGCTTTAGAGGAATAGGGATATTCTCACAAGGGGGGGTATTGGGAGAATAGGGTAAAAATGCTTTTTTGGAAAAGGGATATTCTCACAAGGGGGGGGGTATTGGGAGAATAGGGTAAAAATGCTTTTTGGAAAAGGGATATTCTCACAAGGGGGGGGGTATTGGGAGAATAGGGTAAAAATGCTTTAGAGGAATAGCGATATTCTCACAAGGGGAGGTATTGGGAGAATAGGGTAAAAATGCTTTTTTGGAAAAGGGATATTCTCACAAGGGGGGGTATTGGGAGAATAGGGTAAAAATGCTTTTTTGGAAGAGGGATATTCTCACAAGGGGGGGTATTGGGAGAATAGGGCAAAAATGCTTTTTTGGAAAAGGGATATTCTCACAACGGGGGGGGTATTGGGAGAATAGGGTAAAAATGCTTTAGAGGAATAGGGATATTCTCACAAGGGGGGGTATTGGGAGAATAGGGTAAAAATGCTTTAGAGGAATAGGGATATTCTCACAAGGGGGGGTATTGGGAGAATAGGGTAAAAATGCTTTAGAGGAATAGGGATATTCTCACAAGGGGGGGGGTATTGGGAGAATAGGGTAAAAATGCTTTTTTGGAAAAGGGATATTCTCACAAGGGGGGGGTATTGAGAGAATAGGGTAAAAATGCTTTTTTGGAAAAGGGATATTCTCACAAGGGGGGGTATTGGGAGAATAGGGCAAAAATGCTTTTTTGGAAAAGGGATATTCTCACAAGGGGGGGTATTGGGAGAATAGAGTAAAAATGCTTTAGAGGAATAGGGATATTCTCACAAGGGGGGTATTGGGAGAATAGGGTAAAAATGCTTTAGAGGAATAGGGATATTCTCACAAGGGGGGGTATTGGGAGAATAGGGTAAAAATGCTTTAGAGGAATAGGGATATTCTCACAAGGGGGGGTATTGGGAGAATAGGGTAAAAATGCTTTTTTGGAAAAGGGATATTCTCACAAGGGGGGGTATTGGGAGAATAGGGTAAAAATGCTTTTTTGGAAAAGGGATATTCTCACAAGGGGGGGGGGTATTGGGAGAATAGGGTAAAAATGCTTTTTTGGAAAAGGGATATTCTCACAAGGGGGGGTATTGGGAGAATAGGGTAAAAATGCTTTAGAGGAATAGGGATATTCTCACAAGGGGGGGTATTGGGAGAATAGGGTAAAAATGCTTTTTTGGAAAAGGGATATTCTCACAAGGGGGGGGGTATTGGGAGAATAGGGTAAAAATGCTGTATTGGGAGAATAGGGCAAAAATGCTTTTTTGGAATAGGGATATTCTCACAAGGGGGGGGGTATTGGGAGAATAGGGTAAAAATGCTTTTTTGGAATAGGGATATTCTCACAAGGGGGGGTATTGGGAGAATAGGGTAAAAATGCTTTAGAGGAATAGGGATATTCTCACAAAGGGGGGGGTATTGGGAGAATAGGGTAAAAATGCTTTTTTGGAAAAGGGATATTCTCACAAGGGGGGGGGGGTATTGGGAGAATAGGGTAAAAATGCTTTTTTGGAAAAGGGATATTCTCACAAGGGGGGGTATTGGGAGAATAGGGTAAAAATGCTTTAGAGGAATAGGGATATTCTCACAAGGGGGGGGTATTGGGAGAATAGGGTAAAAATGCTTTTTTGGAAAAGGCATATTCTCACAAGGGGGGGGGGTATTGGAAGAATAGGGTAAAAATGCTTTTTTGGAATAGGGATATTCTCACAAGGGGGGGTATTGGGAGAATAAGGTAAAAATGCTTTAGAGGAATAGGGATATTCTCACAAGGGGGGGGTATTGGGAGAATAGGGTAAAAATGCTTTTTTGGAAAAGGGATATTCTCACAAGGGGGGGGGGTATTGGGAGAATAGGGTAAAAATGCTTTTTTGGAATAGGGATATTCTCACAAGGGGGGGTATTGGGAGAATAGGGTAAAAATGCTTTAGAGGAATAGGGATATTCTCACAAGGGGGGGTATTGGGAGAATAGGGTAAAAATGCTTTAGAGGAATAGGGATATTCTCACAAGGGGGGGTATTGGGAGAATAGGGTAAAAATGCTTTTTTGGAAAAGGGATATTCTCACAAGGGGGGGGTATTGGGAGAATAGGGTAAAAATGCTGTATTGGGAGAATAGGGCAAAAATGCTTTTTTGGAATAGGGATATTCTCACAAGGGGGGTATTGGGAGAATAGGGTAAAAATGCTTTAGCGGAAAAGGGATATTCTCACAAGGGGGGTATTGGGAGAATAGGGTAAAAATGCTTTAGAGGAATAGGGATATTCTCACAAGGGGGGGTATTGGGAGAATAGGGTAAAAATGCTTTAGAGGAATAGGGATATTCTCACAAGGGGGGGGGTATTGGGAGAATAGGGTAAAAATGCTTTTTTGGAAAAGGGATATTCTCACAAGGGGGGGGTATTGGGAGAATAGGGTAAAAATACTTTTTTGGAAAAGGGATATTCTCACAAGGGGGGGGGGGTATTGGGAGAATAGGGCAAAAATGCTTTTTTGGAAAAGGGATATTCTCACAAGGGAGGGGTATTGGGAGAATAGGGTAAAAATGCTTTAGAGGAATAGGGATATTCTCACAAGGGGGGTATTGGGAGAATAGGGTAAAAATGCTTTAGAGGAATAGGGATATTCTCACAAGGGGGGGTATTGGGAGAATAGGGTAAAAATGCTTTAGAGGAATAGGGATATTCTCACAAGGTGGGGGTATTGGGAGAATAGGGTAAAAATGCTTTAGAGGAATAGGGATATTCTCACAAGGGGGGGTATTGGGAGAATAGGGTAAAAATGCTTTAGAGGAATAGGGATATTCTCACAAGGGGGGGGGTATTGGGAGAATAGGGTAAAAATGCTTTTTTGGAAAAGGGATATTCTCACAAGGGGGGGTATTGGGAGAATAGGGTAAAAATGCTTTTTGGAAAAGGGATATTCTCACAAGGGGGGGGGGTATTGGGAGAATAGGGTAAAAATGCTTTAGTGGAAAAGGGATATTCTCAAAAAGGGGGGGGGGGGTATTGGGAGAATAGGGTAAAAATGCTTTAGAGGAATAGGGATATTCTCACAAGGGGGGGGGGGGTATTGGGAGAATAGGGCAAAAATGCTTTTTTGGAAAAGGGATATTCTCACAAGGGGGGGGTATTGGGAGAATAGGGTAAAAATGCTTTAGAGGAATAGGGATATTCTCACAAGGGGGGTATTGGGAGAATAGGGTAAAAATGCTTTAGTGGAATAGGGATATTCTCACAAGGGGGGGTATTGGGAGAATAGGGTAAAAATGCTTTAGAGGAAAAGGGATATTCTCACAAGGGGGGGGGTATTGGGAGAATAGGGCAAAAATGCTTTTTTGGAAAAGGGATATTCTCACAAGGGGGGGTATTGGGAGAATAGGGTAAAAATGCTTTTTTGGAAAAGGGATATTCTCACAAGGGGGGGTATTGGGAGAATAGGGTAAAAATGCTTTTTTCGAAAAGGGATATTCTCACAAGGGGGGGTATTGGGAGAATAGGGCAAAAATGCTTTAGTGGAAAAGGGATATTCTCACAAGGGGGGGTATTGGGAGAATAGGGTAAAAATGCTTTTTTGGAAAAGGGATATTCTCACAAGGGGGGGTATTGGGAGAATAGGGTAAAAATGCTTTTTTCGAAAAGGGATATTCTCACAAGGGGGGGGTATTGGAAGAATAGGGTAAAAATGCTTTAGAGGAATAGGGATATTCTCACAAGGGGGGTATTGGGAGAATAGGGTAAAAATGCTTTAGAGGAATAGGGATATTCTCACAAGGGGGGGTATTGGGAGAATAGGGTAAAAATGCTTTAGAGGAATAGGGATATTCTCACAAGGGAGGTATTGGGAGAATAGGGTAAAAATGCTTTAGAGGAATAGGGATATTCTCACAAGGGGGGTATTGGGAGAATAGGGTAAAAATGCTTTAGAGGAATAGGGATATTCTCACAAGGGGGGGTATTGGGAGAATAGGGTAAAAATGCTTTAGAGGAATAGGGATATTCTCACAAGGGGGGGGTATTGGGAGAATAGGTTAAAAATGCTGTATTGGGAGAATAGGGCAAAAATGCTTTTTTGGAAAAGGGATATTCTCACAAGGGGTGGGTATTGGAAGAATAGGGTAAAAATGCTTTAGAGGAATAGGGATATTCTCACAAGGGGGGTATTGGGAGAATAGGGTAAAAATGCTTTAGAGGAATAGGGATATTCTCACAAGGGGGGGTATTGGGAGAATAGGGTAAAAATGCTTTAGAGGAATAGGGATATTCTCACAAGGGGGGGGGGGTATTGGGAGAATAGGGTAAAAATGCTTTTTTGGAAAAGGGATATTCTCACAAGGGGGGGGGGGGTATTGGGAGAATAGGGTAAAAATGCTTTAGAGGAATAGGGATATTCTCACAAGGGGGGGTATTGGGAGAATAGGGTAAAAATGCTTTAGAGGAATAGGGATATTCTCACAAGGGGGGGTATTGGGAGAATAGAATAAAAATGCTTTAGAGGAATAGGGATATTCTCACAAGGGGGGGGTATTGGGAGAATAGGGTAAAAATGCTTTTTTGGAAAAGGGATATTCTCACAAGGGGGGGTATTGGGAGAATAGGGTAAAAATGCTTTTTGGAAAAGGGATATTCTCACAAGGGGGGGTATTGGGAGAATAGGGTAAAAATGCTTTTTTGGAAAAGGAATATTCTCACAAGGGGGGGGGGGTATTGGGAGAATAGGGTAAAAATGCTTTTTTGGAAAAGGGATATTCTCACAAGGGGGGGGTATTGGGAGAATAGGGCAAAAATGCTCTTTTGGAAAAGGGATATTCTCACAAGGGGGGGTATTGGGAGAATAGGGTAAAAATGCTTTAGAGGAATAGGGATATTCTCACAAGGGGGGGTATTGGGAGAATAGGGTAAAAATGCTTTAGAGGAATAGGGATATTCTCACAAGGGGGGGTATTGGGAGAATAGGGTAAAAATGCTTTAGAGGAAAAGGGATATTCTCACAAGGGGGGGTATTGGGAGAATAGGGCAAAAATGCTTTTTTGGAAAAGGGATATTCTCACAAGGGGGGGGTATTGGGAGAATAGGGTAAAAATGCTTTAGAGGAATAGGGATATTCTCACAAGGGGGGTATTGGGAGAATAGGGTAAAAATGCTTTAGAGGAATAGGGATATTCTCACAAGGGGGGGTATTGGGAGAATAGGGTAAAAATGCTTTTTTGGAAAAGGGATATTCTCACAAGGGGGGTATTGGGAGAATAGGGTAAAAATGCTTTTTTGGAAAAGGGATATTCTCACAAGGGGGGGGGTATTGGGAGAATAGGGCAAAAATGCTTTTTTGGAAAAGGGATATTCTCACAAGGGGGGGGTATTGGGAGAATAGGGTAAAAATGCTTTAGAGGAATAGGGATATTCTCACAAGGGGGGGTATTGGGAGAATAGGGTAAAAATGCTTTAGAGGAATAGGGATATTCTCACAAGGGGGGGTATTGGGAGAATAGGGTAAAAATGCTTTTTTGGAAAAGGGATATTCTCACAAGGGGGGGGTATTGGGAGAATAGGGTAAAAATGCTTTAGAGGAATAGGGATATTCTCACAAGGGGGGGTATTGGGAGAATAGGGTAAAAATGCTTTAGAGGAATAGGGATATTCTCACAAGGGGGGGTATTGGGAGAATAGGGTAAAAATGCTTTAGAGGAATAGGGATATTCTCACAAGGGGGGGGTATTGGGAGAATAGGGTAAAAATGCTTTTTTGGAAAAGGGATATTCTCACAAGGGGGGGTATTGGGAGAATAGGGTAAAAATGCTTTTTGGAAAAGGGATATTCTCACAAGGGGGGGGTATTGGGAGAATAGGGTAAAAATGCTTTTTTGGAAAAGGGAAATTCTCACAAGGGGGGGGTATTGGGAGAATAGGGTAAAAATGCTTTTTTGGAAAAGGGATATTCTCACAAGGGGGGGGTATTGGGAGAATAGGGCAAAAATGCTGTTTTGGAAAAGGGATTTTCTCACAAGGGGGGGGTATTGGGAGAATAGGGTAAAAATGCTTTAGAGGAATAGGGATATTCTCACAAGGGGGGGTATTGGGAGAATAGGGTAAAAATGCTTTTTTGGAAAAGGGATATTCTCACAAGGGGGGTATTGGGAGAATAGGGTAAAAATGCTTTAGAGGAATAGGGATATTCTCACAAGGGGGGGGTATTGGGAGAATAGGGTAAAAATGCTTTTTTGGAAAAGGGATATTCTCACAAGGGGGGGGGGGTTTGGGAGAATAGGGTAAAAATGCTTTTTTGGAAAAGGGATATTCTCACAAGGGGGGGTATTGGGAGAATAGGGTAAAAATGCTTTTTTGGAAAAGGGATATTCTCACAAGGGGGGGGGTATTGGGAGAATAAGGTAAAAATGCTTTTTTGGAAAAGGGATATTCTCACAAGGGGGGGGGGGTATTGGGAGAATAGGGTAAAAATGCTTTTTTGAAAAAGGGATATTCTCACAAGGGGGGGTATTGGGAGAATAGGGCAAAAATGCTTTTTTGGAAAAGGGATATTCTCACAAGGGGGGGGTATTGGGAGAATAGGGTAAAAATGCTTTAGAGGAATAGGGATATTCTCACAAGGGGGGTATTGGGAGAATAGGGTAAAAATGCTTTAGAGGAATAGGGATATTCTCACAAGGGGGGGTATTGGGAGAATAGGGTAAAAATGCTTTAGAGGAAAAGGGATATTCTCACAAGGGGGGGGGTATTGGGAGAATAGGGCAAAAATGCTTTTTTGGAAAAGGGATATTCTCACAAGGGGGGGGTATTGGGAGGATAGGGTAAAAATGCTTTAGAGGAATAGGGATATTCTCACAAGGGGGGGTATTGGGAGAATAGGGTAAAAATGCTTTAGAGGAATAGGGATATTCTCACAAGGGGGGTATTGGGAGAATAGGGTAAAAATGCTTTAGAGGAATAGGGATATTCTCACAAGGGGGGGTATTGGGAGAATAGGGTAAAAATGCTTTTTTGGAAAAGGGATATTCTCACAAGGGGGGGTATTGGGAGAATAGGGTAAAAATGCTTTTTGGAAAAGGGATATTCTCACAAGGGGGGGGTATTGGGAGAATAGGGTAAAAATGCTTTTTTGGAAAAGGGATATTCTCACAAGGGGGGGGTATTGGGAGAATAGGGTAAAAATGCTTTTTTGGAAAAGGGATATTCTCACAAGGGGGGGTATTGGGAGAATAGGGCAAAAATGCTTTTTTGGAAAAGGGATATTCTCACAAGGGGGGGGTATTGGGAGAATAGGGTAAAAATGCTTTAGAGGAATAGGGATATTCTCACAAGGGGGGGGGGGTATTGGGAGAATAGGGCAAAAATGCTTTTTTGGAAAAGGGATATTCTCACAAGGGGGGGGTATTGGGAGAATAGGGTAAAAATGCTTTAGAGGAATAGGGATATTCTCACAAGGGGGGGTATTGGGAGAATAGGGTAAAAATGCTTTAGAGGAATAGGGATATTCTCACAAGGGGGGGGTATTGGGAGAATAGGGTAAAAATGCTTTAGTGGAAAAGGGATATTCTCAAAAAGGGGGGGTATTGGGAGAATAGGGCAAAAATGCTTTTTTGGAAAAGGGATATTCTCACAAGGGGGGGTATTGGGAGAATAGGGTAAAAATGCTTTAGAGGAATAGGGATATTCTCACAAGGGGGGGTATTGGGAGAATAGGGTAAAAATGCTTTAGAGGAATAGGGATATTCTCACAAGGGGGGGGTATTGGGAGAATAGGGTAAAAATGCTTTTTTGGAAAAGGGATATTCTCACAAGGGGGGGTATTGGGAGAATAGGGCAAAAATGCTTTTTTGGAAAAGGGATATTCTCACCAGGGAGGGGTATTGGGAGAATAGGGTAAAAATGCTTTATAGGAAAAGGGATATTCTCACAAGGGGGGGTATTAGGAGAATAGGGTAAAAATGCTTTTTTGGAATAGGGATATTCTCACAAGGGGGGGGTATTGGGAGAATAGGGCAAAAATGCTTTTTTGGAAAAGGGATATTCTCACAAGGGGGGGGGGTATTGGGAGAATAGGGTAAAAATGCTTTAGAGGAATAGGGATATTCTCACAAGGGGGGTATTGGGAGAATAGGGTAAAAATGCTTTTTTGGAAAAGGGATATTCTCACAAGGGGGGTATTGGGAGAATAGGGTAAAAATGCTTTAGAGGAATAGGGATATTCTCACAAGGGGGGGTATTGGGAGATTAGGGTAAAAATGCTTTAGAGGAATAGGGATATTCTCACAAGGGGGGGGTATTGGGAGAATAGGGTAAAAATGCTTTTTTGGAAAAGGGTTATTCTCACAAGGGGGGGGGTTTGGGAGAATAGGGTAAAAATGCTTTTTGGAAAAGGGATATTCTCACAAGGGGGGGTATTGGGAGAATAGGGTAAAAATGCTTTAGAGGAATAGGGATATTCTCACAAGGGGGGGGGGTATTGGGAGAATAGGGTAAAAATGCTTTTTTGGAAAAGGGATATTCTCACAAGGGGGGGTATTGGGAGAATAGGGCAAAAATGCTTTTTTGGAAAAGGGATATTCTCACCAGGGAGGGGTATTGGGAGAATAGGGTAAAAATGCTTTATAGGAAAAGGGATATTCTCACAAGGGGGGGGTATTGGGAGAATAGGGTAAAAATGCTTTTTTGGAAAAGGGATATTCTCACAAGGGGGGGTATTGGGAGAATAGAGCAAAAATGCCTTTTTGGAAAAGGGATATTCTCACAAGGGGGGGGTATTGGGAGAATAGGGTAAAAATGCTTTAGAGGAATAGGGATATTCTCACAAGGGGGGTATTGGGAGAATAGGGTAAAAATGCTTTAGAGGAATAGGGATATTCTCACAAGGGGGGGTATTGGGAGAATAGGGTAAAAATGCTTTAGAGGAAAAGGGATATTCTCACAAGGGGGGGGGGGGTATTGGGAGAATGGGGCAAAAATGCTTTTTTGGAAAAGGGATATTCTCACAAGGGGGGGTATTGGGAGAATAGGGTAAAAATGCTTTAGAGGAATAGGGATATTCTCACAAGGGGGGGTATTGGGAGAATAGGGTAAAAATGCTTTAGAGGAATAGGGATATTCTCACAAGGGGGGGTATTGGGAGAATAGGGTAAAAATGCTTTAGAGGAAAAGGGATATTCTCACAAGGGGGGGGGGTATTGGGAGAATAGGGTAAAAATGCTTTTTTGGAAAAGGGATATTCTCACAAGGGGAGGGTATTGGGAGAATAGGGTAAAAATGCTTTTTGGAAAAGGGATATTCTCACAAGGGATGGGTATTGGGAGAATAGGGTAAAAATGCTTTTTTGGAAAAGGGATATTCTCACAAGGGGGGGGGGGTATTGGGAGAATAGGGTAAAAATGCTTTTTTGGAAAAGGGATATTCTCACAATGGGGGGGAATTGGGAGAATAGGGCAAAAATGCTTTTTTGGAAAAGGGATATTCTCACAAGGGGGGGGTATTGGGAGAATAGGGTAAAAATGCTTTAGAGGAATAGGGATATTCTCACAAGGGGGGGTATTGGAAGAATAGGGTAAAAATGCTTTAGAGGAAAAGGGGTATTCTCACAAGGGGGGGTATTGGGAGAATAGGGTAAAAATGCTTTTTTGGAAAAGGGATATTCTCACAAGGGGGGGTATTGGGAGAATAGGGTAAAAATGCTTTTTGGAAAAGGGATATTCTCACAAGGGGGGGGTATTGGGAGAATAGGGTAAAAATGCTTTAGTGGAAAAGGGATATTCTCAAAAAGGGGGGGGTATTGGGAGAATAGGGCAAAAATGCTTTTTTGGAAAAGGGATATTCTCACAAGGGGGGGTATTGGGAGAATAGGGTAAAAATGCTTTTTGGAAAAGGGATATTCTCACAAGGGGGGTATTGGGAGAATAGGGTAAAAATGCTTTTTTGGAAAAGGGATATTCTCACAATGGGGGGGAATTGGGAGAATAGGGCAAAAATGCTTTTTTGGAAAAGGGATATTCTCACAAGGGGGGGGTATTGGGAGAATAGGGTAAAAATGCTTTAGAGGAATAGGGATATTCTCACAAGGGGGGGTATTGGGAGAATAGGGTAAAAATGCTTTAGAGGAAAAGGGGTATTCTCACAAGGGGGGGGTATTGGGAGAATAGGGTAAAAATGCTTTTTTGGAAAAGGGATATTCTCACAAGGGGGGGTATTGGGAGAATAGGGTAAAAATGCTTTTTGGAAAAGGGATATTCTCACAAGGGGGGGGTATTGGGAGAATAGGGTAAAAATGCTTTAGTGGAAAAGGGATATTCTCAAAAAGGGGGGGTATTGGGAGAATAGGGCAAAAATGCTTTTTTGGAAAAGGGATATTCTCACAAGGGGGGGTATTGGGAGAATAGGGCAAAAATGCTTTTTTGGAAAAGGGATATTCTCACAAGGGGGGTATTGGGAGAATAGGGTAAAAATGCTTTTTTGGAAAAGGGATATTCTCACAAGGGGGGGGTATTGGGAGAATAGGGTAAAAATGCTTTTTGGAAAAGGGATATTCTCACAAGGGGGGGTATTGGGAGAATAGGGTAAAAATGCTTTAGAGGAATAGGGATATTCTCACAAGGGGGGGTATTGGGAGAATAGGGTAAAAATGCTTTAGAGGAATAGGGCTATTCTCACAAGGGGGGGGGGTATTGGGAGAATAGGGTAAAAATGCTTTTTTGGAAAAGGGATATTCTCACAAGGGGGGGGTATTGGGAGAATAGGTTAAAAATGCTTTTTTGGAAAGGGGATATTCTCACAAGGGGGGGTATTGGGAGAATAGGGTAAAAATGCTTTAGAGGAATAGGGATATTCTCACAAGGGGGGGTATTGGGAGAATAGGGTAAAAATGCTTTAGAGGAATAGGGATATTCTCACAAGGGGGGGGGTATTGGGAGAATAGGGTAAAAATGCTTTTTTGGAAAAGGGATATTCTCACAAGGGGGGGTATTGGGAGAATATGGCAAAAATGCTTTTTTGGAAAAGGGATATTCTCACCAGGGAGGGGTATTGGGAGAATAGGGTAAAAATGGTTTATAGGAAAAGGGATATTCTCACAAGGGGGGGGGGTATTGGGAGAATAGGGTAAAAATGCTTTTTTGGAAAAGGGATATTCTCACAAGGGGGGGTATTGGGAGAATAGAGCAAAAATGCCTTTTTGGAAAAGGGATATTCTCACAAGGGGGGGGTATTGGGAGAATAGGGTAAAAATGCTTTAGAGGAATAGGGATATTCTCACAAGGGGGGTATTGGGAGAATAGGGTAAAAATGCTTTAGAGGAATAGGGATATTCTCACAAGGGGGGGTATTGGGAGAATAGGGTAAAAATGCTTTAGAGGAAAAGGGATATTCTCACAAGGGGGGGGGGGGTATTGGGAGAATGGGGCAAAAATGCTTTTTTGGAAAAGGGATATTCTCACAAGGGGGGGTATTGGGAGAATAGGGTAAAAATGCTTTAGAGGAATAGGGATATTCTCACAAGGGGGGGTATTGGGAGAATAGGGTAAAAATGCTTTAGAGGAATAGGGATATTCTCACAAGGGGGGGTATTGGGAGAATAGGGTAAAAATGCTTTAGAGGAATACTGATATTCTCACAAGGGGGGGGGGGGTATTGGGAGAATAGGGTAAAAATGCTTTTTTGGAAAAGGGATATTCTCACAAGGGGGGGGGTATTGGGAGAATAGGGTAAAAATGCTTTTTTGGAAAAGGGATATTCTCACAATGGGGGGGAATTGGGAGAATAGGGCAAAAATGCTTTTTTGGAAAAGGGATATTCTCACAAGGGGGGGGTATTGGGAGAATAGGGTAAAAATGCTTTAGAGGAATAGGGATATTCTCACAAGGGGGGGTATTGGGAGAATAGGGTAAAAATGCTTTAGAGGAAAAGGGGTATTCTCACAAGGGGGGGTATTGGGAGAATAGGGTAAAAATGCTTTTTTGGAAAAAGGATATTCTCACAAGGGGGGGTATTGGGAGAATAGGGTAAAAATGCTTTTTGGAAAAGGGATATTCTCACAAGGGGGGGTATTGGGAGAATAGGGTAAAAATGCTTTAGTGGAAAAGGGATATTCTCAAAAAGGGGGGGGTATTGGGAGAATAGGGCAAAAATGCTTTTTTGGAAAAGGGATATTCTCACAAGGGGGGGTATTGGGAGAATAGGGTAAAAATGCTTTTTGGAAAAGGGATATTCTCACAAGGGGGGTATTGGGAGAATAGGGTAAAAATGCTTTTTTGGAAAAGGGATATTCTCACAATGGGGGGGAATTGGGAGAATAGGGCAAAAATGCTTTTTTGGAAAAGGGATATTCTCACAAGGGGGGGGTATTGGGAGAATAGGGTAAAAATGCTTTAGAGGAATAGGGATATTCTCACAAGGGGGGGTATTGGGAGAATAGGGTAAAAATGCTTTAGAAGAAAAGGGGTATTCTCACAAGGGGGGGGTATTGGGAGAATAGGGTAAAAATGCTTTTTTGGAAAAGGGATATTCTCACAAGGGGGGGTATTGGGAGAATAGGGTAAAAATGCTTTTTGGAAAAGGGATATTCTCACAAGGGGGGGTATTGGGAGAATAGGGTAAAAATGCTTTAGTGGAAAAGGGATATTCTCAAAAAGGGGGGGTATTGGGAGAATAGGGCAAAAATGCTTTTTTGGAAAAGGGATATTCTCACAAGGGGGGGTATTGGGAGAATAGGGCAAAAATGCTTTTTTGGAAAAGGGATATTCTCACAAGGGGGGGTATTGGGAGAATAGGGTAAAAATGCTTTTTTGGAAAAGGGATATTCTCACAAGGGGGGGTATTGGGAGAATAGGGTAAAAATGCTTTTTGGAAAAGGGATATTCTCACAAGGGGGGGTATTGGGAGAATAGGGTAAAAATGCTTTAGAGGAATAGGGATATTCTCACAAGGGGGGGTATTGGGAGAATAGGGTAAAAATGCTTTAGTGGAATAGGGATATTCTCACAAGGGGGGGGTATTGGGAGAATAGGGTAAAAATGCTTTTTTGGAAAAGGGATATTCTCACAAGGGGGGGGGTATTGGGAGAATAGGTTAAAAATGCTTTTTTGGAAAGGGGATATTCTCACAAGGGGGGGGTATTGGGAGAATAGGGTAAAAATGCTTTAGAGGAATAGGGATATTCTCACTAGGGGGGGGTATTGGGAGAATAGGGTAAAAATGCTTTTTGGAAAAGGGATATTCTCACAAGGGGGGTATTGGGAGAATAGGGTAAAAATGCTTTTTTGGAAAAGGGATATTCTCACAAGGGGGGGGTATTGGGAGAATAGGTTAAAAATGCTTTTTTGGAAAAGGGATATTCTCACAAGGGGGGGGTATTGGGAGAATAGGGTAAAAATGCTTTAGAGGAATAGGGATATTCTCACAAGGGGGGGTATTGGGAGAATAGGGTAAAAATGCTTTTTTGGAATAGGGATATTCTCACAAGGGGGGGTATTGGGAGAATAGGGTAAAAATGCTTTAGAGGAATACTGATATTCTCACAAGGGGGGGGGGGTATTGGGAGCATAGGGTAAAAATGCTTTTTTGGAAAAGGGATATTCTCACAAGGGGGGGGTATTGGGAGAATAGGGTAAAAATGCTTTAGAGGAATAGGGATATTCTCACAAGGGGGGGTATTGGGAGAATAGGGTAAAAATGCTTTAGAGGAATAGGGATATTCTCACAAGGGGGGTATTGGGAGAATAGGGTAAAAATGCTTTAGAGGAATAGGGATATTCTCACAAGGGGGGGGTATTGGGAGAATAGGGTAAAAATGCTTTTTTGGAAAAGGGATATTCTCACAAGGGGGGGGGGGTATTGGGAGAATAGGTTAAAAATGCTTTTTTGGAAAAGGGATATTCTCACAAGGGGGGGGTATTGGGAGAATAGGGTAAAAATGCTTTAGAGGAATAGGGATATTCTCACAAGGGGGGGGGGGGTATTGGGAGAATAGGGTAAAAATGCTTTTTTGGAAAAGGGATATTCTCACAAGGGGGGGGGGGTATTGGGAGAATAGGGCAAAAATGCTTTTTTGGAAAAGGGATATTCTCACAAGGGGGGGGGGGTATTGGGAGAATAGGGTAAAAATGCTTTAGAGGAATAGGGATATTCTCACAAGGGGGGTATTGGGAGAATAGGGTAAAAATGCTTTTTTGGAATAGGGATATTCTCACAAGGGGGGTATTGGGAGAATAGGGTAAAAATGCTTTTTTGGAATAGGGATATTCTCACAAGGGGGGGTATTGGGAGAATAGGGCAAAAATGCTTTTTTGGAAAAGGGATATTCTCACAAGGGGGGGGGGTATTGGGAGAATTGGGTAAAAATGCTTTAGAGGAATAGGGATATTCTCACAAGGGGGGGTATTGGGAGAATAGGGTAAAAATGCTTTTTTGGAAAAGGGATATTCTCACAAGGGGGGGGGGGGTATTGGGAGAATAGGGTAAAAATGCTTTTTGGAAAAGGGATATTCTCACAAGGGGGGGGTATTGGGAGAATAGGGTAAAAATGCTTTTTTGGAAAAGGGATATTCTCACAAGGGGGGGGGTATTGGGAGAATAGGGTAAAAATGCTTTTTTGGAATAGGGATATTCTCACAAGGGGGGTATTGGGAGAATAGGGTAAAAATGCTTTAGAGGAATAGGGATATTCTCACAAGGGGGGGTATTGGGAGAATAGGGTAAAAATGCTTTTTTGGAAAAGGGATATTCTCACAAGGGGGGGTATTGGGAGAATAGGGTAAAAATGCTTTTTGGAAAAGGGATATTCTCACAAGGGGGGGTATTGGGAGAATAGGGTAAAAATGCTTTTTTGGAAAAGGGATATTCTCACAAGGGGGGGGGGGTATTGGGAGAATAGGGCAAAAATGCTTTTTTGGAAAAGGGATATTCTCACAAGGGGGGGGTATTGGGAGAATAGGGTAAAAATGCTTTTTTGGAATAGGGATATTCTCACAAGGGGGGGTATTGGGAGAATAGGGTAAAAATGCTTTAGAGGAATAGGGATATTCTCACAAGGGGGGGTATTGGGAGCATAGGGTAAAAATGCTTTTTTGGAAAAGGGATATTCTCACAAGGGGGGGGGGGGTATTGGGAGAATAGGGTAAAAATGCTTTAGAGGAATAGGGATATTCTCACAAGGGGGGGTATTGGGAGAATAGGGTAAAAATGCTTTAGAGGAATAGGGTTATTCTCACAAGGGGGGTATTGGGAGAATAGGGTAAAAATGCTTTAGAGGAATAGGGATATTCTCACAAGGGGGGGGTATTGGGAGAATAGGGTAAAAATGCTTTTTTGGAAAAGGGATATTCTCACAAGGGGGGGGGGGTATTGGGAGAATAGGGTAAAAATGCTTTTTGGCAAAGGGATATTCTCACAAGGGGGGGTATTGGGAGAATAGGGTAAAAATGCTTTTTTGGAATAGGGATATTCTCACAAGGGGGGGTATTGGGAGAATAGGGTAAAAATGCTTTAGAGGAATAGGGATATTCTCACAAGGGGGGGTATTGGGAGAATAGGGTAAAAATGCTTTAGAGGAATAGGGATATTCTCACAAGGGGGGGTATTGGGAGAATAGGGTAAAAATGCTTTTTTTGGAAAAGAGATATTCTCACAAGGGGGGGTATTGGGAGAATAGGCCAAAAATGCTTTTTTGGAAAAGGGATATTCCCACAAGGGGGGGTATTGGGAGAATAGGGTAAAAATGCTTTAGAGGAATAGGGATATTCTCACAAGGGGGGGTATTGGGAGAATAGGGTAAAAATGCTTTTTGGAAAAGGGATATTCTCACAAGGGGGGGTATTGGGAGAATAGGGTTAAAAATGCTTTAGAGGAATAGGGATATTCTCACAAGGGGGGGTATTGGGAGAATAGGGTAAAAATGCTCTAGAGGAATAGGGATATTCTCACAAGGGGGGGTATTGGGAGAATAGGGTAAAAATGCTTTGGAGGAATAGGGATATTCTCACAAGGGGGGGGTATTGGGAGAATAGGGTAAAAATGCTTTTTTGGAAAAGGGATATTCTCACAAGGGGGGGGGGTATTGGGAGAATAGGGTAAAAATGCTTTTTTGGAATAGGGATATTCTCACAAGGGGGGTATTGGGAGAATAGGGTAAAAATGCTTTAGAGGAATAGGGATATTCTCACAAGGGGGGGTATTGGGAGAATAGGGTAAAAATGCTGTAGAGGAATAGGGATATTCTCACAAGGGGGGGGGGGTATTGGGAGAATAGGGTAAAAATGCTTTTTTGGAAAAGGGATATTCTCACAAGGGGGGGGTATTGGGAGAATAGGGCAAAAATGCTTTTTTGGAAAAGGGATATTCTCACAAGGGGGGGGTATTGGGAGAATAGGGTAAAAATGCTTTAGAGGAATAGGGATATTCTCACAAGGGGGGTATTGGGAGAATAGGGTAAAAATGCTTTAGAGGAATAGGGATATTCTCACAAGGGGGGTATTGGGAGAATAGGGTAAAAATGCTTTAGAGGAATAGGGATATTCTCACAAGGGGGGGGGGTATTGGGAGAATAGGGTAAAAATGCTTTTTTGGAAAAGGGATATTCTCACAAGGGGGGGGTATTGGGAGAATAGGGTAAAAATGCTTTTTGGAAAAGGGATATTCTCACAAGGGGGGGGTATTGGGAGAATAGGGTAAAAATGCTTTTTTGGAAAAGGGATATTCTCACAAGGGGGGGGGGGAATTGGGAGAATAGGGTAAAAATGCTTTTTTGGAAAAGGGATATTCTCACAAGGGGGGGTATTGGGAGAATAGGGCAAAAATTCTTTTTTGGAAAAGGGATATTCTCACAAGGGGGGGGTATTGGGAGAATAGGGTAAAAATGCTTTAGAGGAATAGGGATATTCTCACAAGGGGGGGTATTGGGAGAATAGGGTAAAAATGCTTTAGAGGAATAGGGATATTCTCACAAGGGGGGGTATTGGGAGAATAGGGTAAAAATGCTTTAGAGGAATAGGGATATTCTCACAAGGGGGGGGTATTGGGAGAATAGGGTAAAAATGCTTTTTTGGAAAAGGGATATTCTCACAAGGGGGGGGTATTGGGAGAATAGGGTAAAAATGCTTTTTGGAAAAGGGATATTCTCACAAGGGGGGGGGTATTGGGAGAATAGGGTAAAAATGCTTTTTTGGAAAAGGGATATTCTCACAAGGGGGGGGGGTATTGGGAGAATAGGGTAAAAATGCTTTTTTGGAATAGGGATATTCTCACAAGGGGGGGTATTGGGAGAATAGGGTAAAAATGCTTTAGAGGAATAGGGATATTCTCACAAGGGGGGGGTATTGGGAGAATAGGGTAAAAATGCTTTTTTGGAAAAGGGATATTCTCACAAGGGGGGGTATTGGGAGAATAGGGTAAAAATGCTTTTTGGAAAAGGGATATTCTCACAAGGGGGGGGTATTGGGAGAATAGGGTAAAAATGCTTTAGAGGAATAGGGATATTCTCACAAGGGGGGTATTGGGAGAATAGGGTAAAAATGCTTTAGAGGAATAGGGATATTCTCACAAGGGGGGGGTATTGGGAGAATAGGGTAAAAATGCTTTAGAGGAATAGGGATATTCTCACAAGGGGGGGGTATTGGGAGAATAGGGTAAAAATGCTTTAGAGGAATAGGGATATTCTCACAAGGGGGGGTATTGGGAGAATAGGGTAAAAATGCTTTTTGGAAAAGGGATATTCTCACAAGGGGGGGTATTGGGAGAATAGGGTAAAAATGCTTTAGAGGAATAGGGATATTCTCACAAGGGGGGGTATTGGGAGAATAGGGTAAAAATGCTTTAGAGGAATAGGGATATTCTCACAAGGGGGGGTATTGGGAGAATAGGGTAAAAATGCTTTAGAGGAATAGGGATATTCTCACAAGGGGGGGTATTGGGAGAATAGGGTAAAAATGCTTTTTGGAAAAGGGATATTCTCACAAGGGGGGGTATTGGGAGAATAGGGTAAAAATGCTTTAGAGGAATAGGGATATTCTCACAAGGGGGGGTATTGGGAGAATAGGGTAAAAATGCTTTAGAGGAATAGGGATATTCTCACAAGGGGGGGTATTGGGAGAATAGGGTAAAAATGCTTTAGAGGAATAGGGATATTCTCACAATGGGGGTATTGGGAGAATAGGGTAAAAATGCTTTAGAGGAATAGGGATATTCTCACAAGGGGGGGTATTGGGAGAATAGGGTAAAAATGCTTTTTTGGAAAAGGGATATTCTCACAAGGGGGGGTATTGGGAGAATAGGGTAAAAATGCTTTAGAGGAATAGGGATATTCTCACAAGGGGGGGTATTGGGAGAATAGGGTAAAAATGCTTTAGAGGAATAGGGATATTCTCACAAGGGGGGGTATTGCGAGAATAGGGTAAAAATGCTTTAGAGGAATAGGGATATTCTCACAAGGGGGGGGTATTGGGAGAATAGGGTAAAAATGCTTTTTTGGAAAAGGGATATTCTCACAAGGGGGGGGGTATTGGGAGAATAGGGTAAAAATGCTTTTTGGAAAAGGGATATTCTCACAAGGGGGGGGGTATTGGGAGAATAGGGTAAAAATGCTTTTTTGGAAAAGGGATATTCTCACAAGGGGGGAAATTGGGAGAATAGGGTAAAAATGCTTTTTTGGAAAAGGGATATTCTCACAAGGGGGGGGGTATTGGGAAAATAGGGCAAAAATGCTTTTTTGGAAAAGGGATATTCTCACAAGGGGGGGGTATTGGGAGAATAGGGTAAAAATGCTTTAGAGGAATAGGGATATTCTCACAAGGGGGGGTGTTGGGAGAATAGGGTAAAAATGCTTAGAGGAATAGGGATATTCTCACAAGGGGGGGTATTGGGAGAATAGGGTAAAAATGCTTTAGAGGAATAGGGATATTCTCACAAGGGGGGGTATTGGGAGAATAGGGTAAAAATGCTTTTTTGGAAAAGGGATATTCTCACAAGGGGGGGGTATTGGGAGAATAGGGTAAAAATGCTTTTTGGAAAAGGGATATTCTCACAAGGGGGGGGTATTGGGAGAATAGGGCAAAAATGCTTTTTTGGAAAAGGGATATTCTCACAAGGGGGGGTATTGGGAGAATAGGGTAAAAATGCTTTAGAGGAATAGGGACATTCTCACAAGGGGGGGTATTGGGAGAATAGGGTAAAAATGCTTTAGAGGAATAGGGATATTCTCACAAGGGGGGGTATTGGGAGAATAGGGTAAAAATGCTTTAGAGGAATAGGAATATTCTCACAAGGGGGGGGGGGTATTGGGAGAATAGGGTAAAAATGCTTTTTTGGAAAAGGAATATTCTCACAAGGGGGGGTATTGGGAGAATAGGGTAAAAATGCTTTTTGGAAAAGGGATATTCTCACCAGGGGGGGGGGGTTATTGGGAGAATAGGGTAAAAATGCTTTTTTGGAAAAGGGATATTCTCACAAGGGGGGGTATTGGGAGAATAGGGTAAAAATGCTTTTTTGGAAAAGGGATATTCTCACAAGGGGGGAGGTATTGGGAGAATAGGGCAAAAATGCTTTTTTGGAAAAGGGATATTCTCACAAGGGGGGGGTATTGGGAGAATAGGGTAAAAATGCTTTTTTGGAAAAGGGATATTCTCACAAGGGTGGGAGAATAGGGCAAAAATGCTTTTTTGGAAAAGGGATATTCTCACAAGGGGGGGGTATTGGGAGAATAGGGTAAAAATGCTTTAGAGGAATAGGGATATTCTCACAAGGAGGGGTATTGGGAGAATAGGGTAAAAATGCTTTAGAGGAATAGGGATATTCTCACAAGGGGGGGTATTGGGAGAATAGGGTAAAAATGCTTTTTTGGAATAGGGATATTCTCACAAGGGGGGGTATTGGGAGAATAGGGTAAAAATGCTTTAGAGGAATAGGGATACTCTCACAAGGGGGGGGTATTGGGAGAATAGGGTAAAAATGCTTTTTTGGAAAAGGGATATTCTCACAAGGGGGGGGTATTGGGAGAATAGGGTAAAAATGCTTTTTGGAAAAGGGATATTCTCACAAGGGGGGGTATTGGGAGAATAGGGTAAAAATGCTTTAGAGGAATAGGGATATTCTCACAAGGGGGGGGTATTGGGAGAATAGGGTAAAAATGCTTTAGCGGAATATGGATATTCTCACAAGGGGGGGTATTGGGAGAATAGGGTAAAAATGCTTTTTTAGGAATAGGGATATTCTCACAAGGGGGGGTATTGGGAGAATAGGGTAAAAATGCTTTAGAGGAATAGGGATATTCTCACAAGGGGGGGTATTGGGAGAATAGGGTAAAAATGCTTTAGAGGAATAGGGATATTCTCACAAGGGGGGGGGTATTGGGAGAATAGGGTAAAAATGCTTTTTTGGAAAAGGGATATTCTCACAAGGGGGGTATTGGGAGAATAGGGTAAAAATGCTTTTTGGAAAAGGGATATTCTCACAAGGGGGGGTATTGGGAGAATAGGGTAAAAATGCTTTAGAGGAATAGGGATATTCTCACAAGGGGGGGGTATTGGGAGAATAGGGTAAAAATGCTTTTTTGGAATAGGGATATTCTCACAAGGGGGGGGGTATTGGGAGAATAGGGTCAAAATGCTTTTTTGGAAAAGGGATATTCTCACAAGGGGGGGTATTGGGAGAATAGGGTAAAAATGCTTTTTTGGAAAAGGGATATTCTCACAAGGGGGGAGTATTGGAAGAATAGGGCAAAAATGCTTTTTTGGAAAAGGGATATTCTCACAAGGGGGGGGGTATTGGGAGAATAGGGTAAAAATGCTTTAGAGGAATAGGGATATTCTCACAAGGGGGGGTATTGGGAGAATAGGGAAAAAATGCTTTTTTGGAATAGGGATATTCTCACAAGGGGGGGTATTGGGAGAATAGGGTAAAAATGCTTTAGAGGAATAGGGATATTCTCACAAGGGGGGGGTATTGGGAGAATAGGGTAAAAATGCTTTTTTGGAAAAGGGATATTCTCACAAGGGGGGGTATTGGGAGAATAGGGCAAAAATGCTTTTTTGGAAAAGGGATATTCTCACAAGGGGGGGGTATTGGGAGAATAGGGTAAAAATGCTTTAGAGGCATAGGGATATTCTCACAAGGGGGGTATTGGGAGAATAGGGTAAAAATGCTTTAGAGGAATAGGGATATTCTCACAAGGGGGGGTATTGGGAGAATAGGGTAAAAATGCTTTAGAGGAATAGGGATATTCTCACAAGGGGGGGGTATTGGGAGAATAAGGTAAAAATGCTTTTTTGGAAAAGGGATATTCTCACAAGGGGGGGTATTGGGAGAATAGGGTAAAAATGCTTTTTGGAAAAGGGATATTCTCACAAGGGGGGGTATTGGGAGAATAGGGTAAAAATGCTTTTTTGGAAAAGGGATATTCTCACAAGTGGGGGGTATTGGGAGAATAGGGTAAAAATGCTTTTTGGAAAAGGGATATTCTCACAAGGGGGGGGTATTGGGAGAATAGGGTAAAAATGCTTTTTTGGAAAAGGGATATTCTCACAAGGGGGGGGTATTGGGAGAATAGGGTAAAAATGCTTTTTTGGAATAGGGATATTCTCACAAGGGGGGGTATTGGGAGAATAGGGTAAAAATGCTTTTTTGGAAAAGGGATATTCTCACAAGGGGGGGTATTGGGAGAATAGGGTAAAAATGCTTTAGAGGAATAGGGATATTCTCACAAGGGGGGGTATTGGGAGAATAGGGTAAAAATGCTTTAGAGGAATAGGGATATTCTCACAAGGGGGGGGTATTGGGAGAATAGGGTAAAAATGCTTTTTTGGAAAAGGGATATTCTCACAAGGGGGGGGGGGGGTATTGGGAGAATAGGGTAAAAATGCTTTTTGGAAAAGGGATATTCTCACAAGGGGGGGTATTGGGAGAATAGGGTAAAAATGCTTTTTTGGAAAAAGGATATTCTCACAAGGGGGGGGTATTGGGAGAATAGGGTAAAAATGCTTTTTTGGAAAAGGGATATTCTCACAAGGGGGGGGTATTGGGAGAATAGGGTAAAAATGCTTTTTTGGAAAAGGGATATTCTCACAAGGGGGGGGGGGTATTGGGAGAATAGGGTAAAAATGCTTTTTTGGAAAAGGGATATTCTCACAAGGGGGGGTATTGGGAGAATAGGGCAAAAATGCTTTTTTGGAAAAGGGATATTCTCACAAGGGGGGGTATTGGGAGAATAGGGTAAAAATGCTTTAGAGGAATAGGGATATTCTCACAAAGGGGGGGTATTGGGAGAATAGGGTAAAAATGCTTTAGAGGAATAGGGATATTCTCACAAGGGGGGGGTATTGGGAGAATAGGGTAAAAATGCTTTAGAGGAATAGGGATATTCTCACAAGGGGGGGGGTATTGGGAGAATAGGGTAAAAATGCTTTTTTGGAAAAGGGATATTCTCACAAGGGGGGGGTATTGGGAGAATAGGGTAAAAATGCTTTTTGGAAAAGGGATATTCTCACAAGGGGGGGGGGGTATTGGGAGAATAGGGTAAAAATGCTTTTTTGGATAAGGGATATTCTCACAAGGGGGGGTATTGGGAGAATAGGGTAAAAATGCTTTTTGGAAAAGGGATATTCTCACAAGGGGGGGGTATTGGGAGAATAGGGTAAAAATGCTTTAGAGGAATAGGGATATTCTCACAAGGGGGGGTATTGGGAGAATAGGGTAAAAATGCTTTAGAGGAATAGGGATATTCTCACAAGGGGGGGTATTGGGAGAATAGGGTAAAAATGCTTTAGAGGAATAGGGATATTCTCACAAGGGGGGGGTATTGGGAGAATAGGGTAAAAATGCTTTTTTGGAAAAGGGATATTCTCACAAGGGGGGGTATTGGGAGAATAGGGTAAAAATGCTTTTTGGAAAAGGGATATTCTCACAAGGGGGGGGTATTGGGAGAATAGGGTAAAAATGCTTTTTTGGAAAAGGAATATTCTCACAAGGGGGGGTATTGGGAGAATAGGGTAAAAATGCTTTTTGGAAAAGGGATATTCTCACAAGGGGGGGGTATTGGGAGAATAGGGTAAAAATGCTTTAGAGGAATAGGGATATTCTCACAAGGAGGGGTATTGCGAGAATAGGGTAAAAATGCTTTAGAGGAATAGGGATATTCTCACAAGGGGGGGTATTGGGAGAATAGGGTAAAAATGCTTTAGAGGAATAGGGATATTCTCACAAGGGGGGGTATTGGGAGAATAGGGTAAAAATGCTTTAGAGGAATAGGGATATTCTCACAAGGGGGGGGTATTGGGAGAATAGGGTAAAAATGCTTTTTTGGAAAAGGGATATTCTCACAAGGGGGGGGGGGGTATTGGGAGAATAGGGTAAAAATGCTTTTTGGAAAAGGGATATTCTCACAAGGGGGGGTATTGGGAGAATAGGGTAAAAATGCTTTTTTGGAAAAAGGATATTCTCACAAGGGGGGGGTATTGGGAGAATAGGGTAAAAATGCTTTTTTGGAAAAGGGATATTCTCACAAGGGGGGGGTATTGGGAGAATAGGGTAAAAATGCTTTTTTGGAAAAGGGATATTCTCACAAGGGGGGGGGGGTATTGGGAGAATAGGGTAAAAATGCTTTTTTGGAAAAGGGATATTCTCACAAGGGGGGGTATTGGGAGAATAGGGCAAAAATGCTTTTTTGGAAAAGGGATATTCTCACAAGGGGGGGTATTGGGAGAATAGGGTAAAAATGCTTTAGAGGAATAGGGATATTCTCACAAAGGGGGGGTATTGGGAGAATAGGGTAAAAATGCTTTAGAGGAATAGGGATATTCTCACAAGGGGGGGGTATTGGGAGAATAGGGTAAAAATGCTTTAGAGGAATAGGGATATTCTCACAAGGGGGGGGGTATTGGGAGAATAGGGTAAAAATGCTTTTTTGGAAAAGGGATATTCTCACAAGGGGGGGGTATTGGGAGAATAGGGTAAAAATGCTTTTTGGAAAAGGGATATTCTCACAAGGGGGGGGGGGTATTGGGAGAATAGGGTAAAAATGCTTTTTTGGATAAGGGATATTCTCACAAGGGGGGGTATTGGGAGAATAGGGTAAAAATGCTTTTTGGAAAAGGGATATTCTCACAAGGGGGGGGTATTGGGAGAATAGGGTAAAAATGCTTTAGAGGAATAGGGATATTCTCACAAGGGGGGGTATTGGGAGAATAGGGTAAAAATGCTTTAGAGGAATAGGGATATTCTCACAAGGGGGGGTATTGGGAGAATAGGGTAAAAATGCTTTAGAGGAATAGGGATATTCTCACAAGGGGGGGGTATTGGGAGAATAGGGTAAAAATGCTTTTTTGGAAAAGGGATATTCTCACAAGGGGGGGTATTGGGAGAATAGGGTAAAAATGCTTTTTGGAAAAGGGATATTCTCACAAGGGGGGGGTATTGGGAGAATAGGGTAAAAATGCTTTTTTGGAAAAGGAATATTCTCACAAGGGGGGGTATTGGGAGAATAGGGTAAAAATGCTTTTTGGAAAAGGGATATTCTCACAAGGGGGGGGTATTGGGAGAATAGGGTAAAAATGCTTTAGAGGAATAGGGATATTCTCACAAGGAGGGGTATTGCGAGAATAGGGTAAAAATGCTTTAGAGGAATAGGGATATTCTCACAAGGGGGGGTATTGGGAGAATAGGGTAAAAATGCTTTAGAGGAATAGGGATATTCTCACAAGGGGGGGTATTGGGAGAATAGGGTAAAAATGCTTTAGAGGAATAGGGATATTCTCACAAGGGGGGGTATTGGGAGAATAGGGTAAAAATGCTTTTTTGGAAAAGGGATATTCTCACAAGGGGGGGTATTGGGAGAATAGGGTAAAAATGCTTTAGAGGAATAGGGATATTCTCACAAGGGGGGGGTATTGGGAGAATAGGGTAAAAATGCTTTTTTGGAAAAGGGATATTCTCACAAGGGGGGGGTATTGGGAGAATAGGGTAAAAATGCTTTTTGGAAAAGGGATATTCTCACAAGGGGGGGTATTGGGAGAATAGGGTAAAAATGCTTTAGAGGAATAGGGATATTCTCACAAGGGGGGGGTATTGGGAGAATAGGGTAAAAATGCTTTAGCGGAATAGGGATATTCTCACAAGGGGGGGTATTGGGAGAATAGGGTAAAAATGCTTTTTTGGAAAAGGGATATTCTCACAAGGGGGGTATTGGGAGAATAGGGTAAAAATGCTTTTTGAAAAAGGGATATTCTCACAAGGGGGGGTATTGGGAGAATAGGGTAAAAATGCTTTAGAGGAATAGGGATATTCTCACAAGGGGGGGTATTGGGAGAATAGGGTAAAAATGCTTTTTGGAAAAGGGATATTCTCACAAGGGGGGGGTATTGGGAGAATAGGGTAAAAATGCTTTTTTGGAAAAGGGATATTCTCACAAGGGGGGGGTATTGGGAGAATAGGGTAAAAATGCTTTTTTGGAATAGGGATATTCTCACAAGGGGGGGTATTGGGAGAATAGGGTAAAAATGCTTTAGAGGAATAGGGATATTCTCACAAGGGGGGGTATTGGGAGAATAGGGTAAAAATGCTTTTTTGGAATAGGGATATTCTCACAAGGGGGGGTATTGGGAGAATAGGGTAAAAATGCTTTTTGGAAAAGGGATATTCTCACAAGGGGGGGTATTGGGAGAATAGGGCAAAAATGCTTTAGAGGAATAGGGATATTCTCACAAGGGGGGGTATTGGGAGAATAGGGTAAAAATGCTTTAGAGGAATAGGGATATTCTCACAAGGGGGGGGGTATTGGGAGAATAGGGTAAAAATGCTTTTTGGAAAAGGGATATTCTCACAAGGGGGGGGTATTGGGAGAATAGGGTAAAAATGCTTTAGAGGAATAGGGATATTCTCACAAGGGGGGTATTGGGAGAATAGGGTAAAAATGCTTTTTTGGAATAGGGATATTCTCACAAGGGGGGGGGTATTGGGAGAATAGGGTCAAAATGCTTTTTTGGAAAAGGGATATTCTCACAAGGGGGGGGGGGGTATTGGGAGAATAGGGTAAAAATGCTTTTTTGGAAAAGGGATATTCTCACAAGGGGGGGTATTGGGAGAATAGGGCAAAAATGCTTTTTTGGAAAAGGGATATTCTCACAAGGGGGGGGTATTGGGAGAATAGGGTAAAAATGCTTTAGAGGAATAGGGATATTCTCACAAGGGGGGGTATTGGGAGAATAGGGCAAAAATGCTTTTTTGGAAAAGGGATATTCTCACAAGGGGGGGTATTGGGAGAATAGGGTAAAAATGCTTTTTTGGAAAAGGGATATTCTCACAAGGGGGGTATTGGGAGAATAGGGTAAAAATGCTTTAGAGGAATAGGGATATTCTCACAAGGGGGGGTATTGGGAGAATAGGGTAAAAATGCTTTTTTGGAATAGGGATATTCTCACAAGGGGGGGTATTGGGAGAATAGGGTAAAAATGCTTTTTGGAAAAGGGATATTCTCACAAGGGGGGGTATTGGGAGAATAGGGCAAAAATGCTTTAGAGGAATAGGGATATTCTCACAAGGGGGGGTATTGGGAGAATAGGGTAAAAATGCTTTAGAGGAATAGGGATATTCTTACAAGGGGGGGTATTGGGAGAATAGGGTAAAAATGCTTTTTGGAAAAGGGATATTCTCACAAGGGGGGGGTATTGGGAGAATAGGGTAAAAATGCTTTAGAGGAATAGGGATATTCTCACAAGGGGGGTATTGGGAGGATAGGGTAAAAATGCTTTTTTGGAATAGGGATATTCTCACAAGGGGGGGGTATTGGGAGAATAGGGTCAAAATGCTTTTTTGGAAAAGGGATATTCTCACAAGGGGGGGTATTGGGAGAATAGGGTAAAAATGCTTTTTTTGGAAAAGGGATATTCTCACAAGGGGGGTATTGGGAGAATAGGGTAAAAATGCTTTAGAGGAATAGGGATATTCTCACAAGGGGGGGGGGGGTATTGGGAGAATAGGGTAAAAATGCTTTTTTGGAAAAGGAATATTCTCACAAGGGGGGGTATTGGGAGAATAGGGCAAAAATGCTTTTTTGGAAAAGGGATATTCTCACAAGGGGGGGTATTGGGAGAATAGGGTAAAAATGCTTTAGAGGAATAGGGATATTCTCACAAAGGGGGGGTATTGGGAGAATAGGGTAAAAATGCTTTAGAGGAATAGGGATATTCTCACAAGGGGGGGTATTGGGAGAATAGGGTAAAAATGCTTTAGAGGAATAGGGATATTCTCACAAGGGGGGGGTATTGGGAGAATAGGGTAAAAATGCTTTTTTGGAAAAGGGATATTCTCACAAGGGGGGGGTATTGGGAGAATAGGGTAAAAATGCTTTTTGGAAAAGGGATATTCTCACAAGGGGGGGGTATTGGGAGAATAGGGTAAAAATGCTTTTTTGGAAAAGGGATATTCTCACAAGGGGGGGGTATTGGGAGAATAGGGTAAAAATGCTTTTTTGGAATAGGGATATTCTCACAAGGGGGGGGTATTGGGAGAATAGGGTAAAAATGCTTTAGAAGAATAGGGATATTCTCACAAGGGGGGGGTATGGGGAGAATAGGGTAAAAATGCTTTTTTGGAAAAGGGATATTCTCACAAGGGGGGGTATTGGGAGAATAGGGTAAAAATGCTTTTTGGAAAAGGGATATTCTCACAAGGTAGGGGTATTGGGAGAATAGGGTAAAAATGCTTTAGAGGAATAGGGATATTCTCACAAGGGGGGGTATTGGGAGAATAGGGTAAAAATGCTTTAGAGGAATAGGGATATTCTCACAAGGGGGGGGTGTTGGGAGAATAGGGTAAAAATGCTTTTTTGGAAAAAGGATATTCTCACAAGGGAGGGTATTGGGAGAATAGGGTAAAAATCCTTTTTTGGAAAAGGGATATTCTCACAAGGGGGGGGTATTGGGAGAATAGGGCAAAAATGCTTTTTTGGAAAAGGGATATTCTCACAAGGGGGGGGTATTGGGAGAATAGGGTGAAAATGCTTTAGAGGAATAGGGATATTCTCACAAGGGGGGGTATTGGGAGAATAGGGTAAAAATGCTTTTTTGGAATAGGGATATTCTCACAAGGGGGGGGGTATTGGGAGAATAGGGTAAAAATGCTTTAGAGGAATAGGGATATTCTCACAAGGGGGGTTATTGGGAGAATAGGGTAAAAATGCTTTAGAGGAATAGGGATATTCTCACAAGGGGGGGTATTGGGAGAATAGGGTAAAAATGCTTTAGAGGAATAGGGATATTCTCACAAGGGGGGGTATTGGGAGAATAGGGTAAAAATGCTTTTTTGGAAAAGGGATATTTTCACAAGGGGGGGTATTGGCAGAATAGGGTAAAAATGCTTTTTGGAAAAGGGATATTCTCACAAGGGGGGTATTGGGAGAATAGGGTAAAAATGCTTTAGAGGAATAGGGATATTCTCACAAGGGGGGGTATTGGGAGAATAGGGTAAAAATGCTTTTTTGGAAAAGGGATATTCTCACAAGGGGGGGTATTGGGAGAATAGGGTAAAAATCCTTTTTTGGAAAAGGGATATTCTCACAAGGGGGGGGTATTGGGAGAATAGGGCAAAAATGCTTTTTTGGAAAAGGGATATTCTCACAAGGGGGGGTATTGGGAGAATAGGGTGAAAATGCTTTAGAGGAATAGGGATATTCTCACAAGGGGGGGTATTGGGAGAATAGGGTAAAAATGCTTTTTTGGAATAGGGATATTCTCACAAGGGGGGGGTATTGGGAGAATAGGGTAAAAATGCTTTAGAGGAATAGGGATATTCTCACAAGGGGGGGTATTGGGAGAATAGGGTAAAAATGCTTTTTTGGAAAAGCGATATTCTCACAAGGGGGGGTATTGGGAGAATAGGGTAAAAATGCTTTAGGGGAATAGGGATATTCTCACAAGGGGGGGGTATTGGGAGAATAGGGTAAAAATGCTTTTTTGGAAGAGGGATATTCTCACAAGGGGGGGTATTGGGAGAATAGGGTAAAAATGCTTTTTGGAAAAGGGATATTCTCACAAGGGGGGGTTTTGGGAGAATAGGGTAAAAATGCTTTAGAGGAATAGGGATATTCTCACAAGGGGGGGTATTGGGAGAATAGGGTAAAAATGCTTTAGAGGAATAGGGATATTCTCACAAGGGGGGGTATTGGGAGAATAGGGTAAAAATGCTTTAGAGGAATAGGGATATTCTCACAAGGGGGGGGTATTGGGAGAATAGGGTAAAAATGCTTTTTTGGAAAAGGGATATTCTCACAAGGGGGGTATTGGGAGAATAGGGTAAAAATGCTTTTTGGAAAAGGGATATTCTCACAAGGGGGGGGTATTGGGAGAATAGGGTAAAAATGCTTTTTTGGAAAAGGAATATTCTCACAAGGGGGGGGTATTGGGAGAATAGGGTAAAAATGCTTTTTTGCAAAAGGGGTTATTCTCACAAGGGGGGGGGGGGTATTGGGAGAATAGGGCAAAAATGCTTTTTTTGGAAAAGGGATATTCTCACAAGGGGGGGTATTGGGAGAATAGGGTCAAAATGCTTTAGAGGAATAGGGATATTCTCACAAGGGGGGGGTATTGGGAGAATAGGGTAAAAATGCTTTTTTGGAAAAGGGATATTCTCACAAGGGGGGGTATTGGGAGAATAGGGTAAAAATGCTTTTTGGAAAAGGGATATTCTCACAAGGGGGGGGTATTGGGAGAATAGGGTAAAAATGCTTTTTTGGAAAAGGGATATTCTCACAAGGGGGGGGGTATTGGGAGAATAGGGTAAAAATGCTTTTTTGGAATAAGGATATTCTCACAAGGGGGGTATTGGGAGAATAGGGTAAAAATGCTTTAGAGGAATAAGGATATTCTCACAAGGGGGGGGGTATTGGGAGAATAGGGTAAAAATGCTTTTTTTGGAAAAGGGATATTCTCACAAGGGGGGGGGTATTGGGAGAATAGGGTAAAAATGCTTTTTGGAAAAGGGATATTCTCACAAGGGGGGGTATTGGGAGAATAGGGTAAAAATGCTTTTTTGGAAAAGGGATATTCTCACAAGGGGGGGTATTGGGAGAATAGGGTAAAAATGCTTTTTGGAAAAGGGATATTCTCACAAGGGGGGGGTATTGGGAGAATAGGGGAAAAATGCTTTAGAGGAATAGGGATATTCTCACAAGGAGGGGTATTGGGAGAATAGGGTAAAAATGCTTTAGAGGAATAGGGATATTCTCACAAGGGGGGGTATTGGGAGAATAGGGTAAAAATGCTTTAGAGGAATAGGGATATTCTCACAAGGGGGGGTATTGGGAGAATAGGGTAAAAATGCTTTTTTGGAAAAGGGATATTCTCACAAGGGGGGGGGTATTGGGAGAATAGGGTAAAAATGCTTTTTTGGAATAGGGATATTCTCACAAGGGGGGGTATTGGGAGAATAGGGTAAAAATGCTTTAGAGGAATAGGGATATTCTCACAAGGGGGGGGTATTGGGAGAATAGGGTAAAAATGCTTTTTTGGAAAAGGGATATTCTCACAAGGGGGGGTATTGGGAGAATAGGGTAAAAATGCTTTTTGGAAAAGGGATATTCTCACAAGGGGGGGGTATTGGGAGAATAGGGTAAAAATGCTTTAGAGGAATAGGGATATTCTCACAAGGGGGGGGTATTGGGAGAATAGGGTAAAAATGCTTTAGCGGAATAGGGATATTCTCACAAGGGGGGGTATTGGGAGAATAGGGTAAAAATGCTTTTTTGGAATAGGGATATTCTCACAAGGGGGGTATTGGGAGAATAGGGTAAAAATGCTTTAGAGGAATAGGGATATTCTCACAAGGGGGGGTATTGGGAGAATAGGGTAAAAATGCTTTAGAGGAATAGGGATATTCTCACAAGGGGGGGGTATTGGGAGAATAGGGTAAAAATGCTTTTTTGGAAAAGGGATATTCTCACAAGGGGGGTATTGGGAGAATAGGGTAAAAATGCTTTTTGGAAAAGGGATATTCTCACAAGGGGGGGTATTGGGAGAATAGGGTAAAAATGCTTTAGAGGAATAGGGATATTCTCACAAGGGGGGGGTATTGGGAGAATAGGGTAAAAATGCTTTAGAGGAATAGGGATATTCTCACAAGGAGGGTATTGGGAGAATAGGGTAAAAATGCTTTTTTGGAAAAGGGATATTCTCACAAGGGGGGGGTATTGGGAGAATAGGGTAAAAATGCTTTTTTAGAATAGGGATATTCTCACAAGGGGGGGTATTGGGAGAATAGGGTAAAAATGCTTTAGAGGAATAGGGATATTCTCACAAGGGGGGTATTGGGAGAATAGGGTAAAAATGCTTTTTTGGAATAGGGATATTCTCACAAGGGGGGGTATTGGGAGAATAGGGTAAAAATGCTTTTTGGAAAAGGGATATTCTCACAAGGGGGGGTATTGGGAGAATAGGGCAAAAATGCTTTAGAGGAATAGGGATATTCTCACAAGGGGGGGTATTGGGAGAATAGGGTAAAAATGCTTTAGAGGAATAGGGATATTCTCACAAGGGGGGGTATTGGGAGAATAGGGTAAAAATGCTTTTTGGAAAAGGGATATTCTCACAAGGGGGGGTATTGGGAGAATAGGGTAAAAATGCTTTAGAGGAATAGGGATATTCTCACAAGGGGGGTATTGGGAGAATAGGGTAAAAATGCTTTTTTGGAATAGGGATATTCTCACAAGGGGGGGGGTATTGGGAGAATAGGGTCAAAATGCTTTTTTGGAAAAGGGATATTCTCACAAGGGGGGGTATTGGGAGAATAGGGTAAAAATGCTTTTTTGGAAAAGGGATATTCTCACAAGGGGGGGGTTTTGGGAGAATAGGGCAAAAATGCTTTTTTGGAAAAGGGATATTCTCACAAGGGGGGGGGTATTGGGAGAATAGGGTAAAAATGCTTTAGAGGAATAGGGATATTCTCACAAGGGGGGGTATTGGGAGAATAGGGTAAAAATGCTTTTTTGGAATAGGGATATTCTCACAAGGGGGGGGTATTGGGAGAATAGGGTAAAAATGCTTTTTTGGAATAGGGATATTCTCACAAGGGGGGGTATTGGGAGAATAGGGTAAAAATGCTTTAGAGGAATAGGGATATTCTCACAAGGGGGGGTATTGGGAGAATAGGGTAAAAATGCTTTTTGGAAAAGGGATATTCTCACAAGGGGGGGGTATTGGGAGAATAGGGTAAAAATGCTTTAGAGGAATAGGGATATTCTCACAAGGGGGGTATTGGGAGAATAGGGTAAAAATGCTTTTTTGGAATAGGGATATTCTCACAAGGGGGGGTATTGGGAGAATAGGGTCAAAATGCTTTTTTGGAAAAGGGATATTCTCACAAGGGGGGGGTATTGGGAGAATAGGGCAAAAATGCTTTTTTGGAAAAGGGATATTCTCACAAGGGGGGGGTATTGGGAGAATAGGGTAAAAATGCTTTAGAGGAATAGGGATATTCTCACAAGGGGGGGTATTGGGAGAATAGGGTAAAAATGCTTTTTTGGAATAGGGATATTCTCACAAGGGGGGTATTGGGAGAATAGGGTAAAAATGCTTTAGAGGAATAGGGATATTCTCACAAGGGGGGGGTATTGGGAGAATAGGGTAAAAATGCTTTTTTGGAAAAGGAATATTCTCACAAGGGGGGGGTATTGGGAGAATAGGGTAAAAATGCTTTTTGGAAAAGGGATATTCTCACAAGGGGGGTATTGGGAGAATAGGGTAAAAATGCTTTTTTGGAAAAGGGATATTCTCACAAGGGGGGGGGTATTGGGAGAATAGGGTAAAAATGCTTTTTTGGAAAAGGGATATTCTCACAAGGGGGGGTATTGGGAGAATAGGGCAAAAATGCTTTTTTGGAAAAGGGATATTCTCACAAGGGGGGGTATTGGGAGAATAGGGTAAAAATGCTTTAGAGGAATAGGGATATTCTCACAAGGGGGGGTATTGGGAGAATAGGGTAAAAATGCTTTAGAGGAATAGGGATATTCTCACAAGGGGGGGTATTGGGAGAATAGGGTAAAAATGCTTTAGAGGAATAGGGATATTCTCACAAGGGGGGGGTATTGGGAGAATAGGGTAAAAATGCTTTTTTGGAAAAGGGATATTCTCACAAGGGGGGGTATTGGGAGAATAGGGTAAAAATGCTTTTTGGAAAAGGGATATTCTCACAAGGGGGGGGGGGTATTGGGAGAATAGGGTAAAAATGCTTTTTTTGGAAAAGGGATATTCTCACAAGGGGGGGGGGTATAGGGAGAATAGGGTAAAAATGCTTTTTTGGAATAGGGATATTCTCACAAGGGGGGGTATTGGGAGAATAGGGTAAAAATGCTTTTTTGGAAAAGGGATATTCTCACAAGGGGGGGTATTGGGAGAATAGGGTAAAAATGCTTTTTGGAAAAGGGATATTCTCACAAGGGGGGGGTATTGGGAGAATAGGGGAAAAATGCTTTAGAGGAATAGGGATATTCTCACAAGGAGGGGTATTGGGAGAATAGGGTAAAAATGCTTTAGAGGAATAGGGATATTCTCACAAGGGGGGGTATTGGGAGAATAGGGTAAAAATGCTTTAGAGGAATAGGGATATTCTCACAAGGGGGGGTATTGGGAGAATAGGGTAAAAATGCTTTTTTGGAAAAGGGATATTCTCACAAGGGGGGGGGTATTGGGAGAATAGGGTAAAAATGCTTTTTTGGAATAGGGATATTCTCACAAGGGGGGGTATTGGGAGAATAGGGTAAAAATGCTTTAGAGGAATAGGGATATTCTCACAAGGGGGGGGTATTGGGAGAATAGGGTAAAAATGCTTTTTTGGAAAAGGGATATTCTCACAAGGGGGGGTATTGGGAGAATAGGGTAAAAATGCTTTTTGGAAAAGGGATATTCTCACAAGGGGGGGGTATTGGGAGAATAGGGTAAAAATGCTTTTTTGGAAAAGGGATATTCTCACAAGGGGGGTATTGGGAGAATAGGGTAAAAATGCTTTTTGGAAAAGGGATATTCTCACAAGGGGGGGTATTGGGAGAATAGGGTAAAAATGCTTTAGAGGAATAGGGATATTCTCACAAGGGGGGGGTATTGGGAGAATAGGGTAAAAATGCTTTTTTGGAAAAGGGATATTCTCACAAGGGGGGTATTGGGAGAATAGGGTAAAAATGCTTTTTGGAAAAGGGATATTCTCACAAGGGGGGGTATTGGGAGAATAGGGTAAAAATGCTTTAGAGGAATAGGGATATTCTCACAAGGGGGGGGTATTGGGAGAATAGGGTAAAAATGCTTTAGAGGAATAGGGATATTCTCACAAGGAGGGTATTGGGAGAATAGGGTAAAAATGCTTTTTTGGAAAAGGGATATTCTCACAAGGGGGGGGTATTGGGAGAATAGGGTAAAAATGCTTTTTTAGAATAGGGATATTCTCACAAGGGGGGGTATTGGGAGAATAGGGTAAAAATGCTTTAGAGGAATAGGGATATTCTCACAAGGGGGGTATTGGGAGAATAGGGTAAAAATGCTTTTTTGGAATAGGGATATTCTCACAAGGGGGGGTATTGGGAGAATAGGGTAAAAATGCTTTTTGGAAAAGGGATATTCTCACAAGGGGGGGTATTGGGAGAATAGGGCAAAAATGCTTTAGAGGAATAGGGATATTCTCACAAGGGGGGGTATTGGGAGAATAGGGTAAAAATGCTTTAGAGGAATAGGGATATTCTCACAAGGGGGGGGTATTGGGAGAATAGGGTAAAAATGCTTTTTGGAAAAGGGATATTCTCACAAGGGGGGGGTATTGGGAGAATAGGGTAAAAATGCTTTAGAGGAATAGGGATATTCTCACAAGGGGGGTATTGGGAGAATAGGGTAAAAATGCTTTTTTGGAATAGGGATATTCTCACAAGGGGGGGGTATTGGGAGAATAGGGTCAAAATGCTTTTTTGGAAAAGGGATATTCTCACAAGGGGGGGTATTGGGAGAATAGGGTAAAAATGCTTTTTTGGAAAAGGGATATTCTCACAAGGGGGGGGGGGGTTTTGGGAGAATAGGGCAAAAATGCTTTTTTGGAAAAGGGATATTCTCACAAGGGGGGGGTATTGGGAGAATAGGGTAAAAATGCTTTAGAGGAATAGGGATATTCTCACAAGGGGGGGTATTGGGAGAATAGGGTAAAAATGCTTTTTTGGAATAGGGATATTCTCACAAGGGGGGGGTATTGGGAGAATAGGGTAAAAATGCTTTTTTGGAATAGGGATATTCTCACAAGGGGGGGTATTGGGAGAATAGGGTAAAAATGCTTTAGAGGAATAGGGATATTCTCACAAGGGGGGGTATTGGGAGAATAGGGTAAAAATGCTTTTTGGAAAAGGGATATTCTCACAAGGGGGGGGTATTGGGAGAATAGGGTAAAAATGCTTTAGAGGAATAGGGATATTCTCACAAGGGGGGTATTGGGAGAATAGGGTAAAAATGCTTTTTTGGAATAGGGATATTCTTACAAGGGGGGGGTATTGGGAGAATAGGGTCAAAATGCTTTTTTGGAAAAGGGATATTCTCACAAGGGGGGGGTATTGGGAGAATAGGGCAAAAATGCTTTTTTGGAAAAGGGATATTCTCACAAGGGGGGGGTATTGGGAGAATAGGGTAAAAATGCTTTAGAGGAATAGGGATATTCTCACAAGGGGGGGTATTGGGAGAATAGGGTAAAAATGCTTTTTTGGAATAGGGATATTCTCACAAGGGGGGTATTGGGAGAATAGGGTAAAAATGCTTTAGAGGAATAGGGATATTCTCACAAGGGGGGGGTATTGGGAGAATAGGGTAAAAATGCTTTTTTGGAAAAGGAATATTCTCACAAGGGGGGGGTATTGGGAGAATAGGGTAAAAATGCTTTTTGGAAAAGGGATATTCTCACAAGGGGGGTATTGGGAGAATAGGGTAAAAATGCTTTTTTGGAAAAGGGATATTCTCACAAGGGGGGGGTATTGGGAGAATAGGGTAAAAATGCTTTTTTGGAAAAGGGATATTCTCACAAGGGGGGGTATTGGGAGAATAGGGCAAAAATGCTTTTTTGGAAAAGGGATATTCTCACAAGGGGGGGTATTGGGAGAATAGGGTAAAAATGCTTTAGAGGAATAGGGATATTCTCACAAGGGGGGGTATTGGGAGAATAGGGTAAAAATGCTTTAGAGGAATAGGGATATTCTCACAAGGGGGGGTATTGGGAGAATAGGGTAAAAATGCTTTAGAGGAATAGGTATATTCTCACAAGGGGGGGGTATTGGGAGAATAGGGTAAAAATGCTTTTTTGGAAAAGGGATATTCTCACAAGGGGGGGTATTGGGAGAATAGGGTAAAAATGCTTTTTGGAAAAGGGATATTCTCACAAGGGGGGGGGGGTATTGGGAGAATAGGGTAAAAATGCTTTTTTGGAAAAGGGATATTCTCACAAGGGGGGGGGTATAGGGAGAATAGGGTAAAAATGCTTTTTTGGAATAGGGATATTCTCACAAGGGGGGGGTATTGGGAGAATAGGGTAAAAATGCTTTTTTGGAAAAGGGATATTCTCACAAGGGGGGGGTATTGGGAGAATAGGGTAAAAATGCTTTTTGGAAAAGGGATATTCTCACAAGGTAGGGGTATTGGGAGAATAGGGTAAAAATGCTTTAGAGGAATAGGGATATTCTCACAAGGGGGGGTATTGGGAGAATAGGGTAAAAATGCTTTAGAGGAATAGGGATATTCTCACAAGGGGGGGGTATTGGGAGAATAGGGTAAAAATGCTTTTTTGGAAAAGGGATATTCTCACAAGGGGGGTTGGGAGAATAGGGTAAAAATCCTTTTTTGGAAAAGGGATATTCTTACAAGGGGGGGGTATTGGGAGAATAGGGCAAAAATGCTTTTTTGGATAAGGGATATTCTCACAAGGGGGGGTATTGGGAGAATAGGGTGAAAATGCTTTAGAGGAATAGGGATATTCTCACAAGGGGGGGTATTGGGAGAATAGGGTAAAAATGCTTTTTTGGAATAGGGATATTCTCACAAGGGGGGGGTATTGGGAGAATAGGGTAAAAATGCTTTAGAGGAATAGGGATATTCTCACAAGGGGGGGTATTGGGAGAATAGGGTAAAAATGCTTTAGAGGAATAGGGATATTCTCACAAGGGGGGGTATTGGGAGAATAGGGTAAAAATGCTTTAGAGGAATAGGGATATTCTCACAAGGGGGGGGGTATTGGGAGAATAGGGTAAAAATGCTTTTTTGGAAAAGGGATATTCTCACAAGGGGGGTATTGGGAGAATAGGGTAAAAATGCTTTTTTGGAAAAGGAATATTCTCACAAGGGGGGGTATTGGGAGAATAGGGTAAAAATGCTTTTTTGCAAAAGGGGTTATTCTCACAAGGGGGGGGGGGTATTGGGAGAATAGGGCAAAAATGTTTTTTTTGGAAAAGGGATATTCTCACAAGGGGGGGGGGGGGGGTATTGGGAGAATAGGGTAAAAATGCTTTAGAGGAATAGGGATATTCTCACAAGGGGGGGTATTGGGAGAATAGGGTAAAAATGCTTTAGAGGAATAGGGATATTCTCACAAGGGGGGGTATTGGGAGAATAGGGTAAAAATGCTTTTTGGAAAAGGGATATTCTCACAAGGGGGGGTATTGGGAGAATAGGGTAAAAATGCTTTTTTGGAAAAGGGATATTCTCACAAAGGGGGGGTATTGGGAGAATAGGGTAAAAATGCTTTTTTGGAATAGGGATATTCTCACAAGGGGGGGTATTGGGAGAATAGGGTAAAAATGCTTTAGGGGAATAAGGATATTCTCACAAGGGGGGGGGTATTGGGAGAATAGGGTAAAAATGCTTTTTTTGGAAAAGGGATATTCTCACAAGGGGTGGGTATTGGGAGAATAGGGTAAAAATGCTTTTTGGAAAAGGGATATTCTCACAAGGGGGGGGTATTGGGAGAATAGGGTAAAAATGCTTTTTTGCAAAAGGGGTTATTCTCACAAGGGGGGGGGGGGGTATTGGGAGAATAGGGCAAAAATGCTTTTTTGGAAAAGGGATATTCTCACAAGGGGGGGGTATTGGGAGAATAGGGTAAAAATGCTTTTTTGGAATAGGGATATTCTCACAAGGGGGGGTATTGGGAGAATAGGGTAAAAATGCTTTAGGGGAATAAGGATATTCTCACAAGGGGGGGGGTATTGGGAGAATAGGGTAAAAATGCTTTTTTTGGAATAGGGATATTCTCACAAGGGGGGGTATTGGGAGAATAGGGTAAAAATGCTTTTTGGAAAAGGGATATTCTCACAAGGGGGGGTATTGGGAGAATAGGGTAAAAATGCTTTTTTGGAAAAGGGATATTCTCACAAGGGGGGGGGTATTGGGAGAATAGGGTAAAAATGCTTTAGGGGAATAAGGATATTCTCACAAGGGGGGGGGTATTGGGAGAATAGGGTAAAAATGCTTTAGAGGAATAGGGATATTCTCACAAGGGGGGGGTATTGGGAGAATAGGGTAAAAATGCTTTTTTGGAAAAGGGATATTCTCACAAGGGGGGTTGGGAGAATAGGGTAAAAATCCTTTTTTGGAAAAGGGATATTCTTACAAGGGGGGGGTATTGGGAGAATAGGGCAAAAATGCTTTTTTGGATAAGGGATATTCTCACAAGGGGGGGTATTGGGAGAATAGGGTGAAAATGCTTTAGAGGAATAGGGATATTCTCACAAGGGGGGGTATTGGGAGAATAGGGTAAAAATGCTTTTTTGGAATAGGGATATTCTCACAAGGGGGGGGTATTGGGAGAATAGGGTAAAAATGCTTTAGAGGAATAGGGATATTCTCACAAGGGGGGGTATTGGGAGAATAGGGTAAAAATGCTTTAGAGGAATAGGGATATTCTCACAAGGGGGGTATTGGGAGAATAGGGTAAAAATGCTTTAGAGGAATAGGGATATTCTCACAAGGGGGGGGTATTGGGAGAATAGGGTAAAAATGCTTTTTTGGAAAAGGGATATTCTCACAAGGGGGGTATTGGGAGAATAGGGTAAAAATGCTTTTTTGGAAAAGGAATATTCTCACAAGGGGGGGTATTGGGAGAATAGGGTAAAAATGCTTTTTTGCAAAAGGGGTTATTCTCACAAGGGGGGGGGGTATTGGGAGAATAGGGCAAAAATGCTTTAGAGGAATAGGGATATTCTCACAAGGGGGGGTATTGGGAGAATAGGGTAAAAATGCTTTAGAGGAATAGGGATATTCTCACAAGGGGGGGTATTGGGAGAATAGGGTAAAAATGCTTTTTGGAAAAGGGATATTCTCACAAGGGGGGGTATTGGGAGAATAGGGTAAAAATGCTTTTTTGGAAAAGGGATATTCTCACAAAGGGGGGGTATTGGGAGAATAGGGTAAAAATGCTTTTTTGGAATAGGGATATTCTCACAAGGGGGGGTATTGGGAGAATAGGGTAAAAATGCTTTTTTGGAAAAGGGATATTCTCACAAGGGGGGGTATTGGGAGAATAGGGTAAAAATGCTTTTTTGGAAAAGGGATATTCTCACAAGGGGGGGGTATTGGGAGAATAGGGTAAAAATGCTTTTTTGGAAAAGGGATATTCTCACAAGGAGGGGGTATTGGGAGAATAGGGCAAAAATGCTTTTTTGGAAAAGGGATATTCTCACAAGGGGGGGGTATTGGGAGAATAGGGTAAAAATGCTTTAGAGGAATAGGGATATTCTCACAAGGGGGGGTATTGGGAGAATAGGGTAAAAATGCTTTAGAGGAATAGGGATATTCTCACAAGGGGGGGTATTGGGAGAATAGGGTAAAAATGCTTTAGAGGAATAGGGATATTCTCACAAGGGGGGGGTATTGGGAGAATAAGGTAAAAATGCTTTTTTGGAAAAGGGATATTCTCACAAGGGGGGGTATTGGGAGAATAGGGTAAAAATGCTTTTTGGAAAAGGGATATTCTCACAAGGGGGGCTATTGGGAGAATAGGGTAAAAATGCTTTTTTGGAAAAGGGATATTCTCACAAGGGGGGGTATTGGGAGAATAGGGTAAAAATGCTTTTTTGGAAAAGGGATATTCTCACAAGGGGGGGGTATTGGGAGAATAGGGTAAAAATGCTTTTTTGGAAAAGGGATATTCTCACAAGGAGGGGGTATTGGGAGAATAGGGCAAAAATGCTTTTTTGGAAAAGGGATATTCTCACAAGGGGGGGGTATTGGGAGAATAGGGTAAAAATGCTTTAGAGGAATAGGGATATTCTCACAAGGGGGGGTATTGGGAGAATAGGGTAAAAATGCTTTAGAGGAATAGGGATATTCTCACAAGGGGGGGTATTGGGAGAATAGGGTAAAAATGCTTTTTGGAAAAGGGATATTCTCACAAGGGGGGGTATTGGGAGAATAGGGTAAAAATGCTTTTTTGGAAAAGGGATATTCTCACAAAGGGGGGGTATTGGGAGAATAGGGTAAAAATGCTTTTTTGGAATAGGGATATTCTCACAAGGGGGGGTATTGGGAGAATAGGGTAAAAATGCTTTAGAGGAATAGGGATATTCTCACAAGGGGGGGTATTGGGAGAATAGGGTAAAAATGCTTTTTTGGAAAAGGGATATTCTCACAAGGGGGGGGTATTGGGAGAATAGGGTAAAAATGCTTTTTTGGAAAAGGGATATTCTCACAAGGAGGGGGTATTGGGAGAATAGGGCAAAAATGCTTTTTTGGAAAAGGGATATTCTCACAAGGGGGGGGTATTGGGAGAATAGGGTAAAAATGCTTTAGAGGAATAGGGATATTCTCACAAGGGGGGGTATTGGGAGAATAGGGTAAAAATGCTTTAGAGGAATAGGGATATTCTCACAAGGGGGGGTATTGGGAGAATAGGGTAAAAATGCTTTAGAGGAATAGGGATATTCTCACAAGGGGGGGGTATTGGGAGAATAAGGTAAAAATGCTTTTTTGGAAAAGGGATATTCTCACAAGGGGGGGTATTGGGAGAATAGGGTAAAAATGCTTTTTGGAAAAGGGATATTCTCACAAGGGGGGCTATTGGGAGAATAGGGTAAAAATGCTTTTTTGGAAAAGGGATATTCTCACAAGTGGGGGGTATTGGGGGAATAGGGTAAAAATGCTTTTTGGAAAAGGGATATTCTCACAAGGGGGGGTATTGGGAGAATAGGGTAAAAATGCTTTTTTGGAAAAGGGATATTCTCACAAGGGGGGGGTATTGGGAGAATAGGGTAAAAATGCTTTTTTGGAATAGGGATATTCTCACAAGGGGGGGTATTGGGAGAATAGGGTAAAAATGCTTTAGAGGAATAGGGATATTCTCACAAGGGGGGGGTATTGGGAGAATAGGGTAAAAATGCTTTTTTGGAATAGGGATATTCTCACAAGGGGGGGTATTGGGAGAATAGGGTTAAAAATGCTTTTTGGAAAAGGGATATTCTCACAAGGGGGGGTATTGGGAGAATAGGGCAAAAATGCTTTAGAGGAATAGGGATATTCTCACAAGGGGGGGTATTGGGAGAATAGGGTAAAAATGCTTTAGAGGAATAGGGATATTCTCACAAGGGGGGGTATTGGGAGAATAGGGTAAAAATGCTTTTTGGAAAAGGGATATTCTCACAAGGGGGGGTATTGGGAGAATAGGGTAAAAATGCTTTAGAGGAATAGGGATATTCTCACAAGGGAGGTATTGGGAGAATAGGGTAAAAATGCTTTTTTGGAATAGGGATATTCTCACAAGGGGGGGGTATTGGGAGAATAGGGTAAAAATGCTTTTTTGCAAAAGGGGTTATTCTCACAAGGGGGGAAGTATTGGGAGAATAGGGTAAAAATGCTTTTTTGGAAAAGGGATATTCTCACAAGGGGGGGGTTTTTGGGAGAATAGGGTAAAAATGCTTTAGAGGAATAGGGATATTCTCACAAGGGGGGGTATTGGGAGAATAGGGTAAAAATGCTTTAGAGGAATAGGGATATTCTCACAAGGGGGGGTATTGGGAGAATAGGGTAAAAATGCTTTTTTGGAATAGGGATATTCTCACAAGGGGGGGTATTGGGAGAATAGGGTAAAAATGCTTTAGAGGAATAGGGATATTCTCACAAGGGGGGGTATTGGGAGAATAGGGTAAAAATGCTTTAGAGGAATAGGGATATTCTCACAAGGGGGGGGTATTGGGAGAATAGGGTAAAAATGCTTTTTTGGAAAAGGGATATTCTCACAAGGGGGGGTATTGGGAGAATAGGGTAAAAATGCTTTTTGGAAAAGGGATATTCTCACAAGGGGGGGGGTATTGGGAGAATAGGGTAAAAATGCTTTAGAGGAATAGGGATATTCTCACAAGGGGGGGGTATTGGGAGAATAGGGTAAAAATGCTTTTTTGGAATAGGGATATTCTCACAAGGGGGGGTATTGGGAGAATAGGGTAAAAATGCTTTAGAGGAATAGGGATATTCTCACAAGGGGGGGTATTGGGAGAATAGGGTAAAAATGCTTTAGAGGAATAGGGATATTCTCACAAGGGGGGGGTATTGGGAGAATAGGGTAAAAATGCTTTTTTGGAAAAGGGACATTCTCACAAGGGGGGGGTATTGGGAGAATAGGGTAAAAATGCTTTTTGGAAAAGGGATATTCTCACAAGGGGGGGGTATTGGGAGAATAGGGTAAAAATGCTTTAGAGGAATAGGGATATTCTCACAAGGAGGGGTATTGGGAGAATAGGGTAAAAATGCTTTAGAGGAATAGGGATATTCTCACAAGGGGGGGTATTGGGAGAATAGGGTAAAAATGCTTTAGAGGAATAGGGATATTCTCACAAGGGGGGGTATTGGGAGAATAGGGTAAAAATGCTTTTTTGGAAAAGGGATATTCTCACAAGGGGGGGGGTATTGGGAGAATAGGGTAAAAATGCTTTTTTGGAATAGGGATATTCTCACAAGGGGGGGTATTGGGAGAATAGGGTAAAAATGCTTTAGAGGAATAGGGATATTCTCACAAGGGGGGGGGGGGTATTGGGAGAATAGGGTAAAAATGCTTTTTTGGAAAAGGGATATTCTCACAAGGGGGGGTATTGGGAGAATAGGGTAAAAATGCTTTTTGGAAAAGGGATATTCTCACAAGGGGGGGGTATTGGGAGAATAGGGTAAAAATGCTTTAGAGGAATAGGGATATTCTCACAAGGGGGGGGGTATTGGGAGAATAGGGTAAAAATGCTTTAGCGGAATAGGGATATTCTCACAAGGGGGGGGTATTGGGAGAATAGGGTAAAAATGCTTTTTTGGAATAGGGATATTCTCACAAGGGGGGGTATTGGGAGAATAGGGTAAAAATGCTTTAGAGGAATAGGGATATTCTCACAAGGGGGGGTATTGGGAGAATAAGGTAAAAATGCTTTAGAGGAATAGGGATATTCTCACAAGGGGGGGGGGGGTATTGGGAGAATAGGGTAAAAATGCTTTTTTGGAAAAGGGATATTCTCACAAGGGGGGGGTATTGTGAGAATAGGGCAAAAATGCTTTTTTGGAAAAGGGGTATTCTCACAAGGGGGGGTATTGGGAGAATAGGGTGAAAATGCTTTAGAGGAATAGGGATATTCTCACAAGGGGGGGTATTGGGAGAATAGGGTAAAAATGCTTTTTTGGAATAGGGATATTCTCACAAGGGGGGGGTATTGGGAGAATAGGGTAAAAATGCTTTAGAGGAATAGGGATATTCTCACAAGGGGGGGTATTGGGAGAATAGGGTAAAAATGCTTTTTGGAAAAGGGATATTCTCACAAGGGGGGGGTATTGGGAGAATAGGGTAAAAATGCTTTAGAGGAATAGGGATATTCTCACAAGGGGGGGTATTGGGAGAATAGGGTAAAAATGCTTTTTTGGAATAGGGATATTCTCACAAGGGGGGTATTGGGAGAATAGGGTTAAAATGCTTTAGAGGAATAGGGATATTCTCACAAGGGGGGGGGTATTGGGAGAATAGGGTAAAAATGCTTTTTTGGAATAGGGATATTCTCACAAGGGGGGGTATTGGGAGAATAGGGTAAAAATGCTTTAGAGGAAAAGGGATATTCTCACAAGGGGGGGTATTGGGAGAATAGGGTAAAAATGCTTTTTTGGAAAAGGGATATTCTCACAAGGGGGGGGTATTGGGAGAATAGGGTAAAAATGCTTTAGAGGAATAGGGATATTCTCACAAGGGGGGGTATTGGGAGAATAGGGTAAAAATGCTTTAGAGGAATAGGGATATTCTCACAAGGGGGGTATTGGGAGAATAGGGTAAAAATGCTTTAGAGGAATAGGGATATTCTCACAAGGGGGGGGTATTGGGAGAATAGGGTAAAAATGCTTTTTTGGAAAAGGGATATTCTCACAAGGGGGGGTATTGGGAGAATAGGGCAAAAATGCTTTTTTGGAAAAGGGATATTCTCACAAGGGGGGGGTATTGGGAGAATAGGGTAAAAATGCTTTAGAGGAATAGGGATATTCTCACAAGGGGGGGTATTGGGAGAATAGGGTAAAAATGCTTTAGAGGAATAGGGATATTCTCACAAGGGGGGGTATTGGGAGAATAGGGTAAAAATGCTTTAGGGGAATAGGGATATTCTCACAAGGGGGGGTATTGGGAGAATAGGGTAAAAATGCTTTTTGGAAAAGGGATATTCTCACAAGGGGGGGTATTGGGAGAATAGGGTAAAAATGCTTTTTTGGAAAAGGGATATTCTCACAAGGGGGGGGTATTGGGAGAATAGGGTAAAAATGCTTTTTTGGAATAGGGATATTCTCACAAGGGGGGGTATTGGGAGAATAGGGTAAAAATGCTTTAGAGGAATAAGGATATTCTCACAAGGGGGGGGTATTGGGAGAATAGGGTAAAAATGCTTTTTGGAAAAGGGATATTCTCACAAGGGGGGGTATTGGGAGAATAGGGTAAAAATGCTTTTTTGGAAAAGGGATATTCTCACAAGGGGGGGGGGTATTGGGAGAATAGGGTAAAAATGCTTTTTTGGAAAAGGGATATTCTCACAAGGGGGGGGGTATTGGGAGAATAGGGCAAAAATGCTTTTTTGGAAAAGGGATATTCTCACAAGGGGGGGGGGGGTATTGGGAGAATAGGGTAAAAATGCTTTAGAGGAATAGGGATATTCTCACAAGGGGGGGTATTGGAAGAATAGGGTAAAAATGCTTTTTTTTGAATAGTGATATTCTCACAAGGGGGGTATTGGGAGAATAGGGTAAAAATGCTTTAGAGGAATAGGGATATTCTCACAAGGGGGGGTATTGGGAGAATAGGGTAAAAATGATTTTTTGGAAAAGGGATATTCTCACAAGGGGGGGTATTGGGAGAATAGGGTAAAAATCCTTTTTTGGAAAAGGGATATTCTCACAAGGGGGGGGTATTGGGAGAATAGGGTAAAAATGCTTTTTTGGAAAAGGGATATTCTCACAAGGGGGGGTATTGGGAGAATAGGGTAAAAATGCTTTAGAGGAATAGGGATATTCTCACAAGGGGGGGTATTGGGAGAATAGGGTAAAAATGCTTTTTTGGAAAAGGGATATTCTCACAAGGGGGGTATTGGGAGAATAGGGTAAAAATGCTTTTTTGGAAAATGGATATTCTCACAAGGGGGGGGTATTGGGAGAATAGGGTAAAAATGCTTTTTTGGAATAGGGATATTCTCACAAGGGGGGGTATTGGGAGAATAGGGTAAAAATGCTTTAGAGGAATAGGGATATTCTCACAAGGGGGGGGTATTGGGAGAATAGGGTAAAAATGCTTTTTTGGAAAAGGGATATTCTCACAAGGGGGGGGTATTGGGAGAATAGGGTAAAAATGCTTTTTGGAAAAGGGATATTCTCACAAGGTAGGGGTATTGGGAGAATAGGGTAAAAATGCTTTAGAGGAATAGGGATATTCTCACAAGGGGGGGTATTGGGAGAATAGGGTAAAAATGCTTTAGAGGAATAGGGATATTCTCACAAGGGGGGGTATTGGGAGAATAGGGTAAAAATGCTTTTTTGGAAAAGGAATATTCTCACAAGGGGGGGGTATTGGGAGAATAGGGTAAAAATGCTTTTTTGCAAAAGGGGTTATTCTCACAAGGGGGGGGGGTATTGGGAGAATAGGGCAAAAATGCTTTTTTTGGAAAAGGGATATTCTCACAAGGGGGGGGGTATTGGGAGAATTGGGTAAAAATGCTTTAGAGGAATAGGGATATTCTCACAAGGGGGGGTATTGGGAGAATAGGGTAAAAATGCTTTAGAGGAATAGGGATATTCTCACAAGGGGGGGTATTGGGAGAATAGGGTAAAAATGCTTTTTGGAAAAGGGATATTCTCACAAGGGGGGGGTATTGGGAGAATAGGGTAAAAATGCTTTTTTGGAAAAGGGATATTCTCACAAGGGGGGGTATTGGGAGAATAGGGTAAAAATGCTTTTTTGGAATAGGGATATTCTCACAAGGGGGGGTATTGGGAGAATAGGGTAAAAGTGCTTTAGAGGAATAAGGATATTCTCACAAGGGGGGGTATTGGGAGAATAGGGTAAAAATGCTTTTTTGGAAAAGGGATATTCTCACAAGGGGGGGGTATTGGGAGAATAGGGTAAAAATGCTTTTTGGAAAAGGGATATTCTCACAAGGGGGGGTATTGGGAGAATAGGGTAAAAATGCTTTTTTGGAAAAGGGATATTCTCACAAGGGGGGGTATTGGGAGAATAGGGTAAAAATGCTTTTTGGAAAAGGGATATTCTCACAAGGGGGGGGTATTGGGAGAATAGGGTAAAAATGCTTTTTTGGAATAGGGATATTCTCACAAGGGGGGGTATTGGGAGAATAGGGTAAAAATGCTTTAGAGGAATAGGGATATTCTCACAAGGGGGGGTATTGGGAGAATAGGGTAAAAATGCTTTTTGGAAAAGGGATATTCTCACAAGGGGGGGGTATTGGGAGAATAGGGTAAAATTGCTTTTTTGGAAAAGGGATATTCTCACAAGGGGGGGGTATTGGGAGAATAGGGTAAAAATGCTTTTTGGAAAAGGGATATTCTCACAAGGGGGGGGTATTGGGAGAATAGGGTAAAAATGCTTTAGTGGAAAAGGGATATTCTCACAAGGGGGGGTATTGGGAGAATAGGGTAAAAATGCTTTTTTGGAATAAGGATATTCTCACAAGGGGGGGTATTGGGAGAATAGGGTAAAAATGCTTTAGAGGAATAGGGATATTCTCACAAGGGGGGTATTGGGAGAATAGGGTAAAAATGCTTTTTTGGAAAAGGGATATTCTCACAAGGGGTGGGTATTGGGAGAATAGGGTAAAAATGCTTTAGAGGAATAGGGATATTCTCACAAGGGGGGGTATTGGGAGAATAGGGTAAAAATGCTTTAGAGGAATAGGGATATTCTCACAAGGGGGGTATTGGGAGAATAGGGTAAAAATGCTTTAGAGGAATAGGGATATTCTCACAATGGGGGGTATTGGGAGAATAGGGTAAAAATGCTTTTTTGGAAAAGGGATATTCTCAAAAGGGGGGGTATTGGGAGAATAGGGTAAAAATGCTTTTTGGAAAAGGGATATTCTCACAAGGGGGGTATTGGGAGAATAGGGTAAAAATGCTTTTTTGGAATAGGGATATTCTCACAAGGGGGGGTATTGGGAGAATAGGGTAAAAATGCTTTTTTGGAATAGGGATATTCTCACAAGGGGGGGTATTGGGAGAATAAGGTAAAAATGCTTTAGAGGAATAGGGATATTCTCACAAGGGGGGGGTATTGGGAGAATAGGAAAAAAATGCTTTTTTGGAAAAGGGATATTCTCACAAGGGGGGGTATTGGGAGAATAGGGCAAAAATGCTTTTTTGGAAAAGGGATATTCTCACAAGGGGGGGTATTGGGAGAATAGGGTAAAAATGCTTTAGAGGAATAGGGATATTCTCACAAGGGGGGGTATTGGGAGAATAGGGTAAAAATGCTTTTTGGAAAAGGGATATTCTCACAAGAGGGGGGTATTGGGAGAATAGGGTAAAAATGCTTTAGAGGAATAGGGATATTCTCACAAGGGGGGTATTGGGAGAATAGGGTAAAATGCTTTAGAGGAATAGGGATATTCTCACAAGGGGGGGTATTGGGAGAATAGGGTAAAAATGCTTTAGAGGAATAGGGATATTCTAACAAGGGGGGGTATTTGGAGAATAGGGTAAAAATGCTTTTTTGGAAAAGGGATATTCTCACAAGGGGGGGTATTGGGAGAATAGGGTAAAAATGCTTTTTGGAAAAGGGATATTCTCACAAGGGGGGGGTATTGGGAGAATAGGGTAAAAATGCTTTTTTGGAATAGGGATATTCTCACAAGGGGGGGTATTGGGAGAATAGGGTAAAAATGCTTTTTTGGAATAAGGATATTCTCACAAGGGGGGGTATTGGGAGAATAGGGTAAAAATGCTTTAGAGGAATAGGGATATTCTCACAAGGGGGGGTATTGGGAGAATAGGGTAAAAATGCTTTAGAGGAATAGGGATATTCTCACAAGGGGGAGGTATTGGGAGAATAGGGTAAAAATGCTTTTTTGGAAAAGGGATATTCTCACAAGGGGGGGTATTGGGAGAATAGGGTAAAAATGCTTTTTTGGAAAAGGGATATTCTCACAAGGGGGGGTATTGGGAGAATAGGGTAAAAATGCTTTTTTGGAAAAGGGATATTCTCACAAGGGGGGGTATTGGGAGAATAGGGCAAAAATGCTTTTTTGGAAAAGGTATATTCTCACAAGGGGGGGTATTGGGAGAATAGGGTAAAAATGCTTTTTTGGAAAAGGGATATTCTCACAAGGGGGGGTATTGGGAGAATAGGGTAAAAATGCTTTAGAGGAATAGGGATATTCTCACAAGGGGGGGTATTGGGAGAATAGGGTAAAAATGCTTTAGAGGAATGGGGATATTCTCACAAGGGGGGGTTATTGGGAGAATAGGGTAAAAATGCTTTTTTGGAAAAGGGATATTCTCACAAGGGGGGGGTATTGGGAGAATAGGGTAAAAATGCTTTTTGGAAAAGGGATATTCTCACAAGGGGGGGAGGGTATTGGGAGAAAAGGGTAAAAATGCCTTTTTGGAAAAGGGATATTCTCACAAGGGGGGGGTATTGGGAGAATAGGGTAAAAATGCTTTTTTGGAATAGGGATATTCTCACAAGGGGGGGTATTGGGAGAATAGGGTAAAAATGCTTTAGAGGAATAGGGATATTCTCACAAGGGGGGGTATTGGGAGAATAGGGTAAAAATGCTTTTTGGAAAAGGGATATTCCCACAAGGGGGGGGGTATTGGGAGAATAGGGTAAAAATGCTTTTTTGGAAAAGGGATATTCTCACAAGGGGGGGTATTGGGAGAATAGGGCAAAAATGCTTTTTTGGAAAAGGGATATTCTCACAAGGGGGGGGTATTGGGAGAATAGGGTAAAAATGCTTTAGAGGAATAGGGATATTCTCACAAGGGGGGGTATTGGGAGAATAGGGTAAAAATGCTTTTTTGGAATAGGGATATTCTCACAAGGGGGGGTATTGGGAGAATAGGGTAAAAATGCTTTAGAGGAAAAGGGATATTCTCACAAGGGGGGGTATTGGGAGAATAGGGTAAAAATGCTTTTTTGGAAAAGGGATATTCTCACAAAGGGGGGGTATTGGGAGAATAGGGTAAAAATGCTTTAGAGGAATAGGGATATTCTCACAAGGGGGGGTATTGGGAGAATAGGGTAAAAATGCTTTAGAGGAATAGGGATATTCTCACAAAGGGGGTATTGGGAGAATAGGGTAAAAATGCTTTAGAGGAATAGGGATATTCTCACAAGGGGGGGGTATTGGGAGAATAGGGTAAAAATGCTTTTTTGGAAAAGGGATATTCTCACAAGGGGGGGTATTGGGAGAATAGGGCAAAAATGCTTTTTTGGAAAAGGGATATTCTCACAAGGGGGGGGTATTGGGAGAATAGGGTAAAAATGCTTTAGAGGAATAGGGATATTCTCACAAGGGGGGGTATTGGGAGAATAGGGTAAAAATGCTTTAGAGGAATAGGGATATTCTCACAAGGGGGGGTATTGGGAGAATAGGGTAAAAATGCTTTAGAGGAAAAGGGATATTCTCACAAGGGGGGGGTATTGGGAGAATAGGGCAAAAATGCTTTTTTGGAAAAGGGATATTCTCACAAGGGGGGGGTATTGGGAGAATAGGGTAAAAATGCTTTAGAGGAATAGGGATATTCTCACAAGGGGGGGTATTGGGAGAATAGGGTAAAAATGCTTTAGAGGAATAGGGATATTCTCACAAGGGGGGGGGTATTGGGAGAATAGGGCAAAAATGCTTTTTTGGAAAAGGGATATTCTCACAAGGGGGGTATTGGGAGAATAGGGTAAAAATGCTTTAGAGGAATAGGGATATTCTCACAAGAGGGGGTATTGGGAGAATAGGGTAAAAATGCTTTAGAGGAATAGGGATATTCTCACAAGGGGGGGTATTGGGAGAATAGGGTAAAAATGCTTTAGAGGAATAGGGATATTCTCACAAGGGGGGGGTATTGGGAGAATAGGGTAAAAATGCTTTTTTGGAAAAGGGATATTCTCACAAGGGGGGGTATTGGGAGAATAGGGTAAAAATGCTTTTTGGAAAAGGGATATTCTCACAAGGGGGGGGGGGGTATTGGGAGAATAGGGCAAAAATGCTTTTTTGGAAAAGGGATATTCTCACAAGGGGGGGTATTGGGAGAATAGGGTAAAAATGCTTTAGAGGAATAGGGATATTCTCACAAGGGGGGGTATTGGGAGAATAGGGTAAAAATGCTTTAGAGGAATAGGGATATTCTCACAAGGGGGGGTATTGGGAGAATAGGGTAAAAATGCTTTAGAGGAATAGGGATATTCTCACAAGGGGGGGTATTGGGAGAATAGGGTAAAAATGCTTTTTTGGAAAAGGGATATTCTCACAAGGGGGGGGTATTGGGAGAATAGGGTAAAAATGCTTTTTTGGAAAAGGGATATTCTCACAAGGGGGGGGTATTGGGAGAATAGGGCAAAAATGCTTTTTTGGAAAAGGGATATTCTCACAAGGGGGGGTATTGGGAGAATAGGGTAAAAATGCTTTAGAGGAATAGAAATATTCTCACAAGAGGGGGTATTGGGAGAATAGGGTAAAAATGCTTTAGAGGAATAGGGATATTCTCACAAGGGGGGAATTGGGAGAATAGGGTAAAAATGCTTTAGAGGAATAGGGATATTCTCACAAGGGGGGGTATTGGGAGAATAGGGTAAAAATGCTTTTTTGGAAAAGGGATATTCTCACAAGGGGGGGGTATTGGGAGAATAGGGTAAAAATGCTTTAGAGGAATAGGGATATTCTCACAAGGGGGGGTATTGGGAGAATAGGGTAAAAATGCTTTAGAGGAATAGGGATATTCTCACAAGGGGGGGTATTGGGAGAATAGGGTAAAAATGCTTTAGAGGAATAGGGATATTCTCACAAGGGGGGGGGTATTGGGAGAATAGGGTAAAAATGCTTTTTTGGAAAAGGGATATTCTCACAAGGGGGGGGTATTGGGAGAATAGGGTAAAAATGCTTTTTTGGAAAAGGTATATTCTCACAAGGGGGGGGTATTGGGAGAATAGGGTAAAAATGCTTTTTTGGAAAAGGGATATTCTCACAAGGGGGGGGTATTGGGAGAATAGGGTAAAAATGCTTTTTTGGAAAAGGGATATTCTCACAAGGGGGGTATTGGGAGAATAGGGTAAAAATGATTTAGAGGAAAAGGGATATTCTCACAAGGGGGGGTATTGGGAGAATAGGGCAAAATTGCTTTTTTGGAAATGGGATATTCTCACAAGGGGCGGGTATTGGGAGAATAGGGTAAAAATGCTTTTTTGGAAAAGGGATATTCTCACAAGGGGGGGTATTGGGAGAATAGGGTAAAAATGCTTTTTGGAAAAGGGATATTCTCACAAGGGGGGGTATTGGGAGAATAGGGTAAAAATGCTTTTTTGGAAAAGGGATATTCTCACAAGGGGGGGTATTGGGAGAATAGGGTAAAAATGCTTTTTTGGAAAAGGGATATTCTCACAAGGGGGGGGGGGTATTGGGAGAATAGGGTAAAAATGCTTTTTGGAAAAGGGATATTCTCACAAGGGGGGGGTATTGGGAGAATAGGGTAAAAATGCTTTTTTGGAAAAGGGATATTCTCACAAGGGGGGGGTATTGGGAGAATAGGGCAAAAATGCTATTTTGGAAAAGGGATATTCTCACAAGGGGGGGGTATTGGGAGAATAGGGTAAAAATGCTTTAGAGGAATAGGGATATTCTCACAAGGGGGGGTATTGGGAGAATAGGGTAAAAATGCTTTAGAGGAATAGGGATATTCTCACAAGGGGGGTATTGGGAGAATAGGGTAAAAATGCTTTAGAGGAAAAGGGATATTCTCACAAGGGGGGGTATTGGGAGAATAGGATAAAATTGCTTTTTTGGAAATGGGATATTCTCACAAGGGGCGGGTATTGGGAGAATAGGGTAAAAATGCTTTAGAGGAATAGGGATATTCTCACAAGGGGGGGGTATTGGGAGAATAGGGTAAAAATGCTTTTTTGGAAAAGGGATATTCTCACAAGGGGGGGGTATTGGGAGAATAGGGTAAAAATGCTTTTTTGGAAAAGGGATATTCTCACAAGGGGGGGTATTTGGAGAATAGGGTAAAAATGCTTTTTTGGAAAAGGGATATTCTCACAAGGGGGGGGGGTATTGGGAGAATAGGGTAAAAATGCTTTTTTGGAAAAGGGATATTCTCACAAGGGGGGGTATTGGGAGAATAGGGCAAAAATGCTTTTTTGGAAAAGGGATATTCTCACAAGGGGGGGGGGGGTATTGGGAGAATAGGGTAAAAATGCTTTTTTGGAATAGGGATATTCTCACAAGGGGGGGGTATTGGGAGAATAGGGTAAAAATGCTTTAGAAGAATAGGGATATTCTCACTAGGGGGGGTATTGGGAGAATAGGGTAAAAATGCTTTAGAGGAAAAGGGATATTCTCACAAGGGGGGGGGGGTATTGGGAGAATAGGGCAAAAATGCTTTTTTGGAAAAGGGATATTCTCACAAGGGGGGGGTATTGGGAGAATAGGGTAAAAATGCTTTAGAGGAATAGGGATATTCTCACAAGGGGGGGTATTGGGAGAATAGGGTAAAAATGCTTTAGAGGAATAGGGATATTCTCACAAGGGGGGGTATTGGGAGAATAGGGTAAAAATGCTTTATAGGAATAGGGATATTCTCACAAGGGGGGGTATTGGGAGAATAGGGTAAAAATGCTTTAGAGGAATAGGGATATTCTCACAAGGGGGGTATTGGGAGAATAGGGTAAAAATGCTTTAGAGGAATAGGGATATTCTCACAAGGGGGGGGTATTGGGAGAATAGGGTAAAAATGCTTTTTTGGAAAAGGGATATTCTCACAAGGGGGGGGTATTGGGAGAATAGGGTAAAAATGCTTTAGAGGAATAGGGATATTCTCACAAGGGGGGGTATTGGGAGAATAGGGTAAAAATGCTTTAGAGGAATAGGGATATTCTCACAAGGGGGGGTATTGGGAGAATAGGGTAAAAATGCTTTAGAGGAATAGGGATATTCTCACAAGGGGGGGGTATTGGGAGAATACGGTAAAAATGCTTTTTTGGAAAAGGGATATTCTCACAAGGGGGGGGTATTGGGAGAATAGGGTAAAAATGCTTTAGAGGAATAGGGATATTCTCACAAGGGGGGTATTGGGAGAATAGGGTAAAAATGCTTTAGAGGAATAGGGATATTCTCACAAGGGGGGGGGGTATTGGGAGAATAGGGTAAAAATGCTTTAGAGGAATAGGGATATTCTCACAAGGGGGGGTATTGGGAGAATAGGGTAAAAATGCTTTAGAGGAATAGGGATATTCTCACAAGGGGGGTATTGGGAGAATAGGGTAAAAATGCTTTAGAGGAATAGGGATATTCTCACAAGGGGGGGGTATTGGGAGAATAGGGTAAAAATGCTTTTTTGGAAAAGGGATATTCTCACAAGGGGGGGGTATTGGGAGAATAGGGTAAAAATGCTTTAGAGGAATAGGGATATTCTCACAAGGGGGGGTATTGGGAGAATAGGGTAAAAATGCTTTTTTGGAATAGGGATATTCTCACAAGGGGGGGTATTGGGAGAATAGGGTAAAAATGCTTTTTTGGAAAAGCGATATTCTCACAAGGGGGGGTATTGGGAGAATAGGGTAAAAATGCTTTAGGGGAATAGGGATATTCTCACAAGGGGGGGTATTGGGAGAATAGGGTAAAAATGCTTTTTTGGAAGAGGGATATTCTCACAAGGGGGGGTATTGGGAGAATAGGGTAAAAATGCTTTTTGGAAAAGGGATATTCTCACAAGGGGGGGGGTTTTGGGAGAATAGGGTAAAAATGCTTTAGAGGAATAGGGATATTCTCACAAGGGGGGGTATTGGGAGAATAGGGTAAAAATGCTTTAGAGGAATAGGGATATTCTCACAAGGGGGGGTATTGGGAGAATAGGGTAAAAATGCTTTAGAGGAATAGGGATATTCTCACAAGGGGGGGGTATTGGGAGAATAGGGTAAAAATGCTTTTTTGGAAAAGGGATATTCTCACAAGGGGGGTATTGGGAGAATAGGGTAAAAATGCTTTTTGGAAAAGGGATATTCTCACAAGGGGGGGGGGTATTGGGAGAATAGGGTAAAAATGCTTTTTTGGAAAAGGAATATTCTCACAAGGGGGGGGTATTGGGAGAATAGGGTAAAAATGCTTTTTTGCAAAAGGGGTTATTCTCACAAGGGGGGGGGGGGTATTGGGAGAATAGGGCAAAAATGCTTTTTTTGGAAAAGGGATATTCTCACAAGGGGGGGGTATTGGGAGAATAGGGTCAAAATGCTTTAGAGGAATAGGGATATTCTCACAAGGGGGGGTATTGGGAGAATAGGGTAAAAATGCTTTTTTGGAAAAGGGATATTCTCACAAGGGGGGGTATTGGGAGAATAGGGTAAAAATGCTTTTTGGAAAAGGGATATTCTCACAAGGGGGGGGTATTGGGAGAATAGGGTAAAAATGCTTTTTTGGAATAAGGATATTCTCACAAGGGGGGTATTGGGAGAATAGGGTAAAAATGCTTTAGAGGAATAAGGATATTCTCACAAGGGGGGGGGTATTGGGAGAATAGGGTAAAAATGCTTTTTTTGGAAAAGGGATATTCTCACAAGGGGGGGGGGTATTGGGAGAATAGGGTAAAAATGCTTTTTGGAAAAGGGATATTCTCACAAGGGGGGGGTATTGGGAGAATAGGGTAAAAATGCTTTTTTGGAAAAGGGATATTCTCACAAGGGGGGGTATTGGGAGAATAGGGTAAAAATGCTTTTTGGAAAAGGGATATTCTCACAAGGGGGGGGTATTGGGAGAATAGGGGAAAAATGCTTTAGAGGAATAGGGATATTCTCACAAGGAGGGGTATTGGGAGAATAGGGTAAAAATGCTTTAGAGGAATAGGGATATTCTCACAAGGGGGGGTATTGGGAGAATAGGGTAAAAATGCTTTAGAGGAATAGGGATATTCTCACAAGGGGGGGTATTGGGAGAATAGGGTAAAAATGCTTTTTTGGAAAAGGGATATTCTCACAAGGGGGGGGGTATTGGGAGAATAGGGTAAAAATGCTTTTTTGGAATAGGGATATTCTCACAAGGGGGGGTATTGGGAGAATAGGGTAAAAATGCTTTAGAGGAATAGGGATATTCTCACAAGGGGGGGGTATTGGGAGAATAGGGTAAAAATGCTTTTTTGGAAAAGGGATATTCTCACAAGGGGGGGGTATTGGGAGAATAGGGTAAAAATGCTTTTTGGAAAAGGGATATTCTCACAAGGGGGGGGGTATTGGGAGAATAGGGTAAAAATGCTTTAGAGGAATAGGGATATTCTCACAAGGGGGGGGGTATTGGGAGAATAGGGTAAAAATGCTTTAGCGGAATAGGGATATTCTCACGAGGGGGGGGTTTTGGGAGAATAGGGTAAAAATGCTTTTTTGGAATAGGGATATTCTCACAAGGGGGGTATTGGGAGAATAGGGTAAAAATGCTTTAGAGGAATAGGGATATTCTCACAAGGGGGGGTATTGGGAGAATAGGGTAAAAATGCTTTAGAGGAATAGGGATATTCTCACAAGGGGGGGGGGTATTGGGAGAATAGGGTAAAAATGCTTTTTTGGAAAAGGGATATTCTCACAAGGGGGGTATTGGGAGAATAGGGTAAAAATGCTTTTTGGAAAAGGGATATTCTCACAAGGGGGGGTATTGGGAGAATAGGGTAAAAATGCTTTAGAGGAATAGGGATATTCTCACAAGGGGGGGTATTGGGAGAATAGGGTAAAAATGCTTTAGAGGAATAGGGATATTCTCACAAGGAGGGTATTGGGAGAATAGGGTAAAAATGCTTTTTTGGAAAAGGGATATTCTCACAAGGGGGGGGTATTGGGAGAATAGGGTAAAAATGCTTTTTTAGAATAGGGATATTCTCACAAGGGGGGGTATTGGGAGAATAGGGTAAAAATGCTTTAGAGGAATAGGGATATTCTCACAAGGGGGGTATTGGGAGAATAGGGTAAAAATGCTTTTTTGGAATAGGGATATTCTCACAAGGGGGGGTATTGGGAGAATAGGGTAAAAATGCTTTTTGGAAAAGGGATATTCTCACAAGGGGGGGTATTGGGAGAATAGGGCAAAAATGCTTTAGAGGAATAGGGATATTCTCACAAGGGGGGGTATTGGGAGAATAGGGTAAAAATGCTTTAGAGGAATAGGGATATTCTCACAAGGGGGGGGTATTGGGAGAATAGGGTAAAAATGCTTTTTGGAAAAGGGATATTCTCACAAGGGGGGGGTATTGGGAGAATAGGGTAAAAATGCTTTTTTGGAATAGGGATATTCTCACAAGGGGGGGGTATTGGGAGAATAGGGTCAAAATGCTTTTTTGGAAATGGGATATTCTCACAAGGGGGGGTATTGGGAGAATAGGGTAAAAATGCTTTTTTGGAAAAGGGATATTCTCACAAGGGGGGGGTATTGGGAGAATAGGGCAAAAATGCTTTTTTGGAAAAGGGATATTCTCACAAGGGGGGGGGGGGGTATTGGGAGAATAGGGTAAAAATGCTTTAGAGGAATAGGGATATTCTCACAAGGGGGGGTATTGGGAGAATAGGGTAAAAATGCTTTTTTGGAATAGGGATATTCTCACAAGGGGGGGGTATTGGGAGAATAGGGTAAAAATGCTTTTTTGGAATAGGGATATTCTCACAAGGGGGGGTATTGGGAGAATAGGGTAAAAATGCTTTAGAGGAATAGGGATATTCTCACAAGGGGGGGTATTGGGAGAATAGGGTAAAAATGCTTTTTGGAAAAGGGATATTCTCACAAGGGGGGGGTATTGGGAGAATAGGGTAAAAATGCTTTAGAGGAATAGGGATATTCTCACAAGGGGGGTATTGGGAGAATAGGGTAAAAATGCTTTTTTGGAATAGGGATATTCTCACAAGGGGGGGGTATTGGGAGAATAGGGTCAAAATGCTTTTTTGGAAAAGGGATATTCTCACAAGGGGGGGGTATTGGGAGAATAGGGCAAAAATGCTTTTTTGGAAAAGGGATATTCTCACAAGGGGGGGGTATTGGGAGAATAGGGTAAAAATGCTTTAGAGGAATAGGGATATTCTCACAAGGGGGGGTATTGGGAGAATAGGGTAAAAATGCTTTTTTGGAATAGGGATATTCTCACAAGGGGGGTATTGGGAGAATAGGGTAAAAATGCTTTAGAGGAATAGGGATATTCTCACAAGGGGGGGGTATTGGGAGAATAGGGTAAAAATGCTTTTTTGGAAAAGGAATATTCTCACAAGGGGGGGGTATTGGGAGAATAGGGTAAAAATGCTTTTTGGAAAAGGGATATTCTCACAAGGGGGGTATTGGGAGAATAGGGTAAAAATGCTTTTTTGGAAAAGGGATATTCTCACAAGGGGGGGGTATTGGGAGAATAGGGTAAAAATGCTTTTTTGGAAAAGGGATATTCTCACAAGGGGGGGTATTGGGAGAATAGGGCAAAAATGCTTTTTTGGAAAAGGGATATTCTCACAAGGGGGGGTATTGGGAGAATAGGGTAAAAATGCTTTAGAGGAATAGGGATATTCTCACAAGGGGGGGTATTGGGAGAATAGGGTAAAAATGCTTTAGAGGAATAGGGATATTCTCACAAGGGGGGGTATTGGGAGAATAGGGTAAAAATGCTTTAGAGGAATAGGGATATTCTCACAAGGGGGGGGTATTGGGAGAATAGGGTAAAAATGCTTTTTTGGAAAAGGGATATTCTCACAAGGGGGGGTATTGGGAGAATAGGGTAAAAATGCTTTTTGGAAATGGGATATTCTCACAAGGGGGGGGGTATTGGGAGAATAGGGTAAAAATGCTTTTTTGGAAAAGGGATATTCTCACAAGGGGGGGGTATAGGGAGAATAGGGTAAAAATGCTTTTTTGGAATAGGGATATTCTCACAAGGGGGGGGTATTGGGAGAATAGGGTAAAAATGCTTTTTTGGAAAAGGGATATTCTCACAAGGGGGGGGTATTGGGAGAATAGGGTAAAAATGCTTTTTGGAAAAGGGATATTCTCACAAGTTAGGGGTATTGGGAGAATAGGGTAAAAATGCTTTAGAGGAATAGGGATATTCTCACAAGGGGGGGTATTGGGAGAATAGGGTAAAAATGCTTTAGAGGAATAGGGATATTCTCACAAGGGGGGGGTATTGGGAGAATAGGGTAAAAATGCTTTTTTGGAAAAGGGATATTCTCACAAGGGGGGTTGGGAGAATAGGGTAAAAATCCTTTTTTGGAAAAGGGATATTCTTACAAGGGGGGGGTATTGGGAGAATAGGGCAAAAATGCTTTTTTGGATAAGGGATATTCTCACAAGGGGGGGTATTGGGAGAATAGGGTGAAAATGCTTTAGAGGAATAGGGATATTCTCACAAGGGGGGGTATTGGGAGAATAGGGTAAAAATGCTTTTTGGAAAAGGGATATTCTCACAAGGGGGGGTATTGGGAGAATAGGGTAAAAATGCTTTTTTGGAAAAGGGATATTCTCACAAAGGGGGGGTATTGGGAGAATAGGGTAAAAATGCTTTTTTGGAATAGGGATATTCTCACAAGGGGGGGTATTGGGAGAATAGGGTAAAAATGCTTTAGGGGAATAAGGATATTCTCACAAGGGGGGGGGTATTGGGAGAATAGGGTAAAAATGCTTTTTTTGGAAAAGGGATATTCTCACAAGGGGTGGGTATTGGGAGAATAGGGTAAAAATGCTTTTTGGAAAAGGGATATTCTCACAAGGGGGGGTATTGGGAGAATAGGGTAAAAATGCTTTTTTGGAAAAGGGATATTCTCACAAGGGGGGGGTATTGGGAGAATAGGGTAAAAATGCTTTTTGGTAAGGGATATTCTCACAAGGGGGGGGTATTGGGAGAATAGGGTAAAAATGCTTTAGAGGAATAGGGATATTCTCACAAGGAGGGGTATTGGGAGAATAGGGTAAAAATGCTTTAGAGGAATAGGGATATTCTCACAAGGGGGGGTATTGGGAGAATAGGGTAAAAATGCTTTTTTGGAAAAGGGATATTCTCACAAGGGGGGGGTATTGGGAGAATAGGGTAAAAATGCTTTTTTGGAAAAGGGATATTCTCACAAGGAGGGGGTATTGGGAGAATAGGGCAAAAATGCTTTTTTGGAAAAGGGATATTCTCACAAGGGGGGGGGGTATTGGGAGAATAGGGTAAAAATGCTTTAGAGGAATAGGGATATTCTCACAAGGGGGGGTATTGGGAGAATAGGGTAAAAATGCTTTAGAGGAATAGGGATATTCTCACAAGGGGGGGTATTGGGAGAATAGGGTAAAAATGCTTTAGAGGAATAGGGATATTCTCACAAGGGGGGGGTATTGGGAGAATAAGGTAAAAATGCTTTTTTGGAAAAGGGATATTCTCACAAGGGGGGGTATTGGGAGAATAGGGTAAAAATGCTTTTTGGAAAAGGGATATTCTCACAAGGGGGGCTATTGGGAGAATAGGGTAAAAATGCTTTTTTGGAAAAGGGATATTCTCACAAGTGGGGGGGTATTGGGAGAATAGGGTAAAAATGCTTTAGAGGAATAGGGATATTCTCACAAGGGGGGGTATTGGGAGAATAGGGTAAAAATGCTTTTTGGTAAGGGATATTCTCACAAGGGGGGGGTATTGGGAGAATAGGGTAAAAATGCTTTAGAGGAATAGGGATATTCTCACAAGGGGGGGTATTGGGAGAATAGGGTAAAAATGCTTTTTTGGAAAAGGGATATTCTCACAAGGGGGGGGTATTGGGAGAATAGGGTAAAAATGCTTTTTTGGAAAAGGGATATTCTCACAAGGAGGGGGTATTGGGAGAATAGGGCAAAAATGCTTTTTTGGAAAAGGGATATTCTCACAAGGGGGGGGGGTATTGGGAGAATAGGGTAAAAATGCTTTAGAGGAATAGGGATATTCTCACAAGGGGGGGTATTGGGAGAATAGGGTAAAAATGCTTTAGAGGAATAGGGATATTCTCACAAGGGGGGGTATTGGGAGAATAGGGTAAAAATGCTTTAGAGGAATAGGGATATTCTCACAAGGGGGGGGTATTGGGGGAATAGGGTAAAAATGCTTTTTGGAAAAGGGATATTCTCACAAGGGGGGGTATTGGGAGAATAGGGTAAAAATGCTTTTTTGGAAAAGGGATATTCTCACAAGGGGGGGTATTGGGAGAATAGGGTAAAAATGCTTTTTTGGAATAGGGATATTCTCACAAGGGGGGGTATTGGGAGAATAGGGTAAAAATGCTTTAGAGGAATAGGGATATTCTCACAAGGGGGGGGGTATTGGGAGAATAGGGTAAAAATGCTTTTTTGGAATAGGGATATTCTCACAAGGGGGGGTATTGGGAGAATAGGGTAAAAATACTTTTTGGAAAAGGGATATTCTCACAAGGGGGGGTATTGGGAGAATAGGGCAAAAATGCTTTAGAGGAATAGGGATATTCTCACAAGGGGGGGTATTGGGAGAATAGGGTAAAAATGCTTTAGAGGAATAGGGATATTCTCACAAGGGGGGGTATTGGGAGAATAGGGTAAAAATGCTTTTTGGAAAAGGGATATTCTCACAAGGGGGGGTATTGGGAGAATAGGGTAAAAATGCTTTAGAGGAATAGGGATATTCTCACAAGGGAGGTATTGGGAGAATAGGGTAAAAATGCTTTTTTGGAATAGGGATATTCTCACAAGGGGGGGGTATTGGGAGAATAGGGTAAAAATGCTTTTTTGCAAAAGGGGTTATTCTCACAAGGGGGGAAGTATTGGGAGAATAGGGTAAAAATGCTTTTTTGGAAAAGGGATATTCTCACAAGGGGGGGGTTTTTGGGAGAATAGGGTAAAAATGCTTTAGAGGAATAGGGATATTCTCACAAGGGGGGGTATTGGGAGAATAGGGTAAAAATGCTTTAGAGGAATAGGGATATTCTCACAAGGGGGGGTATTGGGAGAATAGGGTAAAAATGCTTTTTTGGAATAGGGATATTCTCACAAGGGGGGGTATTGGGAGAATAGGGTAAAAATGCTTTAGAGGAATAGGGATATTCTCACAAGGGGGGGTATTGGGAGAATAGGGTAAAAATGCTTTAGAGGAATAGGGATATTCTCACAAGGGGGGGGTATTGGGAGAATAGGGTAAAAATGCTTTTTTGGAAAAGGGATATTCTCACAAGGGGGGGGTATTGGGAGAATAGGGTAAAAATGCTTTTTGGAAAAGGGATATTCTCACAAGGGGGGGGGTATTGGGAGAATAGGGTAAAAATGCTTTAGAGGAATAGGGATATTCTCACAAGGGGGGGGTATTGGGAGAATAGGGTAAAAATGCTTTTTTGGAATAGGGATATTCTCACAAGGGGGGGTATTGGGAGAATAGGGTAAAAATGCTTTAGAGGAATAGGGATATTCTCACAAGGGGGGGTATTGGGAGAATAGGGTAAAAATGCTTTAGAGGAATAGGGATATTCTCACAAGGGGGGGTATTGGGAGAATAGGGTAAAAATGCTTTAGAGGAATAGGGATATTCTCACAAGGGGGGGTATTGGGAGAATAGGGTAAAAATGCTTTTTTGGAAAAGGGATATTCTCACAAGGGGGGGGGGGGGTATTGGGAGAATAGGGTAAAAATGCTTTTTTGGAATAGGGATATTCTCACAAGGGGGGGTATTGGGAGAATAGGGTAAAAATGCTTTAGAGGAATAGGGATATTCTCACAAGGGGGGGTATTGGGAGAATAGGGTAAAAATGCTTTTTTGGAAAAGGGATATTCTCACAAGGGGGGGGTATTGGGAGAATAGGGTAAAAATGCTTTTTGGAAAAGGGATATTCTCACAAGGGGGGGGTATTGGGAGAATAGGGTAAAAATGCTTTAGAGGAATAGGGATATTCTCACAAGGGGGGGGGTATTGGGAGAATAGGGTAAAAATGGCTTTAGCGGAATAGGGATATTCTCACAAGGGGGGGTATTGGGAGAATAGGGTAAAAATGCTTTTTTGGAATAGGGATATTCTCACAAGGGGGGGTATTGGGAGAATAGGGTAAAAATGCTTTAGAGGAATAGGGATATTCTCACAAGGGGGGGTATTGGGAGAATAGGGTAAAAATGCTTTAGAGGAATAGGGATATTCTCACAAGGGGGGGGGGTATTGGGAGAATAGGGTAAAAATGCTTTTTTGGAAAAGGGATATTCTCACAAGGGGGGGGTATTGTGAGAATAGGGCAAAAATGCTTTTTTGGAAAAGGGGTATTCTCACAAGGGGGGGTATTGGGAGAATAGGGTGAAAATGCTTTAGAGGAATAGGGATATTCTCACAAGGGGGGGGTATTGGGAGAATAGGGTAAAAATGCTTTTTTGGAATAGGGATATTCTCACAAGGGGGGGGTATTGGGAGAATAGGGTAAAAATGCTTTAGAGGAATAGGGATATTCTCACAAGGGGGGGGTATTGGGAGAATAGGGTAAAAATGCTTTTTGGAAAAGGGATATTCTCACAAGGGGGGGGTATTGGGAGAATAGGGTAAAAATGCTTTAGAGGAATAGGGATATTCTCACAAGGGGGGGTATTGGGAGAATAGGGTAAAAATGCTTTTTTGGAATAGGGATATTCTCACAAGGGGGGTATTGGGAGAATAGGGTAAAAATGCTTTAGAGGAATAGGGATATTCTCACAAGGGGGGGGGGTATTGGGAGAATAGGGTAAAAATGCTTTTTTGGAATAGGGATATTCTCACAAGGGGGGGTATTGGGAGAATAGGGTAAAAATGCTTTATAGGAAAAGGGATATTCTCACAAGGGGGGGTATTGGGAGAATAGGGTAAAAATGCTTTTTTGGAAAAGGGATATTCTCACAAGGGGGGGGTATTGGGAGAATAGGGTAAAAATGCTTTAGAGGAATAGGGATATTCTCACAAGGGGGGGTATTGGGAGAATAGGGTAAAAATGCTTTAGAGGAATAGGGATATTCTCACAAGGGGGGTATTGGGAGAATAGGGTAAAAATGCTTTAGAGGAATAGGGATATTCTCACAAGGGGGGGGTATTGGGAGAATAGGGTAAAAATGCTTTTTTGGAAAAGGGATATTCTCACAAGGGGGGGTATTGGGAGAATAGGGCAAAAATGCTTTTTTGGAAAAGGGATATTCTCACAAGGGGGGGGTATTGGGAGAATAGGGTAAAAATGCTTTAGAGGAATAGGGATATTCTCACAAGGGGGGGTATTGGGAGAATAGGGTAAAAATGCTTTAGAGGAATAGGGATATTCTCACAAGGGGGGGTATTGGGAGAATAGGGTAAAAATGCTTTAGGGGAATAGGGATATTCTCACAAGGGGGGGTATTGGGAGAATAGGGTAAAAATGCTTTTTGGAAAAGGGATATTCTCACAAGGGGGGGTATTGGGAGAATAGGGTAAAAATGCTTTTTTGGAAAAGGGATATTCTCACAAGGGGGGGGTATTGGGAGAATAGGGTAAAAATGCTTTTTTGGAATAGGGATATTCTCACAAGGGGGGGTATTGGGAGAATAGGGTAAAAATGCTTTAGAGGAATAAGGATATTCTCACAAGGGGGGGGGGTATTGGGAGAATAGGGTAAAAATGCTTTTTTGGAAAAGGGATATTCTCACAAGGGGGGGGTATTGGGAGAATAGGGTAAAAATGCTTTTTGGAAAAGGGATATTCTCACAAGGGGGGGGTATTGGGAGAATAGGGTAAAAATGCTTTTTTGGAAAAGGGATATTCTCACAAGGGGGGGGTATTGGGAGAATAGGGTAAAAATGCTTTTTGGAAAAGGGATATTCTCACAAGGGGGGGGTATTGGGAGAATAGGGTAAAAATGCTTTTTTGGAAAAGGGATATTCTCACAAGGGGGGGGGTATTGGGAGAATAGGGTAAAAATGCTTTTTTGGAAAAGGGATATTCTCACAAGGGGGGGGGTATTGGGAGAATAGGGCAAAAATGCTTTTTTGGAAAAGGGATATTCTCACAAGGGGGGGGGGGGGGTATTGGGAGAATAGGGTAAAAATGCTTTAGAGGAATAGGGATATTCTCACAAGGGGGGGTATTGGAAGAATAGGGTAAAAATGCTTTTTTTTGAATAGGGATATTCTCACAAGGGGGGTATTGGGAGAATAGGGTAAAAATGCTTTAGAGGAATAGGGATATTCTCACAAGGGGGGGGTATTGGGAGAATAGGGTAAAAATGATTTTTTGGAAAAGGGATATTCTCACAAGGGGGGGTATTGGGAGAATAGGGTAAAAATGCTTTAGAGGAATAGGGATATTCTCACAAGGGGGGGGTATTGGGAGAATAGGGCAAAAATGCTTTTTTTGGAAAAGGGATATTCTCACAAGGGGGGGGGGGTATTGGGAGAATTGGGTAAAAATGCTTTAGAGGAATAGGGATTTTCTCACAAGGGGGGGTATTGGGAGAATAGGGTAAAAATGCTTTAGAGGAATAGGGATATTCTCACAAGGGGGGGTATTGGGAGAATAGGGTAAAAATGCTTTTTGGAAAAGGGATATTCTCACAAGGGGGGGGTATTGGGAGAATAGGGTAAAAATGCTTTTTTGGAAAAGGGATATTCTCACAAGGGGGGGTATTGGGAGAATAGGGTAAAAATGCTTTTTTGGAATAGGGATATTCTCACAAGGGGGGGTATTGGGAGAATAGGGTAAAAGTGCTTTAGAGGAATAAGGATATTCTCACAAGGGGGGGTATTGGGAGAATAGGGTAAAAATGCTTTTTTGGAAAAGGGATATTCTCACAAGGGGGGGGTATTGGGAGAATAGGGTAAAAATGCTTTTTGGAAAAGGGATATTCTCACAAGGGGGGGGTATTGGGAGAATAGGGTAAAAATGCTTTTTTGGAAAAGGGATATTCTCACAAGGGGGGGGTATTGGGAGAATAGGGTAAAAATGCTTTTTGGAAAAGGGATATTCTCACAAGGGGGGGGTATTGGGAGAATAGGGTAAAAATGCTTTAGTGGAAAAGGGATATTCTCACAAGGGGGGGGGTATTGGGAGAATAGGGTAAAAATGCTTTTTTGGAATAGGGATATTCTCACAAGGGGGGGTATTGGGAGAATAGGGTAAAAATGCTTTAGAGGAATAGGGATATTCTCACAAGGGGGGGTATTGGGAGAATAGGGTAAAAATGCTTTTTTGGAAAAGGGATATTCTCACAAGGGGTGGGTATTGGGAGAATAGGGTAAAAATGCTTTAGAGGAATAGGGATATTCTCACAAGGGGGGGTATTGGGAGAATAGGGTAAAAATGCTTTAGAGGAATAGGGATATTCTCACAAGGGGGGTATTGGGAGAATAGGGTAAAAATGCTTTAGAGGAATAGGGATATTCTCACAAGGGGGGGTATTGGGAGAATAGGGTAAAAATGCTTTTTTGGAAAAGGGATATTCTCACAAGGGGGGGTATTGGGAGAATAGGGTAAAAATGCTTTTTGGAAAAGGGATATTCTCACAAGGGGGGGGTATTGGGAGAATAGGGTAAAAATGCTTTTTTGGAATAGGGATATTCTCACAAGGGGGGGTATTGGGAGAATAGGGTAAAAATGCTTTAGAGGAATAGGGATATTCTCACAAGGGGGGGTATTGGGAGAATAGGGTAAAAATGCTTTTTGGAAAAGGGATATTCTCACAAGGGGGGGGTATTGGGAGAATAGGGTAAAATTGCTTTTTTGGAAAAGGGATATTCTCACAAGGGGGGGGGTATTGGGAGAATAGGGTAAAAATGCTTTTTGGAAAAGGGATATTCTCACAAGGGGGGGGTATTGGGAGAATAGGGTAAAAATGCTTTAGTGGAAAAGGGATATTCTCACAAGGGGGGGTATTGGGAGAATAGGGTAAAAATGCTTTTTTGGAATAAGGATATTCTCACAAGGGGGGGTATTGGGAGAATAGGGTAAAAATGCTTTAGAGGAATAGGGATATTCTCACAAGGGGGGGTATTGGGAGAATAGGGTAAAAATGCTTTTTTGGAAAGGGGATATTCTCACAAGGGGTGGGTATTGGGAGAATAGGGTAAAAATGCTTTAGAGGAATAGGGATATTCTCACAAGGGGGGGTATTGGGAGAATAGGGTAAAAATGCTTTTTTGGAATAGGGATATTCTCACAAGGGGGGTATTGGGAGAATAGGGTAAAAATGCTTTAGAGGAATAGGGATATTCTCACAAGGGGGGGTATTGGGAGAATAGGGTAAAAATGCTTTTTTGGAAAAGGGATATTCTCAAAAGGGGGGTATTGGGAGAATAGGGTAAAAATGCTTTTTGGAAAAGGGATATTCTCACAAGGGGGGTATTGGGAGAATAGGGTAAAAATGCTTTTTTGGAATAGGGATATTCTCACAAGGGGGGGTATTGGGAGAATAGGGTAAAAATGCTTTTTTGGAATAGGGATATTCTCACAAGGGGGGGTATTGGGAGAATAGGGTAAAAATGCTTTAGAGGAATAGGGATATTCTCACAAGGGGGGGGTATTGGGAGAATAGGAAAAAAATGCTTTTTTGGAAAAGGGATATTCTCACAAGGGGGGGTATTGGGAGAATAGGGCAAAAATGCTTTTTTGGAAAAGGGATATTCTCACAAGGGGGGGTATTGGGAGAATAGGGTAAAAATGCTTTAGAGGAATAGGGATATTCTCACAAGGGGGGGTATTGGGAGAATAGGGTAAAAATGCTTTTTGGAAAAGGGATATTCTCACAAGAGGGGGGTATTGGGAGAATAGGGTAAAAATGCTTTAGAGGAATAGGGATATTCTCACAAGGGGGGTATTGGGAGAATAGGGTAAAATGCTTTAGAGGAATAGGGATATTCTCACAAGGGGGGGTATTGGGAGAATAGGGTAAAAATGCTTTAGAGGAATAGGGATATTCTAACAAGGGGGGGTATTTGGAGAATAGGGTAAAAATGCTTTTTTGGAAAAGGGATATTCTCACAAGGGGGGGTATTGGGAGAATAGGGTAAAAATGCTTTTTGGAAAAGGGATATTCTCACAAGGGGGGGGTATTGGGAGAATAGGGTAAAAATGCTTTTTTGGAATAGGGATATTCTCACAAGGGGGGGTATTGGGAGAATAGGGTAAAAATGCTTTTTTGGAATAAGGATATTCTCACAAGGGGGGGTATTGGGAGAATAGGGTAAAAATGCTTTAGAGGAATAGGGATATTCTCACAAGGGGGGGTATTGGGAGAATAGGGTAAAAATGCTTTAGAGGAATAGGGATATTCTCACAAGGGGGAGGTATTGGGAGAATAGGGTAAAAATGCTTTTTTGGAAAAGGGATATTCTCACAAGGGGGGGTATTGGGAGAATAGGGTAAAAATGCTTTTTTGGAAAAGGGATATTCTCACAAGGGGGGGGTATTGGGAGAATAGGGTAAAAATGCTTTTTTGGAAAAGGGATATTCTCACAAGGGGGGGTATTGGGAGAATAGGGCAAAAATGCTTTTTTGGAAAAGGTATATTCTCACAAGGGGGGTATTGGGAGAATAGGGTAAAAATGCTTTTTTGGAAAAGGGATATTCTCACAAGGGGGGGTATTGGGAGAATAGGGTAAAAATGCTTTAGAGGAATAGGGATATTCTCACAAGGGGGGTATTGGGAGAATAGGGTAAAAATGCTTTAGAGGAATGGGGATATTCTCACAAGGGGGGGTTATTGGGAGAATAGGGTAAAAATGCTTTTTTGGAAAAGGGATATTCTCACAAGGGGGGGTATTGGGAGAATAGGGTAAAAATGCTTTAGAGGAATAGGGATATTCTCACAAGGGGGGGTATTGGGAGAATAGGGTAAAAATGCTTTAGAGGAATAGGGATATTCTCACAAGGGGGGGTATTGGGAGAATAGGGTAAAAATGCTTTTTTGGAAAAGGGATATTCTCACAAGGGGGGGGTATTGGGAGAATAGGGTAAAAATGCTTTTTTGGAAAAGGGATATTCTCACAAGGGGGGGGGGTATTGGGAGAATAGGGCAAAAATGCTTTTTTGGAAAAGGGATATTCTCACAAGGGGGGGTATTGGGAGAATAGGGTAAAAATGCTTTAGAGGAATAGAAATATTCTCACAAGAGGGGGTATTGGGAGAATAGGGTAAAAATGCTTTAGAGGAATAGGGATATTCTCACAAGGGGGGAATTGGGAGAATAGGGTAAAAATGCTTTAGAGGAATAGGGATATTCTCACAAGGGGGGGTATTGGGAGAATAGGGTAAAAATGCTTTTTTGGAAAAGGGATATTCTCACAAGGGGGGGGTATTGGGAGAATAGGGTAAAAATGCTTTAGAGGAAAAGGGATATTCTCACAAGGGGGGGTATTGGGAGAATAGGGTAAAAATGCTTTAGAGGAATAGGGATATTCTCACAAGGGGGGGTATTGGGAGAATAGGGTAAAAATGCTTTAGAGGAATAGGGATATTCTCACAAGGGGGGGGTATTGGGAGAATAGGGTAAAAATGCTTTTTTGGAAAAGGGATATTCTCACAAGGGGGGGGTATTGGGAGAATAGGGTAAAAATGCTTTTTTGGAAAAGGTATATTCTCACAAGGGGGGGGTATTGGGAGAATAGGGTAAAAATGCTTTTTTGGAAAAGGGATATTCTCACAAGGGGGGGGTATTGGGAGAATAGGGTAAAAATGCTTTTTTGGAAAAGGGATATTCTCACAAGGGGGGTATTGGGAGAATAGGGTAAAAATGCTTTAGAGGAAAAGGGATATTCTCACAAGGGGGGGTATTGGGAGAATAGGGCAAAATTGCTTTTTTGGAAATGGGATATTCTCACAAGGGGCGGGTATTGGGAGAATAGGGTAAAAATGCTTTTTTGGAAAAGGGATATTCTCACAAGGGGGGGGTATTGGGAGAATAGGGTAAAAATGCTTTTTGGAAAAGGGATATTCTCACAAGGGGGGGGTATTGGGAGAATAGGGTAAAAATGCTTTTTTGGAAAAGGGATATTCTCACAAGGGGGGGTATTGGGAGAATAGGGTAAAAATGCTTTTTTGGAAAAGGGATATTCTCACAAGGGGGGGGGGTATTGGGAGAATAGGGTAAAAATGCTTTTTGGAAAAGGGATATTCTCACAAGGGGGGGTATTGGGAGAATAGGGTAAAAATGCTTTTTTGGAAAAGGGATATTCTCACAAGGGGGGGGTATTGGGAGAATAGGGCAAAAATGCTTTTTTGGAAAAGGGATATTCTCACAAGGGGGGGGTATTGGGAGAATAGGGTAAAAATGCTTTAGAGGAATAGGGATATTCTCACAAGGGGGGGTATTGGGAGAATAGGGTAAAAATGCTTTAGAGGAATAGGGATATTCTCAAAAGGGGGGTATTGGGAGAATAGGGTAAAAATGCTTTAGAGGAAAAGGGATATTCTCACAAGGGGGGGTATTGGGAGAATAGGATAAAATTGCTTTTTTGGAAATGGGATATTCTCACAAGGGGCGGGTATTGGGAGAATAGGGTAAAAATGCTTTAGAGGAATAGGGATATTCTCACAAGGGGGGGGTATTGGGAGAATAGGGTAAAAATGCTTTTTTGGAAAAGGGATATTCTCACAAGGGGGGGTATTGGGAGAATAGGGCAAAAATGCTTTTTTGGAAAAGGGATATTCTCACAAGGGGGGGGTATTGGGAGAATAGGGTAAAAATGCTTTAGAGGAATAGGGATATTCTCACAAGGGGGGGTATTGGGAGAATAGGGTAAAAATGCTTTAGAGGAATAGGGATATTCTCACAAGGGGGGGTATTGGGAGAATAGGGTAAAAATGCTTTATAGGAATAGGGATATTCTCACAAGGGGGGGTATTGGGAGAATAGGGTAAAAATGCTTTAGAGGAATAGGGATATTCTCACAAGGGGGGTATTGGGAGAATAGGGTAAAAATGCTTTAGAGGAATAGGGATATTCTCACAAGGGGGGGGTATTGGGAGAATAGGGTAAAAATGCTTTTTTGGAAAAGGGATATTCTCACAAGGGGGGGGTATTGGGAGAATAGGGTAAAAATGCTTTAGAGGAATAGGGATATTCTCACAAGGGGGGGTATTGGGAGAATAGGGTAAAAATGCTTTAGAGGAATAGGGATATTCTCACAAGGGGGGGTATTGGGAGAATAGGGTAAAAATGCTTTAGAGGAATAGGGATATTCTCACAAGGGGGGGGTATTGGGAGAATACGGTAAAAATGCTTTTTTGGAAAAGGGATATTCTCACAAGGGGGGGGTATTGGGAGAATAGGGTAAAAATGCTTTAGAGGAATAGGGATATTCTCACAAGGGGGGTATTGGGAGAATAGGGTAAAAATGCTTTAGAGGAATAGGGATATTCTCACAAGGGGGGGGGGGTATTGGGAGAATAGGGTAAAAATGCTTTACAGGAATAGGGATATTCTCACAAGGGGGGGTATTGGGAGAATAGGGTAAAAATGCTTTAGAGGAATAGGGATATTCTCACAAGGGGGGTATTGGGAGAATAGGGTAAAAATGCTTTAGAGGAATAGGGATATTCTCACAAGGGGGGGGTATTGGGAGAATAGGGTAAAAATGCTTTTTTGGAAAAGGGATATTCTCACAAGGGGGGGGGTATTGGGAGAATAGGGTAAAAATGCTTTTTTGGAAAAGGGATATTCTCACAAGGGGGGGTATTGGGAGAATAGGGTAAAAATGCTTTTTGGAAAAGGGATATTCTCACAAGGGGGGGGGTATTGGGAGAATAGGGTAAAAATGCTTTTTTGGAAAAGGGATATTCTCACAAGGCGGGGTATTGGGAGAATAGGGTAAAAATGCTTTTTTGGAAAAGGGATATTCTCACAAGGGAGGGGGTATTGGGAGAATAGGGTAAAAATGCTTTAGAGGAATAGGGATATTCTCACAAGGGGGGGTATTGGGAGATTGGGGTAAAAATGCTTTAGAGGAATAGGGATATTCCCACAAGGGGGGTATTGGGAGAATAGGGTAAAAATGCTTTAGAGGAATAGGGATATTCTCACAAGGGGGGGGTATTGGGAGAATAGGGTAAAAATGCTTTTTTGGAAAAGGGATATTCTCACAAGGGGGGGGTATTGGGAGAATAGGGTAAAAATGCTTTTTTGGAAAAGGGATATTCTCACAAGGGGGGGGTATTGGGAGAATAGGGTAAAATTGCTTTTTGGAAAAGGGATATTCTCACAAGGGGGGGTATTGGGAGAATAGGGTAAAAATGCTTTTTTGGAAAAGGGATATTCTCACAAGGGGGGGGTATTGGGAGAATAGGGTAAAAATGCTTTTTTGGAAAAGGGATATTCTCACAAGGGGGGGGTATTGGGAGAATAGGGTAAAAATGCTTTAGAGGAATAGGGATATTCTCACAAGGGGGGGTATTGGGAGAATAGGGTAAAAATGCTTTAGAGGAATAGGGATATTCTCACAAGGGGGGGTATTGGGAGAATAGGGTAAAAATGCTTTAGAGGAAAAGGGATATTCTCACAAGGGGGGGTATTGGGAGAATAGGGCAAAAATGCTTTTTTGGAAATGGGATATTCTCACAAGGGGCGGGTATTGGGAGAATAGGGTAAAAATGCTTTAGAGGAATAGGGATATTCTCACAAGGGGGGGGTATTGGGAGAATAGGGTAAAAATGCTTTTTTGGAAAAGGGATATTCTCACAAGGGGGGGTATTGGGAGAATAGGGCAAAAATGCTTTTTTGGAAAAGGGATATTCTCACAAGGGGGGGGGGTATTGGGAGAACAGGGTAGAAATGCTTTTTTGGAATAGGGATATTCTCACAAGGGGGGGTATTGGGAGAATAGGGTAAAAATGCTTTAGAAGAATAGGGATATTCTCACAAGGGGGGGTATTGGGAGAATAGGGTAAAAATGCTTTAGAGGAATAGGGATATTCTCACAAGGGGGGGGTATTGGGAGAATAGGGCAAAAATGCTTTTTTGGAAAAGGGATATTCTCACAAGGGGGGGGTATTGGGAGAATAGGGTAAAAATGCTTTAGAGGAATAGGGATATTCTCACAAGGGGGGGTATTGGGAGAATAGGGTAAAAATGCTTTAGAGGAATAGGGATATTCTCACAAGGGGGGGTATTGGGAGAATAGGGTAAAAATGCTTCAGAGGAATAGGGATATTCTCACAAGGGGGGGTATTGGGAGAATACGGTAAAAATGCTTTTTTGGAAAAGGGATATTCTCACAAGGGGGGGGTATTGGGAGAATAGGGTAAAAATGCTTTTTGGAAAAGGGATATTCTCACAAGGGGGGGTATTGGGAGAATAGGGTAAAAATGCTTTTTTGGAAAAGGGATATTCTCACAAGGGGGGGGGGTATTGGGAGAATAGGGTAAAAATGCTTTTTTGGAAAAGGGATATTCTCACAAGGGGGGGGGGTATTGGGAGAATAGGGCAAAAATGCTTTTTTGGAAAAGGGATATTCTCACAAGGGAGGGTATTGGGAGAATAGGGTAAAAATGCTTTAGAGGAATAGGGATATTCTCACAAGGGGGGGTATTGGGAGAATAGGGTAAAAATGCTTTAGAGGAATAGGGATATTCTCACAAGGGGGGGTATTGGGAGAATAGGGTAAAAATGCTTTAGAGGAAAAAGGATATTCTCACAAGGGGGGGTATTGGGAGAATAGGGCAAAAATGCTTTTTTGGAAAAGGGATATTCTCACAAGGGGGGGGTATTGGGAGAATAGGGTAAAAATGCTTTAGAGGAATAGGGATATTCTCACAAGGGGGGGTATTGGGAGAATAGGGTAAAAATGCTTTAGAGGAATAGGGATATTCTCACAAGGGGGGGTATTGGGAGAATAGGGTAAAAATGCTTTAGAGGAATAGGGATATTCTCACAAGGGGGGGGTATTGGGAGAATAGGGTAAAAATGCTTTTTGGAAAAGGGATATTCTCACAAGGGGGGGGTATTGGGAGAATAGGGTAAAAATGCTTTAGAGGAATAGGGATATTCTCACAAGGGGGGGTATTGGGAGAATAGGGTAAAAATGCTTTAGAGGAAAAGGGATATTCTCACAAGGGGGGGTATTGGGAGAATAGGGCAAAAATGCTTTTTTGGAAAAGGGATATTCTCACAAGGGGGGGGTATTGGGAGAATAGGGTAAAAATGCTTTAGAGGAATAGGGATATTCTCACAAGGGGGGGTATTGGGAGAATAGGGTAAAAATGCTTTTTTGGATAAGGGATATTCTCACAAGGGGGGGGTATTGGGAGAATAGGGCAAAAATGCTTTTTTGGAAAAGGGATATTCTCACAAGGGGGGGTATTGGGAGAATAGGGTAAAAATGCTTTAGAGGAATAGGGATATTCTCACAAGGGGGGGTATTGGGAGAATAGGGTAAAAATGCTTTTTTGGAAAAGGGATATTCTCACAAGGGGGGGGTATTGGGAGAATAGGGCAAAAATGCTTTTTTGGAAAAGGGATATTCTCACAAGGGGGGGGTATTGGGAGAATAGGGTAAAAATGCTTTTTTGGAATAGGGATATTCTCACAAGGGGGGTATTGGGAGAATAGGGTAAAAATGCTTTAGAAGAATAGGGATATTCTCACATGGGGGGGTTTTGGGAGAATAGGGTAAAAATGCTTTAGAGGAAAAGGGATATTCTCACAAGGGGGGGGTATTGGGAGAATAGGGCAAAAATGCTTTTTTGGAAAAGGGATATTCTCACAAGGGGGGGTATTGGGAGAATAGGGTAAAAATGCTTTAGAGGAATAGGGATATTCTCACAAGGGGGGGTATTGGGAGAATAGGGTAAAAATGCTTTAGAGGAATAGGGATATTCTCACAAGGGGGGGTATTGGGAGAATAGGGTAAAAATGCTTTAGAGGAATAGGGATATTCTCACAAGGGGGGGTATTGGGAGAATAAGGTAAAAATGCTTTTTTGGAAAAGGGTTATTCTCACAAGGGGGGGGTATTGGGAGAATAGGGTAAAAATGCTTTAGAGGAATAGGGATATTCTCACAAGGGGGGGTATTGGGAGAATAGGGTAAAAATGCTTTAGAGGAATAGGGATATTCTCACAAGGGGGGGTATTGGGAGAATAGGGTAAAAATGCTTTAGAGGAATAGGGATATTCTCACAAGGGGGGGTATTGGGAGAATAAGGTAAAAATGCTTTTTTGGAAAAGGGTTATTCTCACAAGGGGGGGTATTGGGAGAATAGGGTAAAAGTGCTTTTTTGGAAAAGGGATATTCTCACAAGGGGAGGTATTGGGAGAATAGGGTAAAAATGCTTTTTTGGAAAAGGGATATTCTCACAAGGGGGGGGTATTGGGAGAATAGGGTAAAAATGCTTTAGTGGAAAAGGGATATTCTCACAAGGGGGGGTATTGGGAGAATAGGGCAAAAATGCTTTTTTGGAAAAGGGATATTCTCACAAGGGGGGGGTATTGGGAGAATAGGGTAAAAATGCTTTAGAGGAATAGGGATATTCTCACAAGGGGGGGTATTGAGAGAATAGGGTAAAAATGCTTTTTTGGAAAAGGGATATTCTCACAAGGGGGGGTATTGGGAGAATAGGGCAAAAATGCTTTTTTGGAAAAGGGATATTCTCACAAGGGGGGGTATTGGGAGAATAGGGTAAAAATGCTTTAGAGGAATAGGGATATTCTCACAAGGGGGGGTATTGGGAGAATAGGGTAAAAATGCTTTTTTGGAAAAGGGATATTCTCACAAGGGGGGGTATTGGGAGAATAGGGCAAAAATGCTTTTTTGGAAAAGGGATATTCTCACAAGGGGGGTATTGGGAGAATAGGGTAAAAATGCTTTAGAGGAATAGGGATATTCTCACAAGGGGGGGTATTGGGAGAATAGGGTAAAAATGCTTTTTTGGAAAAGGGTTATTCTCACAAGGGGGGGTATTGGGAGAATAGGGTAAAAATGCTTTTTGGAAAAGGGATATTCTCACAAGGGGGGGGTATTGGGAGAATAGGGTAAAAATGCTTTTTTGGAAAAGGGATATTCTCACAAGGGGGGGGTATTGGGAGAATAGGGTAAAAATGCTTTTTTGGAAAAGGGATATTCTCACAAGGGGGGGGGGTATTGGGAGAATAGGGCAAAATTGCTTTTTTGGAAAAGGGATATTCTCACAAGGGGGGGTATTGGGAGAATAGGGTAAAAATGCTTTAGAGGAATAGGGATATTCTCACAAGGGGGGGTATTGGGAGAATAGGGTAAAAATGCTTTAGAGGAAAAGGGATGTTCTCACAAGGGGGGGGTATTGGGAGAATAGGGCAAAAATGCTTTTTTGGAAAAGGGATATTCTCACAAGGGGGGGGTATTGGGAGAATAGGGCAAAAATGCTTTTTTGGAAAAGGGATATTCTCACAAGGGGGGGGGGGTATTGGGAGAATAGGGTAAAAATGCTTTAGAGGAATAGGGATATTCTCACAAGGGGGGGTATTGGGAGAATAGGGTAAAAATGCTTTAGAGGAATTGGGATATTCTCACAAGGGGGGGTATTGGGAGAATAGGGTAAAAATGCTTCAGAGGAATAGGGATATTCTCACAAGGGGGTGTATTGGGAGAATAGGGTAAAAATGCTTTAGAGGAATAGGGATATTCTCACAAGGGGGGGTATTGGGAGAATAGGGTAAAAATGCTTTTTTGGAAAAGGGTTATTCTCACAAGGGGGGGGGTATTGGGAGAATAGGGTAAAAATGCTTTAGAGGAATAGGGATATTCTCACAAGGGGGGGTATTGGGAGAATAGGGTAAAAATGCTTTAGAGGAATAGGGATATTCTCACAAGGGGGGGTATTGGGAGAATAGGGTAAAAATGCTTTAGAGGAATAGGGATATTCTCACAAGGGGGGGTATTGGGAGAATAAGGTAAAAATGCTTTTTTGGAAAAGGGTTATTCTCACAAGGGGGGGTATTGGGAGAATAGGGTAAAAGTGCTTTTTTGGAAAAGGGATATTCTCACAAGGGGAGGTATTGGGAGAATAGGGTAAAAATGCTTTTTTGGAAAAGGGATATTCTCACAAGGGGGGGGTATTGGGAGAATAGGGTAAAAATGCTTTAGTGGAAAAGGGATATTCTCACAAGGGGGGGTATTGGGAGAATAGGGCAAAAATGCTTTTTTGGAAAAGGGATATTCTCACAAGGGGGGGGTATTGGGAGAATAGGGTAAAAATGCTTTAGAGGAATAGGGATATTCTCACAAGGGGGGGTATTGAGAGAATAGGGTAAAAATGCTTTTTTGGAAAAGGGATATTCTCACAAGGGGGGGTATTGGGAGAATAGGGCAAAAATGCTTTTTTGGAAAAGGGATATTCTCACAAGGGGGGGTATTGGGAGAATAGGGTAAAAATGCTTTAGAGGAATAGGGATATTCTCACAAGGGGGGGTATTGGGAGAATAGGGTAAAAATGCTTTTTTGGAAAAGGGATATTCTCACAAGGGGGGGTATTGGGAGAATAGGGCAAAAATGCTTTTTTGGAAAAGGGATATTCTCACAAGGGGGGTATTGGGAGAATAGGGTAAAAATGCTTTAGAGGAATAGGGATATTCTCACAAGGGGGGGTATTGGGAGAATAGGGTAAAAATGCTTTTTTGGAAAAGGGTTATTCTCACAAGGGGGGGTATTGGGAGAATAGGGTAAAAATGCTTTTTGGAAAAGGGATATTCTCACAAGGGGGGGGTATTGGGAGAATAGGGTAAAAATGCTTTTTTGGAAAAGGGATATTCTCACAAGGGGGGGGTATTGGGAGAATAGGGTAAAAATGCTTTTTTGGAAAAGGGATATTCTCACAAGGGGGGGGGGTATTGGGAGAATAGGGCAAAATTGCTTTTTTGGAAAAGGGATATTCTCACAAGGGGGGGTATTGGGAGAATAGGGTAAAAATGCTTTAGAGGAATAGGGATATTCTCACAAGGGGGGGTATTGGGAGAATAGGGTAAAAATGCTTTAGAGGAAAAGGGATGTTCTCACAAGGGGGGGGTATTGGGAGAATAGGGCAAAAATGCTTTTTTGGAAAAGGGATATTCTCACAAGGGGGGGGTATTGGGAGAATAGGGCAAAAATGCTTTTTTGGAAAAGGGATATTCTCACAAGGGGGGGGGGTATTGGGAGAATAGGGTAAAAATGCTTTAGAGGAATAGGGATATTCTCACAAGGGGGGGTATTGGGAGAATAGGGTAAAAATGCTTTAGAGGAATTGGGATATTCTCACAAGGGGGGGTATTGGGAGAATAGGGTAAAAATGCTTCAGAGGAATAGGGATATTCTCACAAGGGGGTGTATTGGGAGAATAGGGTAAAAATGCTTTAGAGGAATAGGGATATTCTCACAAGGGGGGGTATTGGGAGAATAGGGTAAAAATGCTTTTTTGGAAAAGGGTTATTCTCACAAGGGGGGGTATTGGGAGAATAGGGTAAAAATGCTTTTTGGAAAAGGGATATTCTCACAAGGGGGGGGTATTGGAAGAATAGGGTAAAAATGCGTTTTTGGAAAAGGGATATTCTCACAAGGGGAGGGGTATTGGGAGAATAGGGCAAAAATGCTTTTTTGGAAAAGGGATATTCTCACAAGGGGGGGTATTGGGAGAATAGGGTAAAAATGCTTTTTTGGAAAAGGGATATTCTCACAAGGGGGGGGTATTGGGAGAATAGGGTAAAAATGCTTTTTTGGAAAAGGGATATTCTCACAAGGGGGGGGGGTATTGGGAGAATAGGGCAAAAATGCTTTTTTGGAAAAGGGATATTCTCACAAGGGGGGGTATTGGGAGAATAGGGTAAAAATGCTTTAGAAGAATAGGGATATTCTCACAAGGGGGGGTATTGGGAGAATAGGGTAAAAATGCTTTAGAGGAAAAGGGATATTCTCACAAGGGGGGGGTATTGGGAGAATAGGGCAAAAATGCTTTTTTGGAAAAGGGATATTCTCAAAAGGGGGGGGGTATTGGGAGAATAGGTTAAAAATGCTTTAGAGGAATAGGGATATTCTCACAAGGGGGGGGTATTGGGAGAATAGGGCAAAAATGCTTTTTTGGAAAAGGGATATTCTCAAAAGGGGGGGGGTATTGGGAGAATAGGTTAAAAATGCTTTAGAGGAATAGGGATATTCTCACAAGGGGGGTATTGGGAGAATAGGGTAAAAATGCTTTAGAGGAATAGGGATATTCTCACAAGGGGGGGTATTGGGAGAATAGGGTAAAAATGCTTTAGAGGAATAGGGATATTCTCACAAGGGGGGGTATTGGGAGAATAGGGTAAAAATGCTTTTTTGGAAAAAGTTATTCTCACAAGGGGGGGGTATTGGGAGAATAGGGTAAAAATGCTTTTTGGAAAAGGGATATTCTCACAAGGGGGGGTATTGGGAGAATAGGGTAAAAATGCTTTTTTGGAAAAGGGATATTCTCACAAGGGGGGGGTATTGGGAGAATAGGGTAAAAATGCTTTTTTGGAAAAGGGATATTCTCACAAGGGGGGGGGGTATTGGGAGAATAGGGCAAAAATGCTTTTTTGGAAAAGGGATATTCTCACAAGGGGGGGTATTGGGAGAATAGGGTAAAAATGCTTTAGAGGAATAGGGATATTCTCACAAGGGGGGGTATTGGGAGAATAGGGTAAAAATGCTTTAGAGGAATAGGGATATTCTCACAAGGGGGGGGTATTGGGAGAATAGGGTAAAAATGCTTTTTTGGAAAAGGGATATTCTCACAAGGGGGGGTATTGGGAGAATAGGGTAAAAATGCTTTTTTGGAAAAGGGATATTCTCACAAGGGGGGGGTATTGGGAGAATAGGGTAAAAATGCTTTAGAGGAATAGGGATATTCTCACAAGGGGGGGTATTGGAAGAATAGGGTAAAAATGCTTTAGAGGAAAAGGGATATTCTCACAAGGGGGGTATTGGGAGAATAGGGCAAAAATGCTTTTTTGGAAAAGGGATATTCTCACAAGGGGGGGGGTATTGGGAGAATAGGGTAAAAATGCTTTAGAGGAATAGGGATATTCTCACAAGGGGGGGTATTGGGAGAATAGGGTAAAAATGCTTTAGAGGAATAGGGATATTCTCACAAGGGGGGGGTATTGGGAGACTAGGGTAAAAATGCTTTTTGGAAAAGGGATATTCTCACAAGGGGGGGGTATTGGGAGAATAGAGTAAAAATGCTTTTTTGGAAAAGGGATATTCTCACAAGGGGGGGTATTGGGAGAATAGGGTAAAAATGCTTTAGAGGAATAGGGATATTCTCACAAGGGGGGATATTGGGAGAATAGGGTAAAAATGCTTTAGAGGAAAAGGGATATTCTCACAAGGGGGGGGTATTGGGAGAATAGGACAAAAATGCTTTTTTGGAAAAGGGATATTCTCACAAGGGGGGGGGGTCTTGGGAGAATAGGGTAAAAATGCTTTAGAGGAATAGGGATATTCTCACAAGGGGGGGTATTGGGAGAATAGGGTAAAAATGCTTTAGAGGAATAGGGATATTCTCACAAGGGGGGGTATTGGGAGAATAGGGTAAAAATGCTTTTTTGGAAAAGGGATATTCTCACAAGGGGGGGGGTATTGGGAGAATAGGGTAAAAATGCTTTTTTGGAAAAGGGATATTCTCACAAGGGGGGGTATTGGGAGAATAGGGTAAAAATGCTTTTTGGAAAAGGGATATTCTTACAAGGGGGGGGGGTATTGGGAGAATAGGGTAAAAATGCTTTTTTGGAAAAGGGATATTCTCACAAGGGGGGGGTATTGGGAGAATAGGGTAAAAATGCTTTTTTGGAAAAGGGATATTCTCACAAGGGGGGGGGTATTGGGAGAATAGGACAAAAATGCTTTTTTGGAAAAGGGATATTCTCACAAGGGGGGGTATTGGGAGAATAGGGTAAAAATGCTTTAGAGGAATAGGGATATTCTCACAAGGGGGGGTATTGGGAGAATAGGGTAAAAATGCTTTAGAGGAATAGGGATATTCTCACAAGGGGGGGTATTGGGAGAATAGGGTAAAAATGCTTTTCTGGAAAAGGGATATTCTCACAAGGGGGGGTATTGGGAGAATAGGGTAAAAATGCTTTTTGGAAAAGTGATATTCTCACAAGGGGGGGTATTGGGAGAATAGGGTAAAAATGCTTTTTGGAAAAGGGATATTCTCACAAGGGGGGGTATTGGGAGAATAGGGTAAAAATGCTTTAGTGGAAAAGGGATATTCTCAAGAAGGGGGGGTATTGGGAGAATAGGGCAAAAATGCTTTTTTGGAAAAGGGATATTCTCACAAGGGGGGGGTATTGGGAGAATAGGGCAAAAATGCTTTTTTGGAAAAGGGATATTCTCACAAGGGGGGGGGTATTGGGAGAATAGGGTAAAAATGCTTTTTTGGAATAGGGATATTCTCACAAGGGGGGGTATTGGGAGAATAGGGTAAAAATGCTTTAGAGGAATAGGGATATTCTCACAAGGGGGGGGGGGTTTGGGAGAATAGGGTAAAAATTCTTTTTTGGAAAAGGGATATTCTCACAAGGGGGGTATTGGGAGAATAGGGTAAAAATGCTTTTTTGGAAAAGGGATATTCTCACAAGGGGGGGTATTGGGAGAATAGGGTAAAAATGTATTTTTGGAAAAGGGATATTCTCACAAGGGGGGGTATTGGGAGAATAGGGTAAAAATGCTTTTTGGAAAAGGGATATTCTCACAAGGGAGGGTATTGGGAGAATAGGGTAAAAATGCTTTAGTGGAAAAGGGATATTCTCAAAAAGGGGGGGTATTGGGAGAATAGGGCAAAAATGCTTTTTTGGAAAAGGGATATTCTCACAAGGGGGGGTATTGGGAGAATAGGGTAAAAATGCTTTAGAGGAATAGGGATATTCTCACAAGGGTATTGGGAGTATAGGGTAAAAATGCTTTAGAGGAATAGGGATATTCTCACAAGGGGGGGTATTGGGAGAATAGGGTAAAAATGCTTTAGAGGAATAGGGATATTCTCACAAGGGGGGGGTATTGGGAGAATAGGGTAAAAATGCTTTTTTGGAAAAGGGATATTCTCACAAGGGGGGGTATTGGGAGAATAGGGTAAAAATGCTTTTTGGAAAAGGGATATTCTCACAAGGGGGGGGTATTGGGAGAATAGGGTAAAAATGCTTTTTTGGAAAAGGGATATTCTCACAAGGGGGGGTATTGGGAGAATAGGGTAAAAATGCTTTTTTGGAAAAGGGATATTGTCACAAGGGGGGGGGGTATTGGGAGAATAGGGCAAAAATGCTTTTTTGGAAAAGGGATATTCTCACAAGGGGGGGTATTGGGAGAATAGGGTAAAAATGCTTTAGAGGAATAGGGATTTTCTCACAAGGGGGGGTATTGGGAGAATAGGGTAAAAATGCTTTAGAGGAATAGGGATATTCTCACAAGGGGGGGTATTGGGAGAATAGGGTAAAAATGCTTTTTTGGAAAAGGGATATTCTCACAAGGGGGGTATTGGGAGAATAGGGTAAAAATGCTTTTTGGAAAAGGGATATTCTCACAAGGGAGGGTATTGGGAGAATAGGGTAAAAATGCTTTAGTGGAAAAGGGATATTCTCAAAAAGGGGGGGGGGTATTGGGAGAATAGGGCAAAAATGCTTTTTTGGAAAAGGGATATTCTCACAAGGGGGGGGTATTGGGAGAATAGGGTAAAAATGCTTTTTGGAAAAGGGATATTCTCACAAGGGGGGGGGTATTGGGAGAATAGGGTAAAAATGCTTTTTTGGAAAAGGGATATTCTCACAAGGGGGGGTATTGGGAGAATAGGGTAAAAATGCTTTAGAGGAATAGGGATATTCTCACAAGGGGGGGTATTGGGAGAATAGGGTAAAAATGCTTTAGAGGAATAGGGATATTCTCACAAGGGGGGGTATTGGGAGAATAGGGTAAAAATGCTTTTTTGGAATAGGGATATTCTCACAAGGGGGGGTATTGGGAGAATAGGGTAAAAATGCTTTTTTGGAAAAGGGATATTCTCACAAGGGGGGGGTATTGGGAGAATAGGGTAAAAATGCTTTTTGGAAAAGGGATATTCTCACAAGGGGGGGTATTGGGAGAATAGGGTAAAAATGCTTTTTTGGAAAAGGGATATTCTCACAAGGGGGGGTATTGGGAGAATAGGGCAAAAATGCTTTTTTGGAAAAGGGATATTCTCACAAGGGGGTGGTATTGGGAGAATAGGGTAAAAATGCTTTAGAGGAATAGGGATATTCTCACAAGGGGGGGTATTGGGAGAATAGGGGGAAAATGCTTTAGGGGAATAGGGATATTCTCACAAGGGGGGGTATTGGGAGAATAGGGTCAAAATGCTTTTTTGGAAAAGGGAGATTCTCACAAGGGGGGGGGGGTATTGGGAGAATAGGGTAAAAATGCTTTTTGGAAAAGGGAAATTCTCACAAGGGGGGCGTATTGGGAGAATAGGGTAAAAATGCTTTAGAGGAATAGGGATATTCTCACAAGGGGGGGTATTGGGAGAATAGGGTAAAAATGCTTTAGAGGAATAGGGATATTCTCACAAGGGGGGGTATTGGGAGAATAGGGTAAAAATGCTTTTTTGGAAAAGGGATATTCTCACAAGGGGGGGTATTGGGAGAATAGGGTAAAAATGCTTTTTGGAAAAGGGATATTCTCACAAGGGGGGGGGTATTGGGAGAATAGGGTAAAAATGCTTTTTTGGAAAAGGGATATTCTCACAAGGGGGGGGGGTATTGGGAGAATAGGGTAAAAATGCTTTTTTGGAATAGGGATATTCTCACAAGGGGGGTATTGGGAGAATAAGGTAAAAATGCTTTTTGGAAAAGGGATATTCTCACAAGGGGGGGGTATTGGGAGAATAGGGTAAAAATGCTTTAGTGGAAAAGGGATATTCTCAAAAAGGGGGGGTATTGGGAGAATAGGGCAAAAATGCTTTTTTGGAAAAGGGATATTCTTACAGGGGGGGGGGGTATTGGGAGAATAGGGTAAAAATGCTTTAGAGGAATAGTGATATTCTCACAAGGGGGGGTATTGGGAGAATAGGGTAAAAATGCTTTTTTGGAAAAGGGATATTCTCACAAGGGGGGGGTATTGGGAGAATAGGGTAAAAATGCTTTTTGGAAAAGGGATATTCTCACAAGGGGGGGGTATTGGGAGAATAGGGCAAAAATGCTTTAGAGGAATAGGGATATTCTCACAAGGGGGGGTATTGGGAGAATAGGGTAAAAATGCTTTAGAGGAATAGGGATATTCTCACAAGGGGGGGGTTTTGGGAGAATAGGGTAAAAACGCTTTTTGGAAAAGGGATATTCTCACAAGGGGGGGGTATTGGGAGAATAGGGTAAAAATGCTTTTTTGGAAAAGGGATATTCTCACAAGGGGGGGGTATTGGGAGAATAGGGCAAAAATGCTTTTTTGGAAAAGGGATATTCTCACAAGGGGGGGGTATTGGGAGAATAGGGTAAAAATGCTTTAGAGGAATAGGGATATTCTCACAAGGGGGGGTATTGGGAGAATAGGGTAAAAATGCTTTAGAGGAATAGGGATATTCTCACAAGGGGGGGGTATTGGGAGAATAGGGTAAAAATGCTATTTTGGAAAAGGGATATTCTCACAAGGGGGGGGTATTGGGAGAATAGGGTAAAAATGCTTTTTTGGAAAAGGGATATTCTCACAAGGGGGGGGTATTGGGAGAATAGGGCAAAAATGCTTTTTTGGAAAAGGGATATTCTCACAAGGGGGGGGTATTGGGAGAATAGGGTCAAAATGCTTTAGAGGAATAGGGATATTCTCACAAGGGGGGGTATTGGGAGAATAGGGTAAAAATGCTTTTTTGGAATAGGGATATTCTCACAAGGGGGGGTATTGGGAGAATAGGGTAAAAATGCTTTATAGGAATAGGGATATTCTCACAAGGGGGGGGGGTATTGGGAGAATAGGGCAAAAATGCTTTTTTGGAAAAGGGATATTCTCACAAGGGGGGGGGTATTGGGAGAATAGGGTAAAAATGCTTTAGAGGAATAGGGATATTCTCACAAGGGGGGGTATTGGGAGAATAGGGTAAAAATGCTTTAGAGGAATAGGGATATTCTCACAAGGGGGGGTATTGGGAGAATAGGGTAAAAATGCTTTAGAGGAATAGGGATATTCTCACAAGGGGGGGTATTGGGAGAATAGGGTAAAAATGCTTTTTTGGAAAAGGGATATTCTCACAAGGGGGGGTATTGGGAGAATAGGGTAAAAATGCTTTTTGGAAAAGGGATATTCTCACAAGGGGGGGGTATTGAGAGAATAGGGTAAAAATGCTTTTTTGTAAAAGGGATATTCTCACAAGGGGGGGGGGTATTGGGAGAATAGGGTAAAAATTCTTTTTTGGAATAGGGATATTCTCACAAGGGGGGTATTGGGAGAATAGGGTAAAAATGCTTTAGAGGAATAGGGATATTCTCACAAGGGGGGGTATTGGGAGAATAGGGTAAAAATGCTTTTTTGGAAAAGGGATATTCTCACAAGGGGGGGTATTGGGAGAATAGGGTAAAAATGCTTTTTGGAAAAGGGATATTCTCACAAGGGGGGGGTATTGGGAGAATAGGGTAAAAATGCTTTAGTGGAAAAGGGATATTCTCACAAGGGGGGGGGGGTATTGGGAGAATAGGGTAAAAATGCTTTTTTGGAATAGGGATATTCTCACAAGGGGGGGTATTGGGAGAATAGGGTAAAAATGCTTTAGAGGAATAGGGATATTCTCACAAGGGGGGGTATTGGGAGAATAGGGTAAAAATGCTTTTTTGGAAAAGGGATATTCTCACAAGGGGGGGGTATTGGGAGAATAGGGTAAAAATGCTTTAGAGGAATAGGGATATTCTCACAAGGGGGGGTATTGGGAGAATAGGGTAAAAATGCTTTAGAGGAATAGGGATATTCTCACAAGGGGGGGGGTATTGGGAGAATAGGGTAAAAATGCTTTTTTGGAAAAGGGATATTCTCACAAGGGGGGGGTATTGGGAGAATAGGGTAAAAATGCTTTTTGGAAAAGGGATATTCTCACAAGGGGGGGGTATTGAGAGAATAGGGTAAAAATGCTTTTTTGGAAAAGGGATATTCTCACAAGGGGGGGGTATTGGGAGGATAGGGTAAAAATGCTTTTTTGGAATAGGGATATTCTCACAAGGGGGGGTATTGGGAGAATAGGGTAAAAATGCTTTAGAGGAATAGGGATATTCTCACAAGGGGGGGTATTGGGAGAATAGGGTAAAAATGCTTTTTTGGAAAAGGGATATTCTCACAAGGGGGGGTATTGGGAGAATAGGGTAAAAATGCTTTTTGGAAAAGGGATATTCTCACAAGGGGGGGGGTATTGGGAGAATAGGGTAAAAATGCTTTTTTGGAAAAGGGATATTCTCACAAGGGGGATGTATTGAGAGAATAGGGTAAAAATGCTTTTTGGAAAAGGGATATTCTCACAAGGGGGGGGTATTGGGAGAATAGGGTAAAAATGCTTTAGTGGAAAAGGGATATTCTCAAAAAGGGGGGGTTTTGGGAGAATAGGGCATAAATGCTTTTTTGGAAAAGGGATATTCTCACAAGGGGGGGGGGATTGGGAGAATAGGGTAAAAATGCTTTAGAGGAATAGGGATATTCTCACAAGGGGGGGGTATTGGGAGAATAGGGTAAAAATGCTTTTTTGGAAAAGGGATATTCTCACAAGGGGGGGGTATTGGGAGAATAGGGTAAAAATGCTTTAGAGGAATAGGGATATTCTCACAAGGGGGGGTATTGGGAGAATAGGGTAAAAATGCTTTTTTGGAAAAGGGATATTCTCACAAGGGGGGGGTATTGGGAGAATAGGGTAAAAATGCTTTTTGGACAAGGGATATTCTCACAAGGGGGGGTATTGAGAGAATAGGGTAAAAATGCTTTTTTGGAATAGGGATATTCTCACAAGGGGGGGTATTGGGAGAATAGGGTAAAAATGCTTTAGAGGAATAGGGATATTCTCACAAGGGGGGGTATTGGGAGAATAGGGTAAAAATGCTTTTTTGGAAACGGGATATTCTCACAAGGGGGGGGTATTGGGAGAATAGGGTAAAAATGCTTTTTGGAAAAGGGTTATTCTCACAAGGGGGGGGTATTGGGAGAATAGGGTAAAAATGATTTTTTGGAAAAGGGATATTCTCACAAGGGGGGGTATTGAGAGAATAGGGTAAAAATGCTTTTTGGAAAAGGGATATTCTCACAAGGGGGGGGTATTGGGAGAATAGGGTAAAAATGCTTTAGGGGAAAAGGGATATTCTCAAAAAGGGGGGGTATTGGGAGAATAGGGCATAAATGCTTTTTTGGAAAAGGGATATTCTCACAAGGGGGGGATTGGGAGAATAGGGTAAAAATGCTTTTTTGGAAAAGGGATATTCTCACAAGGGGGGGTATTGGGAGAATAGGGTAAAAATGCTTTTTGGAAAAGGGATATTCTCACAAGGGGGGGTATTGGGAGAATAGGGCAAAAATGCTTTAGAGGAATAGGGATATTCTCACAAGGGGGGGTATTGGGAGAATAGGGTAAAAATGCTTTAGAGGAATAGGGATATTCTCACAAGGGGGGGGTATTGGGAGAATAGGGTAAAAATGCTTTTTGGAAAAGGGATATTCTCACAAGGGGGGGTATTGGGAGAATAGGGCAAAAATGCTTTTTTGGAAAAGGGATATTCTCACAAGGGGGGGGGGGGTATTGGGAGAATAGGGTAAAAATGCTTTAGAGGAATAGGGATATTCTCACAAGGGGGGGTATTGGGAGAATAGGGTAAAAATGCTTTAGAGGAATAGGGATATTCTCACAAGGGGGTGTATTGGGAGAATAGGGTAAAAATGCTTTTTTGGAAAAGGGATATTCTCACAAGGGGGGGGTATTGGGAGAATAGGGTAAAAATGCTTTTTGGAAAAGGGATATTCTCACAAGGGGGGGTATTGGGAGAATAGGGTAAAAATGCTTTTTTGGAAAAGGGATATTCTCACAAGGAGGGGTATTGGGAGAATAGGGTAAAAATGCTTTTTGGAAAAGGGATATTCTTACAAGGGGGGGGTATTGGGAGAATAGGGTAAAAATGCTTTAGTGGAAAAGGGATATTCTCAAAAAGGGGGGGTATTGGGAGAATAGGGCAAAAATGCTTTTTTGGAAAAGGGATATTCTCACAGGGGGGGGGGGTATTGGGAGAATAGGGTAAAAATGCTTTAGAGGAATAGGGTTATTCTAACAAGGGGGGGGGTATTGGGAGAATAGGGTAAAAATGCTTTTTTGGAAAAGGGATATTCTCACAAGGGGGGGGGGTATTGGGAGAATAGGGTAAAAATGCTTTTTTGGAAAAGGGATATTCTCACAAGGGGGGGGTATTGGGAGAATAGGGTAAAAATGCTTTTTGGAAAAGGGATATTCTCACAAGGGGGGGTATTGGGAGAATAGGGTAAAAATGCTTTTTTGGAAAAGGGATATTCTCACAAGGGGGGGGTTTTGGGAGAATAGGGTAAAAATGCTTTTTGGAAAAGGGATATTCTCACAAGGGGGGGGTATTGGGAGAATAGGGTAAAAATGCTTTAGTGGAAAAGGGATATTCTCAAAAAGGGGGGGTATTGGGAGAATAGGGCAGAAATGCTTTTTTGGAAAAGGGATATTCTCACAAGGGGGGGTGGGGATTGGGAGAATAGGGTAAAAATGCTTTAGAGGAATAGGGATATTCTCACAAGGGGGGGTATTGGGAGAATAGGGTAAAAATGCTTTTTTTGAAAAGGGATATTCTCACAAGGGGGGGTATTGGGAGAATAGGGTAAAAATGCTTTTTGGAAAAGGGATATTCTCACAAGGGGGGGGGGGTATTGGGAGAATAGGGCAAAAATGTTTTTTTTGGAAAAGTGATATTCTCACAAGGGGGGGGGGGGGTATTGGGAGAATAGGGTAAAAATGCTTTAGAGGAATAGGGATATTCTCACAAGGGGGGGTATTGGGAGAATAGGGCAAAAATGCTTTAGAGGAATAGGGATATTCTCACAAGGGGGGGTATTGGGAGAATAGGGCAAAAATGCTTTAGAGGAATAGGGATATTCTCATAAGGGGGGGTATTGGGAGAATAGGGTAAAAATGCTTTAGAGGAATAGGGATATTCTCACAAGGGGGGGTATTGGGAGAATAGGGTAAAAATGCTTTTTAGAAAAGGGATATTCTCACAAGGGGGGGGTATTGGGAGAATAGGGTAAAAATGCTTTTTGGAAAAGGGATATTCTCACAAGGGGGGGTATTGGGAGAATAGGGTAAAAATGCTTTTTTGGAAAAGGGATATTCTCACAAGGGGGGGTATTGAGAGAATAGGGTAAAAATGCTTTTTGGAAAAGGGATATTCTCACAAGGGGGGGGTATTGGGAGAATAGGGTAAAAATGCTTTTTTGGAAAAGGGATATTCTCACAAGGGGGGGGTATTGGGAGAATAGGGTAAAAATGCTTTTTGGAAAAGGGATATTCTCACAAGGGGGGGTATTGGGAGAATAGGGCAAAAATGCTTTAGAGGAATAGGGATATTCTCACAAGGGGGGGTATTGGGAGAATAGGGTAAAAATGCTTTAGAGGAATAGGGATATTCTCACAAGGGGGGGGTATTGGGAGAATAGGGTAAAAATGCTTTTTTGGAAAAGGGATATTCTCACAAGGGGGGGGTATTGGGAGAATAGGGTAAAAATGCTTTTTGGAAAAGGGATATTCTCACAAGGGGGGGTATTGGGAGAATAGGGCAAAAATGCTTTAGAGGAATAGGGATATTCTCACAAGGGGGGGTATTGGGAGAATAGGGTAAAAATGCTTTAGAGGAATAGGGATATTCTCACAAGGGGGGGGTATTGGGAGAATAGGGTAAAAATGCTTTTTTGGAAAAGGGATATTCTCACAAGGGGGGGGTATTGGGAGAATAGGGTAAAAATGCTTTTTGGAAAAGGGATATTCTCACAAGGGGGGGTATTGGGAGAATAGGGCAAAAATGCTTTAGAGGAATAGGGATATTCTCACAAGGGGGGGTATTGGGAGAATAGGGTAAAAATGCTTTTTTGGAAAAGGGATATTCTCACAAGGGGGGGGTATTGGGAGAATAGGGTAAAAATGCTTTTTGGAAAAGGGATATTCTCACAAGGGGGGGGGTATTGGGAGAATAGGGTAAAAATGCTTTAGAGGAATAGGGATATTCTCACAAGGGGGGGTATTGGGAGAATAGGGTAAAAATGCTTTTTTGGAAAAGGGATATTCTCACAAGGGGGGGGTATTGGGAGAATAGGGTAAAAATGCTTTTTGGAAAAGGGATATTCTCACAAGGGGGGGTATTGGGAGAATAGGGTAAAAATGCTTTTTTGGAAAAGGGATATTCTCACAAGGAGGGGTATTGGGAGAATAGGGTAAAAATGCTTTTTGGAAAAGGGATATTCTCACAAGGGGGGGTATTGGGAGAATAGGGTAAAAATGCTTTAGTGGAAAAGGGATATTCTCAAAAAGGGGGGGTATTGGGAGAATAGGGTAAAAATGCTTTTTGGAAAAGGGATATTCTCACAAGGGGGGGGTATTGGGAGAACAGGGTAAAAATGCTTTTTGGAAAAGGGATATTCTCACAAGGGGGGGGCATTGGGAGAATAGGGTAAAAATGCTTTTTTGGAAAAGGGATATTCTCACAAGGGGGGGTATTGGGAGAATAGGGTAAAAATGCTTTTTTGGAAAAGGGATATTCTCACAAGGGGGGGGGTATTGGGAGAATAGGGTAAAAATGCTTTTTTGGAATAGGGATATTCTCACAAGGGGGGTATTGGGAGAATAGGGTAAAAATGCTTTAGAGGAATAGGGATATTCTCACAAGGGGGGGTATTGGGAGAATAGGGTAAAAATGCTTTTTTGGAAAAGGGATATTCTCACAAGGGGGGGGTATTGGGAGAATAGGGTAAAAATGCTTTTTGGAAAAGGGATATTCTCACAAGGGGGGGTATTGGGAGAATAGGGCAAAAATGCTTTTTTGGAAAAGGGATATTCTCACAAGGGGGGGGGTATTGGGAGAATAGGGTAAAAATGCTTTAGAGGAATAGGGATATTCTCACAAGGGGGGGGGGTATTGGGAGAATAGGGTAAAAATGCTTTTTTGGAAAAGGGATATTCTCACAAGGGGGGGGGGTATTGGGAGAATAGGGTAAAAATGCTTTTTTGGAAAAGGGATATTCTCACAAGGGGGGGGCATTGGGAGAATAGGGTAAAAATGCTTTTTGGAAAAGGGATATTCTCACAAGGGGGGGGTATTGGGAGAATAGGGTAAAAATGCTTTTTTGGAAAAGGGATATTCTCACAAGGGGGGGTATTGGGAGAATAGGGTAAAAATGCTTTTTGGAAAAGGGATATTCTCACAAGGGGGGGGTATTGGGAGAATAGGGTAAAAATGCTTTAGTGGAAAAGGGATATTCTCAAAAAGGGGGGGTATTGGGAGAATAGGGCAGAAATGCTTTTTTGGAAAAGGGATATTCTCACAAGGGGGGGGTGGGGATTGGGAGAATAGGGTAAAAATGCTTTAGAGGAATAGGGATATTCTCACAAGGGGGGGGTATTGGGAGAATAGGGTAAAAATGCTTTTTTGGAAAAGGGATATTCTCACAAGGGGGGGTATTGGGAGAATAGGGTAAAAATGCTTTTTGGAAAAGGGATATTCTCACAAGGGGGGGGGTATTGGGAGAATAGGGCAAAAATGCTTTAGAGGAATAGGGATATTCTCACAAGGGGGGGTATTGGGAGAATAGGGTAAAAATGCTTTAGAGGAATAGGGATATTCTCACAAGGGGGGGGTATTGGGAGAATAGGGTAAAAATGCTTTTTGGAAAAGGGATATTCTCACAAGGGGGGGGTATTGGGAGAATAGGGCAAAAATGCTTTAGAGGAATAGGGATATTCTCATAAGGGGGGGTATTGGGAGAATAGGGTAAAAATGCTTTAGAGGAATAGGGATATTCTCACAAGGGGGGGTATTGGGAGAATAGGGTAAAAATGCTTTTTGGAAAAGGGATATTCTCACAAGGGGGGGATATTGGGAGAATAGGGTAAAAATGCTTTTTTGGAAAAGGGATATTCTCACAAGGGGGGGGGGTATTGGGAGAATAGGGTAAAAATGCTTTTTGGAAAAGGGATATTCTCACAAGGGGGGGGGTATTGGGAGAATAGGGCAAAAATGCTTTTTTGGAATAGGGATATTCTCACAAGGGGGGGTATTGGGAGAATAGGGTAAAAATGCTTTAGAGGAATAGGGATATTCTCACAAGGGGGGGTATTGGGAGAATAGGGTAAAAATGCTTTTTGGAAAAGGGATATTCTCACAAGGGGGGGGTATTGGGAGAACAGGGTAAAAATGCTTTTTGGAAAAGGGATATTCTCACAAGGGGGGGGCATTGGGAGAATAGGGTAAAAATGCTTTTTTGGAAAAGGGATATTCTCACAAGGGGGGGTATTGGGAGAATAGGGTAAAAATGCTTTTTTGGAAAAGGGATATTCTCACAAGGGGGGGGGGGTATTGGGAGAATAGGGTAAAAATGCTTTTTTGGAATAGGGATATTCTCACAAGGGGGGTATTGGGAGAATAGGGTAAAAATGCTTTAGAGGAATAGGGATATTCTCACAAGGGGGGGTATTGGGAGAATAGGGTAAAAATGCTTTTTGGAAAAGGGATATTCTCACAAGGGGGGGGTATTGGGAGAATAGGGTAAAAATGCTTTTTGGAAAAGGGATATTCTCACAAGGGGGGGGCATTGGGAGAATAGGGTAAAAATGCTTTTTTGGAAAAGGGATATTCTCACAAGGGGGGGGTATTGGGAGAATAGGGTAAAAATGCTTTTTTGGAATAGGGATATTCTCACAAGGGGGGGTATTGGGAGAATAGGGTAAAAATGCTTTAGAGGAATAGGGATATTCTCACAAGGGGGGGTATTGGGAGAATAGGGTAAAAATGCTTTTTTGGAAAAGGGATATTCTCACAAGGGGGGGTATTGGGAGAATAGGGTAAAAATGCTTTTTTGGAATAGGGATATTCTCACAAGGGGGGGTATTGGGAGAATAGGGTAAAAATGCTTTAGAGGAATAGGGATATTCTCACAAGGGGGGTATTGGGAGAATAGGGTAAAAATGCTTTTTGGAAAAGGGATATTCTCACAAGGGGGGGGTATTGGGAGAATAGGGTAAAAATGCTTTTTGGAAAAGGGATATTCTCACAAGGGGGGGGGGGCATTGGGAGAATAGGGTAAAAATGCTTTTTTGGAAAAGGGATATTCTCACAAGGGGAGGGTATTGGGAGAATAGGGTAAAAATGCTTTTTTGGAATAGGGATATTCTCACAAGGGGGGGTATTGGGAGAATAGGGTAAAAATGCTTTAGAGGAATAGGGATATTCTCACAAGGGGGGGTATTGGGAATGCTTTTTTGGAAAAGGGATATTCTCACAAGGGGGGGGTATTGGGAGAATAGGGCAAAAATGCTTTAGAGGAATAGGGATATTCTCACAAGGGGGGGTATTGGGAGAATAGGGTAAAAATGCTTTAGAGGAATAGGGATATTCTCACAAGGGGGGGGTATTGGGAGAATAGGGTAAAAATGCTTTTTGGAAAAGGGATATTCTCACAAAGGGGGGGGGGTATTGGGAGAATAGGGTAAAAATGCTTTTTTGGAAAAGGGATATTCTCACAAGGGGGGGGTATTGGGAGAATAGGGTAAAAATGCTTTTTGGAAAAGGGATATTCTCACAAGGGGGGGGTATTGGGAGAATAGGGTAAAAATGCTTTTTTGGAAAAGGGATATTCTCACAAGGGGGGGTATTGGGAGAATAGGGTAAAAATGCTTTTTTGGAATAGGGATATTCTCACAAGGGGGGGTATTGGGAGAATAGGGTAAAAATGCTTTAGAGGAATAGGGATATTCTCACAAGGGGGGGTATTGGGAGAATAGGGTAAAAATGCTTTTTGGAAAAGGGATATTCTCACAAGGGGGGGTATTGGGAGAATAGGGTAAAAATGCTTTTTGGAAAAGGGATATTCTCACAAGGGGGGGCATTGGGAGAATAGGGTAAAAATGCTTTTTTGGAAAAGGGATATTCTCACAAGGGGGGGGTATTGGGAGAATAGGGTAAAAATGCTTTTTTGGAATAGGGATATTCTCACAAGGGGGGGTATTGGGAGAATAGGGTAAAAATGCTTTAGAGGAATAGGGATATTCTCACAAGGGGGGGTATTGGGAGAATAGGGTAAAAATGCTTTTTGGAAAAGGGATATTCTCACAAGGGGGGGGTATTGGGAGAATAGGGTAAAAATGCTTTTTTGGAAAAGGGATATTCTCACAAGGGGGGGTATTGGGAGAATAGGGTAAAAATGCTTTAGAGGAATAGGGATATTCTCACAAGGGGGGGTATTGGGAGAAAAGGGTAAAAATGCTTTAGAGGAATAGGGATATTCTCACAAGGGGGGGTATTGGGAGAATAGGGTAAAAATGCTTTAGAGGAATAGGGATATTCTCACAAGGGGGGGTATTGGGAGAATAGGGTAAAAATGCTTTAGTGGAAAAGGGATATTCTCAAAAAGGGGGGTATTGGGAGAATAGGGCAAAAATGCTTCTTTGGAAAAGGGATATTCTCACAAGGGGGGGGTATTGGGAGAATAGGGTAAAAATGCATTAGAGGAATAGGGATATTCTCACAAGGGGGGGGGGTATTGGGAGAATAGGGCAAAAATGCTTTTTTGGAAAAGGGATATTCTCACAAGGGGGGGTATTGGGAGAATAGGGCAAAAATGCTTTAGAGGAATAGGGATATTCTCACAAGGGGGGGTATTGGGAGAATAGGGTAAAAATGCTTTAGAGGAATAGGGATATTCTCACAAGAGGGGGGTATTGGGAGAATAGGGTAAAAATGCTTTTTGGAAAAGGGATATTCTCACAAGGGGGGGGGTATTGGGAGAATAGGGTAAAAATGCTTTTTTGGAAAAGAGATATTCTCACAAGGGGGGGGGTATTGGGAGAATAGGGCAAAAATGCTTTTTTGGAAAAGGGATATTCTCACAAGGGGGGGTATTGGGAGAATAGGGTAAAAATGCTTTAGAGGAATAGGGATATTCTCACAAGGGGGGGGTATTGGGAGAATAGGGTAAAAATACTTTTTTGGAAAAGGGATATTCTCACAAGGGGGGGGTATTGGGAGAATAGGGTAAAAATGCTTTTTGGAAAAGGGATATTCTCACAAGGGGGGGTATTGGGAGAATAGGGTAAAAATGCTTTTTTGGAAAAGGGATATTCTCACAAGGGGGGGTATTGGGAGAATAGGGTAAAAATGCTTTTTGGAAAAGGGATATTCTCACAAGGGGGGGGTATTGGGAGAATAGGGTAAAAATGCTTTAGTGGAAAAGGGATATTCTCAAAAAGGGGGGGTATTGGGAGAATAGGTCAAAAATGTTTTTTTGGAAAAGGGATATTCTCACAAGGGGGGGGGTATTGGGAGAATAGGGTAAAAATGCTTTAGAGGAATAGGGATATTCTCACAAGGGGGGGTATTGGGAGAATAGGGTAAAAATGCTTTTTTGGAAAAGGGATATTCTCACAAGTGGGGGGTATTGGGAGAATAGGGCAAAAATGCTTTAGAGGAATAGGGATATTATCACAAGGGGGGGTATTGGGAGAATAGGGTAAAAATGCTTTAGAGGAATAGGGATATTCTCACAAGGGGGGGTATTGGGAGAATAGGGTAAAAATGCTTTTTGGAAAAGGGATATTCTCACAAGGGGGGGTATTGGGAGAATAGGGTAAAAATGCTTTTTTGGAATAGGGATATTCTCACAAGGGGGGGTATTGGGAGAATAGGGTAAAAATGCTTTAGAGGAATAGGGATATTCTCACAAGGGGGGTATTGGGAGAATAGGGTAAAAATGCTTTTTTGGAAAAGGGATATTCTCACAAGGGGGGGGTATTGGGAGAATAGGGCAAAAATGCTTTTTTGGAAAAGGGATATTCTCACAAGAGGGGGGGTATTGGGAGAATAGGGTAAAAATGCTTTAGAGGAATAGGGATATTCTCACAAGGGGGGGTATTGGGAGAATAGGGTAAAAATGCTTTAGAGGAATAGGGATATTCTCACAAGGGGGGGGGTATTGGGAGAATAGGGTAAAAATGCTTTTTTGGAAAAGGGATATTCTCACAAGGGGGGGTATTGGGAGAATAGGGTAAAAATGCTTTTTGGAAAAGGGATATTCTCACAAGGGGGGGTATTGGGAGAATAGGGCAAAAATGCTTTTTTGGAAAAGGGATATTCTCACAAGGGGGGGGTATTGGGAGAATAGGGTAAAAATGCTTTAGAGGTATAGGGATATTCTCACAAGGGGGGGTATTGGGAGAATAGGGTAAAAATGCTTTAGAGGAATAGGGATATTCTCACAAGGGGGGGTATTGGGAGAATAGGGTAAAAATGCTTTAGAGGAATAGGGATATTCTCACAAGGGGGGGGTATTGGGAGAATAGGGTAAAAATGCTTTTTGGAAAAGGGATATTCTCACAAGGGGGGGGGTATTGGGAGAATAGGGTAAAAATGCTTTTTTGGAAAAGGGATATTCTCACAAGGGGGCGGTATTGGGAGAATAGGGCAAAAATGCTTTTTTGGAAAAGGGATATTCTCACAAGGGGGATATTGGGAGAATAGGGTAAAAATGCTTTAGAGGAATAGGGATATTCTCACAAGGGGGGGTATTGGGAGAATAGGGTAAAAATGCTTTAGAGGAATAGGGATATTCTCACAAGGGGGGGGGGTATTGGGAGAATAGGGTAAAAATGCTTTTTTGGAAAAGGGATATTCTCACAAGGGGGGGTATTGGGAGAATAGGGTAAAAATGCTTTTTGGAAAAGGGATATTCTCACAAGGGGGGGTATTGGGAGAATAGGGCAAAAATGCTTTTTTGGAAAAGGGATATTCTCACAAGGGGGGGGTATTGGGAGAATAGGGTAAAAATGCTTTAGAGGTATAGGGATATTCTCACAAGGGGGGGTATTGGGAGAATAGGGTAAAAATGCTTTAGAGGAATAGGGATATTCTCACAAGGGGGGGTATTGGGAGAATAGGGTAAAAATGCTTTAGAGGAATAGGGATATTCTCACAAGGGGGGGGTATTGGGAGAATAGGGTAAAAATGCTTTTTGGAAAAGGGATATTCTCACAAGGGGGGGGGTATTGGGAGAATAGGGTAAAAATGCTTTTTTGGAAAAGGGATATTCTCACAAGGGGGGGGGTATTGGGAGAATAGGGTAAAAATGCTTTTTTGGAATAGGGATATTCTCACAAGGGGGGGTATTGGGAGAATAGGGTAAAAATGCTTTAGAGGAATAGGGATATTCTCACAAGGGGGGGGTATTGGGAGAATAGGGTAAAAATACTTTTTTGGAAAAGGGATATTCTCACAAGGGGGGGGTATTGGGAGAATAGGGTAAAAATGCTTTTTGGAAAAGGGATATTCTCACAAGGGGGGGTATTGGGAGAATAGGGTAAAAATGCTTTTTTGGAAAAGGGATATTCTCACAAGGGGGGGTATTGGGAGAATAGGGTAAAAATGCTTTTTGGAAAAGGGATATTCTCACAAGGGGGGGGTATTGGGAGAATAGGGTAAAAATGCTTTTTGGAAAAGGGATATTCTCACAAGGGGGGGTATTGGGAGAATAGGGTAAAAATGCTTTAGAGGAATAGGGATATTCTCACAAGGGGGGGTATTGGGAGAATAGGGTAAAAATGCTTTTTTGGAAAAGGGATATTCTCACAAGGGGGGTATTGGGAGAATAGGGTAAAAATGCTTTTTTGGAAAAGGGATATTCTCACAAGGGGGGGGTATTGGGAGAATAGGGCAAAAATGCTTTTTTGGAAAAGGGATATTCTCACAAGGGGGGTATTGGGAGAATAGGGTAAAAATGCTTTAGAGGAATAGGGATATTCTCACAAGGGGGGGTATTGGGAGAATAGGGTAAAAATGCTTTAGAGGAATAGGGATATTCTCACAAGGGGGGGGGTATTGGGAGAATAGGGTAAAAATGCTTTTTTGGAAAAGGGATATTCTCACAAGGGGGGGTATTGGGAGAATAGGGTAAAAATGCTTTTTGGAAAAGGGATATTCTCACAAGGGGGGGTATTGGGAGAATAGGGCAAAAATGCTTTTTTGGAAAAGGGATATTCTCACAAGGGGGGGGTATTGGGAGAATAGGGTAAAAATGCTTTAGAGGTATAGGGATATTCTCACAAGGGGGGGTATTGGGAGAATAGGGTAAAAATGCTTTAGAGGAATAGGGATATTCTCACAAGGGGGGGTATTGGGAGAATAGGGTAAAAATGCTTTAGAGGAATAGGGATATTCTCACAAGGGGGGGGTATTGGGAGAATAGGGTAAAAATGCTTTTTGGAAAAGGGATATTCTCACAAGGGGGGGGTATTGGGAGAATAGGGTAAAAATGCTTTTTTGGAAAAGGGATATTCTCACAAGGGGGGGGGGTATTGGGAGAATAGGGTAAAAATGCTTTTTTGGAATAGGGATATTCTCACAAGGGGGGGTATTGGGAGAATAGGGTAAAAATGCTTTAGAGGAATAGGGATATTCTCACAAGGGGGGGGTATTGGGAGAATAGGGTAAAAATACTTTTTTGGAAAAGGGATATTCTCACAAGGGGGGGGTATTGGGAGAATAGGGTAAAAATGCTTTTTGGAAAAGGGATATTCTCACAAGGGGGGGTATTGGGAGAATAGGGTAAAAATGCTTTTTTGGAAAAGGGATATCATCACAAGGGGGGGTATTGGGAGAATAGGGTAAAAATGCTTTTTGGAAAAGGGATATTCTCACAAGGGGGGGGTATTGGGAGAATAGGGTAAAAATGCTTTAGTGGAAAAGGGATATTCTCAAAAAGGGGGGGTATTGGGAGAATAGGTCAAAAATGTTTTTTTGGAAAAGGGATATTCTCACAAGGGGGGGGGGTATTGGGAGAATAATGTAAAAATGCTTTAGAGGAATAGGGATATTCTCACAAGGGGGGGTATTGGGAGAATAGGGTAAAAATGCTTTTTTGGAAAAGGGATATTCTCACAAGGGGGGGGTATTGGGAGAATAGGGCAAAAATGCTTTAGAGGAATAGGGATATTATCACAAGGGGGGGTATTGGGAGAATAGGGTAAAAATGCTTTAGAGGAATAGGGATATTCTCACAAGGGGGGGGTATTGGGAGAATAGGGTAAAAATGCTTTTTGGAAAAGGGATATTCTCACAAGGGGGGGTATTGGGAGAATAGGGTAAAAATGCTTTAGAGGAATAGGGATATTCTCACAAGGGGGGGTATTGGGAGAATAGGGTAAAAATGCTTTTTTGGAAAAGGGATATTCTCACAAGGGGGGTATTGGGAGAATAGGGTTAAAATGCTTTTTTGGAAAAGGGATATTCTCACAAGGGGGGGGTATTGGGAGAATAGGGCAAAAATGCTTTTTTGGAAAAGGGATATTCTCACAAGGGGGGTATTGGGAGAATAGGGTAAAAATGCTTTAGAGGAATAGGGATATTCTCACAAGGGGGGGTATTGGGAGAATAGGGTAAAAATGCTTTAGAGGAATAGGGATATTCTCACAAGGGGGGGTATTGGGAGAATAGGGTAAAAATGCTTTAGAGGAATAGGGATATTCTCACAAGGGGGGGGGGTATTGGGAGAATAGGGTAAAAATGCTTTTTTGGAAAAGGGATATTCTCACAAGGGGGGGTATTGGGAGAATAGGGTAAAAATGCTTTTTGGAAAAGGGATATTCTCACAAGGGGGGGTATTGGGAGAATAGGGCAAAAATGCTTTTTTGGAAAAGGGATATTCTCACAAGGGGGGGGTATTGGGAGAATAGGGTAAAAATGCTTTAGAGGTATAGGGATATTCTCACAAGGGGGGGTATTGGGAGAATAGGGTAAAAATGCTTTAGAGGAATAGGGATATTCTCACAAGGGGGGGTATTGGGAGAATAGGGTAAAAATGCTTTAGAGGAATAGGGATATTCTCACAAGGGGGGGGGGTATTGGGAGAATAGGGTAAAAATGCTTTTTGGAAAAGGGATATTCTCACAAGGGGGGGTATTGGGAGAATAGGGTAAAAATGCTTTTTTGGAAAAGGGATATTCTCACAAGGAGGGGTATTGGGAGAATAGGGTAAAAATGCTTTTTGGAAAAGGGATATTCTCACAAGGGGGGGTATTGGGAGAATAGGGTAAAAATGCTTTAGTGGAAAAGGGATATTCTCAAAAAGGGGGGGTATTGGGAGAATAGGGTAAAAATGCTTTTTGGAAAAGGGATATTCTCACAAGGGGGGGGTATTGGGAGAACAGGGTAAAAATGCTTTTTGGAAAAGGGATATTCTCACAAGGGGGGGCATTGGGAGAATAGGGTAAAAATGCTTTTTTGGAAAAGGGATATTCTCACAAGGGGGGGTATTGGGAGAATAGGGTAAAAATGCTTTTTTGGAAAAGGGATATTCTCACAAGGGGGGGGGTATTGGGAGAATAGGGTAAAAATGCTTTTTTGGAATAGGGATATTCTCACAAGGGGGGTATTGGGAGAATAGGGTAAAAATGCTTTAGAGGAATAGGGATATTCTCACAAGGGGGGGTATTGGGAGAATAGGGTAAAAATGCTTTTTTGGAAAAGGGATATTCTCACAAGGGGGGGGTATTGGGAGAATAGGGTAAAAATGCTTTTTGGAAAAGGGATATTCTCACAAGGGGGGGTATTGGGAGAATAGGGCAAAAATGCTTTTTTGGAAAAGGGATATTCTCACAAGGGGGGGGGTATTGGGAGAATAGGGTAAAAATGCTTTAGAGGAATAGGGATATTCTCACAAGGGGGGGGGTATTGGGAGAATAGGGTAAAAATGCTTTTTTGGAAAAGGGATATTCTCACAAGGGGGGGGGGGTATTGGGAGAATAGGGTAAAAATGCTTTTTTGGAAAAGGGATATTCTCACAAGGGGGGGGCATTGGGAGAATAGGGTAAAAATGCTTTTTGGAAAAGGGATATTCTCACAAGGGGGGGGTATTGGGAGAATAGGGTAAAAATGCTTTTTTGGAAAAGGGATATTCTCACAAGGGGGGGTATTGGGAGAATAGGGTAAAAATGCTTTTTGGAAAAGGGATATTCTCACAAGGGGGGGGTATTGGGAGAATAGGGTAAAAATGCTTTAGTGGAAAAGGGATATTCTCAAAAAGGGGGGGTATTGGGAGAATAGGGCAGAAATGCTTTTTTGGAAAAGGGATATTCTCACAAGGGGGGGGTGGGGATTGGGAGAATAGGGTAAAAATGCTTTAGAGGAATAGGGATATTCTCACAAGGGGGGGTATTGGGAGAATAGGGTAAAAATGCTTTTTTGGAAAAGGGATATTCTCACAAGGGGGGGTATTGGGAGAATAGGGTAAAAATGCTTTTTGGAAAAGGGATATTCTCACAAGGGGGGGGGTATTGGGAGAATAGGGCAAAAATGCTTTAGAGGAATAGGGATATTCTCACAAGGGGGGGTATTGGGAGAATAGGGTAAAAATGCTTTAGAGGAATAGGGATATTCTCACAAGGGGGGGGTATTGGGAGAATAGGGTAAAAATGCTTTTTGGAAAAGGGATATTCTCACAAGGGGGGGGTATTGGGAGAATAGGGCAAAAATGCTTTAGAGGAATAGGGATATTCTCATAAGGGGGGGTATTGGGAGAATAGGGTAAAAATGCTTTAGAGGAATAGGGATATTCTCACAAGGGGGGGTATTGGGAGAATAGGGTAAAAATGCTTTTTGGAAAAGGGATATTCTCACAAGGGGGGGATATTGGGAGAATAGGGTAAAAATGCTTTTTTGGAAAAGGGATATTCTCACAAGGGGGGGGGGGTATTGGGAGAATAGGGTAAAAATGCTTTTTGGAAAAGGGATATTCTCACAAGGGGGGGGGTATTGGGAGAATAGGGCAAAAATGCTTTTTTGGAATAGGGATATTCTCACAAGGGGGGGTATTGGGAGAATAGGGTAAAAATGCTTTAGAGGAATAGGGATATTCTCACAAGGGGGGGTATTGGGAGAATAGGGTAAAAATGCTTTTTGGAAAAGGGATATTCTCACAAGGGGGGGGTATTGGGAGAACAGGGTAAAAATGCTTTTTGGAAAAGGGATATTCTCACAAGGGGGGGGCATTGGGAGAATAGGGTAAAAATGCTTTTTTGGAAAAGGGATATTCTCACAAGGGGGGGTATTGGGAGAATAGGGTAAAAATGCTTTTTTGGAAAAGGGATATTCTCACAAGGGGGGGGGGTATTGGGAGAATAGGGTAAAAATGCTTTTTTGGAATAGGGATATTCTCACAAGGGGGGTATTGGGAGAATAGGGTAAAAATGCTTTAGAGGAATAGGGATATTCTCACAAGGGGGGGTATTGGGAGAATAGGGTAAAAATGCTTTTTGGAAAAGGGATATTCTCACAAGGGGGGGGTATTGGGAGAATAGGGTAAAAATGCTTTTTGGAAAAGGGATATTCTCACAAGGGGGGGGCATTGGGAGAATAGGGTAAAAATGCTTTTTTGGAAAAGGGATATTCTCACAAGGGGGGGGTATTGGGAGAATAGGGTAAAAATGCTTTTTTGGAATAGGGATATTCTCACAAGGGGGGGTATTGGGAGAATAGGGTAAAAATGCTTTAGAGGAATAGGGATATTCTCACAAGGGGGGGTATTGGGAGAATAGGGTAAAAATGCTTTTTTGGAAAAGGGATATTCTCACAAGGGGGGGTATTGGGAGAATAGGGTAAAAATGCTTTTTTGGAATAGGGATATTCTCACAAGGGGGGGTATTGGGAGAATAGGGTAAAAATGCTTTAGAGGAATAGGGATATTCTCACAAGGGGGGTATTGGGAGAATAGGGTAAAAATGCTTTTTGGAAAAGGGATATTCTCACAAGGGGGGGGTATTGGGAGAATAGGGTAAAAATGCTTTTTGGAAAAGGGATATTCTCACAAGGGGGGGGGGGCATTGGGAGAATAGGGTAAAAATGCTTTTTTGGAAAAGGGATATTCTCACAAGGGGAGGGTATTGGGAGAATAGGGTAAAAATGCTTTTTTGGAATAGGGATATTCTCACAAGGGGGGGTATTGGGAGAATAGGGTAAAAATGCTTTAGAGGAATAGGGATATTCTCACAAGGGGGGGTATTGGGAATGCTTTTTTGGAAAAGGGATATTCTCACAAGGGGGGGGTATTGGGAGAATAGGGCAAAAATGCTTTAGAGGAATAGGGATATTCTCACAAGGGGGGGTATTGGGAGAATAGGGTAAAAATGCTTTAGAGGAATAGGGATATTCTCACAAGGGGGGGGTATTGGGAGAATAGGGTAAAAATGCTTTTTGGAAAAGGGATATTCTCACAAAGGGGGGGGGGTATTGGGAGAATAGGGTAAAAATGCTTTTTTGGAAAAGGGATATTCTCACAAGGGGGGGGTATTGGGAGAATAGGGTAAAAATGCTTTTTGGAAAAGGGATATTCTCACAAGGGGGGGGTATTGGGAGAATAGGGTAAAAATGCTTTTTTGGAAAAGGGATATTCTCACAAGGGGGGGTATTGGGAGAATAGGGTAAAAATGCTTTTTTGGAATAGGGATATTCTCACAAGGGGGGGTATTGGGAGAATAGGGTAAAAATGCTTTAGAGGAATAGGGATATTCTCACAAGGGGGGGTATTGGGAGAATAGGGTAAAAATGCTTTTTGGAAAAGGGATATTCTCACAAGGGGGGGTATTGGGAGAATAGGGTAAAGGGAAAAGGGATATTCTCACAAGGGGGGGCATTGGGAGAATAGGGTAAAAATGCTTTTTTGGAAACGGGATATTCTCACAAGGGGGGGGTATTGGGAGAATAGGGTAAAAATGCTTTTTTGGAATAGGGATATTCTCACAAGGGGGGGTATTGGGAGAATAGGGTAAAAATGCTTTAGAGGAATAGGGATATTCTCACAAGGGGGGGTATTGGGAGAATAGGGTAAAAATGCTTTTTGGAAAAGGGATATTCTCACAAGGGGGGGGTATTGGGAGAATAGGGTAAAAATGCTTTTTTGGAAAAGGGATATTCTCACAAGGGGGGGTATTGGGAGAATAGGGTAAAAATGCTTTAGAGGAATAGGGATATTCTCACAAGGGGGGGTATTGGGAGAAAAGGGTAAAAATGCTTTAGAGGAATAGGGATATTCTCACAAGGGGGGGTATTGGGAGAATAGGGTAAAAATGCTTTAGAGGAATAGGGATATTCTCACAAGGGGGGGTATTGGGAGAATAGGGTAAAAATGCTTTAGTGGAAAAGGGATATTCTCAAAAAGGGGGGTATTGGGAGAATAGGGCAAAAATGCTTCTTTGGAAAAGGGATATTCTCACAAGGGGGGGGTATTGGGAGAATAGGGTAAAAATGCATTAGAGGAATAGGGATATTCTCACAAGGGGGGGGGGGGTATTGGGAGAATAGGGCAAAAATGCTTTTTTGGAAAAGGGATATTCTCACAAGGGGGGGTATTGGGAGAATAGGGCAAAAATGCTTTAGAGGAATAGGGATATTCTCACAAGGGGGGGTATTGGGAGAATAGGGTAAAAATGCTTTAGAGGAATAGGGATATTCTCACAAGAGGGGGGTATTGGGAGAATAGGGTAAAAATGCTTTTTGGAAAAGGGATATTCTCACAAGGGGGGGGGTATTGGGAGAATAGGGTAAAAATGCTTTTTTGGAAAAGAGATATTCTCACAAGGGGGGGGGTATTGGGAGAATAGGGCAAAAATGCTTTTTTGGAAAAGGGATATTCTCACAAGGGGGGGTATTGGGAGAATAGGGTAAAAATGCTTTAGAGGAATAGGGATATTCTCACAAGGGGGGGGTATTGGGAGAATAGGGTAAAAATACTTTTTTGGAAAAGGGATATTCTCACAAGGGGGGGGTATTGGGAGAATAGGGTAAAAATGCTTTTTGGAAAAGGGATATTCTCACAAGGGGGGGTATTGGGAGAATAGGGTAAAAATGCTTTTTTGGAAAAGGGATATTCTCACAAGGGGGGGTATTGGGAGAATAGGGTAAAAATGCTTTTTGGAAAAGGGATATTCTCACAAGGGGGGGGTATTGGGAGAATAGGGTAAAAATGCTTTAGTGGAAAAGGGATATTCTCAAAAAGGGGGGGTATTGGGAGAATAGGTCAAAAATGTTTTTTTGGAAAAGGGATATTCTCACAAGGGGGGGGGGTATTGGGAGAATAGGGTAAAAATGCTTTAGAGGAATAAGGATATTCTCACAAGGGGGGGTATTGGGAGAATAGGGTAAAAATGCTTTTTTGGAAAAGGGATATTCTCACAAGTGGGGGGTATTGGGAGAATAGGGCAAAAATGCTTTAGAGGAATAGGGATATTATCACAAGGGGGGGTATTGGGAGAATAGGGTAAAAATGCTTTAGAGGAATAGGGATATTCTCACAAGGGGGGGTATTGGGAGAATAGGGTAAAAATGCTTTTTGGAAAAGGGATATTCTCACAAGGGGGGGTATTGGGAGAATAGGGTAAAAATGCTTTTTTGGAATAGGGATATTCTCACAAGGGGGGGTATTGGGAGAATAGGGTAAAAATGCTTTAGAGGAATAGGGATATTCTCACAAGGGGGGTATTGGGAGAATAGGGTAAAAATGCTTTTTTGGAAAAGGGATATTCTCACAAGGGGGGGGTATTGGGAGAATAGGGCAAAAATGCTTTTTTGGAAAAGGGATATTCTCACAAGAGGGGGGGTATTGGGAGAATAGGGTAAAAATGCTTTAGAGGAATAGGGATATTCTCACAAGGGGGGGTATTGGGAGAATAGGGTAAAAATGCTTTAGAGGAATAGGGATATTCTCACAAGGGGGGGGGTATTGGGAGAATAGGGTAAAAATGCTTTTTTGGAAAAGGGATATTCTCACAAGGGGGGGTATTGGGAGAATAGGGTAAAAATGCTTTTTGGAAAAGGGATATTCTCACAAGGGGGGGTATTGGGAGAATAGGGCAAAAATGCTTTTTTGGAAAAGGGATATTCTCACAAGGGGGGGGTATTGGGAGAATAGGGTAAAAATGCTTTAGAGGTATAGGGATATTCTCACAAGGGGGGGTATTGGGAGAATAGGGTAAAAATGCTTTAGAGGAATAGGGATATTCTCACAAGGGGGGGTATTGGGAGAATAGGGTAAAAATGCTTTAGAGGAATAGGGATATTCTCACAAGGGGGGGGTATTGGGAGAATGGGGTAAAAATGCTTTTTGGAAAAGGGATATTCTCACAAGGGGGGGGGTATTGGGAGAATAGGGTAAAAATGCTTTTTTGGAAAAGGGATATTCTCACAAGGGGGGGGTATTGGGAGAATAGGGCAAAAATGCTTTTTTGGAAAAGGGATATTCTCACAAGGGGGATATTGGGAGAATAGGGTAAAAATGCTTTAGAGGAATAGGGATATTCTCACAAGGGGGGGTATTGGGAGAATAGGGTAAAAATGCTTTAGAGGAATAGGGATATTCTCACAAGGGGGGGGGGGGTATTGGGAGAATAGGGTAAAAATGCTTTTTTGGAAAAGGGATATTCTCACAAGGGGGGGTATTGGGAGAATAGGGTAAAAATGCTTTTTGGAAAAGGGATATTCTCACAAGGGGGGGTATTGGGAGAATAGGGCAAAAATGCTTTTTTGGAAAAGGGATATTCTCACAAGGGGGGGGTATTGGGAGAATAGGGTAAAAATGCTTTAGAGGTATAGGGATATTCTCACAAGGGGGGGTATTGGGAGAATAGGGTAAAAATGCTTTAGAGGAATAGGGATATTCTCACAAGGGGGGGTATTGGGAGAATAGGGTAAAAATGCTTTAGAGGAATAGGGATATTCTCACAAGGGGGGGGTATTGGGAGAATAGGGTAAAAATGCTTTTTGGAAAAGGGATATTCTCACAAGGGGGGGGGTATTGGGAGAATAGGGTAAAAATGCTTTTTTGGAAAAGGGATATTCTCACAAGGGGGGGGGGTATTGGGAGAATAGGGTAAAAATGCTTTTTTGGAATAGGGATATTCTCACAAGGGGGGGTATTGGGAGAATAGGGTAAAAATGCTTTAGAGGAATAGGGATATTCTCACAAGGGGGGGGTATTGGGAGAATAGGGTAAAAATACTTTTTTGGAAAAGGGATATTCTCACAAGGGGGGGGTATTGGGAGAATAGGGTAAAAATGCTTTTTGGAAAAGGGATATTCTCACAAGGGGGGGTATTGGGAGAATAGGGTAAAAATGCTTTTTTGGAAAAGGGATATTCTCACAAGGGGGGGTATTGGGAGAATAGGGTAAAAATGCTTTTTGGAAAAGGGATATTCTCACAAGGGGGGGGTATTGGGAGAATAGGGTAAAAATGCTTTTTGGAAAAGGGATATTCTCACAAGGGGGGGTATTGGGAGAATAGGGTAAAAATGCTTTAGAGGAATAGGGATATTCTCACAAGGGGGGGTATTGGGAGAATAGGGTAAAAATGCTTTTTTGGAAAAGGGATATTCTCACAAGGGGGGTATTGGGAGAATAGGGTAAAAATGCTTTTTTGGAAAAGGGATATTCTCACAAGGGGGGGGTATTGGGAGAATAGGGCAAAAATGCTTTTTTGGAAAAGGGATATTCTCACAAGGGGGGTATTGGGAGAATAGGGTAAAAATGCTTTAGAGGAATAGGGATATTCTCACAAGGGGGGGTATTGGGAGAATAGGGTAAAAATGCTTTAGAGGAATAGGGATATTCTCACAAGGGGGGGGGTATTGGGAGAATAGGGTAAAAATGCTTTTTTGGAAAAGGGATATTCTCACAAGGGGGGGTATTGGGAGAATAGGGTAAAAATGCTTTTTGGAAAAGGGATATTCTCACAAGGGGGGGTATTGGGAGAATAGGGCAAAAATGCTTTTTTGGAAAAGGGATATTCTCACAAGGGGGGGGTATTGGGAGAATAGGGTAAAAATGCTTTAGAGGTATAGGGATATTCTCACAAGGGGGGGTATTGGGAGAATAGGGTAAAAATGCTTTAGAGGAATAGGGATATTCTCACAAGGGGGGGTATTGGGAGAATAGGGTAAAAATGCTTTAGAGGAATAGGGATATTCTCACAAGGGGGGGGTATTGGGAGAATAGGGTAAAAATGCTTTTTGGAAAAGGGATATTCTCACAAGGGGGGGGTATTGGGAGAATAGGGTAAAAATGCTTTTTTGGAAAAGGGATATTCTCACAAGGGGGGGGGGGTATTGGGAGAATAGGGTAAAAATGCTTTTTTGGAATAGGGATATTCTCACAAGGGGGGGTATTGGGAGAATAGGGTAAAAATGCTTTAGAGGAATAGGGATATTCTCACAAGGGGGGGGTATTGGGAGAATAGGGTAAAAATACTTTTTTGGAAAAGGGATATTCTCACAAGGGGGGGGTATTGGGAGAATAGGGTAAAAATGCTTTTTGGAAAAGGGATATTCTCACAAGGGGGGGTATTGGGAGAATAGGGTAAAAATGCTTTTTTGGAAAAGGGATATCATCACAAGGGGGGGTATTGGGAGAATAGGGTAAAAATGCTTTTTGGAAAAGGGATATTCTCACAAGGGGGGGGTATTGGGAGAATAGGGTAAAAATGCTTTAGTGGAAAAGGGATATTCTCAAAAAGGGGGGGTATTGGGAGAATAGGTCAAAAATGTTTTTTTGGAAAAGGGATATTCTCACAAGGGGGGGGGTATTGGGAGAATAATGTAAAAATGCTTTAGAGGAATAGGGATATTCTCACAAGGGGGGGTATTGGGAGAATAGGGTAAAAATGCTTTTTTGGAAAAGGGATATTCTCACAAGGGGGGGGTATTGGGAGAATAGGGCAAAAATGCTTTAGAGGAATAGGGATATTATCACAAGGGGGGGTATTGGGAGAATAGGGTAAAAATGCTTTAGAGGAATAGGGATATTCTCACAAGGGGGGGGTATTGGGAGAATAGGGTAAAAATGCTTTTTGGAAAAGGGATATTCTCACAAGGGGGGGTATTGGGAGAATAGGGTAAAAATGCTTTAGAGGAATAGGGATATTCTCACAAGGGGGGGTATTGGGAGAATAGGGTAAAAATGCTTTTTTGGAAAAGGGATATTCTCACAAGGGGGGTATTGGGAGAATAGGGTAAAAATGCTTTTTTGGAAAAGGGATATTCTCACAAGGGGGGGGTATTGGGAGAATAGGGCAAAAATGCTTTTTTGGAAAAGGGATATTCTCACAAGGGGGGTATTGGGAGAATAGGGTAAAAATGCTTTAGAGGAATAGGGATATTCTCACAAGGGGGGGTATTGGGAGAATAGGGTAAAAATGCTTTAGAGGAATAGGGATATTCTCACAAGGGGGGGTATTGGGAGAATAGGGTAAAAATGCTTTTTTGAAAAAGGGATATTCTCACAAGGGGGGGTATTGGGAGAATAGGGTAAAAATGCTTTTTGGAAAAGGGATATTCTCACAAGGGGGGGTATTGGGAGAATAGGGCAAAAATGCTTTTTTGGAAAAGGGATATTCTCACAAGGGGGGGGTATTGGGAGAATAGGGTAAAAATGCTTTAGAGGTATAGGGATATTCTCACAAGGGGGGGTATTGGGAGAATAGGTCAAAAATGTTTTTTTGGAAAAGGGATATTCTCACAAGGGGGGGGGTATTGGGAGAATAGGGTAAAAATGCTTTAGAGGAATAGGGATATTCTCACAAGGGGGGGTATTGGGAGAATAGGGTAAAAATGCTTTTTTGGAAAAGGGATATTCTCAAAAAGGGGGGGTATTGGGAGAATAGGTCAAAAATGTTTTTTTGGAAAAGGGATATTCTCACAAGGGGGGGGTATTGGGAGAATAGGGTAAAAATGCTTTAGAGGAATAGGGATATTCTCACAAGGGGGGGTATTGGGAGAATAGGGTAAAAATGCTTTTTTGGAAAAGGGATATTCTCACAAGGGGGGGTATTGGGAGAATAGGGTAAAAATGCTTTAGAGGAATAGGGATATTCTCACAAGGGGGGGTATTGGGAGAATAGGGTAAAAATGCTTTTTGGAAAAGGGATATTCTCACAAGGGGGGGTATTGGGAGAATAGGGCAAAAATGCTTTTTTGGAAAAGGGATATTCTCACAAGGGGGGGGTATTGGGAGAATAGGGTAAAAATGCTTTAGAGGTATAGGGATATTCTCACAAGGGGGGGTATTGGGAGAATAGGGTAAAAATGCTTTAGAGGAATAGGGATATTCTCACAAGGGGGGGTATTGGGAGAATAGGGTAAAAATGCTTTAGAGGAATAGGGATATTCTCACAAGGGGGGGGTATTGGGAGAATAGGGTAAAAATGCTTTTTGGAAAAGGGATATTCTCACAAGGGGGGGGGGGTATATGGAGAATAGGGTAAAAATGCTTTTTTGGAAAAGGGATATTCTCACAAGGGGGGGGTATTGGGAGAATAGGGTAAAAATGCTTTTTTGGAAAAGGGATATTCTCACAAGGGGGGGGTATTGGGAGAATAGGGTAAAAATGCTTTAGAGGAATAGGGATATTCTCACAAGGGGGGGTATTGGGAGAATAGGGTAAAAATGCTTTAGAGGAATAGGGATATTCTCACAAGGGGGGGTATTGGGAGAATAGGGTAAAAATGCTTTTTGGAAAAGGGATATTCTCACAAGGGGGGGGGGTATTGGGAGAATAGGGTAAAAATGCTTTAGAGGAATAGGGATATTCTCACAAGGGGGGGTATTGGGAGAATAGGGTAAAAATGCTTTAAAGGAATAGGGATATTCTCACAAGGGGGGGGTATTGGGAGAATAGGGCAAAAATGCTTTTTTGGAAAAGGGATATTCTCACAAGGGGGGGGTATTGGGAGAATAGGGTAAAAATGCTTTTTGGAAAAGGGATATTCTCACAAGGGGGGGTATTGGGAGAATAGGGTAAAAATGCTTTTTTGGAAAAGGGATATCATCACAAGGGGGGGTATTGGGAGAATAGGGTAAAAATGCTTTTTTGGAAAAGGGATATCATCACAAGGGGGGGTATTGGGAGAATAGGGTAAAAATGCTTTTTGGAAAAGGGATATTCTCACAAGGGGGGGGTATTGGGAGAATAGGGTAAAAATGCTTTAGTGGAAAAGGGATATTCTCAAAAAGGGGGGGTATTGGGAGAATAGGTCAAAAATGTTTTTTTGGAAAAGGGATATTCTCACAAGGGGGGGGGTATTGGGAGAATAGGGTAAAAATGCTTTAGAGGAATAGGGATATTCTCACAAGGGGGGGTATTGGGAGAATAGGGTAAAAATGCTTTTTTGGAAAAGGGATATTCTCACAAGGGGGGGGTATTGGGAGAATAGGGCAAAAATGCTTTAGAGGAATAGGGATATTATCACAAGGGGGGGTATTGGGAGAATAGGGTAAAAATGCTTTAGAGGAATAGGGATATTCTCACAAGGGGGGGGTATTGGGAGAATAGGGTAAAAATGCTTTTTGGAAAAGGGATATTCTCACAAGGGGGGGTATTGGGAGAATAGGGTAAAAATGCTTTAGAGGAATAGGGATATTCTCACAAGGGGGGGTATTGGGAGAATAGGGTAAAAATGCTTTTTTGGAAAAGGGATATTCTCACAAGGGGGGTATTGGGAGAATAGGGTAAAAATGCTTTTTTGGAAAAGGGATATTCTCACAAGGGGGGGGTATTGGGAGAATAGGGCAAAAATGCTTTTTTGGAAAAGGGATATTCTCACAAGGGGGGTATTGGGAGAATAGGGTAAAAATGCTTTAGAGGAATAGGGATATTCTCACAAGGGGGGGTATTGGGAGAATAGGGTAAAAATGCTTTAGAGGAATAGGGATATTCTCACAAGGGGGGGTATTGGGAGAATAGGGTAAAAATGCTTTTTGGAAAAGGGATATTCTCACAAGGGGGGGTATTGGGAGAATAGGGTAAAAATGCTTTTTTGGAAAAGGGATATCATCACAAGGGGGGGTATTGGGAGAATAGGGTAAAAATGCTTTTTGGAAAAGGGATATTCTCACAAGGGGGGGGTATTGGGAGAATAGGGTAAAAATGCTTTAGTGGAAAAGGGATATTCTCAAAAAGGGGGGGTATTGGGAGAATAGGTCAAAAATGTTTTTTTGGAAAAGGGATATTCTCACAAGGGGGGGGGTATTGGGAGAATAGGGTAAAAATGCTTTAGAGGAATAGGGATATTCTCACAAGGGGGGGTATTGGGAGAATAGGGTAAAAATGCTTTTTTGGAAAAGGGATATTCTCAAAAAGGGGGGGTATTGGGAGAATAGGTCAAAAATGTTTTTTTGGAAAAGGGATATTCTCACAAGGGGGGGGGTATTGGGAGAATAGGGTAAAAATGCTTTAGAGGAATAGGGATATTCTCACAAGGGGGGGTATTGGGAGAATAGGGTAAAAATGCTTTTTTGGAAAAGGGATATTCTCACAAGGGGGGGTATTGGGAGAATAGGGTAAAAATGCTTTAGAGGAATAGGGATATTCTCACAAGGGGGGGTATTGGGAGAATAGGGTAAAAATGCTTTTTGGAAAAGGGATATTCTCACAAGGGGGGGTATTGGGAGAATAGGGCAAAAATGCTTTTTTGGAAAAGGGATATTCTCACAAGGGGGGGGTATTGGGAGAATAGGGTAAAAATGCTTTAGAGGTATAGGGATATTCTCACAAGGGGGGGTATTGGGAGAATAGGGTAAAAATGCTTTAGAGGAATAGGGATATTCTCACAAGGGGGGGTATTGGGAGAATAGGGTAAAAATGCTTTAGAGGAATAGGGATATTCTCACAAGGGGGGGGTATTGGGAGAATAGGGTAAAAATGCTTTTTGGAAAAGGGATATTCTCACAAGGGGGGGGGGTATTGGGAGAATAGGGTAAAAATGCTTTTTTGGAAAAGGGATATTCTCACAAGGGGGGGGTATTGGGAGAATAGGGTAAAAATGCTTTTTTGGAAAAGGGATATTCTCACAAGGGGGGGGTATTGGGAGAATAGGGTAAAAATGCTTTAGAGGAATAGGGATATTCTCACAAGGGGGGGTATTGGGAGAATAGGGTAAAAATGCTTTAGAGGAATAGGGATATTCTCACAAGGGGGGGTATTGGGAGAATAGGGTAAAAATGCTTTTTGGAAAAGGGATATTCTCACAAGGGGGTGGGGTATTGGGAGAATAGGGTAAAAATGCTTTAGAGGAATAGGGATATTCTCACAAGGGGGGGTATTGGGAGAATAGGGTAAAAATGCTTTAAAGGAATAGGGATATTCTCACAAGGGGGGGTATTGGGAGAATAGGGTAAAAATGCTTTTTTGGAAAAGGGATATTCTCACAAGGGGGGGTATTGGGAGAATAGGGTAAAAATCCTTTTTTGGAAAAGGGATATTCTCACAAGGGGGGTATTGGGAGAATAGGGCAAAAATGCTTGTTTGGAAAAGGGATATTCTCACAAGGGGGGGTATTGGGAGAATAGGGTAAAAATGCTTTAGAGGAATAGGGATATTCTCACAAGGGGGGGTATTGGGAGAAAAGGGTAAAAATGCTTTTTTGGAATAGGGATATTCTCACAAGGGGGGGTATTGGGAGAATAGGGTAAAAATGCTTTAGAGGAATAGGGATATTCTCACAAGGGGGGGGTATTGGGAGAATAGGGTAAAAATGCTTTTTTGGAAAAGGGATATTCTCACAAGGGGGGGGTATTGGGAGAATAGGGCAAAAATGCTTTTTTGGAAAAGGGATATTCTCACAAGGGGGGGGTATTGGGAGAATAGGGTAAAAATGCTTTAGAGGAATAGGGATATTCTCACAAGGGGGGGTATTGGGAGAATAGGGTAAAAATGCTTTAGAGGAATAGGGATATTCTCACAAGGGGGGGTATTGGGAGAATAGGGTAAAAATGCTTTAGAGGAATAGGGATATTCTCACAAGGGGGGGGTATTGGGAGAATAGGGTAAAAATGCTTTTTTGGAAAAGGGATATTCTCACAAGGGGGGGTATTGGGAGAATAGGGTAAAAATGCTTTAGAGGAATAGGGATATTCTCACAAGGGGGGGGTATTGGGAGAATAGGGTAAAAATGCTTTTTTGGAAAAGGGATATTCTCACAAGGGGGGGGTATTGGGAGAATAGGGTAAAAATGCTTTTTTGGAAAAGGGATATTCTCACAAGGGGGGGGTATTGGGAGAATAGGGCAAAAATGCTTTTTTGGAAAAGGGATATTCTCACAAGGGGGGGGGTATTGGGAGAATAGGGTAAAAATGCTTTAGAGGAATAGGGATATTCTCACAATGGGGGGTATTGGGAGAATAGGGTAAAAATGCTTTTTTGGAATAGGGATATTCTCACAAGGGGGGGTATTGGGAGAATAGGGTAAAAATGCTTTAGAGGAATAGGGATATTCTCACAAGGGGGGTATTGGGAGAATAGGGTAAAAATGCTTTTTTGGAAAAGGGATATTCTCACAAGGGGGGGTATTGGGAGAATAGGGCAAAAATGCTTTTTTGGAAAAGGGATATTCTCACAAGGGGGGGGGGGGTATTGGGAGAATAGGGTAAAAATGCTTTAGAGGAATAGGGATATTCTCACAAGGGGGGGTATTGGGAGAATAGGGTAAAAATGCTTTAGAGGAATAGGGATATTCTCACAAGGGGGGGTATTGGGAGAATATGGTAAAAATGCTTTAGAGGAATAGGGATATTCTCACAAGGGGGGGTATTGGGAGAATAGGGTAAAAATGCTTTTTTGGAAAAGGGATATTCTCACAAGGGGGGGGTATTGGGAGAATAGGGTAAAAATGCTTTTGGAAAAGGGATATTCTCACAAGGGAGGGGTATTGGGAGAATAGGGTAAAAATGCTTTTTTTGGAAAAGGGATATTCTCACAAGGGGGGGTATTGGGAGAATAGGGTAAAAATGCTTTTTTGGAAAAGGGATATTCTCACAAGGGGGGGGGGGTATTGGGAGAATAGGGCAAAAATGCTTTTTTGGAAAAGGGATATTCTCACAAGGGGGGGTATTGGGAGAATTGGGTAAAAATGCTTTAGAGGAATAGGGATATTCTCACAAGGGGGGGTATTGGGAGAATAGGGTAAAAATGCTTTAGAGGAATAGGGATATTCTCACAAGGGGGGGTATTGGGAGAATAGGGTAAAAATGCTTTTTTGGAAAGGGGATATTCTCACAAGGGGGGGTATTGGGAGAATAGGGTAAAAATGCTTTTTTGGAAAAGGGATATTCTCACAAGGGGGGTATTGGGAGAATAGGGTAAAAATGCTTTTTGGAAAAGGGATATTCTCACAAGGGGGGGGGTATTGGGAGAATAGGGTAAAAATGCTTTTTTGGAAAGGGATATTCTCACAAGGGGGGGTATTGGGAGAATAGGGTAAAAATGCTTTTTTGGAATAGGGATATTCTCACAAGGGGGGGTATTGGGAGAATAGGGTAAAAATGCTTTAGAGGAATAGGGATATTCTCACAAGGGGGGGGTATTGGGAGAATAGGGTAAAAATGCTTTTTTGGAAAAGGGATATTCTCACAAGGGGGGGTATTGGGAGAATAGGGTAAAAATGCTTTAGAGGAATAGGGATATTCTCACAAGGGGGGGTATTGGGAGAATAGGGTAAAAATGCTTTTTTGGAAAAGGGATATTCTCACAAGGGGGGGGGGGGTATTGGGAGAATAGGGTAAAAATGCTTTAGTGGAAAAGGGATATTCTCACAAGGGGGGGTATTGGGAGAATAGGGTAAAAATGCTTTTTTGGAATAGGGATATTCTCACAAGGGGGGGTATTGGGAGAATAGGGTAAAAATGCTTTTTTGGAAAAGGTATATTCTCACAAGGGGGGGGGGGTATTGGGAGAATAGGGCAAAAATGCTTTTTTGGAAAAGGGATATTCTCACAAGGGGGGGTATTGGGAGAATAGGGTAAAAATGCTTTAGAGGAATAGGGATATTCTCACAAGGGGGGGTATTGGGAGAATAGGGTAAAAATGCTTTAGAGGAATAGGGATATTCTCACAAGGGGGGGTATTGGGAGAATAGGGTAAAAATGCTTTAGAGGAATAGGGATATTCTCACAAGGGGGGGTATTGGGAGAATAGGGTAAAAATGCTTTTTTGGAAAAGGGATATTCTCACAAGGGGGGTATTGGGAGAATAGGGTAAAAATGCTTTTTGGAAAAGGGATTTTCTCACAAGGGGGGGTATTGGGAGAATAGGGTAAAAATGCTTTTTTGGAATAGGGATATTCTCACAAGGGGGGGTATTGGGAGAATAGGGTAAAAATGCTTTAGAGGAATAGGGATATTCTCACAAGGGGGGGTATTGGGAGAATAGGGTAAAAATGCTTTAGAGGAATAGGGATATTCTCACAAGGGGGGGGTATTGGGAGAATAGGGTAAAAATGCTTTTTTGGAAAAGGGATATTCTCACAAGGGGGGGTATTGGGAGAATAGGGCAAAAATGCTTTAGAGGAATAGGGATATTCTCACAAGGGGGCGGTATTGGGAGAATAGGGTAAAAATGCTTTTTGGAAAAGGGATATTCTCACAAGGGGGGGGGGTATTGGGAGAATAGGGTAAAAATGCTTTTTTGGAAAAGGGATATTCTCACAAGGGGGGGGTATTGGGAGAATAGGGTAAAAATGCTTTTTTGGAAAAGGGATATTCTCACAAGGGGGGGGTATTGGGAGAATAGGGTAAAAATGCTTTAGAGGAATAGGGATATTCTCACAAGGGGGGGTATTGGGAGAATAGGGTAAAAATGCTTTAGAGGAATAGGGATATTCTCACAAGGGGGGGTATTGGGAGAATAGGGTAAAAATGCTTTTTGGAAAAGGGATATTCTCACAAGGGGGTGGGGTATTGGGAGAATAGGGTAAAAATGCTTTAGAGGAATAGGGATATTCTCACAAGGGGGGGTATTGGGAGAATAGGGTAAAAATGCTTTAAAGGAATAGGGATATTCTCACAAGGGGGGGGTATTGGGAGAATAGGGTAAAAATGCTTTTTTGGAAAAGGGATATTCTCACAAGGGGGGGTATTGGGAGAATAGGGTAAAAATCCTTTTTTGGAAAAGGGATATTCTCACAAGGGGGGTATTGGGAGAATAGGGCAAAAATGCTTGTTTGGAAAAGGGATATTCTCACAAGGGGGGGTATTGGGAGAATAGGGTAAAAATGCTTTAGAGGAATAGGGATATTCTCACAAGGGGGGGTATTGGGAGAAAAGGGTAAAAATGCTTTTTTGGAATAGGGATATTCTCACAAGGGGGGGTATTGGGAGAATAGGGTAAAAATGCTTTAGAGGAATAGGGATATTCTCACAAGGGGGGGGTATTGGGAGAATAGGGTAAAAATGCTTTTTTGGAAAAGGGATATTCTCACAAGGGGGGGGTATTGGGAGAATAGGGCAAAAATGCTTTTTTGGAAAAGGGATATTCTCACAAGGGGGGGGTATTGGGAGAATAGGGTAAAAATGCTTTAGAGGAATAGGGATATTCTCACAAGGGGGGGTATTGGGAGAATAGGGTAAAAATGCTTTAGAGGAATAGGGATATTCTCACAAGGGGGGGTATTGGGAGAATAGGGTAAAAATGCTTTAGAGGAATAGGGATATTCTCACAAGGGGGGGGTATTGGGAGAATAGGGTAAAAATGCTTTTTTGGAAAAGGGATATTCTCACAAGGGGGGGTATTGGGAGAATAGGGTAAAAATGCTTTAGAGGAATAGGGATATTCTCACAAGGGGGGGGTATTGGGAGAATAGGGTAAAAATGCTTTTTTGGAAAAGGGATATTCTCACAAGGGGGGGGTATTGGGAGAATAGGGTAAAAATGCTTTTTTGGAAAAGGGATATTCTCACAAGGGGGGGGTATTGGGAGAATAGGGCAAAAATGCTTTTTTGGAAAAGGGATATTCTCACAAGGGGGGGTATTGGGAGAATAGGGTAAAAATGCTTTAGAGGAATAGGGATATTCTCACAATGGGGGGTATTGGGAGAATAGGGTAAAAATGCTTTTTTGGAATAGGGATATTCTCACAAGGGGGGGTATTGGGAGAATAGGGTAAAAATGCTTTAGAGGAATAGGGATATTCTCACAAGGGGGGTATTGGGAGAATAGGGTAAAAATGCTTTTTTGGAAAAGGGATATTCTCACAAGGGGGGGTATTGGGAGAATAGGGCAAAAATGCTTTTTTGGAAAAGGGATATTCTCACAAGGGGGGGGGGGTATTGGGAGAATAGGGTAAAAATGCTTTAGAGGAATAGGGATATTCTCACAAGGGGGGGTATTGGGAGAATAGGGTAAAAATGCTTTAGAGGAATAGGGATATTCTCACAAGGGGGGGTATTGGGAGAATATGGTAAAAATGCTTTAGAGGAATAGGGATATTCTCACAAGGGGGGGTATTGGGAGAATAGGGTAAAAATGCTTTTTTGGAAAAGGGATATTCTCACAAGGGGGGGGTATTGGGAGAATAGGGTAAAAATGCTTTTGGAAAAGGGATATTCTCACAAGGGAGGGGTATTGGGAGAATAGGGTAAAAATGCTTTTTTTGGAAAAGGGATATTCTCACAAGGGGGGGTATTGGGAGAATAGGGTAAAAATGCTTTTTTGGAAAAGGGATATTCTCACAAGGGGGGGGGGGTATTGGGAGAATAGGGCAAAAATGCTTTTTTGGAAAAGGGATATTCTCACAAGGGGGGGTATTGGGAGAATTGGGTAAAAATGCTTTAGAGGAATAGGGATATTCTCACAAGGGGGGGTATTGGGAGAATAGGGTAAAAATGCTTTAGAGGAATAGGGATATTCTCACAAGGGGGGGTATTGGGAGAATAGGGTAAAAATGCTTTTTTGGAAAGGGGATATTCTCACAAGGGGGGGTATTGGGAGAATAGGGTAAAAATGCTTTTTTGGAAAAGGGATATTCTCACAAGGGGGGTATTGGGAGAATAGGGTAAAAATGCTTTTTGGAAAAGGGATATTCTCACAAGGGGGGGGGTATTGGGAGAATAGGGTAAAAATGCTTTTTTGGAAAGGGATATTCTCACAAGGGGGGGTATTGGGAGAATAGGGTAAAAATGCTTTTTTGGAATAGGGATATTCTCACAAGGGGGGGTATTGGGAGAATAGGGTAAAAATGCTTTAGAGGAATAGGGATATTCTCACAAGGGGGGGGTATTGGGAGAATAGGGTAAAAATGCTTTTTTGGAAAAGGGATATTCTCACAAGGGGGGGTATTGGGAGAATAGGGTAAAAATGCTTTAGAGGAATAGGGATATTCTCACAAGGGGGGGTATTGGGAGAATAGGGTAAAAATGCTTTTTTGGAAAAGGGATATTCTCACAAGGGGGGGGGGGTATTGGGAGAATAGGGTAAAAATGCTTTAGTGGAAAAGGGATATTCTCACAAGGGGGGGTATTGGGAGAATAGGGTAAAAATGCTTTTTTGGAATAGGGATATTCTCACAAGGGGGGGTATTGGGAGAATAGGGTAAAAATGCTTTTTTGGAAAAGGTATATTCTCACAAGGGGGGGGGGGGTATTGGGAGAATAGGGCAAAAATGCTTTTTTGGAAAAGGGATATTCTCACAAGGGGGGGTATTGGGAGAATAGGGTAAAAATGCTTTAGAGGAATAGGGATATTCTCACAAGGGGGGGTATTGGGAGAATAGGGTAAAAATGCTTTAGAGGAATAGGGATATTCTCACAAGGGGGGGTATTGGGAGAATAGGGTAAAAATGCTTTAGAGGAATAGGGATATTCTCACAAGGGGGGGTATTGGGAGAATAGGGTAAAAATGCTTTTTTGGAAAAGGGATATTCTCACAAGGGGGGTATTGGGAGAATAGGGTAAAAATGCTTTTTGGAAAAGGGATTTTCTCACAAGGGGGGGTATTGGGAGAATAGGGTAAAAATGCTTTTTTGGAATAGGGATATTCTCACAAGGGGGGGTATTGGGAGAATAGGGTAAAAATGCTTTAGAGGAATAGGGATATTCTCACAAGGGGGGGTATTGGGAGAATAGGGTAAAAATGCTTTAGAGGAATAGGGATATTCTCACAAGGGGGGGGTATTGGGAGAATAGGGTAAAAATGCTTTTTTGGAAAAGGGATATTCTCACAAGGGGGGGTATTGGGAGAATAGGGCAAAAATGCTTTTTTGGAAAAGGGATATTCTCACAAGGGGGGGGTATTGGGAGAATAGGGTAAAAATGCTTTAGAGGAATAGGGATATTCTCACAAGGGGGGGTATTGGGAGAATAGGGTAAAAATGCTTTTTGGAAAAGGGATATTCTCACAAGGGGGGGGGGGTATTGGGAGAATAGGGTAAAAATGCTTTAGAGGAATAGGGATATTCTCACAAGGGGGGGTATTGGGAGAATAGGGTAAAAATGCTTTAGAGGAATAGGGATATTCTCACAAGGGGGGTATTGGGAGAATAGGGTAAAAATGCTTTAGAGGAATAGGGATATTCTCACAAGGGGGGGTATTGGGAGAATAGGGTAAAAATTCTTTAGAGGAATAGGGATATTCTCACAAGGGGGGGGTATTGGGAGAAGAGGGTAAAAATGCTTTTTTGGAAAAGGGATATTCTCACAAGGGGGGGGTATTGGGAGAATAGGGCAAAAATGCTTTTTTGGAAAAGGGATATTTTCACAAGGGGGGGGTATTGGGAGAATAGGGTAAAAATGCTTTAGAGGAATAGGGATATTCTCACAAGGGGGGGTATTGGGAGAATAGGGTAAAAATGCTTTAGAGGAATAGGGATATTCTCACAAGGGGGGTATTGGGAGAATAGGGTAAAAATGCTTTAGAGGAATAGGGATATTCTCACAAGGGGGGTATTGGGAGAATAGGGTAAAAATGCTTTAGAGGAATAGGGATATTCTCACAAGGGGGGGGTATTGGGAGAATAGGGTAAAAATGCTTTTTGGAAAAGGGATATTCTCACAAGGGGGGGGGGTATTGGGAGAATAGGGTAAAAATGCTTTTTTGGAAAAGGGATATTCTCACAAGGGGGGGGTATTGGGAGAATAGGGTAAAAATGCTTTTTTGGAAAAGGGATATTCTCACAAGGGGGGGGTATTGGGAGAATAGGGTAAAAATGCTTTAGAGGAATAGGGATATTCTCACAAGGGGGGGTATTGGGAGAATAGGGTAAAAATGCTTTTTTGGAAAAGGGATATTCTCACAAGGGGGGGTATTGGGAGAATAGGGTAAAAATGCTTTTTGGAAAAGGGATATTCTCACAAGGGGGGGGGTATTGGGAGAATAGGGTAAAAATGCTTTTTTGGAAAAGGGATATTCTCCCAAGGTGGGGGGTATTGGGAGAATAGGGCAAAAATGCTTTTTTGGAAAAGGGATATTCTCACAAGGGGGGGTATTGGGAGAATAGGGTAAAAATGCTTTAGAGGAATAGGGATATTCTCACAAGGGGGGGTATTGGGAGAATAGGGTAAAAATGCTTTAGAGGAATAGGGATATTCTCACAAGGGGGGGTATTGGGAGAATAGGGTAAAAATGCTTTAGAGGAATAGGGATATTCTCACAAGCGGGGGGTATTGGGAGAATAGGGCAAAAATGCTTTTTTGGAAAAGGGATATTCTCACAAGGGGGGGTAATGGGAGAATAGGGTAAAAATGCTTTAGAGGAAAAGGGATATTCTCACAAGGGGGGGGGTATTGGGAGAATAGGGCAAAAATGCTTTTTTGGAAAAGGGATATTCTCACAAGGGGGGGGGTATTGGGAGAATAGGGTAAAAATGCTTTAGAGGAATAGGGATATTCTCACAAGGGGGGGTATTGGGAGAATAGGGTAAAAATGCTTTAGAGGAATAGGGATATTCTCACAAGGGGGGTATTGGGAGAATAGGGTAAAAATGCTTTAGAGGAATAGGGATATTCTCACAAGGGGGGTATTGGGAGAATAGGGTAAAAATGCTTTAGAGGAATAGGGATATTCTCACAAGGGGGGGGGGGGGGTATTGGGAGAATAGGGTAAAAATGCTTTTTTGGAAAAGGGATATTCTCCCAAGGGGGGGGGTATTGGGAGAATAGGGCAAAAACGCTTTTTTGGAAAAGGGATATTCTCACAAGGGGGGGTATTGGGAGAATAGGGTAAAAATGCTTTAGAGGAATAGGGATATTCTCACAAGGGGGGGTATTGGGAGAATAGGGTAAAAATGCTTTAGAGGAATAGGGATATTCTCACAAGGGGGGGTATTGGGAGAATAGGGTAAAAATGCTTTAGAGGAATAGGGATATTCTCACAAGGGGGGTATTGGGAGAATAGGGTAAAAATGCTTTAGAGGAATAGGGATATTCTCACAAGGGGGGGGTATTGGGAGAATAGGGCAAAAATGCTTTTTTGGAAAAGGGATATTCTCACAAGGGGGGGGTATTGGGAGAATAGGGTAAAAATGCTTTAGAGGAATAGGGATATTCTCACAAGGGGGGGTATTGGGAGAATAGGGTAAAAATGCTTTTTGGAGAAGGGATATTCTCACAAGGGGGGGGTATTGGGAGAATAGGGTAAAAATGCTTTAGAGGAATAGGGATATTCTCACAAGGGGGGGTATTGGGAGAATAGGGTAAAAATGCTTTAGAGGAATAGGGATATTCTCACAAGGGGGGGTATTGGGAGAATAGGGTAAAAATGCTTTAGAGGAATAGGGATATTCTCACAAGGGGGGGTATTGGGAGAATAGGGTAAAAATTCTTTAGAGGAATAGGGATATTCTCACAAGGGGGGGTATTGGGAGAATAGGGTAAAAATGCTTTTTTGGAAAAGGGATATTCTCACAAGGGGGGGTATTGGGAGAATAGGGCAAAAATGCTTTTTTGGAAAAGGGATATTCTCACAAGGGGGGGGTATTGGGAGAATAGGGTAAAAATGCTTTAGAGGAATAGGGATATTCTCACAAGGGGGGGTATTGGGAGAATAGGGTAAAAATGTTTTAGAGGAATAGGGATATTCTCACAAGGGGGGTATTGGGAGAATAGGGTAAAAATGCTTTAGAGGAATAGGGATATTCTCACAAGGGGGGTATTGGGAGAATAGGGTAAAAATGCTTTAGAGGAATAGGGATATTCTCACAAGGGGGGGTATTGTGAGAATAGGGTAAAAATGCTTTTTGGAAAAGGGATATTCTCACAAGGGGGGGGGGTATTGGGAGAATAGGGTAAAAATGCTTTTTTGGAAAAGGGATATTCTCACAAGGGGGGGGGTATTGGGAGAATAGGGTAAAAATGCTTTTTTGGAAAAGGGATATTCTCACAAGGGGGGGGTATTGGGAGAATAGGGTAAAAATGCTTTAGAGGAATAGGGATATTCTCACAAGGGGGGGTATTGGGAGAATAGGGTAAAAATGCTTTAGAGGAATAGGGATATTCTCACAAGGGGGGGTATTGGGAGAATAGGGTAAAAATGCTTTTTGGAAAAGGGATATTCTCACAAGGGGGGGGGTATTGGGAGAATAGGGTAAAAATGCTTTAGAGGAATAGGGATATTCTCACAAGGGGGGGTATTGGGAGAATAGGGTAAAAATGCTTTAAAGGAATAGGGATATTCTCACAAGGGGGGGGGGGTATTGGGAGAATAGGGTAAAAATGCTTTTTTGGAAAAGGGATATTCTCACAAGGGGGGGTATTGGGAGAATAGGGTAAAAATCCTTTTTTGGAAAAGGGATATTCTCACAAGGGGGGTATTGGGAGAATAGGGCAAAAATGCTTGTTTGGAAAAGGGATATTCTCACAAGGGGGGGGTATTGGGAGAATAGGGTAAAAATGCTTTAGAGGAATAGGGATATTCTCACAAGGGGGGGTATTGGGAGAAAAGGGTAAAAATGCTTTTTTGGAATAGGGATAGTCTCACAAGGGGGGGTATTGGGAGAATAGGGTAAAAATGCTTTAGAGGAATAGGGATATTCTCACAAGGGGGGGGTATTGGGAGAATAGGGTAAAAATGCTTTTTTGGAAAAGGGATATTCTCACAAGGGGGGGGTATTGGGAGAATAGGGCAAAAATGCTTTTTTGGAAAAGGGATATTCTCACAAGGGGGGGGTATTGGGAGAATAGGGTAAAAATGCTTTAGAGGAATAGGGATATTCTCACAAGGGGGGGTATTGGGAGAATAGGGTAAAAATGCTTTAGAGGAATAGGGATATTCTCACAAGGGGGGGTATTGGGAGAATAGGGTAAAAATGCTTTAGAGGAATAGTGATATTCTCACAAGGGGGGGGTATTGGGAGAATAGGGTAAAAATGCTTTTTTGGAAAAGGGATATTCTCACAAGGGGGGGTATTGGGAGAATAGGGTAAAAATGCTTTAGAGGAATAGGGATATTCTCACAAGGGGGGGGTATTGGGAGAATAGGGTAAAAATGCTTTTTTGGAAAAGGGATATTCTCACAAGGGGGGGGTATTGGGAGAATAGGGTAAAAATGCTTTTTTGGAAAAGGGATATTCTCACAAGGGGGGGGTATTGGGAGAATAGGGCAAAAATGCTTTTTTGGAAAAGGGATATTCTCACAAGGGGGGGGTATTGGGAGAATAGGGTAAAAATGCTTTAGAGGAATAGGGATATTCTCACAATGGGGGGTATTGGGAGAATAGGGTAAAAATGCTTTTTTGGAATAGGGATATTCTCACAAGGGGGGGTATTGGGAGAATAGGGTAAAAATGCTTTAGAGGAATAGGGATATTCTCACAAGGGGGGTATTGGGAGAATAGGGTAAAAATGCTTTTTTGGAAAAGGGATATTCTCACAAGGGGGGGGTATTGGGAGAATAGGGCAAAAATGCTTTTTTGGAAAAGGGATATTCTCACAAGGGGGGGGGGTATTGGGAGAATAGGGTAAAAATGCTTTAGAGGAATAGGGATATTCTCACAAGGGGGGGTATTGGGAGAATAGGGTAAAAATGCTTTAGAGGAATAGGGATATTCTCACAAGGGGGGGTATTGGGAGAATATGGTAAAAATGCTTTAGAGGAATAGGGATATTCTCACAAGGGGGGGTATTGGGAGAATAGGGTAAAAATGCTTTTTTGGAAAAGGGATATTCTCACAAGGGGGGGGTATTGGGAGAATAGGGTAAAAATGCTTTTTGGAAAAGGGATATTCTCACAAGGGAGGGGTATTGGGAGAATAGGGTAAAAATGCTTTTTTTGGAAAAGGGATATTCTCACAAGGGGGGGTATTGGGAGAATAGGGTAAAAATGCTTTTTTGGAAAAGGGATATTCTCACAAGGGGGGGGGGGTATTGGGAGAATAGGGCAAAAATGCTTTTTTGGAAAAGGGATATTCTCACAAGGGGGGGTATTGGGAGAATTGGGTAAAAATGCTTTAGAGGAATAGGGATATTCTCACAAGGGGGGGTATTGGGAGAATAGGGTAAAAATGCTTTAGAGGAATAGGGATATTCTCACAAGGGGGGGTATTGGGAGAATAGGGTAAAAATGCTTTTTTGGAAAGGGGATATTCTCACAAGGGGGGTATTGGGAGAATAGGGTAAAAATGCTTTTTTGGAAAAGGGATATTCTCACAAGGGGGGTATTGGGAGAATAGGGTAAAAATGCTTTTTGGAAAAGGGATATTCTCACAAGGGGGGGGGTATTGGGAGAATAGGGTAAAAATGCTTTTTTGGAAAAGGGATATTCTCACAAGGGGGGGTATTGGGAGAATAGGGTAAAAATGCTTTTTTGGAATAGGGATATTCTCACAAGGGGGGGTATTGGGAGAATAGGGTAAAAATGCTTTAGAGGAATAGGGATATTCTCACAAGGGCGGGGTATTGGGAGAATAGGGTAAAAATGCTTTTTTGGAAAAGGGATATTCTCACAAGGGGGGGTATTGGGAGAATAGGGTAAAAATGCTTTAGAGGAATAGGGATATTCTCACAAGGGGGGGTATTGGGAGAATAGGGTAAAAATGCTTTTTTGGAAAAGGGATATTCTCACAAGGGGGGGGGGGGTATTGGGAGAATAGGGTAAAAATGCTTTAGTGGAAAAGGGATATTCTCACAAGGGGGGGTATTGGGAGAATAGGGTAAAAATGCTTTTTTGGAATAGGGATATTCTCACAAGGGGGGGTATTGGGAGAATAGGGTAAAAATGCTTTTTTGGAAAAGGTATATTCTCACAAGGGGGGGGGGTATTGGGAGAATAGGGCAAGAATGCTTTTTTGGAAAAGGGATATTCTCACAAGGGGGGGGTATTGGGAGAATAGGGCAAAAATGCTTTTTTGGAAAAGGGATATTCTCACAAGGGGGGGGGGTATTGGGAGAATAGGGTAAAAATGCTTTAGAGGAATAGGGATATTCTCACAAGGGGGGGTATTGGGAGAATAGGGTAAAAATGCTTTAGAGGAATAGGGATATTCTCACAAGGGGGGGTATTGGGAGAATATGGTAAAAATGCTTTAGAGGAATAGGGATATTCTCACAAGGGGGGGTATTGGGAGAATAGGGTAAAAATGCTTTTTTGGAAAAGGGATATTCTCACAAGGGGGGGGTATTGGGAGAATAGGGTAAAAATGCTTTTTGGAAAAGGGATATTCTCACAAGGGAGGGGTATTGGGAGAATAGGGTAAAAATGCTTTTTTTGGAAAAGGGATATTCTCACAAGGGGGGGTATTGGGAGAATAGGGTAAAAATGCTTTTTTGGAAAAGGGATATTCTCACAAGGGGGGGGGGTATTGGGAGAATAGGGCAAAAATGCTTTTTTGGAAAAGGGATATTCTCACAAGGGGGGGTATTGGGAGAATTGGGTAAAAATGCTTTAGAGGAATAGGGATATTCTCACAAGGGGGGGTATTGGGAGAATAGGGTAAAAATGCTTTAGAGGAATAGGGATATTCTCACAAGGGGGGGTATTGGGAGAATAGGGTAAAAATGCTTTTTTGGAAAGGGGATATTCTCACAAGGGGGGTATTGGGAGAATAGGGTAAAAATGCTTTTTTGGAAAAGGGATATTCTCACAAGGGGGGTATTGGGAGAATAGGGTAAAAATGCTTTTTGGAAAAGGGATATTCTCACAAGGGGGGGGGTATTGGGAGAATAGGGTAAAAATGCTTTTTTGGAAAAGGGATATTCTCACAAGGGGGGGTATTGGGAGAATAGGGTAAAAATGCTTTTTTGGAATAGGGATATTCTCACAAGGGGGGGTATTGGGAGAATAGGGTAAAAATGCTTTAGAGGAATAGGGATATTCTCACAAGGGCGGGGTATTGGGAGAATAGGGTAAAAATGCTTTTTTGGAAAAGGGATATTCTCACAAGGGGGGGTATTGGGAGAATAGGGTAAAAATGCTTTTTTGGAAAAGGGATATTCTCACAAGGGGGGGGGGGGGTATTGGGAGAATAGGGTAAAAATGCTTTAGTGGAAAAGGGATATTCTCACAAGGGGGGGTATTGGGAGAATAGGGTAAAAATGCTTTTTTGGAATAGGGATATTCTCACAAGGGGGGGTATTGGGAGAATAGGGTAAAAATGCTTTTTTGGAAAAGGTATATTCTCACAAGGGGGGGGGGGTATTGGGAGAATAGGGCAAAAATGCTTTTTTGGAAAAGGGATATTCTCACAAGGGGGGGTATTGGGAGAATAGGGTAAAAATGCTTTAGAGGAATAGGGATATTCTCACAAGGGGGGGTATTGGGAGAATAGGGTAAAAATGCTTTAGAGGAATAGGGATATTCTCACAAGGGGGGGTATTGGGAGAATAGGGTAAAAATGCTTTAGAGGAATAGGGATATTCTCACAAGGGGGGGTATTGGGAGAATAGGGTAAAAATGCTTTTTTGGAAAAGGGATATTCTCACAAGGGGGGTATTGGGAGAATAGGGTAAAAATGCTTTTTGGAAAAGGGATTTTCTCACAAGGGGGGGTATTGGGAGAATAGGGTAAAAATGCTTTTTTGGAATAGGGATATTCTCACAAGGGGGGGTATTGGGAGAATAGGGTAAAAATGCTTTAGAGGAATAGGGATATTCTCACAAGGGGGGGTATTGGGAGAATAGGGTAAAAATGCTTTAGAGGAATAGGGATATTCTCACAAGGGGGGGGTATTGGGAGAATAGGGTAAAAATGCTTTTTTGGAAAAGGGATATTCTCACAAGGGGGGGTATTGGGAGAATAGGGCAAAAATGCTTTTTTGGAAAAGGGATATTCTCACAAGGGGGGGGTATTGGGAGAATAGGGTAAAAATGCTTTAGAGGAATAGGGATATTCTCACAAGGGGGGGTATTGGGAGAATAGGGTAAAAATGCTTTTTGGAAAAGGGATATTCTCACAAGGGGGTGGGGGTATTGGGAGAATAGGGTAAAAATGCTTTAGAGGAATAGGGATATTCTCACAAGGGGGGGTATTGGGAGAATAGGGTAAAAATGCTTTAGAGGAATAGGGATATTCTCACAAGGGGGGTATTGGGAGAATAGGGTAAAAATGCTTTAGAGGAATAGGGATATTCTCACAAGGGGGGGTATTGGGAGAATAGGGTAAAAATTCTTTAGAGGAATAGGGATATTCTCACAAGGGGGGGGTATTGGGAGAAGAGGGTAAAAATGCTTTTTTGGAAAAGGGATATTCTCACAAGGGGGGGGTATTGGGAGAATAGGGCAAAAATGCTTTTTTGGAAAAGGGATATATTCACAAGGGGGGGGTATTGGGAGAATAGGGTAAAAATGCTTTAGAGGAATAGGGATATTCTCACAAGGGGGGGTATTGGGAGAATAGGGTAAAAATGCTTTAGAGGAATAGGGATATTCTCACAAGGGGGGTATTGGGAGAATAGGGTAAAAATGCTTTAGAGGAATAGGGATATTCTCACAAGGGGGGTATTGGGAGAATAGGGTAAAAATGCTTTAGAGGAATAGGGATATTCTCACAAGGGGGGGGTATTGGGAGAATAGGGTAAAAATGCTTTTTGGAAAAGGGATATTCTCACAAGGGGGAGGGGGTATTGGGAGAATAGGGTAAAAATGCTTTTTTGGAAAAGGGATATTCTCACAAGGGGGGGGTATTGGGAGAATAGGGCAAAAATGCTTTTTTGGAAAAGGGATATTCTCACAAGGGGGGGTATTGGGAGAATAGGGTAAAAATGCTTTAGAGGAATAGGGATATTCTCACAAGGGGGGGTATTGGGAGAATAGGGTAAAAATGCTTTTTTGGAAAAGGGATATTCTCACAAGGGGGGGTATTGGGAGAATAGGGTAAAAATGCTTTTTGGAAAAGGGATATTCTCACAAGGGGGGGGGGTATTGGGAGAATAGGGTAAAAATGCTTTTTTGGAAAAGGGATATTCTCCCAAGGTGGGGGGTATTGGGAGAATAGGGCAAAAATGCTTTTTTGGAAAAGGGATATTCTCACAAGGGGGGGTATTGGGAGAATAGGGTAAAAATGCTTTAGAGGAATAGGGATATTCTCACAAGGGGGGGTATTGGGAGAATAGGGTAAAAATGCTTTAGAGGAATAGGGATATTCTCACAAGGGGGGGTATTGGGAGAATAGGGTAAAAATGCTTTAGAGGAATAGGGATATTCTCACAAGCGGGGGGTATTGGGAGAATAGGGCAAAAATGCTTTTTTGGAAAAGGGATATTCTCACAAGGGGGGGTAATGGGAGAATAGGGTAAAAATGCTTTTTTGGAAAAGGGATATTCTCACAAGGGGGGGGGTATTGGGAGAATAGGGCAAAAATGCTTTAGAGGAATAGGGATATTCTCACAAGGGGGGGTATTGGGAGAATAGGGTAAAAATGCTTTAGAGGAATAGGGATATTCTCACAAGGGGGGGTATTGGGAGAATAGGGTAAAAATGCTTTAGAGGAATAGGGATATTCTCACAAGGGGGGGTATTGGGAGAATAGGGTAAAAATTCTTTAGAGGAATAGGGATATTCTCACAAGGGGGGGTATTGGGAGAATAGGGTAAAAATGCTTTTTTGGAAAAGGGATATTCTCACAAGGGGGGGTATTGGGAGAATAGGGCAAAAATGCTTTTTTGGAAAAGGGATATTCTCACAAGGGGGGGGGTATTGGGAGAATAGGGTAAAAATGCTTTAGAGGAATAGGGATATTCTCACAAGGGGGGGTATTGGGAGAATAGGGTAAAAATGTTTTAGAGGAATAGGGATATTCTCACAAGGGGGGTATTGGGAGAATAGGGTAAAAATGCTTTAGAGGAATAGGGATATTCTCACAAGGGGGGTATTGGGAGAATAGGGTAAAAATGCTTTAGAGGAATAGGGATATTCTCACAAGGGGGGGGTATTGTGAGAATAGGGTAAAAATGCTTTTTGGAAAAGGGATATTCTCACAAGGGGGGGGGGGGTATTGGGAGAATAGGGTAAAAATGCTTTTTGGAAAAGGGATATTCTCACAAGGGGGGGGTATTGGGAGAATAGGGTAAAAATGCTTTTTTGGAAAAGGGATATTCTCACAAGGGGGGGGGTATTGGGAGAATAGGGTAAAAATGCTTTTTTGGAAAAGGGATATTCTCACAAGGGGGGGTATTGGGAGAATAGGGTAAAAATGCTTTAGAGGAATAGGGATATTCTCACAAGGGGGGGGGGGTATTGGGAGAATAGGGTAAAAATGCTTTAGAGGAATAGGGATATTCTCACAAGGGGGGGTATTGGGAGAATAGGGTAAAAATGCTTTAGAGGAATAGGGATATTCTCACAAGGGGGGGGTATTGGGAGAATAGGGTAAAAATGCTTTTTTGGAAAAGGGATATTCTCACAAGGGGGGGGTATTGGGAGAATAGGGTAAAAATGCTTTTTGGAAAAGGGATATTCTCACAAGGGGGGGTATTGGGAGAATAGGGTAAAAATGCTTTTTTGGAAAAGGGATATTCTCCCAAGGGGGGGGTATTGGGAGAATAGGGTAAAAATGCTTTTTTGGAATAGGGATATTCTCACAAGGGGGGGTATTGGGAGAATAGGGTAAAAATGCTTTAGAGGAATAGGGATATTCTCACAAGGGGGGGGTATTGGGAGAATAGGGTAAAAATGCTTTTTTGGAAAAGGGATATTCTCACAAGGGGGGGTATTGGGAGAATAGGGTAAAAATGCTTTTTGGAAAAGGGATATTCTCACAAGGGGGGGTATTGGGAGAATAGGGTAAAAATGCTTTAGAGGAATAGGGATATTCTCACAAGGGGGGGTATTGGGAGAATAGGGTAAAAATGCTTTTTTGGAAAAGGGATATTCTCACAAGGGGGGGTATTGGGAGAATAGGGCAAAAATGCTTTTTTGGAAAAGGGATATTCTCACAAGGGGGGGGGGTATTGGGAGAATAGGGTAAAAATGCTTTAGAGGAATAGGGATATTCTCACAAGGGGGGGTATTGGGAGAATAGGGTAAAAATGCTTTAGAGGAATAGGGATATTCTCACAAGGGGGGGGTATTGGGAGAATAGGGTAAAAATGCTTTTTTGGAAAAGGGATATTCTCACAAGGGGGGGGTATTGGGAGAATAGGGAAAAAACGCTTTTTGGAAAAGGGATATTCTCACAAGGGGGGGTATTGGGAGAATAGGGTAAAAATGCTTTAGAGGAAAAGGGATATTCTCACAAGGGGGGGTATTGGGAGAATAGGGTAAAAATGCTTTTTGGAAAAGGGATATTCTCACAAGGGGGGGTATTGGGAGAATAGGGTAAAAATGCTTTAGAGGAATAGGGATATTCTCACAAGGGGGGGGTATTGGTGGAATAGGGTAAAAATGCTTTTTTGGAAAAGGGATATTCTCACAAGGGGGGGGTATTGGGAGAATAGGGCAAAAATGCTTTTTTGGAAAAGGGATATTCTCACAAGGGGGGGGTATTGGGAGAATAGGGTAAAAATGCTTTAGAGGAATAGGGATATTCTCACAAGGGGGGGTATTGGGAGAATAGGGTAAAAATGCTTTAGAGGAATAGGGATATTCTCACAAGGGGGGGTATTGGGAGAATAGGGTAAAAATGCTTTAGAGGAATAGGGATATTCTCACAAGGGGGGGGTATTGGGAGAATAGGGTAAAAATGCTTTTTTGGAAAAGGGATATTCTCACAAGGGGGGGGTATTGGGAGAATAGGGTAAAAATGCTTTTTGGAAAAGGGATATTCTCACAAGGGGGGGGTATTGGGAGAATAGGGTAAAAATGCTTTTTTGGAATAGGGATATTCTCACAAGGGGGGGTATTGGGAGAATAGGGTAAAAATGCTTTAGAGGAATAGGGATATTCTCACAAGGGGGGGTATTGGGAGAATAGGGTTTCTTTAGAGGAATAGGGATATTCTCACAAGGGTGGGTATTGGGAGAATAGGGTAAAAATGCTTTTTTAGATAAGGGATATTCTCACAAGGGGGGGGGGGTATTGGGAGAATAGGGCAAAAATGCTTTTTTGGAAAAGGGATATTCTCACAAGGGGGGGGTATTGGGAGAATAGGGTAAAAATGCTTTAGAGGAATAGGGATATTCTCACAAGGGGGGGATTGGGAGAATAGGGTAAAAATGCTTTAGAGGAATAGGGATATTCTCACAAGGGGGGTATTGGGAGAATAGGGTAAAAATGCATTAGAGGAATAGGGATTTTCTCACAAGGGGGGGGGTATTGGGAGAATAGGGTAAAAATGCTTTTTTGGAAAAGGGATATTCTCACAAGGGGGGGGTATTGGGAGAATAGGGTAAAAATGCTTTTTGGAAAAGGGATATTCTCACAAGGGGGGGGTATTGGGAGAATAGGGTAAAAATGCTTTTTTGGAAAAGGGATATTCTCACAAGGGGGGGGGGAAATTGGGAGAATAGGGTAAAAATGCTTTTTTGGAAAAGGGATATTCTCACAAGGGGGTGGTATTGGGAGAATAGGGCAAAAATGCTTTTTTGGAAAAGGGATATTCTCACAAGGGGGGGTATTGGGAGAATAGGGTAAAAATGCTTTAGAGGAATAGGGATATTCTCACAAGGGGGGGTATTGGGAGAATAGGGTAAAAATGCTTTAGAGGAATAGGGATAGTCTCACAAGGGGGGGTATTGGAAGAATAGGGTAAAAATGCTTTAGAGGAATAGGGATATTCTCACAAGGGGGGGGTATTGGGAGAATAGGGTAAAAATGCTTTTTTGGAAAAGGGATATTCTCACAAGGGGGGGTATTGGGAGAATAGGGTAAAAATGCATTTTGGAAAAGGGATATTCTCACAAGGGGGGGTATTGGGAGAATAGGGTAAAAATGCTTTTTTGGAAAAGGGATATTCTCCCAAGGGGGGGGTATTGGGAGAATAGGGTAAAAATGCTTTTTTGGAATAGGGATATTCTCACAAGGAGGGGTATTGGGAGAATAGGGTAAAAATGCTTTAGAGAAATAGGGATATTCTCACAAGGGGGGGGTATTGGGAGAATAGGGTAAAAATGCTTTTTGGAAAAGGGATATTCTCACAAGGGGGGGTATTGGGAGAATAGGGTAAAAATGCTTTAGAGGAATAGGGATATTCTCACAAGGGGGGGTATTGGGAGAATAGGGTAAAAATGCTTTTTTGGAAAAGGGAAATTCTCACAAGGGGGGGGGGGTATTGGGAGAATAGGGCAAAAATGCTTTTTTGGAAAAGGGATATTCTCACAAGGGGGGGTATTGGGAGAATAGGGTAAAAACGCTTTTTGGAAAAGGGATATTCTCACAAGGGGGGGTATTGGGAGAATAGGGTAAAAATGCTTTAGATGAATAGGGATATTCTCACAAGGGGGGGGTATTGGGAGAATAGGGCAAAAATGCTTTTTTGGAAAAGGGATATTCTCACAAGGGGGGTATTGGGAGAATAGGGTAAAAATGCTTTTTGGAAAAGGGATATTCTCACAAGGGGGGGTATTGGGAGAATAGGGTAAAAATGCTTTAGAGGAATAGGGATATTCTCACAAGGGGGGGTATTGGGAGAATAGGGTAAAAATGCTTTTTTGGAAAAGGGATATTCTCACAAGGGGGGGGGGGGTATTGGGAGAATAGGGCAAAAATGCTTTTTTGGAAAAGGGATATTCTCACAAGGGTGGGTATTGGGAGAATAGGGAAAAAACGCTTTTTGGAAAAGGGATATTCTCACAAGGGGGGGTATTGGGAGAATAGGGTAAAAATGCTTTAGAGGAATAGGGATATTCTCACAAGGGGGGGGTATTGGGAGAATAGGGTAAAAATGCTTTTTTGGAAAAGGGATATTCTCACAAGGGGGGGTATTGGGAGAATAGGGTAAAAATGCTTTTTGGAAAAGGGATATTCTCACAAGGGGGGGTATTGGGAGAATAGGGTAAAAATGCTTTAGAGGAATAGGGATATTCTCACAAGGGGGGGTATTGGGAGAATAGGGTAAAAATGCTTTTTTGGAAAAGGGATATTCTCACAAGGGGGGGTATTGGGAGAATAGGGTAAAAACGCTTTTTGGAAAAGGGATATTCTCACAAGGGGGGTATTGGGAGAATAGGGTAAAAATGCTTTAGAGGAATAGGGATATTCTCACAAGGGGGGGGGGGTATTGGGAGAATAGGGTAAAAATGCTTTTTTGGAAAAGGGATATTCTCACAAGGGGGGGGGGGTATTGGGAGAATAGGGTAAAAATTCTTTTTGGAAAAGGGATATTCTCACAAGGGGGGGGGTATTGGGAGAATAGGGTAAAAATGCTTTTTTGGAAAAGGGATATTCTCACAAGGGGGGGGGGGGAAATTGGGAGAATAGGGTAAAAATGCTTTTTTGGAAAAGGGATATTCTCACAAGGGAGGGTATTGGGAGAATAGGGCAAAAATGCTTTTTTTGAAAAGGGATATTCTCACAAGGGGGGGTATTGGGAGAATAGGGTAAAAATGCTTTAGAGGAATAGGGATATTCTCACAAGGGGGGGGTATTGGGAGAATAGGGTAAAAATGCTTTAGAGGAATAGGGATATTCTCACAAGGGGGGGTATTGGGAGAATAGGGTAAAAATGCTTTAGAGGAATAGGGATATTCTCACAAGGGGGGGAGGGTATTGGGAGAATAGGGTAAAAATGCTTTTTTGGAAAAGGGGATATTCTCACAAGGGGGGGGTATTGGGAGAATAGGGTAAAAATGCTTTTTGGAAAAGGGATATTCTCACAAGGGGGGGGGTATTGGGAGAATAGGGTAAAAATGCTTTTTTGGAAAAGGGATATTCTCACAAGGGGGGGGGGTTATGGGAGAATAGGGTAAAAATGCTTTTTTGGAATAGGGATATTCTCACAAGGGGGGGTATTGGGAGAATAGGGTAAAAATGCTTTAGAGGAATAGGGATATTCTCACAAGGGGGGGTATTGGGAGAATAGGGTAAAAATGCTTTTTTGGAAAAGGGATATTCTCACAAGGGGGGGTATTGGGAGAATAGGGTAAAAAATGCTTTTTGGAAAAGGGATATTCTCACAAGGGGGGGTATTGGGAGAATAGGGTAAAAATGCTTTAGAGGAATAGGGATATTCTCACAAGGGGGGGTATTGGGAGAATAGGGTAAAAATGCTTTTTTGGAAAAGGGATATTCTCACAAGGGGGGGTATTGGGAGAATAGGGTAAAAATGCTTTAGAGGAATAGGGATATTCTCACAAGGGGGGGTATTGGGAGAATAGGGTAAAAATGCTTTTTTGGAAAAGGGATATTCTCACAAGGGGGGGTATTGGGAGAATAGGGTAAAAATGCTTTTTGGAAAAGGGATATTCTCACAAGGGGGGGGTATTGGGAGAATAGGGTAAAAATGCTTTAGAGGAATAGGGATATTCTCACAAGGGGGGGGTATTGGGAGAATAGGGTAAAAATGCTTTAGAGGAATAGGGATATTCTCACAAGGGGGGGTATTGGGAGAATAGGGTAAAAATGCTTAAGAGGAATAGGGATATTCTCACAAGGGGGGGGGTATTGGGAGAATAGGGTAAAAATGCTTTTTTGGAAAAGGGATATTCTCCCAAGGGGGGGTATTGGGAGAATAGGGTAAAAATGCTTTTTGGAAAAGGGATATTCTCACAAAGGGGGGGTATTGGGAGAATAGGGTAAAAATGCTTTTTTGGAAAAGGGATATTCTCACAAGGGGGGGGGGTATTGGGAGAATAGGGTAAAAATGCTTTTTTGGAATAGGGATATTCTCACAAGGGGGGGTATTGGGAGAATAGGGTAAAAATGCTTTAGAGGAATAGGGATATTCTCACAAGGGGGGGGTATTGGGAGAATAGGGTAAAAATGCTTTTTTGGAAAAGGGGATATTCTCACAAGGGGGGGGTATTGGGAGAATAGGGTAAAAATGCTTTTTGGAAAAGGGATATTCTCACAAGGGGGGGGGGGTATTGGGAGAATAGGGTAAAAATGCTTTTTTGGAAAAGGGATATTCTCACAAGGGGGGGGGGTATTGGGAGAATAGGGTAAAAATGCTTTTTTGAATAGGGATATTCTCACAAGGGGGGGTATTGGGAGAATAGGGTAAAAATGCTTTAGAGGAATTGGGATATTCTCACAAGGGGGGGTATTGGGAGAATAGGGTAAAAATGCTTTTTTGGAAAAGGGATATTCTCACAAGGGGGGGGTATTGGGAGAATAGGGTAAAAATGCTTTTTGGAAAAGGGATATTCTCACAAGGGGGGGTATTGGGAGAATAGGGTAAAAATGCTTTTTTGGAAAAGGGATATTCTCACAAGGGGGGGGTATTGGGAGAATAGGGTAAAAATGCTTTTTGGAAAAGGGGTATTCTCACAAGGGGGGTATTGGGAGAATAGGGTAAAAATGCTTTAGAGGAATAGGGATATTCTCACAAGGGGGGTATTGGGAGAATAGGGTAAAAATGCTTTAGAGGAATAGGGATATTCTCACAAGGGGGGGTATTGGGAGAATAGGGTAAAAATGCTTTAGAGGAATAGGGATATTCTCACAAGGGGGGGGGGTATTGGGAGAATAGGGTAAAAATGCTTTTTTGGAAAAGGGGATATTCTCACAAGGGGGGGGGGGTATTGGGAGAATAGGGTAAAATGCTATTTGGAAAAGGGATATTCTCACAAGGGGGGGGTATTGGGAGAATAGGGTAAAAATGCTTTTTTGGAAAAGGGATATTCTCACAAGGGGGGGGTATTGGGAGAATAGGGTAAAAATGCTTTTTTGGAATAGGGATATTCTCACAAGGGGGGGTATTGGAAGAATAGGGTAAAAATGCTTTAGAGGAATAGGGATATTCTCACAAGGGGGGGGGGGTATTGGGAGAATAGGGTAAAAATGCTTTTTTGGAAAAGGGATATTCTCAAGAAGGGGGGGTATTGGGAGAATAGGGCAAAAATGCTTTTTTGGAAAAGGGATATTCTCACAAGGGGGGGGGTTTTGGGAGAATAGGGTAAAAATGCTTTAGAGGAATAGGGATATTCTCACAAAGGGGGGGGGGGTATTGGGAGAATAGGGTAAAAATGCTTTTTTGGAAAAGGGATATTCTCACAAGGGGGGGGGGGGGTATTGGGAGAATAGGGCAAAAATGCTTTTTTGGAAAAGGATATTCTCACAAGGGAGGGGTATTGGGAGAATAGGGTAAAAATGCTTTAGAAGAATAGGGATATTCTCACAAGGGGGGGTATTGGGAGAATAGGGTAAAAATGCTTTAGAGGAATAGGGATATTCTCACAAGGGGGGGGTATTGGGAGAATAGGGTAAAAATGCTTTAGAGGAATAGGGATATTCTCACAAGGGGGGGTATTGGGAGAATAGGGTAAAAATGCTTTAGACGAATAGGGATATTCTCACAAGGGGGGGTATTGGGAGAATAGGGTAAAAATGCTTTTTTGGAAAAGGGATATTCTCACAAGGGGGGGGGTATTGGAGAATAGGGTAAAAATGCTTTTTTGGAAAAGGGATATTCTCACAAGGGGGGGGTATTGGGAGAATAGGGCAAAAATGCTTTTTTGGAAAAGGGATATTCTCACAAGGGAGGGGTATTGGAGAATAGGGTAAAAATGCTTTAGAGGAAAAGGGATATTCTCACAAGGGGGGGGTATTGGGAGAATAGGGTAAAAATGCTTTTTTGGATAGGGATATTTTCACAAGGGGGGGTATTGGGAGAATAGGGTAAAAATGCTTTAGAGGAATAGGGATATTCTCACAAGGGGGGGGTATTGGGAGAATAGGGTAAAAATGCTTTTTTGGAAAAGGGATATTCTCACAAGGGGGGGGGGTATTGGGAGAATAGGGTAAAAATGCTTTTTGGAAAAGGGATATTCTCAAAAGGGGGGGTATTGGGAGAATAGGGCAAAAATGCTTTTTTAGAAAAGGGATATTCTCACAAGGGAGGGGTATTGGGAGAATAGGGTAAAAATGCTTTAGAGGAAAAGGGATATTCTCACAAGGGGGGGGTATTGGGAGAATAGGGTAAAAATGCTTTTTTGGAAAAGGGATATTCTCACAAGGGGGGGTATTGGGAGAATAGGGTAAAAATGCTTTTTGGAAAAGGGATATTCTCACAAGGGGGGGTATTGGGAGAATAGGGTAAAAATGCTTTAGAGGAATAGGGATATTCTCACAAGGGGGGGTATTGGGAGAATAGGGTAAAAATGCTTTTTTGGAAAAGGGATATTCTCACAAGGGGGGGGTATTGGGAGAATAGGGCAAAAATGCTTTTTTGGAAAAGGGATATTCTCACAAGGGAGGGGTATTGGGAGAATAGGGTAAAAATGCTTTAGAGGAATAGGGATATTCTCACAAGGGGGGGTATTGGGAGAATAGGGTAAAAATGCTTTAGAGGAATAGGGATATTCTCACAAGGGGGGGTATTGGGAGAATAGGGTAAAAATGCTTTAGAGGAATAGGGATATTCTCACAAGGGGGGGGTATTGGGAGAATAGGGTAAAAATGCTTTTTTGGAAAAGGGATATTCTCACAAGGGGGGGGGTATTGGGAGAATAGGGTAAAAATGCTTTTTTGGAATAGGGATATTCTCACAAGGGGGGGTATTGGGAGAATAGGGTAAAAATGCTTTAGAGGAATAGGGATATTCTCACAAGGGGGGGTATTGGGAGAATAGGGTAAAAATGGTTTTTTTGAAAAGGGATATTCTCACAAGGGGGGTATTGGGAGAATAGGGTAAAAATGCTTTTTGGAAAAGGGATATTCTCACAAGGGGGGGTATTGGGAGAATAGGGTAAAAATGCTTTAGAGGAATAGGGATATTCTCACAAGGGGGGGTATTGGGAGAATAGGGTAAAAATGCTTTTTTGGAAAAGGGATATTCTCACAAGGGGGGGTATTGGGAGAATAGGGCAAAAATGCTTTTTTGGAAAAGGGATATTCTCACAAGGGAGGGGTATTGGGAGAATAGGGTAAAAATGCTTTATAGGAATAGGGATATTCTCACAAGGGGGGGTATTGGGAGAATAGGGTAAAAATGCTTTAGAGGAATAGGGATATTCTCACAAGGGGGGGTATTGGGAGAATAGGGTAAAAATGCTTTAGAGGAATAGGGATATTCTCACAAGGGGGGGGTATTGGGAGAATAGGGTAAAAATGCTTTTTTGGAAAAGGGATATTCTCACAAGGGGGGGGTATTGGGAGAATAGGGTAAAAATGCTTTTTGGAAAAGGGATATTCTCACAAGGGGGGGTATTGGGAGAATAGGGTAAAAATGCTTTTTTGGAAAAGGGATATTCTCACAAGGGGGGGGTATTGGGAGAATAGGGTAAAAATGCTTTTTTGGAAAAGGGATATTCTCACAAGGGGGGGGTATTGGGAGAATAGGGCAAAAATGCCTTTTTTGGAAAAGGGATATTCTCACAAGGGAGGGGTATTGGGAGAATAGGGTAAAAATGCTTTAGAGGAAAAGGGATATTCTCACAAGGGGGGGGTATTGGGAGAATAGGGTAAAAATGCTTTTTTGGAATAGGGATATTCTCACAAGGGGGGGTATTGGGAGAATAGGGTAAAAATGCTTTAGAGGAATAGGGATATTCTCACAAGGGGGGGGGTATTGGGAGAATAGGGTAAAAATGCTTTTTTGGAAAAGGGATATTCTCACAAGGGGGGGGGGGGTATTGGGAGAATAGGGTAAAAATGCTTTTTGGAAAAGGGATATTCTCACAAGGGTATTGGGAGAATAGGGTAAAAATGCTTTTTGGAAAAGGGATATTCTCACAAGGGGGGGGTATTGGGAGAATAGGGTAAAAATGCTTTTTTGGAAAAGGGATATTCTCACAAGGGGGGGGTATTGGGAGAATAGGGCAAAAATGCTTTTTTGGAAAAGGGATATTCTCACAAGGGAGGGGTATTGGGAGAATAGGGTAAAAATGCTTTAGAGGAAAAGGGATATTCTCACAAGGGGGGGTATTGGGAGAATAGGGCAAAAATGCTTTTTTGGAAAAGGGATATTCTCACAAGGGGGGTATTGGGAGAATAGGGTAAAAATGCTTTAGAGGAATAGGGATATTCTCACAAGGGGGGGTATTGGGAGAATAGGGTAAAAATGCTTTAGAGGAATAGGGATATTCTCACAAGGGGGGGTATTGGGAGAATAGGGTAAAAATGCTTTAGAGGAATAGTGATATTCTCACAAGGGGGGGGGGGTATTGGGAGAATAGGGTAAAAATGCTTTTTGGAAAAGGGATATTCTCACAAGGGTGGGGTATTGGGAGAATAGGGTAAAAATGCTTTTTTGGAAAAGGGATATTCTCACATGGGGGGGTATTGGGAGAATAGGGTAAAAATGCTTTAGAGGAATAGGGATATTCTCACAAGGGGGGGGGTATTGGGAGAATAGGGTAAAAATGCTTTAGAGGAAAAGGGATATTCTCACAAGGGGGGGTATTGGGAGAATAGGGTAAAAATGCTTTAGAGGAATAGGGATATTCTCACAAGGGGGGGTATTGGGAGAATAGGGTAAAAATGCTTTAGAGGAATAGTGATATTCTCACAAGGGGGGGTATTGGGAGAATAGGGTAAAAATGCTTTTTGGAAAAGGGATATTCTCACAAGGGTGGGGTATTGGGAGAATAGGGTAAAAATGCTTTTTTGGAAAAGGGATATTCTCACAAGGGGGGGTATTGGGAGAATAGGGCAAAAATGCTTTTTTGGAAAAGGGATATTCTCACAAGGGGGGGGGGGTATTGGGAGAATAGGGCAAAAATGCTTTTTTGGAAAAGGGATATTCTCACAAGGGAGGGGTATTGGGAGAATAGGGTAAAAATGCTTTAGAAGAATAGGGATATTCTCACAAGGGGGGGTATTGGGAGAATAGGGTAAAAATGCTTTAGAGGAATAGGGATATTCTCACAAGGGGGGGTATTGGGAGAATAGGGTAAAAATGCTTTAGAGGAATAGGGATATTCTCACAAGGGGGGGTATTGGGAGAATAGGGTAAAAATGCTTTAGACGAATAGGGATATTCTCACAAGGGGGGGTATTGGGAGAATAGGGTAAAAATGCTTTTTTGGAAAAGGGATATTCTCACAAGGGGGGGGGGTATTGGGAGAATAGGGTAAAAATGCTTTTTTGGAAAAGGGATATTCTCACAAGGGGGGGGTATTGGGAGAATAGGGCAAAAATGCTTTTTTGGAAAAGGGATATTCTCACAAGGGAGGGGTATTGGAGAATAGGGTAAAAATGCTTTAGAGGAAAAGGGATATTCTCACAAGGGGGGGGTATTGGGAGAATAGGGTAAAAATGCTTTTTTGGAATAGGGATATTTTCACAAGGGGGGGTATTGGGAGAATAGGGTAAAAATGCTTTAGAGGAATAGGGATATTCTCACAAGGGGGGGGTATTGGGAGAATAGGGTAAAAATGCTTTTTTGGAAAAGGGATATTCTCACAAGGGGGGGGTATTGGGAGAATAGGGTAAAAATGCTTTTTGGAAAAGAATAGGGTAAAAATGCTTTTTTGGAAAAGGGATATTCTCACAAGGGGGGGGTATTGGGAGAATAGGGCAAAAATGCTTTTTTGGAAAAGGGATATTCTCACAAGGGAGGGGTATTGGAGAATAGGGTAAAAATGCTTTAGAGGAAAAGGGATATTCTCACAAGGGGGGGGTATTGGGAGAATAGGGTAAAAATGCTTTTTTGGAATAGGGATATTTTCACAAGGGGGGGTATTGGGAGAATAGGGTAAAAATGCTTTAGAGGAATAGGGATATTCTCACAAGGGGGGGTATTGGGAGAATAGGGTAAAAATGCTTTAGACGAATAGGGATATTCTCACAAGGGGGGGTATTGGGAGAATAGGGTAAAAATGCTTTTTTGGAAAAGGGATATTCTCACAAGGGGGGGGTATTGGGAGAATAGGGCAAAAATGCTTTTTTGGAAAAGGGATATTCTCACAAGGGAGGGGTATTGGAGAATAGGGTAAAAATGCTTTAGAGGAAAAGGGATATTCTCACAAGGGGGGGGTATTGGGAGAATAGGGTAAAAATGCTTTTTTGGAATAGGGATATTTTCACAAGGGGGGGTATTGGGAGAATAGGGTAAAAATGCTTTAGAGGAATAGGGATATTCTCACAAGGGGGGGGTATTGGGAGAATAGGGTAAAAATGCTTTTTTGGAAAAGGGATATTCTCACAAGGGGGGGGTATTGGGAGAATAGGGTAAAAATGCTTTTTGGAAAAGGGATATTCTCACAAGGGGGGGTATTGGGAGAATAGGGCAAAAATGCTTTTTTAGAAAAGGGATATTCTCACAAGGGAGGGGTATTGGGAGAATAGGGTAAAAATGCTTTAGAGGAAAAGGGATATTCTCACAAGGGGGGGGTATTGGGAGAATAGGGTAAAAATGCTTTTTTGGAAAAGGGATATTCTCACAAGGGGGGTATTGGGAGAATAGGGTAAAAATGCTTTTTGGAAAAGGGATATTCTCACAAGGGGGGTATTGGGAGAATAGGGTAAAAATGCTTTAGAGGAATAGGGATATTCTCACAAGGGGGGGTATTGGGAGAATAGGGCAAAAATGCTTTTTTGGAAAAGGGATATTCTCACAAGGGAGGGGTATTGGGAGAATAGGGTAAAAATGCTTTAGAGGAATAGGGATATTCTCACAAGGGGGGGTATTGGGAGAATAGGGTAAAAATGCTTTAGAGGAATAGGGATATTCTCACAAGGGGGGGTATTGGGAGAATAGGGTAAAAATGCTTTAGAGGAATAGGGATATTCTCACAAGGGGGGGGTATTGGGAGAATAGGGTAAAAATGCTTTTTTGGAAAAGGGATATTCTCACAAGGGGGGGGTATTGGGAGAATAGGGTAAAAATGCTTTTTTGGAATAGGGATATTCTCACAAGGGGGGGTATTGGGAGAATAGGGTAAAAATGCTTTAGAGGAATAGGGATATTCTCACAAGGGGGGGTATTGGGAGAATAGGGTAAAAATGGTTTTTTTGAAAAGGGATATTCTCACAAGGGGGGTATTGGGAGAATAGGGTAAAAATGCTTTTTGGAAAAGGGATATTCTCACAAGGGGGGGTATTGGGAGAATAGGGTAAAAATGCTTTAGAGGATTAGGAATATTCTCACAAGGGGGGGTATTGGGAGAATAGGGTAAAAATGCTTTTTTGGAAAAGGGATATTCTCACAAGGGGGGGTATTGGGAGAATAGGGCAAAAATGCTTTTTTGGAAAAGGGATATTCTCACAAGGGAGGGGTATTGGGAGAATAGGGTAAAAATGCTTTATAGGAATAGGGATATTCTCACAAGGGGGGGTATTGGGAGAATAGGGTAAAAATGCTTTAGAGGAATAGGGATATTCTCACAAGGGGGGGTATTGGGAGAATAGGGTAAAAATGCTTTAGAGGAATAGGGATATTCTCACAAGGGGGGGGTATTGGGAGAATAGGGTAAAAATGCTTTTTTGGAAAAGGGATATTCTCACAAGGGGGGGGTATTGGGAGAATAGGGTAAAAATGCTTTTTGGAAAAGGGATATTCTCACAAGGGGGGGTATTGGGAGAATAGGGTAAAAATGCTTTTTTGGAAAAGGGATATTCTCACAAGGGGGGGGTATTGGGAGAATAGGGTAAAAATGCTTTTTTGGAAAAGGGATATTCTCACAAGGGGGGGGTATTGGGAGAATAGGGCAAAAATGCTTTTTTGGAAAAGGGATATTCTCACAAGGGAGGGGTATTGGGAGAATAGGGTAAAAATGCTTTAGAGGAAAAGGGATATTCTCACAAGGGGGGGGTATTGGGAGAATAGGGTAAAAATGCTTTTTTGGAATAGGGATATTCTCACAAGGGGGGGTATTGGGAGAATAGGGTAAAAATGCTTTAGAGGAATAGGGATATTCTCACAAGGGGGGTATTGGGAGAATAGGGTAAAAATGCTTTTTTGGAAAAGGGATATTCTCACAAGGGGGGGGGGGGTATTGGGAGAATAGGGTAAAAATGCTTTTTGGAAAAGGGATATTCTCACAAGGGTATTGGGAGAATAGGGTAAAAATGCTTTTTGGAAAAGGGATATTCTCACAAGGGGGGGGTATTGGGAGAATAGGGTAAAAATGCTTTTTTGGAAAAGGGATATTCTCACAAGGGGGGGGTATTGGGAGAATAGGGCAAAAATGCTTTTTTGGAAAAGGGATATTCTCACAAGGGGGGTATTGGGAGAATAGGGTAAAAATGCTTTAGAGGAATAGGGATATTCTCACAAGGGGGGGTATTGGGAGAATAGGGTAAAAATGCTTTAGAGGAATAGGGATATTCTCACAAGGGGGGGTATTGGGAGAATAGGGTAAAAATGCTTTAGAGGAATAGTGATATTCTCACAAGGGGGGGGTATTGGGAGAATAGGGTAAAAATGCTTTTTGGAAAAGGGATATTCTCACAAGGGTGGGGTATTGGGAGAATAGGGTAAAAATGCTTTTTTGGAAAAGGGATATTCTCACATGGGGGGGTATTGGGAGAATAGGGTAAAAATGCTTTAGAGGAATAGGGATATTCTCACAAGGGGGGGGGGGGGTATTGGGAGAATAGGGTAAAAATGCTTTAGAGGAAAAGGGATATTCTCACAAGGGGGGGTATTGGGAGAATAGGGTAAAAATGCTTTAGAGGAATAGGGATATTCTCACAAGGGGGGGTATTGGGAGAATAGGGTAAAAATGCTTTAGAGGATTAGTGATATTCTCACAAGGGGGGGTATTGGGAGAATAGGGTAAAAATGCTTTTTGGAAAAGGGATATTCTCACAAGGGTGGGGTATTGGGAGAATAGGGTAAAAATGCTTTTTTGGAAAAGGGATATTCTCACAAGGGGGGGTATTGGGAGAATAGGGCAAAAATGCTTTTTTGGAAAAGGGATATTCTCACAAGGGGGGGTATTGGGAGAATAGGGTAAAAATGCTTTAGAGGAATAGGGATATTCTCACAAGGGGGGGTATTGGGAGAAAAGGGTAAAAATGCTTTTTTGGAATAGGGATATTCTCACAAGGGGGGGTATTGGGAGAATAGGGTAAAAATGCTTTAGAGGAATAGGGATATTCTCACAAGGGGGGGGTATTGGGAGAATAGGGTAAAAATGCTTTAGGGGAAAAGGGATATTCTCACAAGGGGGGGTATTGGGAGAATAGGGTAAAAATGCTTTAGAGGAATAGGGATATTCTCACAAGGGGGGTATTGGGAGAATAGGGTAAAAATGCTTTAGAGGAATAGTGATATTCTCACAAGGGGGGGGTATTGGGAGAATAGGGTAAAAATGCTTTTTGGAAAAGGGATATTCTCACAAGGGTGGGGTATTGGGAGAATAGGGTAAAAATGCTTTTTTGGAAAAGGGATATTCTCACATGGGGGGTATTGGGAGAATAGGGTAAAAATGCTTTTTTGGAAAAGGGATATTCTCACAAGGGGGGGGGTATTGGGAGAATAGGGCAAAAATGCTTTTTTGGAAAAGGGATATTCTCACAAGGGGGGGTATTGGGAGAATAGGGTAAAAATGCTTTAGAGGAATAGGGATATTCTCACAAGGGGGGGTATTGGGAGAATAGGGTAAAAATGCTTTAGAGGAATAGTGATATTCTCACAAGGGGGGGGTATTGGGAGAATAGGGTAAAAATGCTTTTTGGAAAAGGGATATTCTCACAAGGGTGGGGTATTGGGAGAATAGGGTAAAAATGCTTTTTTGGAAAAGGGATATTCTCACAAGGGGGGGTATTGGGAGAAAAGGGTAAAAATGCTTTTTTGGAATAGGGATATTCTCACAAGGGGGGGTATTGGGAGAATAGGGTAAAAATGCTTTAGAGGAATAGGGATATTCTCACAAGGGGGGGGTATTGGGAGAATAGGGTAAAAATGCTTTAGGGGAAAAGGGATATTCTCACAAGGGGGGGTATTGGGAGAATAGGGTAAAAATGCTTTAGAGGAATGGGGATATTCTCACAAGGGGGGGTATTGGGAGAATAGGGTAAAAATGCTTTAGAGGAATAGGGATATTCTCACAAGGGGGGGTATTGGGAGAAAAGGGTAAAAATGCTTTTTTGGAATAGGGATATTCTCACAAGGGGGGGGTATTGGGAGAATAGGGTAAAAATGCTTTAGAGGAATAGGGATATTCTCACAAGGGGGGGTATTGGGAGAATAGGGTAAAAATGCTTTAGAGGAATAGTGATATTCTCACAAGGGGGGGGTATTGGGAGAATAGGGTAAAAATGCTTTTTGGAAAAGGGATATTCTCACAAGGGTGGGGTATTGGGAGAATAGGGTAAAAATGCTTTTTTGGAAAAGGGATATTCTCACATGGGGGGGTATTGGGAGAATAGGGTAAAAATGCTTTTTTGGAAAAGGGATATTCTCACAAGGGGGGGGTATTGGGAGAATAGGGCAAAAATGCTTTTTTGGAAAAGGGATATTCTCACAAGGAAGGGGTAATGGGAGAATAGGGTAAAAATGCTTTAGAGGAATAGGGATATTCTCACAAGGGAGGGTATTGGGAGAAAAGGGTAAAAATGCTTTTTTGGAATAGGGATATTCTCACAAGGGGGGGTATTGGGAGAATAGGGTAAAAATGCTTTAGAGGAATAGGGATATTCTCACAAGGGGGGGGTATTGGGAGAATAGGGTAAAAATGCTTTAGAGGAAAAGGGATATTCTCACAAGGGGGGGTATTGGGAGAATAGGGTAAAAATGCTTTTTTGGAATAGGGATATTCTCACAAGGGGGGGTATTGGGAGAATAGGGTAAAAATGCTTTAGAGGAATAGGGATATTCTCACAAGGGGGGGGTATTGGGAGAATAGGGTAAAAATGCTTTTTTGGAAAAGGGATATTCTCACAAGGGGGGGGTATTGGGAGAATAGGGTAAAAATGCTTTTTGGAAAAGGGATATTCTCACAAGGGGGGGTATTGGGAGAATAGGGTAAAAATGCTTTAGAGGAATAGGGATATTCTCACAAGGGGAGGTATTGGGAGAATAGGGTAAAAATGCTTTAGAGGAATAGGGAGATTCTCACAAGGGGGGGGTACTGGGAGAATAGGGTAAAAATGCTTTTTTGGAAAAGGGATATTCTCACAATTGGGGGGTATTGGGAGAATAGGGTAAAAATGGTTTTTTGGGAAAGGGATATTCTCACAAGGGGGGGGTATTGGGAGAATAGGGCAAAAATGCTTTTTTGGAAAAGGGATATTCTCACCAGGGGGGGGGGGTATTGGGAGAATAGGGTAAAAATGCTTTAGAGGAATAGGGATATTCTCACAAGGGGGGGTATTGGGAGAATAGGGTAAAAATGCTTTTTTGGAATAGGGATATTCTCACAAGGGGGGGTATTGGGAGAATAGGGTAAAAATGCTTTACAGGAATAGGGATATTCTCACAAGGGGGGTATTGGGAGAATAGGGTAAAAATGCTTTTTTGGAAAAGGGATATTCTCACAAGGGGGGGTATTGGGAGAATAGGGCAAAAATGCTTTTTTGGAAAAGGGATATTCTCACAAGGGGGGGTATTGGGAGAATAGGGTAAATATGCTTTAGAGGAATAGGGATATTCTCACAAGGGGGGGTATTGGGAGAATAGGGTAAAAATGCTTTAGAGGAATAGGGATATTCTCACAAGGGGGGGGGTATTGGGAGAATAGGGTAAAAATGCTTTAGAGGAATAGGGATATTCTCACAAGGGGGGGGTATTGGGAGAATAGGGTAAAAATGCTTTTTTGGAAAAGGGATATTCTCACAAGGGGGGGGTATTGGGAGAATAGGGTAAAAATGCTTTTTGGAAAAGGGATATTCTCACAAGGGGGGGGTATTGGGAGAAAAGGGTAAAAATGCTTTTTTGGAAAAGGGATATTCTCACAAGGGGGGGGTATTGGGAGAATAGGGTAAAAATGCTTTTTTGGAAAAGGGATATTCTCACAAGGGGGGGGGGTATTGGGAGAATAGGGCAAAAATGCTTTTTTGGAAAAGGGATACTCTCACAAGGGGGGGGGGTATTGGGAGAATAGGGTAAAAATGCTTTAGAGGAATAGGGATATTCTCACAAGGGGGGTATTGGGAGAATAGGGTAAAAATGCTTGAGAGGAATAGGGATATTCTCACAAGGGGGGGTATTGGGAGAATAGGGTAAAAATGCTTTAGAGGAATAGGGATATTCTCACAAGGGGGGGTATTGGGAGAATAGGGTAAAAATGCTTTTTTGGAAAAGGGATATTCTCACAAGGGGGGGGTATTGGGAGAATAGGGTAAAAATGCTTTTTGGAAAAGGGATATTCTCACAAGGGGGGGGTATTGGGAGAATAGGGTAAAAATGCTTTTTTGGAAAAGGGATATTCTCACAAGGGGGGGTATTGGGAGAATAGGGTAAAAATGCTTTTTTGGAATAGGGATATTCTCACAAGGGGGGGTATTGGGAGAATAGGGTAAAAATGCTTTAGAGGAATAGGGATATTCTCACAAGGGGGGGTATTGGGGAAATAGGGTAAAAATGCTTTTTTGGAAAAGGGATATTCTCACAAGGGGGGGTATTGGGAGAATAGGGTAAAAATGCTTTTTGGAAAAGGGATATTCTCACAAGGGGGGGGTATTGGGAGAATAGGTTAAAAATGCTTTTTTGGAAAAGGGATATTCTCACAAGGGGGGGGTATTGGGAGAATAGGGTAAAAATGCTTTTTTGGAATGAGGATATTCTCACAAGGGGGGGTATTGGGAGAATAGGGTAAAATTGCTTTAGAGGAATAGGGATATTCTCACAAGGGGGGGGTATTGGGAGCATAGGGTAAAAATGCTTTAGTGGAAAAGGGATATTCTCACAAGGGGGGGGGTATTGGGAGAATAGGGTAAAAATGCTTTAGAGGAATAGGAATATTCTCACAAGGGGGGGTATTGGGAGAATAGGGTAAAAATGCTTTAGAGGAATAGGGATATTCTCACAAGGGGGGGTATTGGGAGAATAGGGTAAAAATGCTTTAGAGGAATAGGGATATTCTCACAAGGGGGGGGTATTGGGAGAATAGGGTAAAAATGCTTTTTTGGAAAAGGGATATTCTCACAAGGGGGGGGGTATTGGAAGAATAGGGTAAAAATGCTTTTTTGGAATAGGGATATTCTCACAAGGGGGGTATTGGGAGAATAGGGTAAAAATGCTTTAGAGGAATAGGGATATTCTCACAAGGGGGGGTATTGGGAGCATAGGGTAAAAATGCTTTTTTGGAAAAGGGATATTCTCACAAGGGGGGGGTATTGGGAGAATAGGGTAAAAATGCTTTTTGGAAAAGGGATATTCTCACAAGGGGGGGGTATTGGGAGAATAGGGTAAAAATGCTTTTTTGGAATAGGGATATTCTCACAAGGGGGGGTATTGGGAGAATAGGGCAAAAATGCTTTTTTGGAAAAGGGATATTCTCACAAGGGGGGGGTATTGGGAGAATAGGGTAAAAATGCTTTAGAGGAATAGGGATATTCTCACAAGGGGGGGTATTGGGAGAATAGGGTAAAAATGCTTTAGAGGAATAGGGATATTCTCACAAGGGGGGTATTGGGAGAATAGGGTAAAAATGCTTTAGAGGAATAGGGATATTCTCACAAGGGGGGGGTATTGGGAGAATAGGGTAAAAATGCTTTTTTGGAAAAGGGATATTCTCACAAGAGGGGGGGGGGTATTGGGAGAATAGGGTAAAAATGCTTTAGAGGAATAGGGATATTCTCACAAGGGGGGTATTGGGAGAATAGGGTAAAAATGCTTTAGAGGAATAGGGATATTCTCACAAGGGGGGGGTATTGGGAGAATAGGGTAAAAATGCTTTTTTGGAAAAGGGATATTCTCACAAGGGGGGGGTATTGGGAGAATAGGGTAAAAATGCTTTAGAGGAATAGGGATATTCTCACAAGGGGGGGGTATTGGGAGAATAGGGTAAAAATGCTTTAGAGGAATAGGGATATTCTCACAAGGGGGGTATTGGGAGAATAGGGTAAAAATGCTTTAGAGGAATAGGGATATTCTCACAAGGGGGGGTATTGGGAGAATAGGGTAAAAATGCTTTTTTGGAAAAGGGATATTCTCACAAGGGGGGGTATTGGGAGAATAGGGTAAAAATGCTTTTTGGAAAAGGGATATTCTCACAAGGGGGGGGAAATTGGGAGAATAGGGTAAAAATGCTTTTTTGGAAAAGGGATATTCTCACAAGGGGGGGGGTATTGGGAGAATAGGGCAAAAATGCTTTTTTGGAAAAGGGATATTCTCACAAGAGGGGGGGGGGGTATTGGGAGAATAGGGTAAAAATGCTTTTTGGAAAAGGGATATTCTCACAAGGGGGGGGTATTGGGAGAATAGGGTAAAAATGCTTTTTTGGAAAAGGGATATTCTCACAAGGGGGGGGAAATTGGGAGAATAGGGTAAAAATGCTTTTTTGGAAAAGGGATATTCTCACAAGGGGGGGGGGTATTGGGAGAATAGGGCAAAAATGCTTTTTTGGAAAAGGGATATTCTCACAAGGGGGGGTATTGGGAGAATAGGGTAAAAATGCTTTAGAGGAATAGGGATATTCTCACAAGGGGGGGTATTGGGAGAATAGGGTAAAAATGCTTTAGAGGAATAGGGATATTCTCACAAGGGGGGTATTGGGAGAATAGGGTAAAAATGCTTTAGAGGAATAGGGATATTCTCACAAGGGGGGGTATTGGGAGAATAGGGTAAAAATGCTTTTTTGGAAAAGGGATATTCTCACAAGGGGGGGTATTGGGAGAATAGGGTAAAAATGCTTTTTGGAAAAGGGATATTCTCACAAGGGGGGGGGGTATTGGGAGAATAGGGTAAAAATGCTTTTTTGCAAAAGGGATATTCTCACAAGGGGGGGGTATTGGGAGAATAGGGTAAAAATGCTTTTTTGGAATAGGGATATTCTCACAAGGGGGGTATTGGGAGAATAGGGTAAAAATGCTTTAGAGGAATAGGGATATTCTCACAAGGGGGGGTATTGGGAGAATAGGGTAAAAATGCTTTTTTGGAAAAGGGATATTCTCACAAGGGGGGGGGGTATTGGGAGAATAGGGTAAAAATGCTTTTTGGAAAAGGGATATTCTCACAAGGGGGGGGGTATTGGGAGAATAGGGTAAAAATGTTTTAGAGGAATAGGGATATTCTCACAAGGGGGGGTATTGGGAGAATAGGGTAAAAATGCTTTAGAGGAATACGGATATTCTCACAAGGGGGGGTATTGGGAGAATAGGGTAAAAATGCTTTTTTGGAATAGGGATATTCTCACAAGGGGGGGTATTGGGAGAATAGGGTAAAAATGCTTTAGAGGAATAGGGATATTCTCACAAGGGGGGGGGTATTGGGAGAATAGGGTAAAAATGCTTTTTTGGAAAAGGGATATTCTCACAAGGGGGGGTATTGGGAGAATAGGGCAAAAATGCTTTTTTGGAAAAGGGATATTCTCACAAGGGGGGGGTATTGGGAGAATAGGGTAAAAATGCTTTAGAGGAATAGGGATATTCTCACAAGGGGGGGTATTGGGAGAATAGGGTAAAAATGCTTTAGAGGAATAGGGATATTCTCACAAGGGGGGGTATTGGGAGAATAGGGTAAAAATGCTTTAGACGAATAGGGATATTCTCACAAGGGGGGGGTATTGGGAGAATAGGGTAAAAATGCTTTTTTGGAAAAGGGATATTCTCACAAGGGAGGGGTACTGGGAGAATAGGGTAAAAATGCTTTAGAGGAATAGGGATATTCTCACAAGGGGGGTATTGGGAGAATAGGGTAAAAATGCTTTAGAGGAATAGGGATATTCTCACAAGGGGGGGTATTAGGAGAATAGGGTAAAAATGCTTTAGAGGAATAGGGATATTCTCACAAGGGGGGGTATTGGGAGAATAGGGTAAAAATGCTTTAGAGGAATAGGGATATTCTCACAAGGGGGGGTATTGGGAGAATAGGGTAAAAATGCTTTAGAGGAATAGGGATATTCTCACAAGGGGGGGGGGTATTGGGAGAATAGGGTAAAAATGCTTTTTTGGAAAAGGGATATTCTCACAAGGGGGGGGGGGTATTGGGAGAATAGGGTAAAAATGCTTTTTTGGAAAAGGGATATTCTCACAAGGGGGGGTATTGGGAGAATAGGGTAAAAATGCTTTTTGGAAAAGGGATATTCTCACAAGGGGGGGTATTGGGAGAATAGGGTAAAAATGCTTTTTTGGAAAAGGGATATTCTCACAAGGGGGGGGTATTGGGAGAATATGGTAAAAATGCTTTTTTGGAAAAGGGATATTCTCACAAGGGGGGGTATTGGGAGAATAGGGCAAAAATGCTTTTTTGGAAAAGGGATATTCTCACAAGGGGGGGGTATTGGGAGAAAAGGGTAAAAATGCTTTAGAGGAATAGGGATATTCTCACAAGGGGGGTATTGGGAGAATAGGGTAAAAATGCTTTAGTGGAATAGGGATATTCTCACAAGGGGGGGTATTGGGAGAATAGGGTAAAAATGCTTTAGAGGAAAAGGGATATTCTCACAAGGGGGGGGTATTGGGAGAATAGGGCAAAAATGCTTTTTTGGAAAAGGGATATTCTCACAAGGGGGGGTATTGGGAGAATAGGGTAAAAATGCTTTAGAGGAATAGGGATATTCTTACAAGGGGGGTATTGGGAGAATAGGGTAAAAATGCTTTAGAGGAATAGGGATATTCTCACAAGGGGGGGTATTGGGAGAATAGGGTAAAAATGCTTTTTTGGAAAAGGGATATTCTCACAAGGGGGGGGTTTTGGGAGAATAGGGCAAAAATGCTTTTTGGAAAAGGGATATTCTCACAAGGGGGGGGTATTGGGAGAATAGGGTAAAAATGCTTTATAGGAAAAGGGATATTCTCACAAGGGGGGGGGGTATTGGGAGAATAGGGCAAAAATGCTTTTTTGGAAAAGGGATATTCTCACAAGGGGGGGTATTGGGAGAATAGGGTAAAAATGCTTTAGAGGAATAGGGATATTCTCACAAGGGGGGTATTGGGAGAATAGGGTAAAAATGCTTTAGAGGAATAGGGATATTCTCACAAGGGGGGGGTATTGGGAGAATAGGGTAAAAATGCTTTTTTGGAAAAGGGATATTCTCACAAGGGGGGGGGTATTGGGAGAATAGGGTAAAAATGCTTTAGAGGAATAGGGAAATTCTCACAAGGGGGGGTATTGGGAGAATAGGGTAAAAATGCTTTAGAGGAATAGGGATATTCTCACAAGGGGGGGTATTGGGAGAATAGGGTAAAAATGCTTTAGAGGAATAGGGATATTCTCACAAGGGGGGTATTGGGAGAATAGGGTAAAAATGCTTTAGAGGAATAGGGATATTCTCACAAGGAGGGGTATTGGGAGAATAGGGTAAAAATGCTTTAGAGGAATAGGGATATTCTCACAAGGGGGGGGGTATTGGGAGAATAGGGTAAAAATGCTTTTTTGGAAAAGGGATATTCTCACAAGGGGGGGGTATTGGGAGAATAGGGTAAAAATGCTTTAGAGGAATAGGGATATTCTCACAAGGGGGGGTATTGGGAGAATAGGGTAAAAATGCTTTAGAGGAATAGGGATATTCTCACAAGGGGGGGTATTGGGAGAATAGGGTAAAAATGCTTTAGAGGAATAAGGATATTCTCACAAGGGGGGGGTATTGGGAGAATAGGGTAAAAATGCTTTTTTGGAAAAGGGATATTCTCACAAGGGGGGGGTATTGGGAGAATAGGGTAAAAATGCTTTTTGGAAAAGGGGTATTCTCACAAGGGGGGGTATTGGGAGAATAGGGTAAAAATGCTTTTTTGGAAAAGGGATATTCTCACAAGGGGGGGGGGTATTGGGAGAATAGGGTAAAAATGCTTTTTTGGAAAAGGGATATTCTCACAAGGGGGGGGTATTGGGAGAATAGGGCAAAAATGCTTTTTTGGAAAAGGGATATTCTCACAAGGGGGGGTATTGGGAGAATAGGGTAAAAATGCTTTAGAGGAATAGGGATATTCTCACAAGGGAGGGTATTGGGAGAATAGGGTAAAAATGCTTTAGAGGAATAGGGATATTCTCACAAGGGGGGTATTGGGAGAATAGGGTAAAAATGCTTTAGAGGAAAAGGGATATTCTCACAAGGGGGGGTATTGGGAGAATAGGGCAAAAATGCTTTTTTGGAAAAGGGATATTCTCACAAGGGGGGGGGTATTGGGAGAATAGGGTAAAAATGCTTTAGAGGAATAGGGATATTCTCACAAGGGGGGTATTGGGAGAATAGGGTAAAAATGCTTTAGAGGAATAGGGATATTCTCACAAGGGGGGGTATTGGGAGAATAGGGTAAAAATGCTTTAGAGGAATAGGGATATTCTCACAAGGGGGGGGGGGGTATTGGGAGAATAGGGTAAAAATGCTTTTTTGGAAAAGGGATATTCTCACAAGGGGGGGGTATTGGGAGAATAGGGTAAAAATGCTTTAGAGGAATAGGGATATTCTCACAAGGGGGGGTATTGGGAGAATAGGGTAAAAATGCTTTAGAGGAATAGGGATATTCTCACAAGGGGGGGTATTGGGAGAATAGGGTAAAAATGCTTTAGAGGAATAAGGATATTCTCACAAGGGGGGGGTATTGGGAGAATAGGGTAAAAATGCTTTTTTGGAAAAGGGATATTCTCACAAGGGGGGGGGTATTGGGAGAATAGGGTAAAAATGCTTTTTGGAAAAGGGGTATTCTCACAAGGGGGGGTATTGGGAGAATAGGGTAAAAATGCTTTTTTGGAAAAGGGATATTCTCACAAGGGGGGGGGGGGTATTGGGAGAATAGGGTAAAAATGCTTTTTTGGAAAAGGGATATTCTCACAAGGGGGGGGTATTGGGAGAATAGGGCAAAAATGCTTTTTTGGAAAAGGGATATTCTCACAAGGGGGGGTATTGGGAGAATAGGGTAAAAATGCTTTAGAGGAATAGGGATATTCTCACAAGGGAGGGTATTGGGAGAATAGGGTAAAAATGCTTTAGAGGAATAGGGATATTCTCACAAGGGGGGGTATTGGGAGAATAGGGTAAAAATGCTTTAGAGGAAAAGGGATATTCTCACAAGGGGGGGTATTGGGAGAATAGGGCAAAAATGCTTTTTTGGAAAAGGGATATTCTCACAAGAGGGGGGTATTGGGAGAATAGGGTAAAAATGCTTTAGAGGAATAGGGATATTCTCACAAGGGGGGTATTGGGAGAATAGGGTAAAAATGCTTTAGAGGAATAGGGATATTTTCACAAGGGGGGGTATTGGGAGAATAGGGTAAAAAGGCTTTAGAGGAATAGGGATATTCTCACAAGGGGGGGTATTGGGAGAATAGGGTAAAAATACTTTTTTGGAAAAGGGATATTCTCACAAGGGGGGTATTGGGAGAATAGGGTAAAAATGCTTTTTTGGAAAAGGGATATTCTCACAAGGGGGGGGGGGTATTGGGAGAAAAGGGCAAAAATGCTTTTTTGGAAAAGGGATATTCTCACAAGGGGGGGTATTGGGAGAATAGGGTAAAAATGCTTTAGAGGAATAGGGATATTCTCACAAGGGGGGGTATTGGGAGAATAGGGTAAAAATGCTTTAGAGGAATAGGGATATTCTCACAGGGGGGGGTATTGGGAGAATAGGGGTAAAAATGCTTTTTTGGAAAAGGGATATTCTCACAAGGGGGGGATATTGGGAGAATAGGGTAAAAAATGCTTTAGAGTAATAGGGATATTTTCACAAGGGGGGGTATTGGGAGAATAGGGTAAAAATGCTTTAGAGGAATAGGGATATTCTCACAAGGGGGGGTATTGGGAGAATAGGGTAAAAATGCTTTAGAGGAATAGGGATATTCTCACAAGGGGGGGGTATTGGGAGAATAGGGTAAAAATGCTTTTTTGGAAAAGGGATATTCTCACAAGGGGGGGGTATTGGGAGAATAGGGTAAAAATGCTTTTTGGAAAAGGGATATTCTCACAAGGGGGGGGTATTGGGAGAATAGGGTAAAAATGCTTTTTTGGAAAAGGGATATTCTCACAAGGGGGGGTATTGGGAGAATAGGGTAAAAATGCTTTTTTGGAAAAGGGATATTCTCACAAGGGGGGGGTATTGGGAGAATAGGGCAAAAATGCTTTTTTGGAAAAGGGATATTCTCACAAGGGGGGGGTATTGGGAGAATAGGGTAAAAATGCTTTAGAGGAATAGGGATATTCTCACAAGGGGGGGTATTGGGAGAATAGGGTAAAAATGCTTTAGAGGAATAGGGATATTCTCACAAGGGGGGGTATTGGGAGAATAGGGTAAAAATGCTTTTTTGGAAAAGGGATATTCTCACAAGGGGGGGGGTTTTGGAGAATAGGGTAAAAATGCTTTTTTGGAAAAGGGATATTCTCACAAGGGGGGTATTGGGAGAATAGGGTAAAAATGCTTTTTGGAAAAGGGATATTCTCACAAGGGGGGGTATTGGGAGAATAGGGTAAAAATGCTTTTTTGGAAAAGGGATATTCTCACAAGGGGGGGGGGTATTGGGAGAATAGGGTAAAAATGCTTTTTTGGAAAAGGGATATTCTCACAAGGGGGGGTATTGGGAGAATAGGCCAAAAATGCTTTTTTGGAAAAGGGATATTCTCACAAGGGGGGGGTATTGGGAGAATAGGGTAAAAATGCTTTAGAGGAATAGGATATTCTCACAAGGGGGGTATTGGGAGAATAGGGTAAAAATGCTTAGAGGAATAGGGATATTCTCACAAGGGGGGTATTGGGAGAATAGGGTAAAAATGCTTTAGAGGAATAGGGATATTCTCACAAGGGGGGGTATTGGGAGAATAGGGTAAAAATGCTTTTTTGGAAAAGGGATATTCTCACAAGGGGGGGGGTATTGGGAGAATAGGGTAAAAATGCTTTTTTGGAAAAGGGATATTCTCACAAGGGGGGGGGTATTGGGAGAATAGGGTAAAAATGCTTTTTTGGAAAAGGGATATTCTCACAAGGGGGGGGGTATTGGGAGAATAGGGCAAAAATGCTTTTTTGGAAAAGGGATATTCTCACAAGGGGGGGGTATTGGGAGAATAGGGTAAAAATGCTTTAGAGGAATAGGGATATTCTCACAAGGGGGGGGGGGGTATTGGGAGAATAGGGCAAAAATGCTTTTTTGGAAAAGGGATATTCTCACAAGGGGGGGGGGTATTGGGGAGAATAGGGTAAAAATGCTTTAGAGGAATAGGGATATTCTCACAAGGGGGGGTATTGGGAGAATAGGCTAAAAATGCTTTAGAGGAATAGGGATATTCTCACAAGGGGGGGGGGGTATTGGGAGAATAGGGTAAAAATGCTTTAGTGGAAAAGGGATATTCTCAAAAAGGGGGGGTATTGGGAGAATAGGGCAAAAATGCTTTTTTGGAAAAGGGATATTCTCACAAGGGGGGGTATTGGGAGAATAGGGTAAAAATGCTTTAAGGGAATAGGGATATTCTCACAAGGGGGGGTATTGGGAGAATAGGGTAAAAATGCTTTAGAGGAATAGGGATATTCTCACAAGGGGGGGGTATTGGGAGAATAGGGTTAAAATGCTTTTTTGGAAAAGGGATATTCTCACAAGGGGGGGTATTGGGAGAATAGGGCAAAAATGCTTTTTTGGAAAAGGGATATTCTCACCAGGGAGGGGTATTGGGAGAATAGGGTAAAAATGCTTTAGAGGAAAAGGGATATTCTCACAAGGGGGGGGGGGGTATTAGGAGAATAGGGTAAAAATGCTTTTTTGGAATAGGGATATTCTCACAAGGGGGGGTATTGGGAGAATAGGGCAAAAATGCTTTTTTGGAAAAGGGATATTCTCACAAGGGGGGGGGGTATTGGGAGAATAGGGTAAAAATGCTTCAGAGGAATAGGGATATTCTCACAAGGGGGGTATTGGGAGAATAGGGTAAAAATGCTTTTTTGGAAAAGGGATATTCTCACAAGGGGGGTATTGGGAGAATAGGGTAAAAATGCTTTAGAGGAATAGGGATATTCTCACAAGGGGGGGGTATTGGGAGAATAGGGTAAAAATGCATTTTTGGAAAAGGGATATTCTCACAAGGGGGGGGTTTTGGGAGAATAGGGTAAAAATGCTTTTTTGGAAAAGGGATATTCTCACAAGGGGGGGTATTGGGAGAATAGGGTAAAAATGCTTTTTTGGAAAAGGGATATTCTCACAAGGGGGGGGGGGGTATTGGGAGAATAGGGTAAAAATGCTTTTTTGGAAAAGGGATATTCTCACAAGGGGGGGGTATTGGGAGAATAGGGCAAAAATGCTTTTTTGGAAAAGGGATATTCTCACAAGGGGGGGTATTGGGAGAATAGGGTAAAAATGCTTTAGAGGAATAGGGATATTCTCACAAGGGGGGGGGTATTGGGAGAATAGGGCAAAAATGCTTTTTTGGAAAAGGGATATTCTCACAAGGGGGGGGGTATTGGGAGAATAGGGTAAAAATGCTTTAGAGGAATAGGGATATTCTCACAAGGGGGGGTATTGGGAGAATAGGCTAAAAATGCTTTAGAGGAATAGGGATATTCTCACAAGGGGGGGGGTATTGGGAGAATAGGGTAAAAATGCTTTAGTGGAAAAGGGATATTCTCAAAAAGGGGGGGTATTGGGAGAATAGGGCAAAAATGCTTTTTTGGAAAAGGGATATTCTCACCAGGGAGGGGTATTGGGAGAATAGGGTAAAAATGCTTTAGAGGAAAAGGGATATTCTCACAAGGGGGGGGGTATTAGGAGAATAGGGTAAAAATGCTTTTTTGGAATAGGGATATTCTCACAAGGGGGGGTATTGGGAGAATAGGGCAAAAATGCTTTTTTGGAAAAGGGATATTCTCACAAGGGGGGGGGTATTGGGAGAAAAGGTTAAAAATGCTTTAGAGGAATAGGGATATTCTCACAAGGGGGGTATTGGGAGAATAGGGTAAAAATGCTTTTTTGGAAAAGGGATATTCTCACAAGGGGGGTATTGGGAGAATAGGGTAAAAATGCTTTAGAGGAATAGGGATATTCTCACAAGGGGGGGGTATTGGGAGAATAGGGTAAAAATGCTTTTTTGGAAAAGGGATATTCTCACAAGGGGGGGTATTGGGAGAATAGGGTAAAAATGCTTTTTGGAAAAGGGATATTCTCACAAGGGGGGTATTGGGAGAATAGGGTAAAAATGCTTTTTTGGAAAAGGGATATTCTCACAAGGGGGGGGTATTGGGAGAATAGGGTAAAAATGCTTTTTTGGAAAAGGGATATTCTCACAAGGGGGGGTATTGGGAGAATAGGGCAAAAATGCTTTTTTGGAAAAGGGATATTCTCACAAGGGGGGGGTATTGGGCGAATAGGGTAAAAATGCTTTAGAGGAATAGGGATATTCTCACAAGGGGGGTATTGGGAGAATAGGGTAAAAATGCTTTAGAGGAATAGGGATATTCTCACAAGGGGGGGTATTGGGAGAATAGGGTAAAAATGCTTTTTTGGAAAAGGGATATTCTCACAAGGGGGGGGGGTATTGGGAGAATGGGGCAAAAATGCTTTTTTGGAAAAGGGATATTCTCACAAGGGGGGGGTATTGGGAGAATAGGGTAAAAATGCTTTAGAGGAATAGGGATATTCTCACAAGGGGGGGTATTGGGAGAATAGGGTAAAAATGCTTTAGAGGAATAGGGATATTCTCACAAGGGGGGGGGGTATTGGGAGAATAGGGTAAAAATGCTTTTTTGGAAAAGGGATATTCTCACAAGGGGGGGGGGTATTGGGAGAATAGGGTAAAAATGCTTTTTGGAAAAGGGATATTCTCACAAGGGGGGGTATTGGGAGAATAGGGTTAAAATGCTTTTTTGGAAAAGGGATATTCTCACAAGGGGGGGGGGTATTGGGAGAATAGGGTAAAAATGCTTTTTTGGAAAAGGGATATTCTCACAAGGGGGGGGTATTGGGAGAATAGGGCAAAAATGCTTTTTTGGAAAAGGGATATTCTCACAAGGGGGGGGTATTGGGAGAATAGGGTAAAAATGCTTTAGAGGAATAGGGATATTCTCACAAGGGGGGGTATTGGGAGAATAGGGTAAAAATGCTTTATAGGAAAAGGGGTATTCTCACAAGGGGGGGGTATTGGGAGAATAGGGTAAAAATGCTTTTTGGAAAAGGGATATTCTCACAAGGGGGGGTATTGGGAGAATAGGGTAAAAATGCTTTAGAGGAATAGGGATATTCTCACAAGGGGGGTATTGGGAGAATAGGGTAAAAATGCTTTAGAGGAATAGGGATATTCTCACAAGGGGGGGGTATTGGGAGAATAGGGTAAAAATGCTTTTTTGGAAAAGGCATATTCTCACAAGGGGGGGTATTGGGAGAATAGGGTAAAAATGCTTTTTTGGAAAAGGGATATTCTCACAAGGGGGGGTATTGGGAGAATAGGGTAAAAATGCTTTAGAGGAATAGGGATATTCTCACAAGGGGGGGGTATTGGGAGAATAGGGTAAAAATGCTTTTTGGAAAAGGGATATTCTCACAAGGGGGGGTATTGGGAGAATAGGGTAAAAATGCTTTAGAGGAATAGGGATATTCTCACAAGGGGGGGTATTGGGAGAATAGGGTAAAAATGCTTTACAGGAATAGGGATATTCTCACAAGGGGGGGGTATTGGGAGAATTGGGTAAAAATGCTTTTTTGGAAAAGGGATATTCTCACAAGGGGGGGGTATTGGGAGAATAGGGTAAAAATGCTTTTTTGGAAAAGGGATATTCTCACAAGGGGGGGTATTGGGAGAATAGGGTAAAAATGCTTTAGAGGAATAGGGATATTCTCACAAGGGGGGGTATTGGGAGAATAGGGCAAAAATGCTTTTTTGGAAAAGGGATATTCTCAAAAGGGGGGGGGGATTGGGAGAATAGGGTAAAAATGCTTTAGAGGAATAGGGATATTCTCACAAGGGGGGGGTATTGGGAGAATAGGGTAAAAATGCTTTTTTGGAAAAGGGATATTCTCACAAGGGGGGGGGGTATTGGGAGAATAGGGTAAAAATGCTTTTTTGGAAAAGGGATATTCTCACAAGGGGGGGTATTGGGAGAATAGGGCAAAAATGCTTTTTTGGAAAAGGGATATTCTCACAAGGGGGGGGTATTGGGAGAATAGGGTAAAAATGCTTTAGAGGAATAGGGATATTCTCACAAGGGGGGTATTGGGAGAATAGGGTAAAAATGCTTTAGAGGAATAGGGATATTCTCACAAGGGGGGTATTGGGAGAATAGGGTAAAAATGCTTTAGAGGAATAGGGATATTCTCACAAGGGGGGGTATTGGGAGAATAGGGTAAAAATGCTTTTTTGGAAAAGGGATATTCTCACAAGGGGGGGGTATTGGGAGAATAGGGTAAAAATGCTTTTTTGGAAAAGGGATATTCTCACAAGGGGGGGGGGGTATTGGGAGAATAGGGTAAAAATGCTTTTTTGGAAAAGGGATATTCTCACAAGGGGGGGTATTGGGAGAATAGGGCAAAAATGCTTTTTTGGAAAAGGGATATTCTCACAAGGGGGGGGGGGGGTATTGGGAGAATAGGGTAAAAATGCTTTAGAGGAATAGGGATATTCTCACAAGGGGGGGGGTATTGGGAGAATAGGGCAAAAATGCTTTTTTGGAAAAGGGATATTCTCACAAGGGGGGGGGGGGGGGTATTGGGAGAATAGGGTAAAAATGCTTTAGAGGAATAGGGATATTCTCACAAGGGGGGGTATTGGGAGAATAGGCTAAAAATGCTTTAGAGGAATAGGGATATTCTCACAAGGGGGGGGGGTATTGGGAGAATAGGGTAAAAATGCTTTAGTGGAAAAGGGATATTCTCAAAAAGGGGGGGTATTGGGAGAATAGGGCAAAAATGCTTTTTTGGAAAAGGGATATTCTCACAAGGGGGGGTATTGGGAGAATAGGGTAAAAATGCTTTAGAGGAATAGGGATATTCTCACAAGGGGGGGTATTGGGAGAATAGGGTAAAAATGCTTTAGAGGAATAGGGATATTCTCACAAGGGGGGGGTATTGGGAGAATAGGGTTAAAATGCTTTTTTGGAAAAGGGATATTCTCACAAGGGGGGTATTGGGAGAATAGGGCAAAAATGCTTTTTTGGAAAAGGGATATTCTCACCAGGGAGGGGTATTGGGAGAATAGGGTAAAAATGCTTTAGAGGAAAAGGGATATTCTCACAAGGGGGGGGGGTATTAGGAGAATAGGGTAAAAATGCTTTTTTGGAATAGGGATATTCTCACAAGGGGGGGTATTGGGAGAATAGGGCAAAAATGCTTTTTTGGAAAAGGGATCTCACAAGGGGGGGGGGTATTGGGAGAATAGGGTAAAAATGCTTCAGAGGAATAGGGATATTCTCACAAGGGGGGTATTGGGAGAATAGGGTAAAAATGCTTTTTTGGAAAAGGGATATTCTCACAAGGGGGGTATTGGGAGAATAGGGTAAAAATGCTTTAGAGGAATAGGGATATTCTCACAAGGGGGGGGTATTGGGAGAATAGGGTAAAAATGCATTTTTGGAAAAGGGATATTCTCACAAGGGGGGGGGTTTTGGGAGAATAGGGTAAAAATGCTTTTTTGGAAAAGGGATATTCTCACAAGGGGGGGTATTGGGAGAATAGGGTAAAAATGCTTTTTTGGAAAAGGGATATTCTCACAAGGGGGGGGGGTATTGGGAGAATAGGGTAAAAATGCTTTTTTGGAAAAGGGATATTCTCACAAGGGGGGGGTATTGGGAGAATAGGGCAAAAATGCTTTTTTGGAAAAGGGATATTCTCACAAGGGGGGGTATTGGGAGAATAGGGTAAAAATGCTTTAGAGGAATAGGGATATTCTCACAAGGGGGGGGGGGGGTATTGGGAGAATAGGGCAAAAATGCTTTTTTGGAAAAGGGATATTCTCACAAGGGGGGGGGGGTATTGGGAGAATAGGGTAAAAATGCTTTAGAGGAATAGGGATATTCTCACAAGGGGGGGGTATTGGGAGAATAGGCTAAAAATGCTTTAGAGGAATAGGGATATTCTCACAAGGGGGGGGGGGGTATTGGGAGAATAGGGTAAAAATGCTTTAGTGGAAAAGGGATATTCTCAAAAAGGGGGGGGTATTGGGAGAATAGGGCAAAAATGCTTTTTTGGAAAAGGGATATTCTCACCAGGGAGGGGTATTGGGAGAATAGGGTAAAAATGCTTTAGAGGAAAAGGGATATTCTCACAAGGGGGGGGGTATTAGGAGAATAGGGTAAAAATGCTTTTTTGGAATAGGGATATTCTCACAAGGGGGGGTATTGGGAGAATAGGGCAAAAATGCTTTTTTGGAAAAGGGATATTCTCACAAGGGGGGGGGGGTATTGGGAGAAAAGGTTAAAAATGCTTTAGAGGAATAGGGATATTCTCACAAGGGGGGTATTGGGAGAATAGGGTAAAAATGCTTTTTTGGAAAAGGGATATTCTCACAAGGGGGGTATTGGGAGAATAGGGTAAAAATGCTTTAGAGGAATAGGGATATTCTCACAAGGGGGGGGGTATTGGGAGAATAGGGTAAAAATGCTTTTTTGGAAAAGGGATATTCTCACAAGGGGGGGTATTGGGAGAATAGGGTAAAAATGCTTTTTGGAAAAGGGATATTCTCACAAGGGGGGTATTGGGAGAATAGGGTAAAAATGCTTTTTTGGAAAAGGGATATTCTCACAAGGGGGGGGTATTGGGAGAATAGGGTAAAAATGCTTTTTTGGAAAAGGGATATTCTCACAAGGGGGGGGTATTGGGAGAATAGGGCAAAAATGCTTTTTTGGAAAAGGGATATTCTCACAAGGGGGGGGTATTGGGAGAATAGGGTAAAAATGCTTTAGAGGAATAGGGATATTCTCACAAGGGGGGTATTGGGAGAATAGGGTAAAAATGCTTTAGAGGAATAGGGATATTCTCACAAGGGGGGGTATTGGGAGAATAGGGTAAAAATGCTTTTTTGGAAAAGGGATATTCTCACAAGGGGGGGGGTATTGGGAGAATGGGGCAAAAATGCTTTTTTGGAAAAGGGATATTCTCACAAGGGGGGGGTATTGGGAGAATAGGGTAAAAATGCTTTAGAGGAATAGGGATATTCTCACAAGGGGGGGTATTGGGAGAATAGGGTAAAAATGCTTTAGAGGAATAGGGATATTCTCACAAGGGGGGGGGGGTATTGGGAGAATAGGGTAAAAATGCTTTTTTGGAAAAGGGATATTCTCACAAGGGGGGGGGGTATTGGGAGAATAGGGTAAAAATGCTTTTTGGAAAAGGGATATTCTCACAAGGGGGGGTATTGGGAGAATAGGGTTAAAATGCTTTTTTGGAAAAGGGATATTCTCACAAGGGGGGGGGTATTGGGAGAATAGGGTAAAAATGCTTTTTTGGAAAAGGGATATTCTCACAAGGGGGGGGTATTGGGAGAATAGGGCAAAAATGCTTTTTTGGAAAAGGGATATTCTCACAAGGGGGGGGTATTGGGAGAATAGGGTAAAAATGCTTTAGAGGAATAGGGATATTCTCACAAGGGGGGGTATTGGGAGAATAGGGTAAAAATGCTTTAGAGGAAAAGGGGTATTCTCACAAGGGGGGGGGTATTGGGAGAATAGGGTAAAAATGCTTTTTGGAAAAGGGATATTCTCACAAGGGGGGGTATTGGGAGAATAGGGTAAAAATGCTTTAGAGGAATAGGGATATTCTCACAAGGGGGGTATTGGGAGAATAGGGTAAAAATGCTTTAGAGGAATAGGGATATTCTCACAAGGGGGGGGTATTGGGAGAATAGGGTAAAAATGCTTTTTTGGAAAAGGGATATTCTCACAAGGGGGGGTATTGGGAGAATAGGGTAAAAATGCTTTTTTGGAAAAGGGATATTCTCACAAGGGGGGGTATTGGGAGAATAGGGTAAAAATGCTTTAGAGGAATAGGGATATTCTCACAAGGGGGGGGGTATTGGGAGAATAGGGTAAAAATGCTTTTTGGAAAAGGGATATTCTCACAAGGGGGGGTATTGGGAGAATAGGGTAAAAATGCTTTAGAGGAATAGGGATATTCTCACAAGGGGGGGTATTGGGAGAATAGGGTAAAAATGCTTTACAGGAATAGGGATATTCTCACAAGGGGGGGGGTATTGGGAGAATTGGGTAAAAATGCTTTTTTGGAAAAGGGATATTCTCACAAGGGGGGGGGTATTGGGAGAATAGGGTAAAAATGCTTTTTTGGAAAAGGGATATTCTCACAAGGGGGGGTATTGGGAGAATAGGGTAAAAATGCTTTAGAGGAATAGGGATATTCTCACAAGGGGGGGGTATTGGGAGAATAGGGCAAAAATGCTTTTTTGGAAAAGGGATATTCTCAAAAGGGGGGGGGGATTGGGAGAATAGGGTAAAAATGCTTTAGAGGAATAGGGATATTCTCACAAGGGGGGTATTGGGAGAATAGGGTAAAAATGCTTTTTTGGAATAGGGATATTCTCACAAGGGGGGTATTGGGAGAATAGGGTAAAAATGCTTTTTTGGAATAGGGATATTCTCACAAGGGGGGGTATTGGGAGAATAGGGCAAAAATGCTTTTTTGGAAAAGGGATATTCTCACAAGGGGGGGGTATTGGGAGAATAGGGTAAAAATGCTTTAGAGGAATAGGGATATTCTCACAAGGGGGGGGTATTGGGAGAATAGGGTAAAAATGCTTTTTTGGAAAAGGGATATTCTCACAAGGGGGGGATATTGGGAGAATAGGGTAAAAATGCTTTTTGGAAAAGGGATATTCTCACAAGGGGGGGGTATTGGGAGAATAGGGTAAAAATGCTTTTTTGGAAAAGGGATATTCTCACAAGGGGGGGGGGGTATTGGGAGAATAGGGTAAAAATGCTTTTTTGGAATAGGGATATTCTCACAAGGGGGGGTATTGGGAGAATAGGGTAAAAATGCTTTAGAGGAATAGGGATATTCTCACAAGGGGGGGTATTGGGAGAATAGGGTAAAAATGCTTTTTTGGAAAAGGGATATTCTCACAAGGGGGGGTATTGGGAGAATAGGGTAAAAATGCTTTTTGGAAAAGGGATATTCTCACAAGGCGGGGGGGGTATTGGGAGAATAGGGTAAAAATGCTTTTTTGGAAAAGGGATATTCTCACAAGGGGGGGGGGGTATTGGGAGAATAGGGTAAAAATGCTTTTTTGGAAAAGGGATATTCTCACAAGGGGGGGGTATTGGGAGAATAGGGCAAAAATGCTTTTTTGGAAAAGGGATATTCTCACAAGGGGGGGGTATTGGGAGAATAGGGTAAAAATGCTTTTTTGGAATAGGGATATTCTCACAAGGGGGGGTATTGGGAGAATAGGGTAAAAATGCTTTAGAGGAATAGGGATATTCTCACAAGGGGGGGGTATTGGGAGCATAGGGTAAAAATGCTTTTTTGGAAAAGGGATATTCTCACAAGGGGGGGGGGTATTGGGAGAATAGGGTAAAAATGCTTTAGAGGAATAGGGATATTCTCACAAGGGGGGGTATTGGGAGAATAGGGTAAAAATGCTTTTTTGGAATAGGGATATTCTCACAAGGGGGGGTATTGGGAGAATAGGGTAAAAATGCTTTAGAGGAATAGGGATATTCTCACAAGGGGGGGTATTGGGAGAATAGGGTAAAAATGCTTTAGAGGAATAGGGATATTCTCACAAGGGGGGGTATTGGGAGAATAGGGTAAAAATGCTTTTTTGGAAAAGAGATATTCTCACAAGGGGGGTATTGGGAGAATAGGCCAAAAATGCTTTTTTGGAAAAGGGATATTCTCACAAGGGGGGGTATTGGGAGAATAGGGTAAAATGCTTTAGAGGAATAGGGATATTCTCACAAGGGGGGGTATTGGGAGAATAGGGTAAAAATGCTTTTTGGAAAAGGGATATTCTCACAAGGGGGGGGTATTGGGAGAATAGGGTAAAAATGCTTTAGAGGAATAGGGATATTCTCACAAGGGGGGGTATTGGGAGAATAGGGTAAAAATGCTCTAGAGGAATAGGGATATTCTCACAAGGGGGGGTATTGGGAGAATAGGGTAAAAATGCTTTGGAGGAATAGGGATATTCTCACAAGGGGGGGGTATTGGGAGAATAGGGTAAAAATGCTTTTTTGGAAAAGGGATATTCTCACAAGGGGGGGGTATTGGGAGAATAGGGTAAAAATGCTTTTTTGGAATAGGGATATTCTCACAAGGGGGGTATTGGGAGAATAGGGTAAAAATGCTTTAGAGGAATAGGGATATTCTCACAAGGGGGGGTATTGGGAGAATAGGGTAAAAATGCTGTAGAGGAATAGGGATATTCTCACAAGGGGGGGGGGTATTGGGAGAATAGGGTAAAAATGCTTTTTTGGAAAAGGGATATTCTCACAAGGGGGGGGGTATTGGGAGAATAGGGCAAAAATGCTTTTTTGGAAAAGGGATATTCTCACAAGGGGGGGGTATTGGGAGAATAGGGTAAAAATGCTTTAGAGGAATAGGGATATTCTCACAAGGGGGGTATTGGGAGAATAGGGTAAAAATGCTTTAGAGGAATAGGGATATTCTCACAAGGGGGGGTATTGGGAGAATAGGGTAAAAATGCTTTAGAGGAATAGGGATATTCTCACAAGGGGGGGGGGTATTGGGAGAATAGGGTAAAAATGCTTTTTTGGAAAAGGGATATTCTCACAAGGGGGGGGTATTGGGAGAATAGGGTAAAAATGCTTTTTGGAAAAGGGATATTCTCACAAGGGGGGGGTATTGGGAGAATAGGGTAAAAATGCTTTTTTGGAAAAGGGATATTCTCACAAGGGGGGGTATTGGGAGAATAGGGCAAAAATGCTTTTTTGGAAAAGGGATATTCTCACAAGGGGGGGGGGGTATTGGGAGAATAGGGTAAAAATGCTTTAGAGGAATAGGGATATTCTCACAAGGGGGGGTATTGGGAGAATAGGGTAAAAATGCTTTAGAGGAATAGGGATATTCTCACAAGGGGGGGTATTGGGAGAATAGGGTAAAAATGCTTTAGAGGAATAGGGATATTCTCACAAGGGGGGGGTATTGGGAGAATAGGGTAAAAATGCTTTTTTGGAAAAGGGATATTCTCACAAGGAGGGGGTATTGGGAGAATAGGGCAAAAATGCTTTTTTGGAATAGGGATATTCTCACAAGGGGGGGTATTGGGAGAATAGGGTAAAAATGCTTTAGAGGAATAGGGATATTCTCACAAGGGGGGTATTGGGAGAATAGGGTAAAAATGCTTTAGAGGAATAGGGATATTCTCACAAGGGGGGGTATTGGGAGAATAGGGTAAAAATGCTTTTTTGGAAAAGGGATATTCTCACAAGGGGGGGGTATTGGAAGAATAGGGCAAAAATGCTTTTTTGGAAAAGGGATATTCTCACAAGGGGGGGGTATTGGGAGAATAGGGTAAAAATGCTTTAGAGGAATAGGGATATTCTCACAGGGGGGGGTATTGGGAGAATAATGTAAAAATGCTTTAGAGGAATAGGGATATTCTCACAAGGGGGGGTATTGGGAGAATAGGGTAAAAATGCTTTAGAGGAATAGGGATATTCTCACAAGGGGGGGGTATTGGGAGAATAGGGTAAAAATGCTTTTTTGGAAAAGGGATATTCTCACAAGGGGGGGGGGGTATTGGGAGAATAGGGTAAAAATGCTTTTTGGAAAAGGGATATTCTCACAAGGGGGGGGGGGGGTATTGGGAGAATAGGGTAAAAATGCTTTTTTGGAAAAGGGATATTCTCACAAGGGGGGGGAAATTGGGAGAATAGGGTAAAAATGCTTTTTTGGAAAAGGGATATTCTCACAAGGGGGGGGTATTGGGAGAATAGGGCAAAAATGCTTTTTTGGAAAAGGGATATTCTCACAAGGGGGGGGTATTGGGAGAATAGGGTAAAAATGCTTTAGAGGAATAGGGATATTCTCACAAGGGGGGGTGTTGGGAGAATAGGGTAAAAATGCTTTAGAGGAATAGGGATATTCTCACAAGGGGGGGTATTGGGAGAATAGGGTAAAAATGCTTTAGAGGAATAGGGATATTCTCACAAGGGGGGGTATTGGGAGAATAGGGTAAAAATGCTTTTTTGGAAAAGGGATATTCTCACAAGGGGGGGGGGTATTTGGAGAATAGGGTAAAAATGCTTTTTGGAAAAGGGATATTCTCACAAGGGGGGGTATTGGGAGAATAGGGTAAAAATGCTTTTTTGGAAAAGGGATATTCTCACAAGGGGGGGGGTATTGGGAGAATAGGGTAAAAATGCTTTTTTGGAATAGGGATATTCTCACAAGGGGGGGTATTGGGAGAATAGGGTAAAAATGCTTTAGAGGAATAGGGATATTCTCACAAGGGGGGGGTATTGGGAGAATAGGGTAAAAATGCTTTTTTGGAAAAGGGATATTCTCACAAGGGGGGGGTATTGGGAGAATAGGGTAAAAATGCTTTTTGGAAAAGGGATATTCTCACAAGGGGGGGGTATTGGGAGAATAGGGTAAAAATGCTTTAGAGGAATAGGGATATTCTCACAAGGGGGGTATTGGGAGAATAGGGTAAAAATGCTTTAGAGGAAAAGGGATATTCTCACAAGGGGGGGGTATTGGGAGAATAGGGTAAAAATGCTTTAGAGGAATAGGGATATTCTCACAAGGGGGGGGTATTGGGAGAATAGGGTAAAAATGCTTTAGAGGAATAGGGATATTCTCACAAGGGGGGGGGTATTGGGAGAATAGGGTAAAAATGCTTTTTTGGAAAAGGGATATTCTCACAAGGGGGGGGGGTATTGGGAGAATAGGGCAAAAATGCTTTTTTGGAAAAGGGATATTCTCACAAGGGGGGGGTATTGGGAGAATAGGGCAAAAATGCTTTTTTGGAAAAGGGATATTCTCACAAGGGGGGGTATTGGGAGAATAGGGTAAAAATGCTTTAGAGGAATAGGGATATTCTCACAAGGGGGGGTATTGGGAGAATAGGGTAAAAATGCTTTAGAGGAATATGGATATTCTCACAAGGGGGGGGTATTGGGAGAATAGGGTAAAAATGCTTTTTTGGAAAAGGAATATTCTCACAAGGGGGGGTATTGGGAGAATAGGGTAAAAATGCTTTTTGGAAAAGGGATATTCTCACAAGGGGGGGGGTATTGGGAGAATAGGGTAAAAATGCTTTTTTGGAAAAGGGATATTCTCACAAGGGGGGGTATTGGGAGAATAGGGTAAAAATGCTTTTTTGGAAAAGGGATATTCTCACAAGGGGGGGGGTATTGGGAGAATAGGGCAAAAATGCTTTTTTGGAAAAGGGATATTCTCACAAGGGGGGGTATTGGGAGAATAGGGTAAAAATGCTTTTTTGGAAAAGGGATATTCTCACAAGGGGGGGTATTGGGAGAATAGGGCAAAAATGCTTTTTTGGAAAAGGGATATTCTCACAAGGGGGGGGTATTGGGAGAATAGGGTAAAAATGCTTTAGAGGAATAGGGATATTCTCACAAGGAGGGGTATTGGGAGAATAGGGTAAAAATGCTTTAGAGGAATAGGGATATTCTCACAAGGGGGGGTATTGGGAGAATAGGGTAAAAATGCTTTAGAGGAATAGGGATATTCTCACAAGGGGGGGTATTGGGAGAATAGGGTAAAAATGCTTTTTTGGAAAAGGGATATTCTCACAAGGGGGGGGTATTGGGAGAATAGGGTAAAAATGTTTTTTTGGAATAGGGATATTCTCACAAGGGGGGTATTGGGAGAATAGGGTAAAAATGCTTTAGAGGAATAGGGATATTCTCACAAGGGGGGGGTATTGGGAGAATAGGGTAAAAATGCTTTTTTGGAAAAGGGATATTCTCACAAGGGGGGGTATTGGGAGAATAGGGTAAAAATGCTTTTTGGAAAAGGGATATTCTCACAAGGGGGGGTATTGGGAGAATAGGGTAAAAATGCTTTAGAGGAATAGGGATATTCTCACAAGGAGGGGTATTGGGAGAATAGGGTAAAAATGCTTTAGAGGAATAGGGATATTCTCACAAGGGGGGGTATTGGGAGAATAGGGTAAAAATGCTTTAGAGGAATAGGGATATTCTCACAAGGGGGGGTATTGGGAGAATAGGGTAAAAATGCTTTTTTGGAAAAGGGATATTCTCACAAGGGGGGGTATTGGGAGAATAGGGTAAAAATGCTTTTTGGAAAAGGGATATTCTCACAAGGGGGGGGTATTGGGAGAATAGGGTAAAAATGCTTTAGAGGAATAGGGATATTCTCACAAGGAGGGGTATTGGGAGAATAGGGTAAAAATCCTTTAGAGGAATAGGGATATTTTCACAAGGGGGGGTATTGGGAGAATAGGGTAAAAATGCTTTAGAGGAATAGGGATATTCTCACAAGGGGGGGTATTGGGAGAATAGGGTAAAAATGCTTTTTTGGAAAAGGGATATTCTCACAAGGGGGGGGGTATTGGGAGAATAGGGTAAAAATGTTTTTTTGGAATAGGGATATTCTCACAAGGGTGGTATTGGGAGAATAGGGTAAAAATGCTTTAGAGGAATAGGGATATTCTCACAAGGGGGGGGTATTGGGAGAATAGGGTAAAAATGCTTTTTTGGAAAAGGGATATTCTCACAAGGGGGGGTATTGGGAGAATAGGGTAAAAATGCTTTTTGGAAAAGGGATATTCTCACAAGGGGGGGTATTGGGAGAATAGGGTAAAAATGCTTTAGAGGAATAGGGATATTCTCACAAGGGGGGGGTATTGGGAGAATAGGGTAAAAATGCTTTAGCGGAATAGGGATATTCTCACAAGGGGGGTATTGGGAGAATAGGGTAAAAATGCTTTAGAGGAATAGGGATATTCTCACAAGGGGGGGTATTGGGAGAATAGGGTAAAAATGCTTTTTTGGAAAAGGGATATTCTCACAAGGGGGGGTATTGGGAGAATAGGGTAAAAATGCTTTTTTGGAAAAGGGATATTCTCACAAGGGGGGGGTATTGGGAGAATAGGGCAAAAATGCTTTTTTGGAAAAGGGATATTCTCACAAGGGGGGGGTATTGGGAGAATAGGGTAAAAATGCTTTAGAGGAATAGGGATATTCTCACAAGGGGGGGTATTGGGAGAATAGGGAAAAAATGCTTTTTTGGAATAGGGATATTCTCACAAGGGGGGTATTGGGAGAATAGGGTAAAAATGCTTTAGAGGAATAGGGATATTCTCACAAGGGGGGGGTATTGGGAGAATAAGGTAAAAATGCTTTTTTGGAAAAGGGATATTCTCACAAGGGGGGGTATTGGGAGAATAGGGTAAAAATGCTTTTTGGAAAAGGGATATTCTCACAAGGGGGGGTATTGGGAGAATAGGGTAAAAATGCTTTTTTGGAAAAGGGATATTCTCACAAGTGGGGGGTATTGGGAGAATAGGGTAAAAATGCTTTTTGGAAAAGGGATATTCTCACAAGGGGGGTATTGGGAGAATAGGGTAAAAATGCTTTTTTGGAAAAGGGATATTCTCACAAGGGGGGGGTATTGGGAGAATAGGGTAAAAATGCTTTTTTGGAATAGGGATATTCTCACAAGGGGGGGTATTGGGAGAATAGGGTAAAAATGCTTTAGAGGAATAGGGATATTCTCACATGGGGGGGTATTGGGAGAATAGGGTAAAAATGCTTTTTTGGAATAGGGATATTCTCACAAGGGGGGGTATTGGGAGAATAGGGTAAAAATGCTTTTTTGGAAAAGGGATATTCTCACAAGTGGGGGGTATTGGGAGAATAGGGTAAAAATGCTTTTTGGAAAAGGGATATTCTCACAAGGGGGGGGTATTGGGAGAATAGGGTAAAAATGCTTTTTTGGAAAAGGGATATTCTCACAAGGGGGGGGGTATTGGGAGAATAGGGTAAAAATGCTTTTTTGGAATAGGGATATTCTCACAAGGGGGGGTATTGGGAGAATAGGGTAAAAATGCTTTAGAGGAATAGGGATATTCTCACATGGGGGGGTATTGGGAGAATAGGGTAAAAATGCTTTTTTGGAATAGGGATATTCTCACAAGGGGGGGTATTGGGAGAATAGGGTAAAAATGCTTTTTGGAAAAGGGATATTCTCACAAGGGGGGGTATTGGGAGAATAGGGCAAAAATGCTTTAGAGGAATAGGGAGATTTTCACAAGGGGGGGTATTGGGAGAATAGGGTAAAAATGCTTTAGAGGAATAGGGATATTCTCACAAGGGGGGGGTATTGGGAGAATAGGGTAAAAATGCTTTTTGGAAAAGGGATATTCTCACAAGGGGGGGGTATTGGGAGAATAGGGTAAAAATGCTTTTTTGGAAAAGGGATATTCTCACAAGGGGGGGGTATTGGGAGAATAGGGTAAAAATGCTTTTTTGGAAAAGGGATATTCTCACAAGGGGGGGTATTGGGAGAATAGGGCAAAAATGCTTTTTTGGAAAAGGGATATTCTCACAAGGGGGGGTATTGGGAGAATAGGGTAAAAATGCTTTAGAGGAATAGGGATATTCTCACAAGGGGGGGTATTGGGAGAATAGGGTAAAAATGCTTTAGAGGAATAGGGATATTCTCACAAGGGGGGGTATTGGGAGAATAGGGTAAAAATGCTTTAGAGGAATAGGGATATTCTCACAAGGGGGGGTATTGGGAGAATAGGGTAAAAATGCTTTTTTGGAAAAGGGATATTCTCACAAGAGGGGGGTATTGGGAGAATAGGGTAAAAATGCTTTTTTGGAATAGGGATATTCTCACAAGGGGGGGTATTGGGAGAATAGGGTAAAAATGCTTTAGAGGAATAAGGATATTCTCACAAGGGGGGGGGGTATTGGGAGAATAGGATAAAAATGCTTTTTTTGGAAAAGGGATATTCTCACAAGGGGGGGGGTATTGGGAGAATAGGGTAAAAATGCTTTTTGGAAAAGGGATATTCTCACAAGGGGGGGGTATTGGGAGAATAGGGTAAAAATGCTTTTTTGGAAAAGGGATATTCTCACAAGGGGGGGGTATTGGGAGAATAGGGTAAAAATGCTTTTTGGAAAAGGGATATTCTCACAAGGGGGGGGTATTGGGAGAATAGGGTAAAAATGCTTTAGAGGAATAGGGATATTCTCACAAGGAGGGGTATTGGGAGAATAGGGTAAAAATGCTTTAGAGGAATAGGGATATTCTCACAAGGGGGGGTATTGGGAGAATAGGGTAAAAATGCTTTAGAGGAATAGGGATATTCTCACAAGGGGGGGTATTGGGAGAATAGGGTAAAAATGCTTTTTTGGAAAAGGGATATTCTCACAAGGGGGGGGGGGGTATTGGGAGAATAGGGTAAAAATGCTTTTTTGGAATAGGGATATACTCACAAGGGGGGGTATTGGGAGAATAGGGTAAAAATGCTTTAGAGGAATAGGGATATTCTCACAAGGGGGGGGTATTGGGAGAATAGGGTAAAAATGCTTTTTTGGAAAAGGGATATTCTCACAAGGGGGGGGTATTGGGAGAATAGGGTAAAAATGCTTTTTGGAAAAGGGATATTCTCACAAGGGGGGGTATTGGGAGAATAGGGTAAAAATGCTTTTTGGAAAAGGGATATTCTCACAAGGGGGGGGTATTGGGAGAATAGGGTAAAAATGCTTTAGAGGAATAGGGATATTCTCACAAGGAGGGGTATTGGGAGAATAGGGTAAAAATGCTTTAGAGGAATAGGGATATTCTCACAAGGGGGGGGTATTGGGAGAATAGGGTAAAAATGCTTTAGCGGAATAGGGATATTCTCACAAGGGGGGGTATTGGGAGAATAGGGTAAAAATGCTTTTTTGGAATAGGGATATTCTCACAAGGGGGGGTATTGGGAGAATAGGGTAAAAATGCTTTAGAGGAATAGGGATATTCTCACAAGGGGGGGTATTGGGAGAATAGGGTAAAAATGCTTTAGAGGAATAGGGATATTCTCACAAGGGGGGGGTATTGGGAGAATAGGGTAAAAATGCTTTTTTGGAAAAGGGATATTCTCACAAGGGGGGTATTGGGAGAATAGGGTAAAAATGCTTTTTGGAAAAGGGATATTCTCACAAGGGGGGTATTGGGAGAATAGGGTAAAAATGCTTTAGAGGAATAGGGATATTCTCACAAGGGGGGGGGGGTATTGGGAGAATAGGGTAAAAATGCTTTTTTGGAAAAGGGATATTCTCACAAGGGGGGGTATTGGGAGAATAGGGTAAAAATGCTTTTTTGGAAAAGGGATATTCTCACAAGGGGGGGGTATTGGGAGAATAGGGCAAAAATGCTTTTTTGGAAAAGGGATATTCTCACAAGGGGGGGTATTGGGAGAATAGGGTAAAAATGCTTTAGAGGAATAGGGATATTCTCACAAGGGGGAGTATTGGGAGAATAGGGTAAAAATGCTTTAGAGGAATAGGGATATTCTCACAAGGGGGGGTATTGGGAGAATAGGGTAAAAATGCTTTAGAGGAATAGGGATATTCTCACAAGGGGGGGGTATTGGGAGAATAAGGTAAAAATGCTTTTTTGGAAAAGGGATATTCTCACAAGGGGGGGTATTGGGAGAATAGGGTAAAAATGCTTTTTGGAAAAGGGATATTCTCACAAGGGGGGGTATTGGGAGAATAGGGTAAAAATGCTTTTTTGGAAAAGGGATATTCTCACAAGTGGGGGGTATTGGGAGAATAGGGTAAAAATGCTTTTTGGAAAAGGGATATTCTCACAAGGGGGGGGTATTGGGAGAATAGGGTAAAAATGCTTTTTTGGAAAAGGGATATTCTCACAAGGGGGGGGTATTGGGAGAATAGGGTAAAAATGCTTTTTTGGAATAGGGATATTCTCACAAGGGGGGTATTGGGAGAATAGGGTAAAAATGCTTTAGAGGAATAGGGATATTCTCACAAGGGGGGGTATTGGGAGAATAGGGTAAAAATGCTTTTTTGGAATAGGGATATTCTCACAAGGGGGGGTATTGGGAGAATAGGGTAAAAATGCTTTTTGGAAAAGGGATATTCTCACAAGGGGGGGTATTGGGAGAATAGGGCAAAAATGCTTTAGAGGAATAGGGATATTCTCACAAGGGGGGGTATTGGGAGAATAGGGTAAAAATGCTTTAGAGGAATAGGGATATTCTCACAAGGGGGGGTATTGGGAGAATAGGGTAAAAATGCTTTTTGGAAAAGGGATATTCTCACAAGGGGGGGTATTGGGAGAATAGGGTAAAAATGCTTTAGAGGAATAGGGATATTCTCACAAGGGGGGGGTATTGGGAGAATAGGGTAAAAATGCTTTTTTGGAATAGGGATATTCTCACAAGGGGGGGGGGGATTGGGAGAATAGGGTAAAAATGCTTTTTTGGAAAAGGGATATTCTCACAAGGGGGGGGTATTGGGAGAATAGGGTAAAAATGCTTTTTTGGAAAAGGGATATTCTCACAAGGGGGGGGGGGGTATTGGGAGAATAGGGCAAAAATGCTTTTTTGGAAAAGGGATATTCTCACAAGGGGGGGGGGTATTGGGAGAATAGGGTAAAAATGCTTTAGAGGAATAGGGATATTCTCACAAGGGGGGGTATTGGGAGAATAGGGTAAAAATGCTTTTTTGGAATAGGGATATTCTCACAAGGGGGGTATTGGGAGAATAGGGTAAAAATGCTTTAGAGGAATAGGGATATTCTCACAAGGGGGGGTATTGGGAGAATAGGGTAAAAATGCTTTTTTGGAAAAGGAATATTCTCGCAAGGGGGGGGTATTGGGAGAATAGGGTAAAAATGCTTTTTGGAAAAGGGATATTCTCACAAGGGAGGGGTATTGGGAGAATAGGGTAAAAATGCTTTTTTGGAAAAGGGATATTCTCACAAGGGGGGGGGTATTGGGAGAATAGGGTAAAAATGCTTTTTTGGAAAAGGGATATTCTCACAAGGGGGGTATTGGGAGAATAGGGCAAAAATGCTTTTTTGGAAAAGGGATATTCTCACAAGGGGGGGTATTGGGAGAATAGGGTAAAAATGCTTTAGAGGAACAGGGATATTCTCACAAGGGGGGGGTATTGGGAGAATAGGGTAAAAATGCTTTTTTGGAAAAGGGATATTCTCACAAGGGGGGGTATTGGGAGAATAGGGTAAAAATCCTTTTTTGGAAAAGGGATATTCTCACAAGGGGAGGGTATTGGGAGAATAGGGCAAAAATGCTTTTTTGGAAAAGGGATATTCTCACAAGGGGGGGTATTGGGAGAATAGGGTGAAAATGCTTTAGAGGAATAGGGATATTCTCACAAGGGGGGGTATTGGGAGAATAGGGTAAAAATGCTTTTTTGGAATAGGGATATTCTCACAAGGGGGGGTATTGGGAGAATAGGGTAAAAATGCTTTAGAGGAATAGGGATATTCTCACAAGGGGGGGTATTGGGAGAATAGGGTAAAAATGCTTTAGAGGAATAGGGATATTCTCACAAGGGGGGGTATTGGGAGAATAGGGTAAAAATGCTTTAGAGGAATAGGGATATTCTCACAAGGGGGGGGGGGGGTATTGGGAGAATAGGGTAAAAATGCTTTTTGGAAAAGGGATATTCTCACAAGGGGGGGTATTGGGAGAATAGGGTAAAAATGCTTTTTGGAAAAGGGATATTCTCACAAGGGGGGGGGTATTGGGAGAATAGGGTAAAAATGCTTTAGAGGAATAGGGATATTCTCACAAGGGGGGTATTGGGAGAATAGGGTAAAAATGCTTTAGAGGAATAGGGATATTCTCACAAGGGGGGGTATTGGGAGAAAAGGGGAAAAATGCTTTAGAGGAATAGGGATATTCTCACAAGGGGGGGTATTGGGAGAATAGCGTAAAAATGCTTTTTTGGAAAAGGGATATTCTCACAAGGGGGGGTATTGGGAGAATAGGGTAAAAATGCTTTTTCGAAAAGGGATATTCTCACAAGGGGGGGTATTGGGAGAATAGGGTAAAAATGCTTTTTTGGAAAAGGAATATTCTCACAAGGGGGGGTATTGGGAGAATAGGGTAAAAATGCTTTTTTGCAAAAGGGGTTATTCTCACAAGGGGGGGGGGTATTGGGAGAATAGGGCAAAAATGCTTTTTTTGGAAAAGGGATATTCTCACAAGGGGGGGGGGTATTGGGAGAATAGGGTAAAAATGCTTTTTTGGAATAGGGATATTCTCACAAGGGGGGGTATTGGGAGAATAGGGTAAAAATGCTTTAGAGGAATAGGGATATTCTCACAAGGGGGGGTATTGGGAGAATAGGGTAAAAATGCTTTAGAGGAATAGGGATATTCTCACAAGGGGGGGGGTATTGGGAGAATAGGGTAAAAATGCTTTTTTGGAAAAGGGATATTCTCACAAGGGGGGGGTATTGGGAGAATAGGGTAAAAATGCTTTTTTGGAATAGGGATATTCTCACAAGGGGGGTATTGGGAGAATAGGGTAAAAATGCTTTAGAGGAATAAGGATATTCTCACAAGGGGGGGGGGTATTGGGAGAATAGGGTAAAAATGCTTTTTTTGGAAAAGGGATATTCTCACAAGGGGGGGTATTGGGAGAATAGGGTAAAAATGCTTTTTGGAAAAGGGATATTCTCACAAGGGGGGGGTATTGGGAGAATAGGGTAAAAATGCTTTTTTGGAAAAGGGATATTCTTACAAGGGGAGGGTATTGGGAGAATAGGGTAAAAATGCTTTTTTGGAATAGGGATATTCTCACAAGGGGGGGTATTGGGAGAATAGGGTAAAAATGCTTTAGAGGAATAGGGATATTCTCACAAGGGGGGGTATTGGGAGAATAGGGTAAAAATGCTTTAGAGGAATAGGGATATTCTCACAAGGGGGGTATTGGGAGAATAGGGTAAAAATGCTTTTTTGGAAAAGGGATATTCTCACAAGGGGGGGGTATTGGGAGAATAGGGTAAAAATGCTTTTTTGGAATAGGGATATTCTCACAAGGGGGGTATTGGGAGAATAGGGTAAAAATGCTTTAGAGGAATAAGGATATTCTCACAAGGGGGGGGGGTATTGGAAGAATAGGGTAAAAATGCTTTTTTTGGAAAAGGGATATTCTCACAAGGGGGGGGTATTGGCAGAATAGGGTAAAAATGCTTTTTGGAAAAGGGATATTCTCACAAGGGGGGGTATTGGGAGAATAGGGTAAAAATGCTTTTTTGGAAAAGGGATATTCTCACAAGGGGGGGTATTGGGAGAATAGGGTAAAAATGCTTTTTTGGAAAAGGGATATTCTCACAAGGGGGGGGTATTGGGAGAATAGGGTAAAAATGCTTTTTTGGAAAAGGGATATTCTCACAAGGGGGGGGGTATTGGGAGAATAGGGCAAAAATGCTTTTTTGGAATAGGGATATTCTCACAAGGGGGGGTATTGGGAGAATAGGGTAAAAATGCTTTAGAGGAATAGGGATATTCTCACAAGGGGGGGTATTGGGAGAATAGGGTAAAAATGCTTTTTGGAAAAGGGATATTCTCACAAGGGGGGGTATTGGGAGAATAGGGTAAAAATGCTTTTTGGAAAAGGGATATTCTCACAAGGGGGGGGGTATTGGGAGAATAGGGTAAAAATGCTTTAGAGGAATAGGGATATTCTCACAAGGGGGGTATTGGGAGAATAGGGTAAAAATGCTTTAGAGGAATAGGGATATTCTCACAAGGGGGGGTATTGGGAGAATAGGGTAAAAATGCTTTAGAGGAATAGGGATATTCTCACAAGGGGGGGTATTGGGAGAATAGCGTAAAAATGCTTTTTTGGAAAAGGGATATTCTCACAAGGGGGGGTATTGGGAGAATAGGGTAAAAATGCTTTTTGGAAAAGGGATATTCTCACAAGGGGGGGGTATTGGGAGAATAGGGTAAAAATGCTTTTTTGGAAAAGGAATATTCTCACAAGGGGGGGTATTGGGAGAATAGGGTAAAAATGCTTTTTTGCAAAAGGGGTTATTCTCACAAGGGGGGGGGGGTATTGGGAGAATAGGGCAAAAATGCTTTTTTTGGAAAAGGGATATTCTCACAAGGGGGGGGGTATTGGGAGAATAGGGTAAAAATGCTTTTTTGGAATAGGGATATTCTCACAAGGGGGGGTATTGGGAGAATAGGGTAAAAATGCTTTAGAGGAATAGGGATATTCTCACAAGGGGGGGTATTGGGAGAATAGGGTAAAAATGCTTTAGAGGAATAGGGATATTCTCACAAGGGGGGGGGTATTGGGAGAATAGGGTAAAAATGCTTTTTTTGGAAAAGGGATATTCTCACAAGGGGGGGGTATTGGGAGAATAGGGTAAAAATGCTTTTTTGCAAAAGGGGTTATTCTCACAAGGGGGGGGGGGGGTATTGGGAGAATAGGGCAAAAATGCTTTTTTTTGAAAAGGGATATTCTCACAAGGGGGGGGTATTGGGAGAATAGGGTAAAAATGCTTTTTTGGAATAGGGATATTCTCACAAGGGGGGGTATTGGGAGAATAGGGTAAAAATGCTTTAGAGGAATAGGGATATTCTCACAAGGGGGGGTATTGGGAGAATAGGGTAAAAATGCTTTAGAGGAATAGGGATATTCTCACAAGGGGGGGGTATTGGGAGAATAGGGTAAAAATGCTTTTTTGGAAAAGGGATATTCTCACAAGGGGGGGGTATTGGGAGAATAGGGTAAAAATGCTTTTTTGGAATAGGGATATTCTCACAAGGGGGGTATTGGGAGAATAGGGTAAAAATGCTTTAGAGGAATAAGGATATTCTCACAAGGGGGGGGGGTATTGGGAGAATAGGGTAAAAATGCTTTTTTTGGAAAAGGGATATTCTCACAAGGGGGGGGTATTGGGAGAATAGGGTAAAAATGCTTTTTGGAAAAGGGATATTCTCACAAGGGGGGGGTATTGGGAGAATAGGGTAAAAATGCTTTTTTGGAAAAGGGATATTCTCACAAGGGGGGGGTATTGGGAGAATAGGGTAAAAATGCTTTTTTGGAAAAGGGATATTCTCACAAGGGGGGGGGGTATTGGGAGAATAGGGTAAAAATGCTTTTTTGGAAAAGGGATATTCTCACAAGGGGGGGTATTGGGAGAATAGGGCAAAAATGCTTTTTTGGAATAGGGATATTCTCACAAGGGGGGGTATTGGGAGAATAGGGTAAAAATGCTTTAGAGGAATAGGGATATTCTCACAAGGGGGGGTATTGGGAGAATAGGGTAAAAATGCTTTAGAGGAAAAGGGATATTCTCACAAGGGGGGGGTATTGGGAGAATAGGGTAAAAATGCTTTTTGGAAAAGGGATATTCTCACAAGGGGGGGGTATTGGGAGAATAGGGTAAAAATGCTTTTTTGGAAAAGGGATATTCTCACAAGGGGGGGGGGGGTATTGGGAGAATAGGGTAAAAATGCTTTTTTGGAAAAGGGATATTCTCACAAGGGGGGGGTATTGGGAGAATAGGGCAAAAATGCTTTTTTGGAAAAGGGATATTCTCACAAGGGGGGGGTATTGGGAGAATAGGGTAAAAATGCTTTAGAGGAATAGGGATATTCTCACAAGGGGGGGTATTGGGAGAATAGGGTAAAAATGCTTTTTTGGAATAGGGATATTCTCACAAGGGGGGTATTGGGAGAATAGGGTAAAAATGCTTTAGAGGAATAGGGATATTCTCACAAGGGGGGGTATTGGGAGAATAGGGTAAAAATGCTTTTTTGGAAAAGGAATATTCTCACAAGGGGGGGGTATTGGGAGAATAGGGTAAAAATGCTTTTTGGAAAAGGGATATTCTCACAAGGGGGGGGTATTGGGAGAATAGGGTAAAAATGCTTTTTTGGAAAAGGGATATTCTCACAAGGGGGGGTATTGGGAGAATAGGGTAAAAATGCTTTTTTGGAAAAGGGATATTCTCACAAGGGGGGGTATTGGGAGAATAGGGTAAAAATGCTTTAGAGGAATAGGGATATTCTCACAAGGGGGGGTATTGGGAGAATAGGTTAAAAATGCTTTAGAGGAATAGGGATATTCTCACAAGGGGGGGTATTGGGAGAATAGGGTAAAAATGCTTTAGAGGAATAGGGATATTCTCACAAGGGGGGGGTATTGGGAGAATAGGGTAAAAATGCTTTTTTGGAAAAGGGATATTCTCACAAGGGGGGGGTATTGGGAGAATAGGGTAAAAATGCTTTTTTGGAAAAGGGATATTCTCACAAGGGGGGGGTATTGGGAGAATAGGGTAAAAATGCTTTTTTGGAATAGGGATATTCTCACAAGGGGGGGTATTGGGAGAATAGGGTAAAAATGCTTTAGAGGAATAGGGATATTCTCACAAGGGGGGGGTATTGGGAGAATAGGGTAAAAATGCTTTTTTGGAAAAGGGATATTCTCACAAGGGCGGGGTATTGGGAGAATAGGGTAAAAATGCTTTTTGGAAAAGGGATATTCTCACAAGGTAGGGGTATTGGGAGAATAGGGTAAAAATGCTTTAGAGGAATAGGGATATTCTCACAAGGGGGGGTATTGGGAGAATAGGGTAAAAATGCTTTAGTGGAATAGGGATATTCTCACATGGGGGGGGTATTGGGAGAATAGGGTAAAAATGCTTTTTTGGAAAAGGGATATTCTCACAAGGGGGGGTATTGGGAGAATAGGGTAAAAATCCTTTTTTGGAAAAGGGATATTCTCACAAGGGGGGGGTATTGGGAGAATAGGGCAAAAATGCTTTTTTCGAAAAGGGATATTCTCACAAGGGGGGGGGAGAATAGGGTGAAAATGCTTTAGAGGAATAGGGATATTCTCACAAGGGGGGTATTGGGAGAATAGGGTAAAAATGCTTTTTTGGAATAGGGATATTCTCACAAGGGGGGGGTATTGGGAGAATAGGGTAAAAATGCTTTAGAGGAATAGGGATATTCTCACAAGGGGGGGTATTGGGAGAATAGGGTAAAAATGCTTTAGAGGAATAGGGATATTCTCACAAGGGGGGGTATTGGGAGAATAGGGTAAAAATGCTTTTTTGGAAAACGGATATTCTCACAAGGGGGGGTATTGGGAGAATAGGGTAAAAATGCTTTTTGGAAAAGGGATATTCTCACAAGGGGGGGGGGGTATTGGGAGAATAGGGTAAAAGTGCTTTAGAGGAATAGGGATATTCTCACAAAGGGGGGTATTGGGAGAATAGGGTAAAAATGCTTTAGAGGAATAGGGATATTCGCACAAGGGGGGGTATTGGGAGAATAGGGTAAAAATGCTTTAGAGGAATAGGGATATTCTCACAAGGGGGGGGGTATTGGGAGAATAGGGTAAAAATGCTTTTTTGGAAAAGGGATATTCTCACAAGGGGGGGTATTGGGAGAATAGGGTAAAAATGCTTTTTGGAAAAGGGATATTCTCACAAGGGGGGGGGTATTGGGAGAAAAGGGTAAAAATGCTTTTTTGGAAAAGGAATATTCTCACAAGGGGGGGGTATTGGGAGAATAGGGTAAAAATGCTTTTTTGGAAAAGGGATATTCTCACAAGGGGGGGGGGTATTGGGAGAATAGGGCAAAAATGTTTTTTTTGGAAAAGTGATATTCTCACAAGGGGGGGGGGTATTGGGAGAATAGGGTAAAAATGCTTTAGAGGAATAGGGATATTCTCACAAGGGGGGGTATTGGGAGAATAGGGTAAAAATGCTTTAGAGGAATAGGGATATTCTCACAAGGGGGGGTATTGGGAGAATAGGGTAAAAATGCTTTTTGGAAAAGGGATATTCTCACAAGGGGGGGGTATTGGGAGAATAGGGTAAAAATGCTTTTTTGGAAAAGGGATATTCTCACAAGGGGGGGGTATTGGGAGAATAGGGTAAAAATGCTTTTTTGGAATAGGGATATTCTCACAAGGGGGGGGTATTGGGAGAATAGGGTAAAAATGCTTTAGAGGAATAAGGATATTCTCACAAGGGGGGGGTATTGGGAGAATAGGGTAAAAATGCTTTTTTGGAAAAGGGATATTCTCACAAGGGGGGGTATTGGGAGAATAGGGTAAAAATGCTTTTTGGAAAAGGGATATTCTCACAAGGGGGGGGTATTGGGAGAATAGGGTAAAAATGCTTTTTTGGAAAAGGGATATTCTCACAAGGGGGGGGTATTGGGAGAATAGGGTAAAAATGCTTTTTGGAAAAGGGATATTCTCACAAGGGGGGTATTGGGAGAATAGGGTAAAAATGCTTTAGTGGAAAAGGGATATTCTCACAAGGGGGGGTATTGGGAGAATAGGGTAAAAATGCTTTTTTGGAATAGGGATATTCTCACAAGGGGGGGGTATTGGGAGAATAGGGTAAAAATGCTTTAGAGGAATAGGGATATTCTCACAAGGGGGGGGGTATTGGGAGAATAGGGTAAAAATGCTTTTTTGGAAAAGGGATATTCTCACAAGGGGTGGGTATTGGGAGAATAGGGTAAAAATGCTTTAGAGGAATAGGGATATTCTCACAAGGGGGGGTATTGGGAGAATAGGGTAAAAATGCTTTAGAGGAATAGGGATATTCTCACAAGGGGGGTATTGGGAGAATAGGGTAAAAATGCTTTAGAGGAATAGGGATATTCTCACAAGGGGGGGTATTGGGAGAATAGGGTAAAAATGCTTTTTTGGAAAAGGGTTATTCTCACAAGGGGGGGGTATTGGGAGAATAGGGTAAAAATGCTTTTTGGAAAAGGGATATTCTCACAATGGGGGGGTATTGGGAGAATAGGGTAAAAATGCTTTTTTGGAATAGTGATATTCTTACAAGGGGGGGTATTGGGAGAATAGGGTAAAAATGCTTTAGAGGAATAGGGATATTCTCACAAGGGGGGTATTGGGAGAATAGGGTAAAAATGCTTTAGAGGAATAGGGATATTCTCACAAGGGGGGGTATTGGGAGAATAGGGTAAAAATGCTTTTTTGGAAAAGGGTTATTCTCACAAGGGGGGGGTATTGGGAGAATAGGGTAAAAATGCTTTTTGGAAAAGGGATATTCTCACAAGGGGGGGTATTGGGAGAATAGGGTAAAAATGCTTTTTTGGAAAAGGGATATTCTCACAAGGGGGGGTATTGGGAGAATAGGGTAAAAATGCTTTTTGGAAAAGGGATATTCTCACAAGGGGGGGGTATTGGGAGAATAGGGTAAAAATGCTTTTTTGGAAAAGGGATATTCTCACAAGGGGGGGGTATTGGGAGAATAGGGTAAAAATGCTTTTTGGAAAAGGGATATTCTCACAAGGGGGGTATTGGGAGAATAGGGTAAAAATGCTTTAGTGGAAAAGGGATATTCTCACAAGGGGGGGTATTGGGAGAATAGGGTAAAAATGCTTTTTTGGAATAGGGATATTCTCACAAGGGGGGGGTATTGGGAGAATAGGGTAAAAATGCTTTAGAGGAATAGGGATATTCTCACAAGGGGGGGGGTATTGGGAGAATAGGGTAAAAATGTTTTTTTGGAAAAGGGATATTCTCACAAGGGGTGGGTATTGGGAGAATAGGGTAAAAATGCTTTAGAGGAATAGGGATATTCTCACAAGGGGGGGTATTGGGAGAATAGGGTAAAAATGCTTTAGAGGAATAGGGATATTCTCACAAGGGGGGTATTGGGAGAATAGGGTAAAAATGCTTTAGAGGAATAGGGATATTCTCACAAGGGGGGGTATTGGGAGAATAGGGTAAAAATGCTTTTTTGGAAAAGGGTTATTCTCACAAGGGGGGGGTATTGGGAGAATAGGGTAAAAATGCTTTTTGGAAAAGGGATATTCTCACAAGGGGGGTATTGGGAGAATAGGGTAAAAATGCTTTAGTGGAAAAGGGATATTCTCACAAGGGGGGGTATTGGGAGAATAGGGTAAAAATGCTTTTTTGGAATAGGGATATTCTCACAAGGGGGGGTATTGGGAGAATAGGGTAAAAATGCTTTAGAGGAATAGGGATATTCTCACAAGGGGGGGTATTGGGAGAATAGGGTAAAAATGCTTTTTTGGAAAAGGGATATTCTCACAAGGGGTGGGTATTGGGAGAATAGGGTAAAAATGCTTTAGAGGAATAGGGATATTCTCACAAGGGGGGGTATTGGGAGAATAGGGTAAAAATGCTTTAGAGGAATAGGGATATTCTCACAAGGGGGGTATTGGGAGAATAGGGTAAAAATGCTTTAGAGGAATAGGGATATTCTCACAAGGGGGGGTATTGGGAGAATAGGGTAAAAATGCTTTTTTGGAAAAGGGTTATTCTCACAAGGGGGGGGTATTGGGAGAATAGGGTAAAAATGCTTTTTGGAAAAGGGATATTCTCACAATGGGGGGGTATTGGGAGAATAGGGTAAAAATGCTTTTTTGGAATAGTGATATTCTTACAAGGGGGGGTATTGGGAGAATAGGGTAAAAATGCTTTAGAGGAATAGGGATATTCTCAAAAGGGGGGGTATTGGGAGAATAGGGTAAAAATGCTTTAGAGGAATAGGGATATTCTCACAAGGGGGGGGTATTGGGAGAATAGGAAAAAAATGCTTTTTTGGAAAAGGGATATTCTCACAAGGGGGGGTATTGGGAGAATAGGGCAAAAATGCTTTTTTGGAAAAGGGATATTCTCACAAGGGGGGGTATTGGGAGAATAGGGTAAAAATGCTTTAGAGGAATAGGGATATTCTCACAAGGGGGGGTATTGGGAGAATAGGGTAAAAATGCTTTTTGGAAAAGGGATATTCTCACAAGGGGGGGGTATTGGGAGAATAGGGTAAAAATGCTTTAGAGGAATAGGGATATTCTCACAAGGGGGGTATTGGGAGAATAGGGTAAAAATGCTTTAGAGGAATAGGGATATTCTCACAAGGGGGGGTATTGGGAGAATAGGGTAAAAATGCTTTAGAGGAATAGGGATATTCTCACAAGGGGGGGTATTGGGAGAATAGGGTAAAAATGCTTTTTTGGAAAAGGGATATTCTCACAAGGGGGGGTATTGGGAGAATAGGGTAAAAATGCTTTTTGGAAAAGGGATATTCTCACAAGGAGGGGTATTGGGAGAATAGGGTAAAAATGCTTTTTTGGAAAAGGGATATTCTCACAAGGGGGGGTATTGGGAGAATAGGGTAAAAATGCTTTTTTGGAATAGGGATATTCTCACAAGGGCGGGTATTGGGAGAATAGGGTAAAAATGCTTTAGAGGAATAGGGATATTCTCACAAGGGGGGGTATTGGGAGAATAGGGTAAAAATGCTTTAGAGGAATAGGGATATTCTCACAAGGGGGAGGTATTGGGAGAATAGGGTAAAAATGCTTTTTTGGAAAAGGGATATTCTCACAAGGGGGGGTATTGCGAGAATAGGGCAAAAATGCTTTTTTGGAAAAGGGATATTCTCACAAGGGGGGGGGTATTGGGAGAATAGGGTAAAAATGCTTTAGAGGAATAGGGATATTCTCACAAGGGGGGGTATTGGGAGAATAGGGTAAAAATGCTTTAGAGGAATGGGGATATTCTCACAAGGGGGGGGTATTGGGAGAATAGGGTAAAAATGCTTTAGAGGAATAGGGATATTCTCACAAGGGGGGGGGTATTGGGAGAATAGGGTAAAAATGCTTTTTTGGAAAAGGGATATTCTCACAAGGGGGGGTATTGGGAGAATAGGGTAAAAATGCTTTTTTGGAAAAGGGATATTCTCACAAGGGGGGGGGGTATTGGGAGAATACGGTAAAAATGCTTTTTTGGAAAAGGGATATTCTCACAAGGGGGGTATTGGGAGAATAGGGCAAAAATGCTTTTTTGGAAAAGGGATATTCTCACAAGGGGGGGTATTGGGAGAATAGGGTAAAAATGCTTTTTTGGAAAAGGGATATTCTCACAAGGGGGGGTATTGGGAGAATAGGGTAAAAATGCTTTAGAGGAATAGGGATATTCTCACAAGGGGGGGTATTGGGAGAATAGGGTAAAAATGCTTTAGAGGAATGGGGATATTCTCACAAGGGGGGGGTATTGGGAGAATAGGGTAAAAATGCTTTTTTGGAAAAGGGATATTCTCACAAGGGGGGGGTATTGGGAGAATAGGGTAAAAATGCTTTTTGGAAAAGGGATATTCTCACAAGGGGGGGAGGGTATTGGGAGAATAGGGTAAAAATGCTTTTTTGGAAAAGGGATATTCTCACAAGGGGGGGGTATTGGGAGAATAGGGTAAAAATGCTTTTTTGGAATAGGGATATTCTCACAAGGGGGGGTATTGGGAGAATAGGGTAAAAATGCTTTAGAGGAATAGGGATATTCTCACAAGGGGGGGGTATTGGGAGAATAGGGTAAAAATGCTTTTTGGAAAAGGGATATTCTCACAAGGGGGGGGTATTGGGAGAATAGGGTAAAAATGCTTTTTTGGAAAGAGTATATTCTCACAAGGGGGGGGGGTATTGGGAGAATGGGGCAAAAATGCTTTTTTGGAAAAGGGATATTCTCACAAGGGGGGGTATTGGGAGAATAGGGTAAAAATGCTTTAGAGGAATAGGGATATTCTCACAAGGGGGGGTATTGGGAGAATAGGGTAAAAATGCTTTTTTGGAATATGGATATTCTCACAAGGGGGGGTATTGGGAGAATAGGGTAAAAATGCTTTAGAGGAAAAGGGATATTCTCACAAGGGGGGGTATTGGGAGAATAGGGTAAAAATGCTTTTTTGGAAAAGGGATATTCTCACAAGGGGGGGGTATTGGGAGAATAGGGTAAAAATGCTTTAAAGGAATAGGGATATTCTCACAAGGGGGGGTATTGGGAGAATAGGGTAAAAATGCTTTAGAGGAATAGGGATATTCTCACAAGGGGGGTATTGGGAGAATAGGGTAAAAATGCTTTAGAGGAATAGGGATATTCTCACAAGGGGGGGTATTGGGAGAATAGGGTAAAAATGCTTTTTTGGAAAAGGGATATTCTCACAAGGGGGGTATTGGGAGAATAGGGCAAAAATGCTTTTTTGGAAAAGGGATATTCTCACAAGGGGGGGTATTGGGAGAATAGGGTAAAAATGCTTTAGAGGAATAGGGATATTCTCACAAGGGGGGGTATTGGGAGAATAGGGTAAAAATGCTTTAGAGGAATAGGGATATTCTCACAAGAGGGGGTATTGGGAGAATAGGGTAAAAATGCTTTAGAGGAATAGGGATATTCTCACAAGGGGGGGTATTGGGAGAATAGGGTAAAAATGCTTTAGAGGAATAGGGATATTCTCACAAGGGGGGGTATTGGGAGAATAGGGTAAAAATGCTTTTTTGGAAAAGGGATATTCTCACAAGGGGGGGTATTGGGAGAATAGGGTAAAAATGCTTTTTGGAAAAGGGATATTCTCACAAGGGGGGGGGGTATTGGGAGAATAGGGCAAAAATGCTTTTTTGGAAAAGGGATATTCTCACAAGGGGGGGGTATTGGGAGAATAGGGTAAAAATGCTTTAGAGGAATAAGGATATTCTCACAAGGGGGGGTATTGGGAGAATAGGGTAAAAATGCTTTAGAGGAATAGGGATATTCTCACAAGGGGGTGGTATTGGGAGAATAGGGTAAAAATGCTTTAGAGGAATAGGGATATTCTCACAAGGGAGGGTATTGGGAGAATAGGGTAAAAATGCTTTTTTGGAAAAGGGATATTCTCACAAGGGGGGGGTATTGGGAGAATAGGGTAAAAATGCTTTTTTGGAAAAGGGATATTCTCACAAGGGGGGGGGGGTATTGGGAGAATAGGGCAAAAATGCTTTTTTGGAAAAGGGATATTCTCACAAGGGGGTGTATTGGGAGAATAGGGTAAAAATGCTTTAGAGGAATAGGGATATTCTCACAAGAGGGGGTATTGGGAGAATAGGGTAAAAATGCTTTAGAGGAATAGGGATATTCTCACAAGGGGGGGTATTGGGAGAATAGGGTAAAAATGCTTTAGAGGAATAGGGATATTCTCACAAGGGGGGGTATTGGGAGAATAGGGTAAAAATGCTTTAGAGGAATAGGGATATTCTCACAAGGGGGGGGTATTGGGAGAATAGGGTAAAAATGCTTTTTTGGAAAAGGGATATTCTCACAAGGGGGGGTATTGGGAGAATAGGGTAAAAATGCTTTTTGGAAAAGGGATATTCTCACAAGGGGGGGGGGGGTATTGGGAGAATAGGGCAAAAATGCTTTTTTGGAAAAGGGATATTCTCACAAGGGGGGGGTATTGGGAGAATAGGGTAAAAATGCTTTAGAGGAATAGGGATATTCTCACAAGGGGGGGTATTGGGAGAATAGGGTAAAAATGCTTTAGAGGAATAGGGATATTCTCACAAGGGGGGGTATTGGGAGAATAGGGTAAAAATGCTTTAGAGGAATAGGGATATTCTCACAAGGGGGGGTATTGGGAGAATAGGGTAAAAATGCTTTTTTGGAAAAGGGATATTCTCACAAGGGGGGGTATTGGGAGAATAGGGTAAAAATGCTTTTTTGGAAAAGGGATATTCTCACAAGGGGGGGGGGGTATTGGGAGAATAGGGCAAAAATGCTTTTTTGGAAAAGGGATACTCTCACAAGGGGGGGTATTGGGAGAATAGGGTAAAAATGCTTTAGAGGAATAGGGATATTCTCACAAGAGGGGGTATTGGGAGAATAGGGTAAAAATGCTTTAGAGGAATAGGGATATTCTCACAAGGGGGGGTATTGGGAGAATAGGGTAAAAATGCTTTAGAGGAATAGGGATATTCTCACAAGGGGGGGGTATTGGGAGAATAGGGTTAAAATGCTTTTTTGGAAAAGGGATATTCTCACAAGGGGGGGGTATTGGGAGAATAGGTTAAAAATGCTTTAGAGGAATAGGGATATTCTCACAAGGGGGGGTATTGGGAGATTGGGGTAAAAATGCTTTAGAGGAATAGGGATATTCTCACAAAGGGGGTATTGGGAGAATAGGGTAAAAATGCTTTAGAGGAATAGGGATATTCTCACAAGGGGGGGGTATTGGGAGAATAGGGTAAAAATGCTTTTTTGGAAAAGGGATATTCTCACAAGGGGGGGGTATTGGGAGAATAGGGTAAAAATGCTTTTTTGGAAAAGGGATATTCTCACAAGGGGGGGGGGGGGTATTGGGAGAATAGGGTAAAAATGCTTTTTGGAAAGGGGATATTCTCACAAGGGGGGGGTATTGGGAGAATAGGGTAAAAATGCTTTTTTGGAAAAGGGATATTCTCACAAGGGGGGGGTATTGGGAGAATAGGGCAAGAATGCTTTTTTGGAAAAGGGATATTCTCACAAGGGGGGGGGTATTGGGAGAATAGGGTAAAAATGCTTTAGAGGAATAGGGATATTCTCACAAGGGGGGGTATTGGGAGAATAGGGTAAAAATGCTTTAGAGGAATAGGGATATTCTCACAAGGGGGGGTATTGGGAGAATAGGTTAAAAATGCTTTAGAGGAAAAGGGATATTCTCACAAGGGGGGGGTATTGGGAGAATAGGGCAAAAATGTTTTTTTGGAAATGGGATATTCTCACAAGGGGCGGGTATTGGGAGAATAGGGTAAAAATGCTTTAGAGGAATAGGGATATTCTCACAAGGGGGGGGTATTGGGAGTATAGGGTAAAAATGCTTTTTTGGAAAAGGGATATTCTCACAAGGGGGGGGTATTGGGAGAATAGGGCAAAAATGCTTTTTTGGAAAAGGGATATTCTCACAAGGGGGGGGAGGTATTGGGAGAATAGGGTAAAAATGCTTTTTTGGAATAGGGATATTCTCACAAGGGGGGGTATTGGGAGAATAGGGTAAAAATGCTTTAGAAGAATAGGGATATTCTCACAAGGGGGGGTATTGGGAGAATAGGGTAAAAATGCTTTAGAGGAAAAGGGATATTCTCACAAGGGGGGGGTATTGGGAGAATAGGGCAAAAATGCTTTTTTGGAAAAGGGATATTCTCACAAGGGGGGGGTATTGGGAGAATAGGGTAAAAATGCTTTAGAGGAATAGGGATATTCTCACAAGGGGGGTATTGGGAGAATAGGGTAAAAATACTTTAGAGGAATAGGGATATTCTCACAAGGGGGGGTATTGGGAGAATAGGGTAAAAATGCTTTAGAGGAATAGGGATATTCTCACAAGGGGGGGGTATTGGGAGAATACGGTAAAAATGCTTTTTTGGAAAAGGGATATTCTCACAAGGGGGGGGTATTGGGAGAATAGGGTAAAAATGCTTTTTGGAAAAGGGATATTCTCCCAAGGGGGGGGTATTGGGAGAATAGGGTAAAAATGCTTTTTTGGAAAAGGGATATTCTCACAAGGGGGGGTATTGGGAGAATAGGGCAAAAATGCTTTTTTGGAAAAGGGATATTCTCACAAGGGAGGGTATTGGGAGAATAGGGTAAAAATGCTTTAGAGGAATAGGGATATTCTCACAAGGGGGGGTATTGGGAGAATAGGGTGAAAATGCTTTAGAGGAATAGGGATATTCTCACAAGGGGGGGTATTGGGAGAATAGGGTAAAAATGCTTTTTTGGAAAAGGGATATTCTCACAAGGGGGGGTATTGGGAGAATAGGGTAAAAATGCTTTTTTGGAAAAGGGATATTCTCACAAGGGGGGGGTATTGGGAGAATAGGGTAAAAATGCTTTAGAGGAATAGGGATATTCTCACAAGGGGGGGTATTGGGAGAATAGGGTAAAAATGCTTTAGAGGAAAAGGGATATTCTCACAAGGGGGGGTATTGGGAGAATAGGGCAAAAATGCTTTTTTGGAAAAGGGATATTCTCACAAGGGGGGGGTATTGGGAGAATAGGGTAAAAATGCTTTAGAGGAATAGGGATATTCTCACAAGGGGGGGTATTGGGAGAATAGGGTAAAAATGCTTTAGAGGAATAGGGATATTCTCACAAGGGGGGGTATTGGGAGAATAGGGTAAAAATGCTTTAGAGGAATAGGGATATTCTCACAAGGGGGGGTATTGGGAGAATAGGGTAAAAATGCTTTTTGGAAAAGGGATATTCTCACAAGGGGGGGGTATTGGGAGAATAGAGTAAAAATGCTTTTTTGGAAAAGGGATATTCTCACAAGGGGGGGTATTGGGAGAATAGGGTAAAAATGCTTTAGAGGAATAGGGATATTCTCACGAGGGGGGGTATTGGGAGAATAGGGTAAAAATGCTTTTTTGGAAAAGGGATATTCTCACAAGGGGGGGTATTGGGAGAATAGGGTAAAAATGCTTTTTTGGAAAAGGGATATTCTCACAAGGGGGGGTATTGGGAGAATAGGGTAAAAATGCTTTAGAGGAATAGGGATATTCTCACAAGGGGGGGTATTGGGAGAATAGGGTAAAAATGCTTTAGAGGAAAAGGGATATTCTCACAAGGGGGGGTATTGGGAGAATAGGGCAAAAATGCTTTTTTGGAAAAGGGATATTCTCACAAGGGGGGGGTATTGGGAGAATAGGGTAAAAATGCTTTAGAGGAATAGGGATATTCTCACAAGGGGGGGTATTGGGAGAATAGGGTAAAAATGCTTTTTTGGAAAAGGGATATTCTCACAAGGGGGGGTATTGGGAGAATAGGGCAAAAATGCTTTTTTGGAAAAGGGATATTCTCACAAGGGGGGGTATTGGGAGAATAGGGTAAAAATGCTTTAGAGGAATAGGGATATTCTCACAAGGGGGGGTATTGGGAGAATAGGGTAAAAATGCTTTTTTGGAAAAGGGATATTCTCACAAGGGGGGGTATTGGGAGAATAGGGCAAAAATGCTTGTTTGGAAAAGGGATATTCTCACAAGGGGGGGGTATTGGGAGAATAGGGTAAAAATGCTTTTTTGGAATAGGGATATTCTCACAAGGGGGGGTATTGGGAGAATAGGGTAAAAATGCTTTAGAAGAATAGGGATATTCTCACAAGGGGGGGTATTGGGAGAATAGGGTAAAAATGCTTTAGAGGAAAAGGGATATTCTCACAAGGGGGGGTATTGGGAGAATAGGGCAAAAATGCTTTTTTGGAAAAGGGATATTCTCACAAGGGGGGGGGGTATTGGGAGAATAGGGTAAAAATGCTTTAGAGGAATAGGGATATTCTCACAAGGGGGGGTATTGGGAGAATAGGGTAAAAATGCTTTAGAGGAATAGGGATATTCTCACAAGGGGGGGTATTGGGAGAATAGGGTAAAAATGCTTTTTTGGAAAAGGGTTATTCTCACAAGGGGGGGTATTGGGAGAATAGGGTAAAAATGCTTTAGAGGAATAGGGATATTCTCACAAGGGGGGTATTGGGAGAATAGGGCAAAAATGCTTTAGAGGAAAAGGGATATTCTCACAAGGGGGGGTATTGGGAGAATAGGGCAAAAATGCTTTTTTGGAAAAGGGATATTCTCACAAGGGGGGGGTATTGGGAGAATAGGGTAAAAATGCTTTAGAGGAATAGGGATATTCTCACAAGGGGGGGTATTGGGAGAATAGGGTAAAAATGCTTTAGAGGAATAGGGATATTCTCACAAGGGGGGGTATTGGGAGAATAGGGTAAAAATGCTTTTTTGGAAAAGGGATATTCTCACAAGGGGGGGGTATTGGGAGAATAGGGTAAAAATGCTTTAGAGGAATAGGGATATTCTCACAAGGGGGGGTATTGGGAGAATAGGGTAAAAATGCTTTAGAGGAAAAGGGATATTCTCACAAGGGGGGGTATTGGGAGAATAGGGCAAAAATGCTTTTTTGGAAAAGGGATATTCTCACAAAGGGGGGGTATTGTGAGAATAGTGTAAAAATGCTTTAGAGGAATAGGGATATTCTCACAAGGGGGGGTATTGGGAGAATAGGGTAAAAATGCTTTTTTGGAAAAGGGATATTCTCACAAGGGGGGGTATTGGGAGAATAGGGCAAAAATGCTTTTTTGGAAAAGGGATATTCTCACAAGGGGGGGTATTGGGAGAATAGGGTAAAAATGCTTTAGAGGAATAGGGATATTCTCACAAGGGGGGGTATTGGGAGAATAGGGTAAAAATGCTTTTTTGGAAAAGGGATATTCTCACAAGGGGGGGGTATTGGGAGAATAGGGCAAAAATGCTTTTTTGGAAAAGGGATATTCTCACAAGGGGGGGGTATCGGGAGAATAGGGTAAAAATGCTTTTTTGGAATAGGGATATTCTCACAAAGGGGGGTATTGGGAGAATAGGGTAAAAATGCTTTAGAAGAATAGGGATATTCTCACAAGGGGGGGTATTGGGAGAATAGGGTAAAAATGCTTTAGAGGAAAAGGGATATTCTCACAAGGGGGGGGGGTATTGGGAGAATAGGGCAAAAATGCTTTTTTGGAAAAGGGATATTTTCACAAGGGGGGGGGTATTGGGAGAATAGGGTAAAAATGCTTTAGAGGAATAGGGATATTCTCACAAGGGAGGGTATTGGGAGAATAGGGTAAAAATGCTTTAGAGGAATAGGGATATTCTCACAAGGGGGGGGTATTGGGAGAATAGGGTAAAAATGCTTTAGAGGAATAGGGATATTCTCACAAAGGGGGGGGGTATTGGGAGAATAGGGTAAAAATGCTTTTTGGAAAAGGGATATTCTCACAAGGGGGGGGTATCAGGAGAATAGGGTAAAAATGCTTTTTTGGAAAAGGGATATTCTCACAAGGGGGGGGTATTGGGAGAATAGGGCAAAAATGCTTTTTTGGAAAAGGGATATTCTCACAAGGGGGGGTATTGGGAGAATAGGGTAAAAATGCTTTAGAGGAATAGGGATATTCTCACAAGGGGGGGTATTGGGAGAATAGGGTAAAAATGCTTTAGAGGAATAGGGATATTCTCACAAGGGGGGGTATTGGGAGAATAGGGTAAAAATGCTTTAGAGGAAAAGGGATATTCTCACAAGGGGGGGGGGTATTGGGAGAATAGGGCGAAAATGCTTTTTTGGAAAAGGGATATTCTCACAAGGGGGGGGTATTGGGAGAATAGGGTAAAAATGCTTTAGAGGAATAGGGATATTCTCACAAGGGTATTGGGAGTATAGGGTAAAAATGCTTTAGAGGAATAGGGATATTCTCACAAGGGGGGGTATTGGGAGAATAGGGTAAAAATGCTTTAGAGGAACAGGGATATTCTCACAAGGGGGGGTATTGGGAGAATAGGGTAAAAATGCTTTTTTGGAAAAGGGATATTCTCACAAGGGGGGGGTATTGGGAGAATAGGGTAAAAATGCTTTTTGGAAAAGGGATATTCTCACAAGGGGGGGTTATTGGGAGAATAGGGTAAAAATGCTTTTTTGGAAAAGGGATATTCTCACAAGGGGGGGTATTGGGAGAATAGGGTAAAAATGCTTTTTGGAAAAGGGATATTGTCACAAGGGGGGGGGGTATTGGGAGAATAGGGCAAAAATGCTTTTTTGGAAAAGGGATATTCTCACAAGGGGGGGTATTGGGAGAATAGGGTAAAAATGCATAAGAGGAATAGGGATATTCTCACAAGGGGGGGTATTGGGAGAATAGGGTAAAAATGCTTTTTGGAAAAGGGATATTCTCACAAGGGAGGGTATTGGGAGAATAGGGTAAAAATGCTTTAGTGGAAAAGGGATATTCTCAAAAAGGGGGGGGTATTGGGAGAATAGGGCAAAAATGCTTTTTTGGAAAAGGGATATTCTCACAAGGGGGGGGTATTGGGAGAATAGGGTAAAAATGCTTTTTGGAAAAGGGATATTCTCACAAGGGGGGGTATTGGGAGAATAGGGTAAAAATGCTTTTTTGGAAAAGGGATATTCTCACAAGGGGGGGTATTGGGAGAGTAGGGTAAAAATGCTTTAGAGGAATAGGGATATTCTCACAAGGGGGGGTATTGGGAGAATAGGGTAAAAATGCTTTAGAGGAATAGGGATATTCTCACAAGGGGGGGTATTGGGAGAATAGGGTAAAAATGCTTTTTTGGAATAGGGATATTCTCACAAGGGGGGGTATTGGGAGAATAGGGTAAAAATGCTTTTTTGGAAAAGTATATTCTCACAAGGGGGGGTATTGGGAGAATAGGGTAAAAATGCTTTTTGGAAAAGGGATATTCTCACAAGGGGGGGTATTGGGAGAATAGGGTAAAAATGCTTTTTTGGAAAAGGGATATTCTCACAAGGGGGGGGTATTGGGAGAATAGGGCAAAAATGCTTTTTTGGAAAAGGGATATTCTCACAAGGGGGTGGTATTGGGAGAATAGGGTAAAAATGCTTTAGAGGAATAGGGATATTCTCACAAGGGGGGGTATTGGGAGAATAGGGTAAAAATGCTTTATAGGAATAGGGATATTCTCACAAGGAGGGGTATTGGGAGAATAGGGTAAAAATGCTTTAGAGGAATAGGGATATTCTCACAAGGGGGGGTATTGCGAGAATAGGGTAAAAAAGCTTTTTTGGAAAAGGGATATTCTCACAAGGGGGGGGGTATTGGGAGAATAGGGTAAAAATGCTTTTTGGAAAAGGGAAATTCTCACAAGGGGGGGGGGGTAGTGGGAGAATAGGGTAAAAATGCTTTAGTGGAAAAGGGATATTCTCAAAAAGGGGGGGTATTGGGAGAATATGGCAAAAATGCTTTTTTGGAAAAGGGATATTCTCACAAGGGGGGGTATTGGGAGAATAGGGTAAAAATGCTTTAGAGGAATAGGGATATTCTCACAAGGGGGGGTATTGGGAGAATAGGGTAAAAATGCTTTAGAGGAAAAGGGATATTCTCACAAGGAGGGGTATTGGGAGAATTGGGTAAAAATGCTTTTTTGGAAAAGGGATATTCTCACAAGGGGGGTATTGGGAGAATAGGGTCAAAATGCTTTAGTGGAAAAGGGATATTCTCACAAGGGGGGTATTGAGAGAATAGGGTCAAAATGCTTTAGTGGAAAAGGGATATTCTCACAAGTGGGGGTATTGGGAGAATAGGGTAAAAATGCTTTAGAGGAATAGGGATATTCTCACAAGGGGGGGTATTGGGAGAATAGGGTAAAAATGCTTTAGAGGAATAGGGATATTCTCACAAGGGGGGGTTGGGTATTGGGAGAATAGGGTAAAAATGCTTTAGTGGAAAAGGGATATTCTCACAAGGGGGGGGGGGTATTGGGAGAATAGGGTAAGAATGCTTTTTTGGAAAAGGGATATTCTCACAAGGGGGGTGTTGGGAGAATAGGGTAAAAATGCTTTAGAGGAAAAGGGATATTCTCACAAGGGGGGGTATTGGGAGAATAGGGTAAAAATGCTTTAGTGGAAAATGGATATTCTCACAAGGGGGGTATTGGGAGAATAGGGTAAAAATGCTTTAGAGGAATAGGGATATTCTCACAGGGGGGGTTTTGGAAGAATAGGGTAAAAATGCTTTAGAAGAAAAGGGATATTCTCACAAGGGTGGGGGGGTATTGGGAGAAAAGGGTAAAAATGCTTTAGTGGAAAAGGGATATTCTCCCAAAAGGGTGGGGGGTATTGGGAGAATAGGGTAAGAATGCTTTAGAGGAAAAGTGATATTCTCACAAGGGGAGGGGGGTATTGGGGGAATAGGGTAAAAATGCTTTTTTGGAAAAGGGATATTTTCACAAGGGGGGTATTGGGAGAATAGGGTAAAAATGCTTTAGTGGAAAAGGGATATTCTCACAAGGGGGGGGGGGTATTGGGAGAATAGGGTAAAAATGCTTTTTTGGAAAAGGGATTTTCTCACAAGGGGGGGTATTGGGAGAATAGGGTAAAAATGCTTTAGTGGAAAAGGGATATTCTCACAAGGGAGGGGGGTATTGGGAGAATAGGGTAAAAATGCTTTAGAGGAATAGGGATATTCTCACAAGGGGGGGGGGGTATTGGGAGAATAGGGTAAAAATGCTTTAGAGGAAAAGGGATATTCTCAAAAGGAGGGGTATTGGGAGAATTGGGTAAAAATGCTTTTTTGGAAAAGGGATATTCTCACAAGGGGGGTATTGGGAGAATAGGGTAAAAATGCTTTAGAGGAATAGGGATATTCTCACAAGGGGGGTATTGGAAGAATAGGGTAAAAATGCTTTAGAAGAAAAGGGATATTCTCACAAGGGGGGGGGGGTATTGGGAGAAAAGGGTAAAAATGCTTTAGTGGAAAAGGGATATTCTCCCAAGGGGGTGGGGGGTATTGGGAGAATAGGGTAAGAATGCTTTAGAGGAATAGGGATATTCTCACAAGGGGGGTATTGGGAGAATAGGGTAAAAATGCTTTAGTGGAAAAGGGATATTCTCACAAGGGAGGGGGGTATTGGGAGAATAGGGTAAAAATGCTTTAGAGGAATAGGGATATTCTCACAAGGGGGGGGGTATTGGGAGAATAGGGTAAAAATGCTTTAGAGGAAAAGGGATATTCTCACAAGGAGGGGTATTGGGAGAATTGGGTAAAAATGCTTTTTTGGAAAGGGGATATTCTCACAAGGGGGTATTGGGAGCATAGGGTCAAAATGCTTTAGTGGAAAAGGGATATTCTCACAAGGGGGGTATTGGGAGAATAGGGTCAAAATGCTTTAGTGGAAAAGGGATATTCTCACAAGTGGGGGTATTGGGAGAATAGGGTAAAAATGCTTTAGAGGAATAGGGATATTCTCACAAGGGGGGGTATTGGGAGAATAGGGTAAAAATGCTTTAGAGGAATAGGGATATTCTCACAAGGGGGGGTTGGGTATTGGGAGAATAGGGTAAAAATGCTTTAGAGGAATTGGGATATTCTCACAAGGGGGGGTATTGGGAGAATAGGGTAAAAATGCTTTAGAGGAATAGGGATATTCTCACAAGGGGGTATTGGGAGAATAGGGTAAAAATGCTTTAGTGGAAAAGGGATATTCTCACAAGGGGGGTATTGGGAGAATAGGGTAAAAATGCTTTTTGGAAAAGGGATATTCTCACAAGGGAGGGGGGTATTGGGAGAATAGGGTAAAAATGCTTTAGAGGAATAGGGAAATTCTCACAAGGGGGGGGGGGGGGTATTGGGAGAATAGGGGAAAAATGCTTTAGAGGAAAAGGGATATTCTCACAAGGAGGGGTATTGGGAGAATTGGGTAAAAATGCTTTTTTGGAAAAGGGATATTCTCACAAGGGGGGTATTGGGAGAATAGGGTCAAAATGCTTTAGTGGAAAAGGGATATTCTCACAAGGGGGGTATTGGGAGAATAGGGTCAAAATGCTTTAGTGGAAAAGGGATATTCTCACAAGTGGGGGTATTGGGAGAATAGGGTAAAAATGCTTTAGAGGAATAGGGATATTCTCACAAGGGGGGGTATTGGGAGAATAGGGTAAAAATGCTTTAGAGGAATAGGGATATTCTCACAAGGGGGGGTTGGGTATTGGGAGAATAGGGTAAAAATGCTTTAGTGGGAAAGGGATATTCTCACAAGGGTGGGGGGGGGTATTGGGAGAATAGGGAAAAAATGCTTTAGCGGAAAAGGGATATTCTCACAAGGGGGGGTATTGGGAGAATAGGGTAAAAATGCTTTTTTGGAAAAGGGATATTCTCACAAGGGGGGGTGTTGGGAGAATAGGGTAAAAATGCTTTAGAGGAAAAGGGATATTCTCACAAGGGGGGTATTGGGAGAATAGGGTAAAAATGCTTTAGTGGAAAAGGGATATTCTCACAAGGGGGGGGGGGTATTGGGAGAAAAGGGTAAAAATGCTTTAGTGGAAAAGGGATATTCTCCCAAGGGGGTGGGGGGTATTGGGAGAATAGGGTAAGAATGCTTTTTTGGAAAAGGGATATTCTCACAAGGGGGGGTGTTGGGAGAATAGGGTAAAAATGCTTTAGAGGAAAAGGGATATTCTCACAAGGGGGGGTATTGGGAGAATAGGGTAAAAATGCTTTAGTGGAAAATGGATATTCTCACAAGGGGGGTATTGGGAGAATAGGGTAAAAATGCTTTAGAGGAATAGGGATATTCTCACAAGGGGGGTATTGGAAGAATAGGGTAAAAATGCTTTAGAAGAAAAGGGATATTCTCACAAGGGGGGGGGGGGTATTGGGAGAAAAGGGTAAAAATGCTTTAGTGGAAAAGGGATATTCTCCCAAGGGGGTGGGGGGTATTGGGAGAATAGGGTAAGAATGCTTTAGAGGAAAAGTGATATTCTCACAAGGGGAGGGGGGTATTGGGGGAATAGGGTAAAAATGCTTTTTTGGAAAAGGGATATTCTCACAAGGGGGGTATTGGGAGAATAGGGTAAAAATGCTTTAGTGGGAAAGGGATATTCTCACAAGGGGGGGGTATTGGGAGAATAGGGTAAAAATGCTTTTTTGGAAAAGGGATTTTCTCACAAGGGGGGGTATTGGGAGAATAGGGTAAAAATGCTTTTTTGGAAAAGGGATATTCTCACAAGGAGGAGGGGGGTATTGGGAGAATAGGGTAAAAATGCTTTAGTGGAAAAGGGATATTCTCACAAGGGGGGGTATTGGGAGAATTGGGTAAAAACGCTTTTTTGGAAAAGGGATATTCTCACAAGGGGGAGGGGTATTGGGAGAATAGGGTAAAAATGCTTTAGTGGAAAAGGGATATTCTCACAAGAGGGGGGGTATTGGGAGAATAGGGTAAAAATGCTTTAGTGGAAAAGGGATATTCTCAAAAAGGGCGGGTATTGGGAGAATAGGGTAAAAATGCTTTAGAGGAATAGGGGTATTCTCACAAGGGGGGGTATTGGGAGAATAGGGTAAAAACGCTTTTTTGGAAAAGGGATATTCTCACAAGGGGGGGGGGGTATTGGGAGAATAGGGAAAAATGCTTTAGAGGAATAGGGATATTCTCACAAGGGGGGGTATTGGGAGAATAGGGTAAAAATGCTTTAGTGGAAAAGGGATATTCTCACAAGGGTGGGGTATTGGGAGAATAGGGTAAAAATGCTTTTTTGGAAAAGGGATATTTTCACAAGCGGGGGGTATTGCGAGAATAGGGTAAAAATGCTTTTTTGGAAAAGGGATATTCTCACAAGGGGGGGGGGGTATTGGGAGAATAGGGTAAAAATGCTCTAGTGGAAAAGGGATATTCTCACAAGGGGGGGTATTGGGAGAATAGGGTAAAAATGCTTTAGTGGAAAAGGGATATTCTCCCAAGGGGGGGGTATTGGGAGAATAGGGTTAAAAGGCTTTTTTGGAAAAGGGATATTCTCACAGGGGGGGGGGTATTGGGAGAATAGGGTAAAAATGCTTTAGAGGAATAGGGATATTCTCACAAGGGGGGGTATTGGGAGAATAGGGTAGAAATGCTTTAGTGGAAAAGGGATATTCTCACAAGGGGGGGTATTGGGAGAATAGATTAAAAATGCTTTATAGGAAAAGGGATAGTCTCACAAGGGGGGGTATTGGGAGAATAGGGTAAAAATCCTGGAGTGGAAAAGGGATATTCTCACAAGGGGGGGGGGGTATTGGGAGAATAGGGTAAAAATGCTTTTTTGGAAAAGGGATATTCTCACAAGGGGGGGGGGGTATTGGGTGAATAGGGTAAAAATGCTTTAGAGGAATAGGGATATTCTCACAAGGGGGGTATTGGAAGAATAGGGTAAAAATGCTTTCGAAGAAAAGGGATAGTCTCACAAGGGGGGGTATTGGGAGAATAGGGTAAAAATGCTGGAGTGGAAAAGGGATATTCTCACAAGGGGGGTATTGGGAGAATAGGGTAAAAATGCTCGAGTGGAAAAGGGATATTCTCACAAGGGGGGGTATTGGGAGAATAGGGTAAAAATGCTGGAGTGGAAAAGGGATATTCTCACAAGGGGGGTATTGGGAGAATAGGGTAAAAATGCTGGAGTGGAAAAGGGATATTCTCACAAGGGGGGTATTGGGAGAATAGGGTAAAAATGCTGGAGTGGAAAAGGGATAATCTCACAAGGAGGGGGTATTGGGAGAATAGGGTAAAAATGCTGGGGTGGAAAAAGGGTTTTTTTAACAAGGGGGGGTATTGGGAGAATAGGGCTAACATGCTGGAGTGGAAAAGGGATATTCTCACAAGGCGGGTATTGGGAGAATAGGGTAAAAATGCTTGAGTGGAAAAGGGATATTCTCACAAGGGGGGGTTATTGGGAGAATAGGGTAAAAATTATGGAGTGGAAAAGGGATATTCTCACAAGGAGGGGTATATGGAGAATAGGGTAAAAATGCTGGAGTGGAATAGGGATATTCTCACAAGGGGGGGGGGGGTATTGGGAGAATGGGGTAAAAATGCTGGAGTGGAAAAGGGATATTCTCACAAGGGGGGGTATTGGGAGAATAGGGTAAAAATGCTGCAGTGGAAAAGGGATATTATCACAAGGGGGAGTATTGGGAGAATAGGGGGAAAATGTTGCAGTTGAAAAGGGATATTCTCACAAGGGGGAGTATTGGGAGAAAATGGTGGAGTGGAAAAGGGATATTCTCACAAGGGGGGGTATTGGGAGAATAGGGTAAACATGCATGAGTGTAAAAGGGATATTCTCACAAGGGGGTATTGGGAGAATAGGGTGAAAATGCTGGAGTGGAAAAGGGATATTCTCACAAGGGGGAGTATTGGGAGAATAGGGTAGAAATGCTGCAGTGGAAAAGGGATATTCTTACAAGGGGGGGTATTGGGAGAATAGGGGGGAAATGGTGGAGTGGAATAGGAATATTCTCACAAGGGGGGGTATTGTTAGAAAAGGGTGAAAATGCTAGAGTGGAAAAGGGATATTCTCACAAGGGGGGAGTATTGGGAGAATAGGGTAAACATGCTGGAGTGAAAAAGGGATGTTCTCACAAGGGGGTATTGGGAGAATAGGATAAAAGTGCTGGAGTGGAAAAGGGATATTCTCACAAGGGGGGTATTGGGAGAATAGGGTAAAAATGCTGGAGTGGAAAAGGGTTATTCTCACAAGGGGGTGGGGGTGTTGGGAGAATAGGGTAAAAATGCTGGAGTGGAAAAGGGTTATTCGCACAGGGGGGGGGGGGTATTGGGAGAATAGGGTAAAAATGCTGGAGTGGAAAAGGGATATTCTCACAGGGGGGGGGTATTGGGAGAATAGGGTAAAAATGCTGGAGTGGAAAAGGGATATTCCCACAAGGGGGAGGGGTATTGGGAGAAAAGGGTAAAAATGCTGGAGTGGAAAAGGGATATTCTCACAAGGGGGGAGTATTAGGAGAAAAGGGTTAACATGCTGCAGAGGAAAAGGGATATTCTCACAAGGGGGGGGGTATTGGGAGAATAGGGCAAAAATGCTGCAGTGGAATAGGGATATTCTCACAAGGGGGGGTATTGGGAGAATAGGGTAAAAATGCTGGATTGGAAAAGGGATATTCTCAAAAGGGGGGGGGGTATTGTTAGAAAAGGGTGAAAATGCTGGAGTGGAAAAGGGATATTCTCACAAGGGGGGAGTATTAGGAGAATAGGGTAAAAATTCTGGAGTGCAAAAGGGATGTTCTCACAAGGGGGGAGTATTGTGAGAATAGGGTAAAAATGCTGGAGTGGAAAAGGGATATTCCCACAAGGGGGAGGGGTATTGGGAGAAAAGTGTAAAAATGCTGGAGTGGAAAAGGGATATTCTCCCAAGGGGGGGGGGGTATTGGGAGAATAGGGCAAAAATGCTGCAGTGGAATAGGGATATTCTCACAAGGGGGGTATTGGGCGAATAGGGTAAAAATGCTGGATTGGAAATGGGATATTCTCAAAAGGGGGGGGGGTATTGTTAGAAAAGGGTGAAAATGCTGGAGTGGAAAAGGGATATTCTCACAAGGGGGGAGTATTAGGAGAATAGGGTAAAAATGCTGGAGTGGAAAAGGGATGTTCTCACAAGGGGGGAGTATTGTGAGAATAGGGTAAAAATGCTGGAGTGGAAAAGGGATATTCCCACAAGGGGGAGGGGTATTGGGAGAAAAGTGTAAAAATGCTGGAGTGGAAAAGGGATATTCTCACAAGGGGGGAGTATTAGGAGAAAAGGGTAAAAATGCTGCAGAGGAAAAGGGATATTCTCACAAGGGGGGGGGGGGGGTATTGGGAGAATAGGGTAAAAATGCTGCAGTGGAAAATGGATATTCTTACAAGGGGGTATTGGGAGAATAGGGGGAAAATGGTGGAGTGGAATAGGGATATTCTCACAAGGGGGGGCATTGGGAGAATAGGGTAAAAATGCTGGAATGGAAGAGGGATATTCTCAAAAGGGGGGGTATTGTTAGAAAGGGGTGAAAATGCTGGAGTGGAAAAGGGATATTCTCACAAGGGGGGAGTATTAGGAGAAAAGGGTAAAAATGCTGGAGTGGAAAAGGGATATTCTCACAAGGGGGGGGGGGTATTGGGAGAATAGGGTAAAAATGCTGGAGTGGAAAAGGAATATTCTCACAAGGGTAGTATTGGGAGAATATGGTAAAAATGCTTTAGAGGAAAAGGGATATTCTCACAAGGGGGGTATTGGGAGAATAGAATAAAAATGCTTTAGTGGAAAAGGGATATTCTCGCAAGGGGGGGTATTGGGAGAATAGGGTAAAAATGCTTAAGTGGAAAAGGGATATTCTCACAAGGGGGGGTATTGGGAGACTAGGGTAAAAATGCTGGAGTGGAAAAGGGATATTCCCACAAAGGGGGGGGGGTATTGGGAGAATAGGGCAAAAATGCTTTAGCGGAAAAGGGATATTCTCACAAGGGGGGTATTGGGAGAATAGGGTAAAAATGCTTTAGAGGAAGAAGGATATTCTCACAAGGGGGGTTTTGGGAGAATAGGGTAAAAATGCTGGAGTGGAAAAGAGGTATTCTCACAAGGGGGGGTATTAGGAGAATAGGGTAAAAATGCTTTAGAGGAAAAGGGATATTCTCACAAGGGGGGGGTATTGGGAGAATAGGGTAAAAATGCTAGAGTGGAAAAGGGATATTTTCAAAAGGGGGGGGGGTATTGGGAGAATAGGGTAAAAACGCTTTAGTGGAAAAGGGATATTCTCACAAGGGGGGGTATTGGGAGAATAGGGTAAAAATGCTTTAGAGGAAAAGGGATATTCTCACAAGGGGGGTATTGGGAGAAATGCTTTAGTGGAAAAGGGATATTCTCAGTAGGGGGGGGGGTATTGGGAGAATAGGGTAAAAATGCTTTATTGGCAAAGGGATATTCTCACAAGGGGGATATATTGGGAGAATAGGGTAAAAATGCTTTAGTGGAAAAGGGTTATTCTCACAAGGGGGGGGGTATTGGGAGAATAGGGTAAAAATACTTTAGTGGAAAAGGGATATTCTCACAATGGGGGGTATTGGGAGAATAGGGTAAAAATGCTGGAGTGGAAAAGGCATATTCTCACAAGGGGGGGGGTATTGGGACAATAGGGTAAAAATGCTTTAGTGGAAAAGGGATATTCTCACAAGGGTGGTATTGGGAGAATAGGGTAAAAATGCTGGAGTGGAAAAGAGATATTCTCACAAGGGGGTATTGGGAGAATAGGGTAAAAATGCTGGAGTGGAAAAGGGATATTCTCACAAGGGGGTAGTGGGAGAATAGGGTAAAAATGCTGGAATGGAAAAGGGATATTCTCACAACGGAGTATTGGGAGAACAGGGTAAAAATGCTAGAGTGGAAAAGGGATATTTTCACAAGGGGGGAGTATTGGGAGAAAATGGTGGAGTGGAAAAGGGATATTATCACAAGGGGGGAGTATTGGGAGAATAGGGTAAAAATGTTGGAGTGGAAAAGGGATATTCTCACAAGGGGGGGCATTGGGAGAATAGGGTAAAAATGCTGGAGTGGAAAAGGGATATTCTCACAAGAGTTGGTATTGGGAGAATAGGGTAAAAATGCTGGAGTGGAAAAGGGATATTCTCACAAGGGGGGAGTATTGGGAGAATAGGGCGGTAAAAATGGTGGAGTAGAAACTGGATATTATCACAAGGGGGGAGTATTGGGAGAATAGGGCGGTAAAAATGGTGGAGTAGAAACTGGATATTATCACAAGGGGGGGTATTGGGAGACTAGGGCGGTGAAAATGGTGGAGTAGAAACTGGATATTATCACTAGGGGGAGTATTGGGAGAATAGGGCGGTAAAAATGGTGGAGTAGAAACTGGATATTATCACAAGGGGGTATTGGGAGAACAGGGCGGTGAAAATGGTGGAGTAGAAACTGGATATTATCACAAGGGGCGAGTATTGGGAGAATAGGGCGGTAAAAATGGTGGAATAGAAACTGGATATTATCACAAGGGGGAGTATTGGGAGAATAGGGCGGTAAAAATGGTGGAGTAGAAACCGGATATTATCACAAGGGGGGAGTATTGGGAGAATAGGGCGGTAAAAATTGTGGAGTAGAAACTGGATATTATCCAAGGGGGGAGTATTGGGAGAATAGGGCGGTAAAAATGGTGGAGTAGAAAATGGTTATTATCACAAGGGGGAGTATTGGGAGAATAGGGCGGTAAAAATGGTGGAGTAGAAACTGGATACTATCCCAAGGGGGGAGAATAGGGTAAAAACGGTGGAGTAGAAAATCGATATTATCACAAGGGGGGAGTATTGGGAGAATAGGGCTGTAAAAAATGGTGGAGTAGAAAATCACAAGGGGTGAGTAAAGGGAGAATAGGGTAACAGCGATCTGGGAGAAAATGGATATTTCCACAAGGGGGAGTAAAGCGAGAATAGAGTAGCAGGGATCCGGAAGAAAATTGATATTTCCACAAGGGGGGGAATAAAAAGGGAATAGAGTAGCAGGGATCCGGTAGAAAATGGATATTTTCACAAGAGGGGAGTAAATTAAAAATAGGGTAACAGGGTGATTGTGAGCTCAGTAGCGATTGGATCCTTTTTTATTAAATGTTATTAATACTTTTGAGTAGAATGGAGAGCTATTGCATGGAGCTTTTTAGCAATTTGAAAATTTTATTAAGAATTTTTATTTTTCAATTTTGTGGGATGGGCCTTTGGGCGGTCTTCTGCTCTATGGCACACGATGTTCTGCCAACTCACATCAACCTGCAGAGAATCGTCACAGAAGCCACTGCACGGGGCATCCAACTAGTCCTCGAGGCGAGCGCCAATGCCCATCACCGCATTTGGAGTAGCACCGATACGAACAAAAGGAGTGAGTCACTCTTTGGATTTATTGTAACGCATGACTTAGCCCTAGTAAACAAAGGATCAGGGGCGTGGCGAGCTTCATGAATTTGGGGGGGGGGGGGGTGATAAATGTTGAAAATTCCGACTTGATTAGAAAAATTTGCCGACTGTCCGACTTTACAATCAAATTTCTTGAATATGCCAACTTCGGCACGAAAATGCCGACTCGCTACAAAATTTTAGGGGGGTGTCACACCCCCAACACCCCCGCCTCGCTACGCCCCTGCAAAGGATCCTACTTTCATTACGGCAAGCCGTAGGGCAGTTCTGTATATTACTCTAACGAACAAAGGCAGGCATGTATCACAAGAGTGTTCGTTCTCCGATCATTTATATATAATGTTTGATGTGGCTTTTGACCCTCCCAAAAATTCAACCGTCATTAACAAAAAGAGGATGGATTGGGTCAAGTACCAATCAGTATTCGAGTCTGCACTAGAAGGTGGACCTACGAAGATTGAAGACATAGGCGGTCTAGAGGAAGCCGTTGGGGCCCTTACATCTGCCTTGAATGAAGCAGCAAGGTCTGCATGCAGTCCAACGAAGTCTAGGGGGAAATATAATGCTGGCACTGAGCTCTAGGATTATACACTAACATCCCAAGTCAACCATCCATTGGCCTCCATCAAGCTAAGTTTCAAGCAGTCGCAAACAGGGTCTGGCTGTTGGAAGAAACCTGCAGGACAACCAGGCAAACTTGGCACGCACTAAGCTCAAAGCGCACCAAGCAGCTCCTCAACACGAGGCGCGAAACCTTGAGTTCCATCGTATCCATACTGACGGGGAACTGTCCCATTGGCAGATACGCAGAAAGATTGGGTGTCCCTTTCAATGATTTCTGCCAAAGTTGCAGATCAGAAGAGTAGGAAGAAACAATCAAGCACTTTCTGAGTGAATGACCAGCACTATCCAGGAAACACATGCAAACTTTAGGCTCGCCTTGCCTGGACAGCCTCACGGAGGTAGCCAGTTTAAATATGGAGCATTTCTATTCAAATCCGATTGAATGTTTTCTATCAAAATAAATATAAAAAAACTGGGAAATGAATATTTTTAACTGATTGAGCGGAACAGATTCTCTGCTCGTCGACGCCTTTATTCACCTCCTCTGTTGGTAGCTCCAGCCGTAGTCTTAATCCTGAAATTGAAAACTGAAAATACTAAACTGTCAGCGCACCTATGCCTGCTCTTCACACGCAACTTTAAATAATAACACACTATTGTTATTAATTCATCTATTATTCATCTTCATCAATTCGCATTTTCGTTCTAGCCTTCCAATACATATAGTTTAATATTTAAATGAATTATTTAATTCCACACTTCATTTATTATCTAAACCATCCTCAAGGAATCATAGTTGTTTGTTTTATAATGATTATTCGCTCTTTCGCTTTCAAAATAAAATACCAATACATTCAACATTCATACAATAAACTTGTTTGATGTATGGTTTGTTTTCTTTTCTTTTCAAATATTACGTTTTGCTTTTTCATTAGAATACTATTTACCATAGGTAATTTTCACATAAACATCATTCATTTTACATTCCTACTAGATTAAAAATTAACATTAATTGTATATTCTGAATATTAATTATGAAAACAAATTAAAAAAAAATCTTATTTTCGCTAATAATCAATCAAAAGGTAATTAATGTTGTAAAACTAACAATAAATGAACGAAGTAAGAATGGAAATCGATATGAATCCATTAAACCTAGACAATTTTTTGTGATAGTGTCCCATCATCAATTTGGAACTTCGAACAAATCCTATCCTTGATAGAGGCGCGCACGAATCTCGGAATATTGTCAGTAAAAATGACACAAATGGTTCGTTTGACTCGCAAGCGTAAACAGGACTCAGGTAATGAATATCAAATAGTCTGTTATGCACAATTCTGAACTGAATACATACTGCTGCATCAACTGGACTTTATATTCAGTTGGTTTATATTTAAAGGTGTTTCGATTTCCAGCACGCTATGAGCAAAGCAACAAATTTGAATGTGTTTTTCTAGTCACAGCGATGTGCCGAAATAATCATCAATGCTCTAACGAATAAAAGCAGAACAGACTCACGCTCAAAATGCAGTGAATATGATCTAGAATGCATTACGATTCTTTCAGCATTCAATCAGTTGTCTTTCAAAATTTGAATTTCTACAAAAATCGTATTATATCAACTCTGAGTGAGATTATGTTCCAATTTTTGATGATATCAATAAATAAAGTGCTAATCAACTAAATGGACCCTTGAAGTTCTTCATCAGACAATTTTCAAGTTGTTTAAAAATTAATTAATTATTCAAAAAACTCTCCATGTAACGTGTATCAAAATTATCGTGCAACATTGTTTGCATAATTTTTATAAGATTCGATTCTTCAGTGAATTTAGAGAACTTTCCTGTTTAAACATGTTTAATTTCTTTCATTTCCGAATAATAAACTGCAATAAAAATTCCTAATCTGCATCATTGTGATAATATTGATTTTTTTTTCAAATTCAAATAATTCTTTCAAGCAAAATTCTTTTTTATATATATCTTATCGAAACTTGAAAACGAGATGAGAACAATAAAAGATTTTATTATTACTATATTTATCGTGGTCAGCAACAGGAGGATTAGCCTAGCATAGATTTTAATTCAACACGTCGTCGGTGCTTCCCCTCCCCTTTTATGTATTATCAAATTTGCAAAATTTCAAAGACAATTACGATTTACGGTTGCTGTTTGTTTTTCTTTGATGTTGATGTTGTTGTTGTCATCAGTTGTTTAATTTCATTTTAATTATAATTCTGCTTGTCTGCTAGCATTTCAGTTGTTGTTAATTTTAGTTCTTAATCGACGATGACTTCTGAGCAACTCCGTTCACAGTCTTTGATTTGAGGACATCATTTTCGTATTTCAAAACAGTCTCTTTGCCATTTTCAAAAACCCTGCAAAATAAAGAGTTTTAGCGTTCAGATAGTTTTTATAATTTAAATGTGTGTATGCATGTGTAATATTTCGATAAAAGGTGTTATATGCAAAAGCCGATGATTAGTAAATCGAAATTTCAAGATTGATTGAAGTTTCCAAAATCGATATTTGAATGAGAAAATTATTTATTGGTGGATTTTTGTTTTGCATACAGTATTTTCATATTTTTATTACAAATAGTGGAATGAAAACTTCTTGCCCACTTATAAAAATACAACTTAAATGTTTGAGGAAACTTAATTGTTTATTGCTTTACCTTTCAGATGTTTGGTTTCTGAGCATTTTTAATATTTTTTATAGTTTATTAAAAGTCTGTGCAATTTTTTTACCAAATACAGTCGTGGCCACAATTTTTTACACAACGCAAATCATGAAGAAAAAGTTGAATAAAATCAAAATAACTCCTTCAATTTTTATTAAAACAAAATGAAATTTTATTCAGGTATTCTTTGGCAAATTTATAGCTATTTGACAAAGGCCAAATTGAAATAAAACTTTACAGAACAAATAAAAACAAAAACTTAGTGACCAAAATTATTTGTACACACTAAGAAATTTTTTCCAGAAAATTAACGGTAACTCTTCGGCTTTGCTTCGATCCATGATAAAGCAGGAACAAATGTTGAACATTAGATTTCAGTGCAATAAACTAGTTAGTGACAGTGAAAATGCCTAGAAACGTTAAACGCTCAATCAAAAAGCGGGCGGCAATCGTTGCTGAGTTTAATAGCGGTATTTCCGCTAAAGAAATTGCCAAAAAAATATAACTGGCTGTAGGAAGGGGTCGAAAGAGGGCAACAAGTGAAAGGGAGATACTTTAATACGTCGGTGTATGCAGCGAAATAGTCGCGAAAAGATCAATAACATAATAAATATGTAGTATTAACGAGAACAGAAATGACAAAATCAGTAGAACAACAGTTCGGAGGAGACTCTCCAAGGCAGAAATAAAAGCATACGTCGTCCGAAAACAGTCGTACATCGTGAAAACCGTCTAACTGCAGTTTCCTCGATATCGAGATAAATGGCTTCAAACATTTCGCATGAAAACGCTTCCGCATTTCCCCTGTCTTGCCTACATTACCAATGCGTGGGGAATGGTATAATTAGCTTAAGTTCAATTTCCTGGGATCCCCGATGATGGCGTTTGGGCTCCATCTTGAAAACAAAAGAAAGTGCGACCCCCCCATATCTCCGAAACCATGGCTTCCACAAGAAAGTTGTGAAAGCCAAACTTGCGTAGAATATAATTTTTAGCAAGTCGTCCATACATAACTTTTGCGTGGTGTCAATAATAAAAAAGATACGATCCAAAAACCACACCCAAAAAGGGGGAGCAACTTTCGGGCGCCACAACTTTTTTTAATTTCACGTTGAACGCGAAACACGTTGGAATACCATTCTGATGTAATTTTGTCACAAATCGTTTGCGGTATTGATTGTTCCAATCACTGCACATTAACGGGAGTTATTCCATCCCAAAGGGGAGAAACTCGCGTGAAAAAAAACCGTTTTTAGGCCAAATAATCGGGCTTTTGGTGGCGAACCCCCCGTTGCAAAACTCGCGGAGCATTTTGGAAGGCAGCCGAATTTTTGGCGCAATGAGTAGTATGCCTTCATGTGAGCTTAAATCCAAGTTTCTGGGGTGGCAGCTTCAATCCTCTTGGTGCCATCTTGAGAACAAAAAAAAGTGGGACGGCCCCATATATTGGAAAGCACCACTCCCACAAAAAAGTTTAATATGCCAAACTTGCGTGAAATTCAACTTGCAGTAAGTTGTGGATACATCATTTTCACGTGCTGTCAATTTTAAAAGAGTTGCACGCCAAAAAAGGACGTTGAAAAGGGGGGAATATTTTACGCGCGCCACAACTTCTTTGTTTCCCCTATTACGGCGAAATTCGTTCGAAAATAACTTTTAGGCAGTTTTATCACCAAACGTTTGCGGTATTGCTTGTTTCGATCACTGTACCATGTCGGGAGCTATTGCGTCTCGAAGAGGGACAAGTCATAGGAAAAAAGCATTTTAACACCTGTTCATCTGGTCCTAAAATGCGTTTGTCACGTGAGTTTTCCCCCTTTGGGATGCAATAGCTCCCGCCAGTGTATAGCGATCAAAACGATCAATACCGCAAACAACTTGCGACAAAATTGCCTTAAAGTCATTTTCAATGTGTTTTGGGTTGAAGTCAAAACAATGAAGCTGTGGCGCTCGAAAAATGTTCCCCCTTTTTTGGATGTCGTTTTGAGCTTGTAACTCTTTTATTGTTAAAACCACGTAAAAGTGATGTATGCATGACTTGCTGCAAATTAAATTCTTCAGAAGTTTGCCATATTAAACATTCTTGTGGGAGCCGTGGTTTCGGAGATATGGGTGTGTCCCACTTTCTTTTGTTTTCAAGATGGAGCCCAAACGCCCTCATCGGGGATCCCAGGAAATTGAACTTAAGCTAATTATACTATTTTCCAAGCATTGCAATAAAAAAAATTCTGCCTTTTGAAACTGCACGGTCAAACTCCCAATTGTGTGGACTAGATATGCAACGGAAAATGGAACTAAATGCTTATAGACGTTTATTTTCCTTCTGATTTATATAGTTGTACAATGGACAAACCGTCTAAAGTACTTTAGATGGTTTCCCACTTGTTTTTTATGTGAAATTGGCAGCAAGATGTATTATAGATGGAATGGCCAGGGTCATAACTCTTGAAGGGAAGGGAAATGAAACAAAATGTTAAGCTCATATGAAAGAAGGGAAGGTATAATGTCCCTAAACGCACATATCTCAAAATCTCGAAAAATGTCATTTAGACGGTTTGGCCATTGCACGGCAGATATCTCCAAAGAATCGGAAAGTTCGCTTGCAGTTTGCATTTGAGCACAGAAATAAGCCAGTCGAATTTTGGAGACAAATTTTGTGGACAGATGAAAGTGCTATGTTATTGGTCGGAACGTACGGTAGACATTTCTACTATTCCAATGCACAGCAAAAGAAAAATCGAGCCGTCAGTGCGCCATTCACGTGGTGGTAAAATAATGGTATGGGGTTGTATTTGTGGGATTGGTCCAATTGTTGATTGTCCAACAAAGCTGCATTCGTCTAAATACTTTCAAATATTGAACGAAATTGCATTTACTGCCGACGAATATTTGATTGGTCCTGATTTTATACTACAACAGGACAATGCAATCCAATCCACATTTCAACAGTTTTTATCGGACCTTGGGTAAAAAATCATGAAATGGACTCCAAAAAGCACTGATTTGAATGTCATTGAGCATGTCTGGCGTTTGATCAAATCAACAATTCCTCAAAAGATTGGAAAATCGGCAGCTGAAGCCTCGGGAGACATCTGAAATGTATGGCAGGTCCTATCCATCGAAACTACACAAAATTTAGTTGATTCAATGCCAGCAAGACTCGAAGCGGTTATTCGTGCCAAGGGAGGCAACACTAAGTATTAGGTAATGGTCACAAAGTACCCTTTATTATTAAGGCGAACAATTAGTTTTAACTCTTTAGCAGATTTTTCGGGAAAACGAGGCGGAAACCATCCACCCATCTAGCCACTTAGTTATTATTTTTATTTTTGTTCTGTAATGTTTTATTTCAATTTTGCTTTTGTTAAGTAACTATGAATTCGCCAAAGAATACCTAAATAAAATTTCATGTTGTTGTAATACAAATTGAAGGAGTTATTTTGATTTCATTCAAATTTTTCTTCATGATTTGCGTTGTGTAAATAATTGCGGCCACGACTGTATGTATATATTATTCATTGATGTACGTATTTCGGCTGTAATTAATGCATACATGGGGATGTAGAAACTATGCAGAGAAGAGAACTATTTCACGTTCAGGGAAGATTTCTACAAACAACTACGAGGAGCTCCTATGCGAATGCTCCTATCAGCATTTATCAGCGAAATTTTCATGAGCAACTGGGTACATAAACTACACAGACAGAGCAAGCTTCCGAAGGGATGGCTAAAATAGGTGAACAACTACTTCGCCTTTGCCATAATAAAAGAAGGAAAATTGGAAAGCATACTCAATGAGCTGAACAACACCCACAAAAACATCGAATTCATATGGGAGACGAAAGTGGTAGGAAATTTACACCCCTGGACGTGTTAATAATAAGAGACTACATAAGCACGATGGAAATATAAATAGGAAGCCAACAAACACGGTGATAGTTATGCCGAATTCATCGAACCACAGCAGGCAGCATAAAGGTTCAGTATTGCATCACCTGATGCACCGAATGCAGCAAAGAATTACTTTACAGTGAAGCGACATCGCGTTCAGTTGTGTGCGACATTCCAGTACAATTTTGGATGAGGTATACACGTTGCATAATGATTGGATAGCAGCTTGACTGTCAGAGATTTATTATGGAAATTTTCTGGTTTCTCAGCCAGTCCACTGCCTTATATATTGCGATGACCTCTGTCTGAAAAACACTGCAGTGATCTGGTAGCCGGAAGGATAGTCTCAGGCTTAGCTGTTCGAAGAAAACGCCACAGCCAACTTTTACATCCATCTTTGATCCATCAGTGTAGTTGTCGACCGATTCCTGTATCCTATTTCCTTCCATGATCCAGTCATCTCTGCTAGGGATGACGGACTTGAAACCGTGGTGGAGGCAGGGAATCGGAGGATCCAGGTCTCCATCCCTCCGTAATATGGTGGAATGGCCGATATTCCCGTCATGCTAGAGATTCAGAGCTTTTAATCGAATCACAGAGCACTTGGCCTGCTGTTTCGTAAGGAGCTCCGTCGGGAGTCAATCTAATAGCATAAACATTGCCTTTGTCGGGGTAGAGTGTATAGCCCCGGTGATTGCAATAGCTACAATCCTCCTGACCATGTTAACCAGGTTCGCGTTTGATGTTTTTGCCATCGCTGGCCACCAGATAACCGCGCCATAACAAATGATCGCTGTATATAGCCATGATACAGTTTTGGGTTTCAGTCCCCCACCATTTCCGAATAGCTCTATTGCAGCAGTAGATTGCGCATGCCGCTTTACGCGCTCTTTCTGCTGTTTTCGCTTTCCACGCGAGTTTGGAGTCCAGAACTAGACCTAAATATTTGACCTGATGAGATGGATTGAAACTTAGTTGTAATTGCTTTTCAAGAAAACTAACAAAGCCCCAAAAAAGTGTTCTTTCTTCGTCACGCCAAATTTTCTATTTTTTCTTTCCTGTATCTCCAATGAGTGGTGGCCAGTTGTGTGGATGTCTGATTGGCTTTTCGTATTTCCTCTTTTTCATTCGATAAGACTGTGGGTGTATCGCATTTCATGTTTGTATGCCATAATATCAGGAATTTATAAACGATGTGATTCAGTGACGAAGATTGCTGGAAAGCCACCCAGCATATCGTTGTTCCATAACTATCTTATTATTACTTGGGCAACAGTCAAGCTTTTTCACGTGGTAGAATAATGAATCAATCATAATCAAGCTATTTCACATGGTAGAATTTTGGTGAAATACTTCAATAAGTACGATGCTACTTCGTTAGGACCCCTACCAGCCATTGCCACGGATAAACTGTTAGGGTTTAGGTCCACAAACAACGTTTATAGACGGAGATAAAAGTTTCCAATAAGAAAGTGAGCAGGCGATTCAGTGTATAAAACTCTTAGCAGAAGACTCGATACAGTTTTATTTCCTGTTGATATTGATACTCTTCTGTATAACCAAGTTCTAGTGCGATGAGTTCCCAAGTATTTCTTGCTTGAATCCCTTTGTGTACATTGGCTTCCGTAGGACGGAATCTTATTCAAAAAAAACTCCCTCATTTTTCTTTTTAAATCAGCAGAATCAATACATTTTGTACGAGCACGCCTAGAATCAAGTTTAGCTGTAGTGCCCCTTTTTTCTTTATCAAGTTTTCAAGAAATTTTGAAAGGTTCTTCGAAATTCTACAGAAAACAAGATTTACACACTTTTGAGTGTTTCTCATTAATATAAACACGTTAATGAACGATAACTTGCTTCGTTGGATAAACCCCGGTTGGAGATTCTAATGAAGCTGGTCTTCTGCCGTAATTTTTCATTCCTTAGCATTTTTCAATAAAATCCATTCTAACGATGTCTAAAACAAATAACGAGCAGAAGTTTTTGTACATGTACCCACTACAGGATTATCGTTTATGTATGATGTTCCCAAATTTTTTAGATGGCTCTTATTTTTCTCCTTTCATCCCGTTTTTTGATTGTTCTCTTCTTCAACTCCGCTTTCCGATAGAGGAACTGTCCCAAGCCAGTGTAAAGAAGGAGGGATTCTGACCGATCCTCAGAACATCTTTTTAACAGGATGCTGCGGTAAAGGTGTGACGAAAAATAGTGTCTAGCATATAATAATTTAAATGATGATAAGCCCTGGAATACGACTATCAATCCGCAGCTTAGCTATGGGGCTCAATTGAAGAGGTTGTGCCTGTACTTCGTCGGTACCTTACTAGGGGTATACTGGTACCAAGAAATCCGGGGCCCCATAGACTTGTCCCTGCCGGTGTCGGTGAGGAACCTGTGGACGTTGAAACTTGGGGGCTGTGGTTGACACCCGAAGCGGGTGCAGTCATTTCTAATACAGTTTGAGACCGAAGCTATTCGGCAACCCTTCTGTATCGTGGTCCATTGGTGTGCTGATGCGATATCAACAGGGGTGCCGCTTCTCAAAGAGCGGCAAGGATGCTGAAAGGTCCGACGATTATGAAGGAGTCCAGGCAAGCTCCGGATAAGATTCTGGTACCCATACTCGGAATAGCAGTACTCATAACATAAGTTATGGGCTACCGATTAATACGTTTATGGGGGTTCTGGTGCGATCTTATCGTAACTCGTGGCTTAAGAGACCCGTGGTGTTAAGACTACTTGCCAGGCCATTACGTTAAACTCAGGAACGCTTCCTGTTCTTTGATTCGTCAGCGGCAGGTTTTGAACAATATTTGCTGTATATTTTAATGCCTCGAAGTTATCGCCCACATTTTCATCTTGGCTTGAATCGTAGTTGAGTGGACCCCTACGTCATTTCTTTTTCTGGCGAAATATAGCAAAGGTTGGAAATTAAGCTGTACGATAGAAAGGCGTACCTCACCACAGTGCTTTCCTCATCGCTACACGACTCCATATCAACATAGAAATGTGGGTCTTTGTTCGAATCTTATCCATATCGATCGGTCAAGTTGTTGAACTGGAGTTGTCAAGATCAGCAACAAGTGACATCCGCTATCATGCTTGGTAACCGGATTCTCGACTCATAACCCTTTGCTCGCTACGAATGAGTGCAAATAGGGAGGCATCTTCATACAAAAAGTGCCCCCTTATCTCCAATAAGCATTGACAAAATATTAATTCCTTTACACTCATAGTACATGAAGCTTTCGCATATAACGTCAAATATCCCATTGAATAGCTTCCCGCATAATTATAGAAGCACTAAGCGACATATACCCAATTGCAGAGAAAAACTATAGTGCCTACCAGTCAGATATTCCATTTTTCCCGACATTTGCATTTGTTTATTCAAACAATTGTGAAATTCATACAGTAAGTATGTCTACTAGCAATCAATGGGAGCCTTTTATATTTTCCTAACTATTCGATACTTCCAGCTATTTATTGACGTAAACATTAGCGAAGTTAATGATTGTTTCGAGAGAATTTAATGATAGTATAAATTACCTCTTGGTCATAATTTTCTTTCCATTAACGAAGGTCGTTGAGGTGGATGTCCTCTTCACAGCACCGCTACCACTGCCATTTGATATTGAATTGAAGGACGAAAACGATGTGAATCCGTTGCTTGGCGCTTCCGCATTAAAGAAATAATCCATCATCGAGCAGCCCATCATTGGTGTCATGAACGGCGACATTATTGTGTTTGCCGAATGTGAATGATGACGATTGCTGCCGCCACGCCGGCTACCATTTGACTGGGACATATCTTTAATAGTACATTCAGTTAATAAATGGATATCAATCAAATTATGACAATATTACCACCAAACAGTTCTGCGAATGGCGAATTCACGCCAAAGAACTCTCTGAACACTTCTTCCGGAGGTCTGAATACAAATCCAAATCCGCCGCCCAATATATCTTCGAACTCGTCGAATTCATTACGACCCGAACGATGGTGGTGACGATCATCGTGATTAATGAGTCCATCTTTTCCATATTGATCGTAAATGCGACGCTTCCTGTCTGAAATGTTTTCAGAAAAATAGTACACTTTAGTATGAAACAGTCAAACCGTTTAAAAGAAAACACATGAAATAAATTTAGTATGATTTTTTCCAATAATTACACAAAAAAACTCATCGGGTCAAACAGGAATTCACCACAACTTTTGTTTTGTACTCACTTTCTTGCTTTCTACGATTTGTGATTTTAAAAAATTACACGTAATAAATATCTGATTTATTAATTAACGACTCTTTATGGTGGGAATTAGACATGAAGTTAAATATGATGCTGTTCGTGATTTATTAAAAGGAATTTTTATTTTAGTATTTAGGATTAATTTGCCATAAGTTGATTAGGATTGGGAAACGATTTAAAACAGTTGTTTTCTGAGAAGAGAAGAAAGAAAGAATATTTCTTTGCTTTCCTATTCTGGCAAATTGCGGTAGACTGCTATCCTTATAAAATAATCGTAAGAATTTAGTTGACATAATAACAAATACAATTTGTTGATCATTTATTCAATTTTTAATGTTAAGTGAACAGAGATTAAAATAATAAAAGCAGGTCCAAATTCACCAGGAATCATTTGTGGATGAAAAATAACAAAAGCAAAATTGTATTTATATCATCCGTATGAACAAATATGCTAAACACTTCTCAGCTTTCAACTTTATAGTAACCTATATTTTGTGGGCAAAGTTTATATGTCGATTTTCAGTTAATAAAAAAGGGATAAAAACACAGAAATGTCAACAAGAAAAAAAGTCATCACTCAAAAAAAACATATTAGTTTCACGTTATCAAATCCAAAACAGAAAAACACAAAGCAATGTGATGTTTCTCTTCCATTCCACATAATCCTCATCCATTATATATACGTTTTTCCTTTCTCTCGTTATTTTCGATCAGTCCAACACATATCATAGCATAATGTCTTACACTAAATGATAAAGCGCAGAAATCGTACCAAACCATCTGAAAATCGGTGATGTTTCAAACCATGACTCAAACAGACCTCGAAATGTGAAGCCAGGATAACGATTGCCACGTCTATACGATGGCATTGATCCTGTTGACGGCGAACTACTACAATAGGCATAATGATGATTTTGATGACTTTTATATGTTGATCTCGCATCGTAAATTTTTCGTTTGTGCTCTAATCAATAATAATATAAATGGTTTGAGTAATTTTTTTAGAAACAAATTTTAAAGCTTCAGCTACTTGTATTGTCTCAATGACCGTCTTGTATATTAATTGTTATATTTATATATTTAGTTAAACGCTCTTTTGAAGCTTTCACTGATGGATAAGTGTATTCTTGTTTCAATGAATTAGATAGTCTTGAAAATATTACCAGAAGAATATGTTGTGTCGTCTACTCTAAACTTGTACATTACTATAGTTCCAGTCATTTTAAAAATGTTTATTTAAAAATTTGGTTTTCAGGAGCAATAAAAATGATTTCACCAGTTACAACTGAATGTTTTTAATTTGTGCAACTTTGTGATTAGTTTGGTAAATGGGCCATTTTTTTATGAAATTTTTGCATCAGACTATTCTGTCTGGTCGAGGTTTTAACATACGAGGTGTGGCTAGAAAATAACGGGACTGGTTTTCTGTGAGATAAACCGTGCGAGCCTCAAAGTCAAACGCCATATTGCCGAGTCGCCTGACATCCCCCCTCCACATTCCAGTCAGTTAGACGAGCTTAGCTTGCTCAGTCGGGCCTCAGCCTTCGTTCCTGTTGGACCGCGTATATGCCGCTCGTCGGAAATATTGGACATACATGGAATTTTGTATGTAATTTGGGTTCCTGAAGGTCAAACCGTGAATAAAGAATACTATCTTGGGGTTTTGGCTGCCCTCCGTGAGCGAGTGCGAAGAAAGCGACCAGAGTTGTGGAAGAACAAGTCGTGGATTCTTCATCAGTACAACGCCCCAGCCCACACTGCACTGATGGTTAAGACATATTTGGCCAAGCATGGGATTACTATGTTGGAACATCCACGCTACTAACTAGACCTAGCTCCGTGTGATTCTTTTATGTTCCCAAAAGTGAAGGAAGCGTTGAAGGGGACCAGATTCGAGACTGTGGAAGCTGTGAAGCAAAAAAGCGACGGAGACTATGAACATGCTAACAGAAAATGACTTAAAACACTGTTTTCAACAGTGGGAAATTCGAATGGAAAAATGTAGGGATAGTGGAGGGGAGTATATTGAAGTTAATAAGGTAAAAGTTGTAAAGAAAGAAAAAGAGTTACACTAAAAATCCCGTTTTTTGTTCTGGCCACACCTCGTACATATCTGTAGTTTTTCTAAATTTTATTTAAGAAAGATACTGAAATTGAAGATGGCATGTTTTAAATGACCTATTCCATCGAAGCCGTTTGGCTTAGCATACCCTTAACAAAACGTAAACATGAGAAGAGTGAAAATACACCAAGGATGTACAATTCTATGAGGCAAACTGAAGAAATATTCAACTGTGTGTAGCTGGACCAATGAGTTCATCAACTGTTGAAGCACTACACGTGTGTTATGCAGCCAAATTAAAATAAAAAAGTCTTGGAAAAATGAAGCTTCGGATGTTCCGAACTTTCAAAAAGAAGAACCACCAAGCCCTCAAATTAAAACATTCTAAAAGGTGAATTTTTGAAAACGTTATACTTTCAAATTTGCTTTATTATCTATCGTGATCATTCCTGCTACTACAGCTTAAGTCTAAGCAAGTTGCTCCCTTCCTATATAGAAAAGGGTACAAACCTCAACTTATTGCCGACCGTAATAGCATAAAACGTAAACCTAATCTAAAATGGCTCAAACGCATGGCTTAGTGAGTATTTACAATGTCTTAAAGTTAAGTGATTAGGGAAGGCTAGTCCCTTCATCCGATCTCTTTAGAAAACTTCTTCCGTTTCTGCTGAACTTTCTGCACTAAAACAACAGCTGACTTTCTTGACTTCGCTGTATTTTCGTCCTCTCTGGTCAAATCTTTTTCCTTTTGGAAATGTTTTTTTTTGCATCGAAATAATTTACTTATTCAAAGATGAATACTGAATCATGTATATTCTTATTGATTTATAACTGTGTTATCCAAAATGCTCTGTGAGTATTTGCACTAGTGGTTTATCCTTACAAGCTGCCTATTCGGTTTCAAAATGCATTTTTTATGTGACTTCTGTCCCTGGTCACCGTCATAAATTTTGAGAACGTACAGATATTGCAAAAAATCAATATCGCAAACGGCTCTGAATGTATTTCGTGATAAAAGTGAATATAAAGAAGTTATGTATGATTCCTAAAAGACGACCCTTTCCATTTTTCCGTCCTATTTAGCTCCTATCTTTTTTATTATCGCTACCACGCACGATTAATGTAGGTACAAGTAAGGCCAAATTAAATAGACCTAAAGTTTCACACAACATTTTCGTGGGGCACGGTTATGATATATAGGAGGACCCAATTTTTGCCTTATTTTTAAAATAACGGCCAAGCGATAGATGTTAACGATTTGCGCTGCAGTTCACAATTGGACCGCATTGTCATCGGTTTACTTCAAAAACTGATCAAGTCTAAAATTCAATTACAAAGAAAAATAATTTTGAAACTTTGACTGTTGTGTAGGTTTAGTTTTATACAAGTGAGATCTTTTTGACCTATAAAAATAACCCATATTTATGTTAAAAAACATGATTGTTTTCCCAATGAAATATGGAATCTTTTATCTTATACTTTCACCAGTTGTTGTTGATTCAATATTCAGTATATTATAACTTGGTGAGTTTCTGAAGTAAGCCAATGAAATACACTGCAAAAGTTTTCATGGCTTTCTTGACCATTTTTTCGACCATTACCGGACTATAAGCCGTGGAGAACCATAGATGTAGACGAAACTTAATTATTTGTGTCTCTTCTATGGGGCCATACATATATTACGCAACACTCCAAGAAAGAGTGAGGGAGGGGTATTTGAAAATGTAACAAAATTTAAAATTAGTTAAAATAGTTTTGATAAAGGTTAAGATTGTGGCCCCAACCTCCAGAGGGGGTGGAAGTAGGGGGATCGAAAGAGGGAGGTTCCCTACTACCTTAGCATGAAAAATTCGCGAAGGTTCTCTCCTTTTCAAACATTTTATTTATTTTTGCAACAATTTCAGATCATATTTTTCTGATATATGCTCTTAATATATTATATATTATAAGGTTACAGTTATCCTTAAGAAATTTCGAGGATACTAGAATCTTAAACGCTTTCTCCCTCGAGCTTCGGAGGTCAATTATGTGTTTAGGATAGATTGTTGATAATTGAAACACAAACTATATTTTATCTGAATTTGCAACTCATCTGACCAATTCAAGCCACCTTTGCCATAGAACGAACCTAAATTAGTATGTTTAACTGAACTTCACATTTAGCTTTTCAAATCCTTTTACCCCATCTTTTGATTGTGTTACTTAGAAGTCCTCTTAAACTTTATCTTATCAAATGAAGTGTGTTGGTGCTGACAAATCGGTATGCTTACTTAACTCAATATGTTTCAATAGATACTTTTTGTATCCCCTTATAAAGTAAAGAGGATCTCCAAAAATTCCACTCGATCTATTCAGATCGGGCGGGGTTTAATTTTATTATAATGGTGTCAGCAAAAATATTCTCACTACACGTTCATTGAATATTCATGCTCCCATTGACAAGGAAGACCGATTCATGTTACCTTCTTGTATTTATATATAGGCAAACACAACGAGACTACGAGTTAAAGTTATGGTAAACACCAAGAATGTGGAGAAAGTTGAAAAATTAATTTCAACTCTAAAATTAACTAAATTATTAGTTAAAATGCAATTGTGCAATTCCAATAAATACAACCTCTTAACTCTTTCGGACCAAATGTACTGTTTACTGCACTTTTAAGAACTTCTTATCATAATCAACGGCGCACCAGCTCAAATCGAACCCGCGCCTCCTGAAATTGATATACACAACCCTTAAAAGTAAGTCAAATATGTTTTAGGTTTTATGGCTTTCTGAAATCATATATACAAGCTTTGTACGGTCGAAAATCGCAACTGGACAAAGTACCCAATTCGCTTATTTTCCAATAAGACTGGTGTGTTGCAAACACACATATTTATGAAGAATATCAGCCCTCACAGACGGCAAATCCTTTCTGTGTGGATTTAATAACTGTATGCTATGTAGAAAAAGTGTAATGATCTACGATTGCCTTTAATACAAGGATATCTCTTTCACTTTTCAAAAGACAAACAATTGAAGTGAGAGTAACATTTGTCCAACATAATTTAGAATCTTTGATGATTGTAGGTCATGATAAAAAAAATTGTTTTACTCAAGTGGAAGGGCAACAAAATGAGTCTAATTTTAAACTTAGTAGAAAAGGAGAATATTGAAAAAGTTTCTCCATGTAGCCAGGAACAAAAAATGTATGTTTATGTAAAACTCACGGAATCCTATTGAAATATAATTATGAGATGCAAGGTGTTAATTTTTTTATCAGCTAATAAGTCTGTAAAATATACTTATAAGGTTGACAAAATGATTTTCCATACCATTTACGTGGCGATTGGCAACTTTTTGACTAGAATATAGAAGAGCTGTAAAAAGCGTATTTCTGAGGATCTAATTCAAATGCAAGTAAGAATAAAATGGGTAGAACTTCGATTTCAGTTGATTATGTTTTCCTAAAGACGGTATGCTGTTAAATATTTGCTTCATCATGAGAACAAACAAGGAGCATAAACATACAAACTGGAGAGCTAAAGATCGTACATATACTTTACAAAAAGTAAGCTTCACTTTTTGGATCCAATCCCAAAGATTCGTTTTGCCACGGAAATTCAACATGGTCGAAGAAGAAGCGAACTATTACAAAATTTAATACCAAACCTAGAAATTCATCGACAATATATACGATTAAGGAGAATTTCAATTCACTGACAACCGTGGTACCATTACAAGGAGATGATTACCATTATAAAGTAGATAAAGAATTGCTTGGATGAAAATACGAAGAAGTAAATGAGGAATTGGGCCGACTTTGAAAAGAAAAGCGCTGCGTTTTTCACAATGCTTAAATTATTTAATTGTTAGAAGTAAATAGTAGTTGGTTAACATTTAAGCAATCGCGCGAAGTTAACCGTCCACTCAAAAAAATCAAAAGAGCACCTTTTGAAATTTAAGACTGATCATTGAATTTTAGAAAAAAATCTCTTCCATCTAGTCAAAAAGAGATTGGATAAGGGTGATTCCGTCTTTATTGTTAGACTGTCAGTTCCACGATATTTTCAACTTCGATTAAAAAGGGACTTTTTTATGAATGTCTTTCCAACAGAACTTTAACATCAAAAAGGCTTGAAGAAAAGCTGAACAAGGGAAGGGTTGGTGTGAATATCGATGCAGCAAAGAAGCTACAACTTTTTTTGGAAGGAAAAAGTGTGAAACATTGTAGTTTCCTGTAAATAAGCTATATACGTATTGATTATGTATCTAGCAAGTTGGCTGGGATAGCTGGAAATATTTTTACAAGCTGGTTAATGAATCAGGAAATAAAAAATTTTCAAGGCTAAGCAAGAACTTTTATTTGTAGCTGTCCTGAACGCCCATGGGATGCAAACGTGGTGACTGTGGTTTACTGCCCATATCGCGGGTAGAACCTACAAAGATGTCGTCATACTCTCGAGTATGGGGACTATTAAAGCATCTTTGGGTGTTCGACGTGGAATTGCGATTCAATCCGGCGCCGAGACCGAAAGATTGGCAGAGGTATAGATAGGCCTCGCCTCCACCAGTACGGTCACTGAGCCTGCACTCAGTAGGCGGAATGGGTACTTACATCTTCGAGTTGGAGGGCGTTGGCAGCCGCATCGTTGGTGCCCGTTGTTCAGTTGTGGACCGAGGAGTTAGACCCCATATCGGTAGGACTCCACGTTATACCCTAGGAACATTTCTGTCCCAAGCGCCTATCCAAAGTAAAACCACATTTGTAAGCAACAATATTGGAATATTTTCTACGAAACTTAACGAGTACTTTTAGAAATTTATTGACGCACCAGGTACACTCCGAATGAAATCCACTATTCTTTATATAAAATAGAAAATTCTTCTGAAGATAAGCAGACAGTTGTAAAGCCTTATGCGAAAACAACAGAATATTTACTTATTTTGGAGTCCTCATTGATAAATATTTTCAACTTGTTAACATTCGTTTATGATTTCATTACTTTGAAAATATTAAACACAATTATCATTCTTTCGACGCGAAATTGAACTCGAGTTGATTTCTTTGACCGATGATATTTCGCTTGAGAATCATTTGACTGAACATACATGGACAAAATCATTTTTTCGTCATCGGAAGGTGGAGTTCCTCAAAAAAATCCATCACCTTCTACTTTTCGACATGGCGAGCGACAAACAACTCTCATAGCTTACCCAAGAAAATCAATTTATAGACAATTTTGAGGAAACACTCAATCACTTGAAGTTTATACAATGAAGAAAATCTGAAGGGAATTGTATAACAAAAAAATTGAATGTTTTTATCCCTGACAATGCAAGACTTTCCAACTATTTTTTTAATAGGTGAAATCAGCTCAAAGCTGCATCCTATGAAGCGAGATATATCCTTAATGTAAAAAAGGGGCAAATTAGATTGCACAAATATTGTATATAGAATAATAGTGAGATCGATAACCACGAAGGCTTTGTTAAACACGTCTTGCCTAATTTGAATCAGCAACAATTTAACCTTTTGGGATATCTGTTTAATTTGATCTCCAGCTTTATTACAAGTACAAATGTACGTAATTTTCTTATTTCTCTATTATAATTTTGAAAATAGAGATCCTTAAATAATACTAAATAATTTAGTGTTCTATCTAAAACGATTATATAATAAATATGCATATTGGCAGTATTAAAATGTATTTTCAAAAAAAAAAAAGGACGGAAATATTTGATTACATACCATCTGATAGCACTTCATAAGCCTCTGAGATCTCTTTAAAACGTCGATTTGATTCATCTGGTTTGTCGGGATTCTTATCAGGATGCCATTTTAATGCCAACTTTCTATACCTAAAATAAAAAAATAAAGTTTCCATTAGAAAGACGTCTCAACTTTATGTAAAAATGTGTCTACATACGCTTTTTTGATTTCTGTGTCGCTTGCAGTCCTGGACACTTCCAATACTTTATAATAGTCCACCATTTCGGTATCTATGTCTTTTTTTCAATTCCTTATTGATTTACAAAACAAATTCTTTACAGAAAATAATTATCGACGTGTTATTTGTTGCACAACAACAATTTTCTTCGGGGATTTTGAAAAGTTTGTATGACTTTCACAAATGTTTTTCTTCTAAATTTCAGTTTTTCGCAAATAAGTTGATCTTTTGATGATGATAAAGATGTTAATGTTGAGGATGAGGCAGTTTTTGCCTTTTGAATGGTGCGAGTGATTGCTTGCAAATCCTTTTCAGTTTAACTGAGCTTCACTGAAACAAAATACAAAATTTTTTTAAACGTTACATTGACTGAATTTTGACGATTATAGATACGAAATTGTTTGATGACAGCAATTTAAGATAAAATTGTCATTTTTGAATGGTTGATCACTAGATTGCAGCGAATGAAGAAGAAAACTAAGGAACGGCATGAAGTGTATAAAGCCTTGTAGGCGTGTGGGGCGAAAACTCGGGAATGACATTTCGTGACGTCTCCTTTGAAAAGATGCTCTTAAGTCAAACGCAGTGCTTCACTGTTCCGGCATTACACCAAATTCGTAAACAAGATACAATTCGATTTTTATTTTTCGAATTTATTGCAGTTGTGGTCGGGAAAAATGTGAATTGTGCGTTATTCTCGGTTGAAGAACTGTTTTTCCATCTTGCCCGCTTAGAGAGAAGTGCGGAAAAGTGTACGCTAGTGAATTAATAGAAGTTTTTGTAGCTCCGGTGGTGAAAATCTCGATTTCAATCGGCTTAGTAAAAATGCAATTTCAAAAGACATTTCCGATTTGTTGTGCTTTATATGGCGGAAAAATTTCAATGGCGCTACGGGTAAAGAAAGACCTTATGGTAATAATTTTACAATTATTTCTATGGAAAGGTAACGAAACCATGGTGGATTTGTTTTTTGGTTTTAAATGTATTTGGGTTGCTTATGCCACAATTCCGCCGAAGACGGTCCCAAGCCCGGTTGAAAAAGGGAGTATTGCATTTTGTAGTATTCAGTTCTGCTGCGTATAATTGTCGGAAAATATTTAAATCGAAATTTTTTCGGCACTCACCCCTCAAATTTTTCGTAGCCATGTTTAAATTGGGATTGCATTAGCTTCACCAACACCTTATTCCACGTTCGGCTTTATTTTCAGTTTTCGAATTGATTACGATTGTACAAACGTGCAATTTGAAAGTTTTCGTGAATATCGGTGTTTTTTGTATTTTTTCCGGTTGTGCAGCCGCAATAATATTACTCAGTGTGTATTTTTTAAACAACAGAGATAATGCGGTGTGTGGTGCACAACTGCACAAACAACTCTAGTCGCCGAGTAAATGGTGTTTATATCTAAATTTCGTTTAGTTAATGGGCAGAGACTAATTGATTCAAAAAGAAAAATAGCGATCGTCGGATTTATAACTTGCCTGCGAAACTTACAAATTTTATATAAAAGATTCATTGAATCAAACATTTTGAAGTTCGTGCCTCTTTATAAGTTGAACCAACAACACATTGAACTGTTCTTCTCTTCGATTCGCACTGGTCTTGGGTATAATAACAACCCCATAGTAAGGCAGTTCATAGCGCATTATAAAAAGCTGATTTTCAGGAGTCAACTCAGAGACGGAGAGCTTGGTGATTACATTCCGTTAGAAGAAATCGCCATACAGATTTCTGGCCAAACCAATCCATTGAATGACATTAATATTAGTATTGGTTGACCCACAGCCTGCAGTTGAGACAAGCTCTTATGACCCAATTTTCGCAGAAGAGCATTGCTACGCTTCCAATCCTGCAAGGCTTAGTGAATATAGTGAAGCAGTTATAAAATATATTGCAGGTTTCGTTGTCTTCAAGATAACTAAGACTCTGCAATGCGATAAATGTTTAGCTGCAATCCAAGGTTTCTTAACTTCTCCTTCAATTGTTGAGTACAAAGTTAGAGGAATGCTTAAAGTGCCATCAGAAAGTGTCGTGAAAATCTGCAAGAAAACTGAGCAGCAAATTCGTAGATACCAGCTATGTACCGAATTCACAATTCTATGCAAGCAAACATTTTCTAAAATTTCTAATAGCGTTCAAGCCAATTCCATTGGGATACATATTTTGAAGAACATCAAAGGCATTTCTTGGAAACACAACACTAAAGGCACTTGTTGAAATCCATTGTTGGAACATATTTATTGACACGATATCATTGTGTATTTAAGAGGCATGTAATAGGCTACTTTCATTTGGTTACGTCGTAAAAAAATTCAACCATTAAAATTCAGCCGATGGAGGCGGCACCGTAATTCCGCCGAAGCCGGTCTCAAGCCCGGCTAAAAAAGGAAAAGGAAGCCAATTTGGTAAATTTTAAAACTAAAATTATTTTGCGCCAAATGTTTTGCTCCTTCCGCAACGTTCACAGTGCACGCCTTTGCTTTTCTCGGAGATGTGTTAGTTTCACAGACACATACAAGAGACTTGCCTCATTAATTTTGTTGATGTTCAACTCCTTATCTTCTTCCTCATTGGTAATACCATAATGTAACATTGATTGGTGGAGAATTATCTGAAGTCTTGATTCGAACTCCTTCAATTGAAATTTAACTACTATATCCTTGATGCATTCATCATAATCTTTCGCTGTTTCGTAGATCTATTAAATTGAGGTGAAAGCTGTCGTTATGTATGAAAGCTATGAACCAAGAAGCGAAAATAATTTCTAATTGCAATTACATCAGATTGTTTGTTACCCAAGTAACGATTTGCTATGAATCATTAGAAATCTACAAAAAGCTTGCGACGCACTATTGTTTATCGGGAAATAAATTATGTGTGTAGGTTGTGGTGGCGAAACAAACTTGAATGCAGCTTCTATTGTTTAGTTATTTAAGAAAATGACGAAAGATGATTAATCCCTGAAAACCAGTGACTGTGACTACACAAACATTAAGTAATTGAAGTTTTTGAATGAAACTTGTTACTTCACATATGGCAAAGACTCAAGTGATGAATTTGGGAAGCGACGAGCAACATATTTTATAACTTTCGCATACATTTTTTGGACCGGCAAATAATGATGAATTCACCAATTAAAGTAAGGACATGACAAAAGGTAGGAGCTGATCGGTATCTTTTAAAGATTTCCTTCATTCAGTGTTGGAAAAAATGGGCCATCCTTAGCCGGATCTTTTGTGAAGCCATAGGACAGCGTTTAATTTTTTCAACCACAGAAAATGATATGCCAACAGATAACATATTCGAACTACTGGAAAATTTCGTAGCAAATTGTGTAGCATCTAAAAATGCGATCCGATGCGTAGGTCTTCGGCAAACCGGGAATGTTTACCAATAGTTGAATTGTTCGGTAAACAAATCTCCACCCATTATCAAAGAATACCATGACCCGCAAATGCTTCTGTCGTCTAACAACAGAATATAGTCGTCTGGTTCAAAGTCACATGTGTGGACAGAGTCGAAATTCGAGATCAGACAAAAGTTCGGACACTTTGATCGGTCACTAATCGCCTGATCGTAACTTTAGTTGAGCGAAGTCTAGACAATACGAAATCAATCATCTTACTACTTTTACGTTTAAGACAAAATCAGTCAATTTATTAAGAATGTTTATTTAATGATCCAGTGATTATTTACGTTTTGTTTAATTCAATTTTCAAGAGTAAAGCGAAGTGTTCTTCGACTAGATCATAGAATGATTCTAGACTTATAAAGATGGTCGTTACAGTATTCTTTGTTCAGCGGTCAACCTCTTCATTTGCTATCAGTCAGAACAACATCATTCTCTATGCAAGGGTGATGCCACTTCCAAGGCATTCTCAGAAAATTTTGGACTTTGTTATGTGTAGGAGTTAAGACCTTTCATCACTACCTGGTTATCAGATAATACATAGTCGTGCCATAACTATTGATACAACTGCGGATGATAGCTTCCAGGTACATATGCTCTAAAAACGCGCCAAATCTTGTCAGTGTAGCTTGAGCCGTAACAATGGAGTGGCCTAGTAAAAGAATCGCATCGTTGTGATTGCTTCACACAGATGTGAAATAGAGAAATGGCGAATTTTCGAAATACTAAAGCCATTAAAAATCACGCGGGTTTTCGTGTAACGAACTATAGTGTTATTTATTGATACTGGAGGTGTAATAGACAGTAAAAGATCCGGCAGACCTCGCTCGGCTCGTAAGCCACAAGCCATCAAAGCTGTGAGGTCCAGAATCGCAACAAATCCTGTCCGCAATCAGAAAATCATGTCTCGTGAAATGAATATCAAAGAAGACTTGGGGCTTGCAGCTTTCAGAAGACAAACAGGACACAGACTCAATGCCGCGTTGAAACGAAATAGGGTGAAAAAGTAAAAACAGCTGTTATCGAGATACGGTAAAGGGCAGTTCAAAAGATTACTTTTTACCGACGAGAGAATCTTTACCGTGGAGGAATCCTTTAGCAAACAAAATAATAAGATATATGCACGGTCCTCTAAGGAGGCTACAAAAAAGATCCCGAGGGTTGACCAAGGACATTATCCAGCATCAGTGATGGTTTGGTGGAAAGTGTCCTACGAAGGTGTCACTTCTATACATTTCTATGAAAAGGGCGCCAAAACAGCTGCGAAAAACTATCAGTCGGATATCTTAATGAAGGTAGTGGAGCCGCTAAGCCGAACCATGTTTGAAAATAAAGAATGGGCTTTCCAACAAGACTCTGCGCCTGCCCACAAGGCGAAAACCACACAAGAGTGGCTGAGGAACCATGTGCCAGAGTTTATCAGTTTTAATTTGTGGCCATCAGCCAGTCCAGACCTTAGTCCCTTCGACTACAAATTGTGGTCAGTATTAGAGGATATAGTCTGTGAAAATTGCTACCACAACCTGGAGTCGTTAAATGTGTTGACTAATTATTTTATTGCAACTTTGATGCTTAGACATTACATTTGCTTTAGTTCTACTTTGTTAAACTTTGATCGACATACCAGTGTCCCATAGGTGATTATCTTTGGGGACCAGTTGTAACGATTTTATTCTTTTCTTTTATTCTATTAACTTGTCCTTTCTTCTGCGATCGGGTCTCCGCTGAGACCGACGACAATCGGCGTCACACCGATGTGACAGCAGGACGTGCATTCCGTGGATTGAGGCAAAGGACTACGTATCGCGCCGAGAATTAGTCCCGCCTCTCACTTGGTGTTTGGGGTTGGTGGCTGCTGGCTGCTGGCGGGCTAGCTAGTTTGGTGAGGCGTGCGGTCGAGGGTCTTAAGGTCCAAACACCAAGTGTCCGAGTTCGTTACACAAACTCAGTCACCTGAAAAGCCCTTGGGTTACGCGTTTTCAATACACAATCATCAAAAAAGGGAGACACAAATAAAAACTCTAACCACTTTACTCTGAGTCCGCGAGACCGTCTTATCCGAACGCGACTTCTCGTCGGCACACAAATAGACTACCGCGATACAAGAGAACTACTTTACCGGAAAAACATTCAATATAACGATTGAGATATGAGAATATCACGTGGTGGGTTTACCTACCTTGTTTTTTTCCCGGTTAACTTTGTAACGATACAATATCCTGCTGGGGAAAGTGAGCGACTTGGCGCTGCCTAATTACAGATCGGACTACTTGCCACCTGTTGGTGGAAGCCCTGGAAGAATCAAAAATTGAAACAATCACCTAAACAATTTGTAGATCAGATATCTAGTTTAATTTAGCCTAGTCGTAACAATGTCATCCAGAGATGATTCCTTCTCTAGGGTGAGGGGAGGTAACAATGCAGAAGTGCAAGGCGCTATTCCTCGGACGAACCCGTATAATACGCGTTCTAGGAGGGCCCCATCCTCACAAATGAGTCCTGACAGGGGAGCGAGCCTACCTCTTCCTCGACCTATTCTGGGTGGGAATAGCTCAGAATATTCTCTGCCGCCATGCCACCTCGCATACCGACAGTTAGGGCCACGCCGGGACAGCTGGACCCGATAGAGGCCATTACCAAGCGTTTGGAAGAAATTCTGCCGCGCCTGGTCAACGATAGCGTCCGAAGGGAGATGGACCATCTATCTCGTCGACCATCACCTTAGGTGGCAACAGCTCATATTGGAATCGGACGCTCTCCCGTGGAATCCTCGGCGCGTATGGTACCCCGATCTTATGTCACCGACAATGCACCGCCACCCTATACCACTGCCACACCCAACCATCCGAAGGTACCAGGCACCGCGCCACTCTCTGGAGGTTTCAATCTATGCGAGTTCCAGAATCTCTCCTGGGAAGACGTTCCCAGTGCGGAACGAGCATCATCCTGTAACATTCCCACCCATCGACTTACCGCAGATATGTCGATTGGGAAAGCGGTGAGCATCATCAGTAACTGGAGGCTGACTTATAATGGCCACACGGACTCGATTTCTCTAGGGGGATTCCTTCAGAGAGTGGAGTGGATGACTGCGGTTAACCATCGAGGGGACTACAACCTTCTTGTTAACCAAGCACACCTTTTGTTCGAGGGACGTGCGTTGAGATGGTTCTGGAAATACGTCCAGGACACACCACACTTTTCGTGGAATGACCTTAAGGACGCACCATTTTAGCATAGAGAGTTGATGGTTTCTTGAAAGAGTGTCCTCAATGACTTCCTTTTGGTTCTTCTCGACATATTGTTGTGCTTGGTCGAATCCTTTTTGTGATTGGCGCATGTTTTTGTATATCTTACTTTATTGAGTAATTTTTACGTTTTTCTGTTAGTTTTGTTTAACACCAAGGCATATTTCTTGTTTGTACATTTTTTCGAACAGGACATCATAATACTTCAAAATCGTGTTATTGTATTAAAGAATCTAGCCTTGATATGATTTTCTTTTTATAATTTTTGCACTTGCTTTAACATTTACTATTTTAAATTGAATGAAAGCATCGAACCCAACAATATTCTATTGCTTAGAAATAATATTTGATTCATTATACGTACAAATATATTGGATAGTTAGCATAGATTTGCATCTCAAGAGCACTAAAAGATTCTTGGAAAATTTACAATTTAACAGGTATTGCGTACTTTCCGAATCCAAACGACAACAGAACTCTTTCCGTGTTTCTATTTTCGCAATAAAATCTATGCTTCTTTCATGAAAATCGCCCTCAATTTTCATTAATTGGGTTCATTGCTATTTTATTTTGATTTGTTGTCAATCGAAATACATTTTACTGCAATAAAAACTATGTACATACATATATATGTTCTATTTACCAAACACAAAATTTACCGACTTTAATTCACCTAGTACAGTTCGCTCTAGGGCAAAATCAAAAAAAGTTAATGTACCATGTATGATATAAATCAGAGATCGTAAAAAACACTTAAATTTACTACGTCGAGAAAGAGCATTGACACGGCAGTTAGTTCTGCGAATAATTCATCATTTCGAAAGAGTTCGCCATTGAAAGGAATTAAAATTTAAATGGGAATAATAATTACGTATAAAAATCCGTTTAGAAGGTTTATAGAACTTGAGATAGGTAAGTTGATGGTGTTCAGAAGAAATAAGGATGTCGGAATTATTCTCAATAACTGGTTTTGATTTTATTTTTATTTTTTGGTTATTTGTGATAGTAAAATATAATTGATAATGTTTATGATTGATGTTCGTTCATTGATGATTCAGGAATCGTGTCATTAGCTTTTAATGTGTTTTTCTGGAAAAATCAGTTAAATTGAAAACAAGCAGACATTTTATATTGTACAAGTTTATAGTGATTCTAAATTAAGGCATACCATTATAACTTTTTTTAGAATATGACGTATCATCTGAATCTTCTGTACTTTTAATATTCATCGTGCTATTGCGATCAAACAGAGATGCTATGAACCAAATAATAAATAAATAATAAATAAATAATAAATTTTAGGGGAGCGGGAGTAAAGGGAGAATAAAGTAAGAGGGTGGGAGAGGAAAGGGATATTAGCACAAGGGGGAGTAAAAGGAGAATAAAGTAAGAGGGGAGGGAATTAAAGGGATATTAGTACAAAAGGGAAGTAAAGGGATAATAGCGTGAGGGGGAGTAAAGGGATAGTAATGTAAGGGGGAGTAAAGGGAAAGAAGAGTAATGGGGTAGTGAAGGGAAAGAAGTGTAAGGGGGAGTAAAGGGACAGTAGAATAAGGGGGAGTATAGGGATAGTGGGATAAGAAGGTAGTAAAGGGAGAGTAGAGTAACGGGGAGAATATTAATATTATTAGAGTAAATCTTGCCGGCAACGTTTTCCAGCAACATGTTGCCGCCAATATTTACTGGCGACATGTAGCGTCGACATTTTCTAGCAATATGATGCCGGCAAAATTTTCTAGCACTATGTTGCCGGCAACATTCACCAGCAACATGTTACATGAGTAAAGTGATATAAGCACAAAGGAAGAGTAAAGGGAGAATAGAGTAAGAGGGGTGGGGGAGCAAAAGAAATAGTAGCAGGAGGAGGGAGTAAAGGGAGAATAGAATAAGTGGGTGGGGGAGTAGAAAATTCGATTTTTCTGCGACAATTTATTTTAAGCGGGTGAAAAACATTGTACCGTTTAGTGTGAGATAATTTTTGGAAGAATCGCTACGCTAGTTCTTCAGAAAAACATTTTTTTAGCCAGGAAGTCACTTACTACTAGTCTGTTTTCAGTATCCTTCGAATGATTTTACGCAAAGATTTTGCTGTTGCTGATTTAACTCGAAACATTTGACAAACATTCTACATTTTTTAAAGATCCTTTTTGTAAGGAATTTTTTGCTAGCTGTGCAGTTAAAACACACTTTCTTCCCGGCGGGTCACTTGCTACAGGGAGCTTTCTGTTTTCGGTATCTTTCGAATGATTTTACGCAAAGAATTCGATTTTCCTGCCACTGATTTGACTGTGAGCAGTTGGCAAACATCGTGTCCTTTCTTTTGAGATCCTTCTTGGATCTTAGTGATCGAGCACTTATTACCTTCCCTTACCTAAATAAAGCAGTCGTAATTGTAATTTTGGTACTGTTACTGTTGTTTAGAACTGTATGAGCTTCAAGTTCAATGCATGATTTTCTATACTCCATCATAACCTCGTTCATCATCAAACTGCACGTGCTTCATGTGTTATATTTCTTTTCATATATAAAATTGGCCCTCAGGCATTTTTGAAAATGTTATAACCGAGCAATCCACTACCATTTCTACCATCTTTCAACGTTCCTCATAATGTCCCATTACCCATTTTTTGTATTGAAATTTCTCTATTATCAGATCCATCGTCAGTGTCTAAATCGGTTTCGGTGTCTGAATCAGGAACAAGGTGCATCCTTTTTTGCTAGGAGCTATGTGACGACAATCTTCATGTTTGCTGGTATTGCTCGGAATTTTCATATTGCAAAACGTATCATTAGCGTCCAATCACTTTAAGATGCCCTTTTTTCTAGGAACTTTATGATGAAACTTTTCATCTTCACTGTTCGAAAATTCAAGTATATGGTATTACCTTGATCAGGCCTTCACGCGAAAAAGGAACTTCATAAATAAATGTGGGAATTTTTAATTTTTTTAATAGCCATTAAGATTTATCTTATTTTTACGTTAATGTCCATTTCAAAATTTAATTGATTATTTGAATGAAAACCATGATGACTTTTTAGTGAAAAACAACACAGGCTTGAGGCTTAACGGTGACACCATGAGAAAACGTATCTTTTACTTTACATTGCAGGACTTGTTAAAAAGACAGCACGTTTCGTGTGAAAAAATAAAGATTATGACTAAGTATGCTTAATCTATATATAACGAAAAATCATAATTTTATGAATAAAAATATAAATGTTGTAAATAAAAATCTCATTTTTATAAATAAAAATTATTAAAGTATTGTCAGCAAATGCCTGTAATAAAAAATTTTCCTGCAAAAGTGGACGTTAATGAGATATTCACGAACAATCTTGACCTTTGACCCCGGGTTAAATTTTTAGTGACACTTATTCTGATTAATTGAAACTTATGAAATTTTGTTGATTACCTCAATGTTCAGATCCATGCCAAAATTTAACTATCCTGAATTTTTTCCCTAAGAGCAATATCTAATTTCCCCAGATTAGTTAGTTTTATTCAGTTTATATGGTTTGCAAGTACTTGAAAGCGCTACTACTCTATAACAATCTATTTTATATTTTTTTATGCATCAGTTTCTAAAACTTTAGATTAAAATACTATAAATTCATTGCGTTCAAAAGTGCGTGTATATACATTTTTATGTGAAAATAAAACCAAGTGTTTTTGTGTTGAAAATCCCATAAGAATAGTCGTAATTTTTTTTAAATTTCAATTCATTATTGATTGGCAAAGCTTGCCACTACAAAGCAGTTTTGTTGCCTCGTAAAAATTAGGAAGTGTACTTTGCGATTGAATGTTTACAAAGTTTGAATGTGGTTCGGATTTTTTGCTCTTATTTTGCTTTGAATATTTAATAGAAGAATAATGCGAATGTTAATTTAATATTGTTTACGTTTGGAAGGCGAGCAACTATAAAATTAGATAGATAGTAACGATTTATTGAATTATCAATAAAAATACTATAAAAAAATTAACTCATATAAAAATCTTTTATGTAAAAAAGTAATAAGTATAAAATAAAAACTATTATTGCAAAATTCTTTACTAACACATGACGAATTAAACTCAACGGAAAGTTTTGGCCAAAAAGAATACTGACAAAAATTTTTACTTTGAACTTTGAAAGAAGCTGATTTTTCGCGTCAGAAAAAGTAAACAAATAATGCAAAAAAAAAGAATTGAAAAAGTAAAGTCAAACAGTTTTCAATACTAGAATTGTTTTCCTTTGGACTTGATGACTTCATTCAGTCTCTTGGCATAGAATCGACAAGATATTTTGTCACATCAGGAGTGATTTTGGCCCATTCTTCTTTTAAGGTACTATTACACTTCTCAAGACCAAAAAACCGATAATTTTCAAGAATTTGTTTTGAGCTCCTTTTTTAGATATCAATACAAATCTTTTTACATAAGATTATTTACATCGTCAAGTGTCTAAACACTTTTTTTTATTTCTATTTTTATGATGTATCTTGCTCACAGGTGGCGTCGAAGTCGAGTCTAAAAAAGACTGCCTTCCTGTGCAAGGATTATCTCATGATTGGGACATCTGAAACAAAAATAAACCAAAAAAGGGTTGTGAAGATTGGGCAATTCACCTCCGATAGTTAAAAATCGACGAAAAAATGGCGGCTGCTTGAACAAAATGTTCAAAAAACGACCCTTTTTTGCGCCCCAATTTTTGTTCACTTAAAATCCATTTTTTGGTTCTTGACCTAATTGAATTGCCCTGTAGAAACGTTTAATAAATAACTGTGCCAAATTTCATTAACTTCGGTTTAGTAGTTTTGAAGATAATCTCTGCACCGTTTGAAAAAAGGTCGTTTCGAGAAAAACGTGTTCAAAGTTTTTTTTGCATTTAATTTTTGAAAAATCGGATTTTATCACTTACTGCTTTTTCAATAACTGCTTTCGTACACGACTAAATAGACACTGATGATAAAGGAGAATGTTAACAACACACATCCATTAAGAAAGAAACCGGTATTTTGAAGAAGGGATTCATATAACAGCTGCGCGCTCGTCAGCTGCGAAAGAGTGTACAAAGAGGCGTAGACGCGTATCGCTTAAAACTGCTATAAAAAATTTTCTATGAAGAATTTCGACATAATATTTTAGGAGGTGACTTTTCGACGAGTAAGTAAGCGAAAAATGTAAAAACCCAAAATCGATTATTTGAAATTTGAGAAGTGTAATAGTACTTTAAGGTACTATTCATGTCCTACTTGTTTGAAATTATTCCTAACTTGATGTTTTTTCTTGGGATGTTTTCGAAGATGTCCAATCGGGACTGTGGCGCAGGATCAAGGGTATTAGAAGCCCGATAAAGTAGCCATTCCTTCATAATTCATTCCATGTTTTCGATCGTTATTCTGTTGGTAGTTTCAGTTCTCCGTCAAGCCTTATTTGTGTACACTCGGTGCAACATTTTCCTTGAGGAATTCAAATAATCCATCTTTCATAGTTGACTCCATAAAAACGAGACTGCCGACTCCATTTGTTGCCATACAGCCCCAGACCATAACTGAGCCTCAACCGTGCTTAGTAGTGTCTGTAAATTTTTTTTTGCATTAAATGCTTCATTCTTAGTTCTCTATATTTTTGGAAGATTTTTTTCGCACCAAATATTTGAAACTTGCTCTCATCGGTGTGTAATATATTTTCCCAAAAGATTGGAGCCACATTTTTGAAAATTTTCACGAATTGTAGGCGCTTTTTCTGGTTTACCTTTGATATGTATGCAAGCCACTTTTGTGGAGTGCTCTCCTGATGGTATTAGCGCTAACTGATTTTCTCGATGCGTACTTGATTTTTGCTGCTATCTTTACTGCAGTTGAATTTGGATTTGATTTGACTATCTTACTATAGCACGAGTTTCTGCATCAGTAAGTTGATTGGGCCGTCGAGCTCCCAGTAAACTCTTCATATCGTGATGCTTAGTGTATTTATCAAGAATTTTCTTTATTGTGCAGTGATTCCTTTGACCTATTTTGTAGATCTCGTGAAAAAATTTGCCATTTTTTACTCAAATCTCAAATGATTTTTTTAGGCTCTATAGAAGTTTGCTTTCCCATGATCAAAATTGGTGCGATAATTATCTCGTTGAAAATGGGAAATCTTATCTTTTGTATTACAACACAAAACACTTGCTTGCATCAAAACAAAACTTAGGGATTTTCCCCAAGAGCAAGAATTCGCGGAGCTTGGTGTTTTCTACTGTTTAACTTATTTGGACGTTTGAAAAAAGAGGATGTTTTATTTTGAAGGGATTTTCGTATTGTTAATTTCATACAAATTATACATTGTAGTTCGAAAACTAATTTATTCTTGAATAAAATTTGTTATGAAATTGCTGAATGAGAAACGAAACAAGAGTGTTTATTTTTTTTTTAGACGCTCATCAATGTTTGCGAAGTGAAATTGCAACGAAATTCATAAACATTGAAATTATTTTCAGTTCCACTATCTCCAAATTACAAACTGTTTATTCGGCAACTATTTACTAGAATCTAATTTCCATTTGTCGAAGTCGATCTAAACATAAAAATCTGTTCCATGATGTCTAACTTTATTTAGATTTCCTTGAAAATGCAGCAGCAACAATTTTTTTTACCGAGACTCAGCTTATCGATAGAACTTCACACATGTTTCAGCATATGTTGAAAATAAAACTAAGCGTTTTTTTTTTTCAAATAAGACGCTAGACAGTTGGCTGTTAATGTGTGCAGCTGACTTCTTGGATGGAAAAAATAAAAAAATAAATCTCATAAAACAGTTTATGTAAACACATATGTATGCGGAACTGTTTCATTCTCAATATAATGTAATTGGATGTTGCATAAACCTTACCATTTCCGATAGAATTACTTTTCATACGTTCATTTATCGCTAACAACAATATCAATTATTGCTATCAGTGCCGATAACGAATACAAACAGTCGTTTTGCTTTAACGATAAAAATAATCAAATCACAATGTGTTGGTGAAGGATTGTTATAATTAAATTTTACGTGCGATAACAAACATTCTCACGTTGTCGTCGTTTGATCAAGAGAATTGCAAATGAAGAAGAAAAAACACTTTTAGAACTGATTTATTTTTCAGTAATATCTTCAGTGTTTATTTGGTGTTTCTTAAGCACATATGTACATACGAGTACCTCAAGAAAACTGTGGTATGTATGGTGAAGAGAGATAAAAATTATTTTCTTTTTACTTTTGAAGGCGGGTAAATATGCAAATGGGGCCAAATATTTTAGCGAAATGTGACGATAAGATTTCAAAAATAGGTGGGTTTAGGAATAATGTGAAAATACTTATTATACTTTTTCTTAGAACTTTCAAGTGGAAATAGTCAGGGCTATTGAATTAGATTTTGTTCTATGACGTATTTGGCACCGATTTATTCAGAATACGTATTTGCAAATTAGTTAGGTACAATTTGAGTATCACTTGTGAAGTATTTCCTAGCAAAAATAGGAAGAGACTTCTAGAATTAGTTCTGTGACTTCTGTGTTATGTACTAAATATTTTGCAAGTATGTATGAATAAGATATTTTTATAAGGAATATGTCTGGAATGCATCAAGCATTGCTACTTTGCTGATACTTTCTGATTTTCATTCAATCAAACAGTTTTTAAATCATAATAATTCAGAAAATTTCCTCGAAATCGATTGTAGAATTCGCTTTCTAAAGGAGATGCTAAGAGAAAGCCGATATAAAAAAGAAGTGAGGGTCATTGAAATATGACCACGCTCATGATGTATAATCGAACTACTAATAACAGAAGTCTTCGTCAAAAGTATGTATATTCAATTTTTCGTGAAATCTACGGAGGAGAATTTGAAAAAATCGTTTGTATTTGGTGCTGAAATTTGAGGACCTTACGAATGTACATAGAATAAAATAAGCGAGTAACCCAAACTTCAGTTTTACAATTTTTGACTGAATATCAGATCAAAGATTGCTTCTCAATTGAAGAGCTCATTAGAACAAGAGTGTATGCCACAATTCGAAAGTTTTGAAGATAATGATTAAAAACCAATATTAATAATAATTTCTGAAGGCGTTATGTCCAGTAGAAAATCTGAATCTGTTGCCAATTAGATGAAAATGAAATCTTAATCTGTCTTATTATTTTGGATAATTAAAAATCAGTAATTTCTCAGAATAAAGGCAGACGCACTTCGACCTGATTTTCGAAATCTCTTCGACAAAGAAAATGAATTATTACAAGCATATTTGACAAAAATTTTGATTTCAACATTTTATTCAAATCTTCAAAAGCGTATATCTAGATACGAGAACGTGTGGCACAATTCCTTGCTTAAAAGAGCCCTACCATTCAAACCAGTGAATAAGCTATGATCTTTTGCATCGTTTATATGAAAAAGTTAGATTTTTCACTGTTGAAGATAGATTTTAGCTAAATTTTTAATTTGAATTAGAGAATTTAGAATATGAATTAATGGCTGAAATCAAAATGTCACTTGCGGCGTAGCCAATTCTATGTATGTGCCGCAATCGTATCTTTCAGCCGTTGGAAAATAAAGCATGTCAGATGAAAATACACATGCCTATAAATATTTTTATGGTTTTTATTAGGGACTCAGAATCTTACTCATCATTCATGGTGGCATCAAATAATAATCGATAGAGCAACAGCCTGAATCAAACCAAAGCCTTGAAGTAATATAATAATTACCTTATTTACGTAATCAATGGTACACTAGGAGATGAAGTGGTCAGCATCACGTTCGAGTGAACTGATAGCACGACAACATATACTATTTGTGAAAACTATTTTCCACCAAGCATCCTCGAACCTGTTACCCGGTGCATAGGAGGCAAGCGCTCTAACCACTGAATCACCCAGACGGTATAAAATCAATCTTTAATCAGGGTTCAAACAATCTTAAACTTTACTCGAGAATTTTCTTCAATTCAGGTATAGAGTTGCAGAGCATGGCAGGCGAGGTTAGTTTTTAATTTTTTCTTATTTTAAGATTGAAGCTATGTCAATATACTCATTTTTGTAAACTAAAATGTAGACTTTTGGTATTTATAAATAAATAAAACAAGAATTGTTTTGAATTACACTCTCTCCAAATTACAAGTCTGTTTATTCGACAGCTATTCACTAGAAGCTAGTATCCATTTCTTTAATTAGATTTCTTTTGTCTTTTCTGCTAGAACTTCGAGAATGTTACGAGCACTTTGTCAGATTGGTTTTTATTGTTAAATATTTTGATGTTAATAGTAAAAATATACCAGCTGAACAAACCTCACGGAAAGACAATATCGATCTCATCATTAGGTTCAGCAACTTAGGCCTTCTGGTGCTCAACTGGGTGGTTGCAAACGTTGGTGAGCCCAGTAATGGACAACAGAAGGGTTCCATTATTCTCAATGAGAACTCTACTAAAGTTTAAAAATGTAGAAAATATAACTTTTCGTTAGCACCCAGAGTATACATGTAGGGACTGTACTGACAAAGCAGCAAAATGATTGGATACGAAGAGTATGATGACTAGAGGGGACTCAGCAAACCTGACCGTAGATCCCTCCGAATCAGATCTTCTCGGCGACAATGGAAGGAATACCACCACCATTGCGAAGCGAACAGAGGATTTTCTTCAACCCCTCGACCCAGTCGAGGAACATTGGACGTCTTTATTTGAAGAGGCACTGGACGAGATTTCGATCGGGAGGCTCGTCCTGATCAATGCGCACCACTTTAAAGCAGTTTCGTCTGTGCTTCTCCTCTACACTTCCCGGAAAGAAGAAGAACTAGTACTAGACCAGGAGCCTTGGGTCGTACAAGCCAAAATTTGAGAGAATACAGGACAGTATTCCTCAACATCAGAGCTTGTGTACTGATAAAAGACTGCTGAAAGTTTTTACTTTTGTGCAATTTCAGAGACGACACTTTTGCCGCAGCAATGAAGGTATAATCCAACCCTCCTTAATCCCTACTAAATTTTGGCAACATTAAACCACAAGCCACAATTAAACATTGGACTCTATACAAAATTCATGAACACAATCAAATATATTCACTGAAATGGAACGACGATTCAATTAATTATCATACCATCGCCTTGGAGACAAACATTTCAATGCAATTTATATGAAAAATATGCAGTATATCATTACCATTCCGCATTCGGCAACTTACAATATTCTAAATCAGTTTTCCAATTGTACAAAACCCTCAAGACAATAATTTTAATATATGGCAAGTTGATTCCATCATGAATTACTTACGGAACAGTAGGTTGCCTTGTTTTAAACGGAATTCGGGTTATAATGTGTTCTCAATTTATGCAGATGTTTCCAATTCAAAAGATACTGAAACTTGATTTCGTACACTCGTATTTCTTTCACATTCAGGGGATGATGTTACAGACAAAAGGATTGATCAAGTTGCAATAGGGGCGAAATGAAGAAATCTGATAGGTTTGTGTATAGATGGGATGGCACGAATTCAATTTTGAAAGAAAACTGGAAGTGGTTTCGTGATTTTTTTGGTTAGATTTTTGCAGGTAAGCTTTTTAGCATACAAAGAACGTTTTGAATAATCCAAGAACTTGATAAATTAGCACAAAGTATAAGATTTAATTTGAGGGCTTACCTTAAAAACGTGAAATGGTAGAACAATTCGAAAGTGAATTTGGTGTTAAATTTCAATATTTTCAGTTATTCGCATTTGTACACGAAAACATACTCGTATTTGGTCACAACGGCAAACTCATATACAGTGGGTAAAAAAAGTTAAGGCACGAGAAAAGTTTTAACTTTTCAGTGATATATTGATCGAGTATGTTTTTATTTTCACATTATATCAGAAGATTGGAAGGTGTATTTCAGTAACATATGTGACAAAAAAAACACCAATCACGCAACAATTATTAAATATAGAAAAAAAATACTTTTCCAATCAGAAACAACGCAAAAAAAGTTAAGGCACACTGCAAATAATTTATTTTTCTGAAGAAAAAAATATGCACCGATAGATTTCCATGGAATTTTCGCTACATGAAATATTTGTCATTTGAGTTGAGTGAATGATCAAGGAAAGTGAATTTTAAAAGTAAGTAAATAATAAGTGCCAAGAGAATACCATTAAGTTTAGTAGTTCAGGAAATTATAGTTCAGCATTGGCAAACAGGAATTTCATAGGCTAAAATTAGTGTATTAGTTAAAAAATCAAAATATATTGTCAGAAACATTGTATTAGCATATAAAAAACAAAATCATTCGAAACAAAATCTCGATCAGGAAGGCGAAAAATGCTAATTGCGCGAGAAGAGACAAGAATGTGAAAGAAATTAAAAAGGATCCAAGATTAAGCACCCCATTTTTACGCAATGAAGTTAAAAAACACTTCAGTCTGCTCAGACGGTACGAAATCCATATTATAAAAAAATCGGGCTTTAAGGGCAGGGTTTGCAGACGAAAACCGTACATTAGCGCAAAAAAATCGATGTTAAGATTACGTTTCGCGAGACAGTACGTAAAAAAACCAAAGTCCTTTTGGAAAAGAGTTATTTTTATTGACGAAAAAAAAATTAACCTGTTCTGCTCTCATGGGAGGCGGTATGTTTGGAGAAAACCAAATACTGAGTTCAATTTCAAGCATGCCAATCCCACAGTAAAACACGGCGGTGGGAACATTATTCTATGGGGTTGTATGGGAGCTTCTGTACCTGGAAGCTTAGAAATCATAAGTGGCAGGATGGATCAACAGGACTCTCCAAATATCCTCAAAAGGAATATTAGACAAAGTGCTGAAAAGATGGGGATTTTCAACTATTTTGGCCTGTACCAGGATAACGATCCCAAACATATCTCGGAGCAATGCCGACTTTGGGCTGTTTGTAACTGCCCAAAAGTGATTAAAACACCTGCTCAGTCCGCAGATTTAAACCCCATATAGCATTTATGGTACCACCTAAAAAATAAAGTTGCGAATCGTAAAGTAATAAATAACAAGCCGTGAGGTGCGACCCATGAGGTCCACACGGTCAACTTCCCAGTAATATCTACATAGATATTAAAAATATTAAACACAATAAAAGTTATGGAAATAATACTACTTCAAATAATAAAAATGTACCTCTCATAAAAATTATTGGAATGATTTAATATTAATCGTAACATCTAAGGGAGCGTCAATTGATTACGTACGGATTTTGGTGCATTGGTTTGATGTGCAAATCAGGTTAAAAATGAATTTTTTTATGAAAAAAACACATCTTTTATTATTTTTTTTTAATAAATTGGAAAAACCGCTTTAACGATTTTTTTAAAATATAAAAACATCATAAAGATGTTGATACGCGTCGATTGACACCTTAATGATGGAAAGATTATATTTGGTTCTCGAGATATAATGAATGACGTAAATGACCTGGAACGTTTAATGATTTTTTATTTTTTATTTAATTTTTTTTGTAAACATTAAAAAAAATTTTGCTGATTTTTTCACAAGAACTATTTGGAGTATATAAATAATATAAACATTGATTACTTAGGTTTGAAAATCAGGGTAAAAATTTTGTGTTTTTGAAAAAAAACCTAATTTTTTGCACTTTTTTTAAAAAAATTAAAAAACGGATTCAACGATAAAACAAAATTTGATAGATTCATAAAAATGTTAATACCCGTCGATTGACACCTTAATGATGAAAATCGCATGTTTGGTTCGTGAGATATAGCGCATAACATGGTTGCCCTTCAAGGGGTGAAAACAGCAAACCCCCCCGACCGAAGTGTCCCAAAAACCAATCAGCTCTTAAGATTGCAAAGACGCTTCGATTGACGAAGTCGATACGACTTTGTTTACGTGAGTTATGCTCGTAGAAAAACTGCCCGCGAACGAACGGACGTACGTACATACACACACACATACATACTTCTTTCTAAAAACACTTTATATATACTCTATAGACCTCAAAACGTAAAGAAAAGTTGAAAATTTCAATTTCGATTTTCGAGACGATTACAAGAACTTGCTATATACTGGGAAGTTAAAAATGAACTGAAAACAGCCATTATTGAAGAATGGGAAAATATTCCACCAGCCGTTTGCAAAACGTTGGTCAAATCGACGCCGAAATGCCTCCAAGAAGTCATAAGAATGCGAGGAAAGTCCACAAAATATTAATAGTGAGTTAGTTTCTTAAATTTAAAGGAAATAAATCTACCCCAAATCAAATAATTTCAGATAAAACTATATCGTGCCTTAACTTTTTTGGGTCGTTTCTCGATGGTAAACAAGGATTTTTTTAATAAATTTGAAAATTGTTGTGTTTTTGTTTGTTTTTTGGTATGATACTGATCTTCCCAGCTCCTGATACACCATTCTCAATAAAAAAATACCACTAACACTTATGACTTTTCTCGTTGGGTACATCGTGCCTTAACTTTTTTATCCACTGTATGTTTTTTTAGACATGCAATGTTCGTAATGTAAGCTCCTCGGCTTAAAACTTGATTTAGAAATAATCTCTAATTTTATTTTTAACTATGTAAAATCTAATTTAAACCCGCGTCCGCTAAACAGACTTCACACCCTCATTGCCACTTATCAATTTCAACAATTCTTCCAATCAGTAACGGCTAAGCGATTAACGTGCGGAGGTGCATTCCCGCATACTAATAATTGAAGCAGACAAAGCAAATTGGCTGATAATCTAACGATCTTCTGCTGGCCATATGAGTTACCTCACTGTCTTCCATAACGAAAAAGACAACACCAACAGATTCGTTTAGGTTCAAGGTAGGCCACATTGCCACAGACAACCGGTCGCATGCTGAACATCTCAAGAAGATATCTCCTTGGTCCACGACATTTGACCGACGATCTTTTAATGGTGTAAGAAATCGGCAATGATCTCTTGTTGCGATCTTTATGATAGATCGTCCTCCACTCCAGGCTTGGCAATGGGAATCTCTGCTAGTTCTCAAAAAAGATATTTTAGAACAGGCATCCCAACTTAATATGCATGTATCTTCTTGAAGAACGAATCACATCCATGGACGTACATAGAACGGCATCAAGAAGCTGATGATGATGGGGATACAAAGCCACAATTTCTTGAAGATCACGGCCACTGACTGTGCGATGCGACCAACCGGAGTGGGTGGGTGGGTGGATCGTGTGAGCGGTGGCTTTTAAAAATAGGCGAGAAGAACTTCGCGTGCGAACCACTAGTTTTTTTCAATATCGTTCAATTATGTCATGGAAATTACCTCAACGCACTCTGCACTAAATCGAACGAACGTTCGACTCCACAAAATTCTCGAAACACAACGAACGCGATCAGCTTGCTGGTGTATGATCTCCGGTTGATCTTGATCTCGATCTCGTTTCAGATATCCAATGTATAATATTATTTAGAACAAAATATCACAGAATTAACAATAATTAACACTATTTGATCAATGATAGAATAAACTGCAGTAGCACTTTTTATTTGAATCACTTCTATTATTTGCTTCTCTTTCGCGTTTGAGCTTTTTTCGTTTTAACCCCTTAAGCACGGCACTATCCATCGATATCGACGAGTAGCTGTAGCTGTTGCAACTACTTGAACAATACGCATGCTTTAGCGAGCCGTTCCGAGTTAACACTGAACAACGCGAACGCTTACAACCAACTGACAAAGCCACTGAACCAGACAACGAATCCAGCTTGTGTTGAGCAGCACCTATGTATATTCTTAAATTTAAGCTTTTTATCTTTTCAACGAGAAGAGAGACAAAGATACTTCGTATTCGCATATCACAGCGTCTTCGAACGTTACAAAAGCAAATGTACCTTGTTTGAGGTTCGCATAAATAAGATACTAAGATACATATGTATGTATCTAAACTCAGATGATGCGCGATCTATATTATTTTATGTCGGCATCTGAGAAACTTATAACGAATTGATCCATTATCATGGAATCCAAATCATCGGTGCTCGTTATCACAAACTGATGACTGTATGGATTTCCGGGAAATCCTGCAAGCCTACCGAGTTAGAAATCCATGAATCAGCTCTTTGCAAAAATCGGGAAAATACTCGCGAACGAAGCTTTCTTCAGTTTTGATAACGAATATACAACGATTGATAAGGTTGGGTGAATGCCAATCAGCGTCAAACTCGTACGTGGCCTTTGTTGAAATGTTTTAAGTTTGCGGTTGCATCAGTTGAAAAGTTGGGAGTCATTGGATTATAGCCACTAACACCATATGCGTACACACTGATTTATCATTGTATGGTTCGATTGGTTGCATAACTTAGCGGGTTAATTGCGCTCAGATGTTAAAAGATAAGTTAACAAATTTATAAAATACAACTACACCGGTTTTTTTATTTTCAAATGATTGTTTCCTTATTCAAGACCAAAGACTTTCTGACTATTTGTAGAAAACAATTTCAGTTAATGGGCAACACTACTCTAGATACCCCCTTTTTCATGATTTTTCGTAAGTAAATAAATTAAATAACACCAAATCCGCTTATGGTAGCATATTGTATAACTCAAAATGAAAAAAAAATATTCAAAATGGCGGCCACAGGACCCCGTATTCGGCTTCCACCTTTAAAAAGTTACCGGTAAATTTTCTCTCGAACGGCCGCTCCTAGAACAAACTAAATTTTTCCTTGAAGTTCCTACTAATAGCTAGTGAAGTACGTAGGAGATTTTTTTAAAACTAATTTTGAACAAAATGGCGCTGTTTTGAAAAACAACAACGATTTTTGACAAAAATTTAGCCGTAAATTGTTTATAAAATTAAAAATAAACAATTAATCAAAAATCCCGTACTTCACTAGATTTTGGTATTTCAAAGTTACTGTCAAAATTTCAAATAGATCCATGCACTCGTTCCAAAATAATCTTACCGGTAAACTTGAAAAAAGAGTGATTTTGGGAAAAACGCGTTTAAAGTTTTTGTAGCTGTTAAGTAGTCAAAAACATAAGCGTCTTGGGAGCGACATCTATTCGCCTTCTTTGAAACTATAAATATCTCACGTGATGTAGGTAACGAGACTACTTATTATCCCGAGAGGTATATCGGAGCAGCTGCGCCCAGCGGCGCGTGATTCTGGGACGCAGTGCAGCAAAGTCGCTCAGTTAGTCCTTTAGAAATTTTTCCACGCTATAAAACTACCGACATCTCATTTTTATGACCCTAAGGTACAATTTAAGCCAATAAAAAATCGATTTTTTGAAAATCGTAGAGTAAGGTTACCCCTTAAGGTACTAGTACACATTAGAAGGCCAAAAATTGCGAATTTTTATGAATTTTTTTTCTCAACTCCTTCATTGAATATGAACATGCAACTTTTTTCCGAGAATACATCTATCTTTTGAGAGTACAAAAAAAACATTTTTTTTACATTTGCGTTATAAACGAATTGTATAGAGGGCGCCAAAATTGACACCTCGAAAAGTACCCCATCGCATGGCTGACAATTAATCTCAAAACATGCTAGTCTGAAACAGAAAACTCAAAAAGGGTTTTAAGGACTAAGGTCACTTACGTGACAATTCATCACCGTTTTTAAAAATTCGATTAAAAAAAAAGTTGCGGAGCTTTGAGTTTTTTTTTTTGAAAAATCAACCGTCTTTTTCAGTCGTTTTCTGCACGCCAAATTTTTATTTTCCAAATTTTTTGGTGTAATTGAGGTGAACTGTCTTGCGGAATATGTTAATAAATAATACGCACTAAGATTGATTAAAATCGGTTGTGTAGGCCCGGCCCTAGTAGCCAGTTGAAAAAAACGTCATTTGGAGAAAATCGCATTTAAAGTTTGGCTTCGTTTTAAAAAACGAAAAGGTACTAAAGTACCTTTTCTATACATTTTTTTAATTTTTTTTATACGTCAGAATAAATACTGAAACGTGTAAGTAGATGTAAATTTCATCCTCTATTGTGAATGAATAGAAAAAACCGGTATTTTAGAAAGAAGAGATACACAATCGATGCCATGCGATCGGCACGCACGCACTTAAAACCGTTTTATATTATTCTAACGTTCGATTTTTTTCAAAATATTTTAAGAGGTCATTTGTAAAGGTGCGAAGAGTTAAAAAACGTCAAAAAAATCATCATTTTGAAATTTTTAATGAATACCTTAAATGGCTGCCACGGCAGGATTGGCAGTAACCCATCTTGTTACCCCTATTTTGCGGGATATTGTCGATTGTTTATGGTCATACTTAACGAGCTGATCGATGCGTGTGTTTTTTAAAGTATGTCAATTGTTTGTGGATCGCAGTAACAGTATTCAACGTATCTTCATAAAAAGTAGTCCTACGGTGCTAAATTGCGGCTTCACTATGGCTCAATAGTACAAAACGGCTGATAAAATGATTATCGAACTTAGTCCGCGAAAATCGATTGTATTGCCAATATGTCAAGCGTTTCACTGTTGACAATGTCGAAACAATACGCACTTCAAAATGAAACCAAAAAATGTTTCACGATATAATTGGCTCCGCTTCAGTATTGTCGTTTTAATCGTTTCAGAGCTTAAGAAGGGTCTTTTACGTTTCAATCCATCTTTCATAGATTTATTGTTGTCGTTCGATTGTTCCTGCCTTCAAGGTCACCAACTAATTGGAACTATCACAATGATGTTTTGCAGAGACGGGTAATCCTAGCATTCTCAATTCGACAATGATGCTTGCTTGTGAGCCCGATTCATAGCATTTTAATCGAAAATTGTTTTAAGGACTTTTTTTGGAGACTTGAGAACAAATCCTAAGCAGAGTGAAGTGATGATAAGATAGTATAGGAATTAATTCGAAACGTTTTTGATGATATTTCAAAGTATCAACCAGAAATTGAGAATGTTCATCCATGCTAAACCCTTTATTATTCTACGATATTATGCACTCGTCTGAGAACAAGTGTGATATTTCATATTTTGATTATTTTTTTAGCGTTTTTCAGTTGTCCAAATTGTTACCAAACTTTGGCTTTGGTTGTTGTTGAGTTGTGCCAAATCGAAGTCACATTTGTATGGATTTCTACTGATGGAAATTGAATGGAACTTTTAAATTTTTCGATATTTGACTAATTTTTTTGAGCGTATGAGTTACCAAAATTGCTAGCAAATTTTGGCTTTGGTTGTTGTTATGGTGTAAAAAATTGAACTCACATTTGTATGGACTTCTACTGATTGAAATTGAATGAAAGTTTTTATGTTTTTAAACAAAACCTATTTTTGGTTTTTATCATTAATTTTTGACTTGTTTGTGCTTTTTGATGTTTTTTTTTCTCTTTAGTTAAAATGCAATTCCTGATTTGTATGATAATAAATTATTCCAGAGATGATGGTATTTCACTCAACATAGCACCGAACTAAAGGCTCCGTCAAAACAATATAAAAAAAATTAAACTTAATTTATTTGTAGTGTTCAGGGGTGGCGGAAAGGGCCAATAGATAGTTTCGTGATAGTGGCAAATTTGTTTCAGAAGATTTGTATTTAAAAACAATTTAATAAGAGCAGTTGGTTTGTTTATGTATTTTTGGTTGTATTGGATTTAAAGTAAATGTATTTAAAACGGGTGTTTTTGAGTGTAATTTTTCAATCATTGATTTAAATTGTGCTTCAATATTTTTTATATTTTTTCGAAAAAAATGGAGTTTCAAAATAATTTTCTATTGTTGGTCTTGTAGGTGCGTTTCGTAGACCGTCTGAGTTTAAATTTATAAAAAATTGATAAAATGAACGAAAGATGATTTTTGGATGACTTTGAGATTCAAAACTTGTAAATGTGATTTTCTCATCATGTTTGATGATTTCGTCGATTTGCTAGCAACTTCTTAATTGACAAGACAACCATTTTTTCGGTCTGCTAATTATTTTATAAGCCAAGACTAAATGGTTATTAATTTGTTATGAAAATTATGGACGAAATCAACTTTATTCGCTTTATTTTGCAAGAGAATGATTAACAGAATATGCAATCGATTTCGAAAATTTCAATCTCAAGGCTCGTAAAGTGTTCATCGATATATTTCTGAACATATCTCCGACGATCGAATTTCTGTTTCAGTTGACTCAATTGGAAACTTTACAAAAGTTGATGTCGTCTTCACAAACATTATTTTCCAAACAAAATGCTCCCATAATATTATCATGTTTTCTCTATACAATTTCGCTTAAGCTTACTAAAGTATCGAAAAGCGTATAAAACGAACCAAATATCTGCTGTTCATTGTTTCAAGGAAAACCTGAATAAAACACCACCAAGGAGACACGCTATCACTTTCGATTTGTGATCCCTCACATTAACACGAAATGAACAAAGCTTTTTTCGGTTGGACACAAAAACTAACCACATTTTTTCATATCAAAAATGTTTTTATGTTCATCGTCGGCTCGCATACAATCAATTTTATACCTGAGTCACTTTTTGCAACGAAGGAAGCACCACAAACCAGTTATGTACATATGTACATATATACGTTATTTCAATTGTTTTTATTCTCAAGTTGTTCGGAACGTTGGTTGTAGTATTCTTTTGATGATTGTGCCATTAATTAGATACTTGCTAGCTTGGCTGAATTGCTTACTGGGCTGAAAAGTGGTAGAAGCAAGCCGGGTGATGTTTTATTCATGATTCGTTTTAGCAGGAAAATATTGTGAGATGATAAAAAACAGAAATAAGCTTAATCGACAACGACCGGAAAGAAATAATGATAATATCTCAGAGCCAGTTTGGAAAATTATTGGGTAGTTTAGTAGTTAGTAAGTAAATTATTTCATATAAACTGCATAGTAAATTTCATGATGAAATACTATCAAAAAACTGCTTGTATGTATGAGAAAATTTTATAGCTTCCTCAATTATGTTGATCAAAGAATGCTTTTGTTTGAAATAAATCTTTTTGAAGTATTTCACACAGATGTATATCCTTATGAGCATAAAGTCATAAAAATGTCTACTAAGAAGACTCCATAATTTCGCTAAGGAATAAGAAGATGCTTATCCAGATATTTTGACCTCCGACCCTTTTGTGAATATATAGACATAACATAGTTTTTATGATTGAATATTTTTTTTAAATATTTTCTCAATAAAACTATTTGCAAATAGTAGGAAAAATCCTAAAGGGAAAACGTAAATATTGACAAATTACGACAAGAATTTATATTCCACTTTACAGTAAATCTGTAACTTTGCAGTGAAAAAAAGCAACTCCAAGGATATGGAAATTTTTGTGGTACATGATTTGAAGCGATACAGGAGGTCTTTATTGCCTTGAAAAATGAAATAGTGATAATTAGAGTGTCTTATATGTAGTATACTAAGCATTAACTAAGGAAACCAAGGAAGGCAAAAAGATGTGACAAATTTTAGCTTCCTCTATTTTATGGGCTCACGTCACAAGTGCAGTGTTAAACCCAATATATTTATTTCCAATGTAATTCATTACATTTGGAAAACGACGTTAAAAGTTCCATAGGAAATACAATCATTTCTGTAAATCATACCGTGTTGTGTCAAATCAGTTTGTTTAAAACCGTTGTATAAAATCGTGTTGTATTAAACAATGTTGCGTCAAATCGCATTGTATGGAACTGTGTTATACTGGACACAGAGGCAATACAAAGTTAATGGACACTTTTGACTACAAAATATTCTTTTGAATGTAACAGTTTATATTAAGCATGAAACGAAAAACGCAAATCAAACGAAAATTAGGAACATGACCATTTTCATAATAGCTATCGTCTTCAAAATCGAATTGGTCAGCATATTCGTACTCCAGGATCACTAACACTAAATCCACACTGCAAAGGTCTTATTTCACTAATAATTTTTAAACGTTCACGCATATACACAAAACCTTTGCATCAGATTAAGTTCTAATATTCGCAGAATTCCTGGGATTGAAGCTAGTCTTCTACAGAAAATGGCAATATTTTCACCCAAAATTCAATAAGGGTTGACTTTTCCAGTTTTTGTGAAGAAAACAAGAAAATTTCTTCCAGACTTACATCAGTTGGTTTTGAATCTATTAAATTATCTTTAAATTTTTTGCTGTATTTATTTTAGCAGCTTCAAGGTCAGCAGACGCGAATTCTCATTGAATCCATTTTATAGTACGTAAAGTAAAGCTTAGACGCTTTGTAAGTGAAATCACTTGAAATTGTACTCCATTCGCTTGAAAATTCTCAAAAATATGTGTTATAATTTTGTGGTGTTTTTCGTTACGAATTACGTCGAATTGCAGAACGTTCTCAAACACACAACTTTAACTTTTCTGAGCCTGGGTTTACAGGAGATTCTCCAGTTGTGAGAAAATGTGGCTAAGCGTCGAATTTTATTTTATTTTTGTGTCTATAAATTCATGTTATCAAAGTATGTCATCGTTACCGTGTTATAAGAGGGTTTCCGCACTATCATTGCGTGTTAAAATGAAATATTGTTGTACGTTGCCGTAATATAAAAAAGTTTCCGAGGTTTTTTCACTCTGCAAGTGCGAAATCGTGTTGTTGGGTCCAGGGAGACAACTTTCTCCGGCTCCGAGCTCTTCAGAGGCTTCGAACGAAAATTAACACCTACATTGCGGATAGTATCTTCTGAAGTAGTTATTTGCATATATTTTGTACTACAAGAAACCCTACGTTCTGCTGAATATCAACATGGGTTTCGTATCCCAGAGATTAAACGAGGGTTTGTGCATTGGTTTCACCAGTAAATATGAAACCTAAGTGCCTAAGTAACCTAAGTGAATTTTGTGCGGTAAAAAAAATAAAAAAAAAGCTTTTTTCTACCCGTTCTTTTTTATATTTATTGCAATTTTGCGGCAAAGGTTAAATGTTTTAGGATTTTTACTTAATCCTATCTCATAGAAAATTTGATTACGCAACGTTTATTGCCACGCAACTTTGACCTAAAATGAACCGTTTTAAAGTTAGGAGTGAGACAAGCAGAAAAAACACGATTTTTTTCAAATTTTCAAACATTTCGATTTTTTTGAATGTTCCCGACTTTTTTGAGAGGGAGCATAGGTCAAATATTGTTATACGAGTTATTCCACAACTTTTCCCGCAAAAATCAATGTGCCCCCTCTTAACGGCCAACTGAAAACAGATCCGCCCTGGTCTATCTGGAATAGCTGAAAAAGTAAGTCAATTTGAGAGCTTAAAAATAAATTTCAGAATTATTATTTTTGCCAACTAATCAACTTCGAGAAGAGTTCTCTTCAATGGAATCACTACCAAAAAAGCATAGTCATGCATCAGAAAATTTACTTGATTTTTAGACCAAGTGGCAAAAAATTATCAACTATTACGGTAAACTTTCAAACGACCTAATATTTAAGATCTGTTCAAAATTCATGTGGAAGCATTTACCAAAGTCATTCACGCTACTTAAAAAGATGGACAGCATTATTTCGAGCAGTTTTTTCGGTGGCGTTATATTGCACAAATATCAGAAATAATTCAAAAAATCAATAATCTTAGATCATAACTAATAAACAGACTAGTTCACACCATAATTGAAATGTGGATCGAGTACGTAATTTGCATATATTATTAACTTATTAACATGACACTATGTTCTGCTGCTCTAATGGAAATTTAGAATATTTTCTGGTTTCTAAAGACCAGATTGCATATACGGTTGTAATGTTAATATTGTTGTTATTTCTATTTAACAACGACCGGGTGTTATTCAGTTTTGACAAATATAAATGCCCTGCCGTTCACATTTCTATCTTATATACCGACATATGAATACAAAAAAAAATGCGGAGGTTTTACATACGCCATCAAGATTTTCAAGATGAGTCAGATCGGAATAATATAATGAAGCGTCTGGGAATGGTAAGACAACTATTTCGCAAGGTGATCATCCGATGAATTCCCAAATTGATCAAATTAAACGACGTCATCATGCCAAAGAAACACCGTTATAAGATCTTTTGTATTCATTTTAGAAGAAAACTCAACTGACCGTCGTTATACGGATGAGACAATCATTGGCCGACTGTTGCAGAAGCCATAAAAAAGAGTTGGTCGAGTGTCATTGTCTACAACACCCCCGGTTAGTCATGTTGGTGGCTACCAATTTTGCATTCCGACTAGTGGAGAATGTTGCGAGTTGGAACCGCCATGTACCGAAGCTGGATCAGCAAGATTCCATATGTTAGTAACGAGAATCAAGCCAGGAGGCAAGAGTGATCGCAAGGCTGCTGGACAGGTATTTACTCCGGAACATGCATCGCGAATTGGTTAGCAGAATGCGTGGTTGGACGCTAGCTACACTGAAAGCTTGTATCTTTGAATGGGTGTTGCCGGCAATGAATAAAAAGATACGACAAGAAGCCAAGTTCTACAGATATTCTAGGTGGGAATTTCAGCAAGCGCTGATGACAAAAGAAGCTGGTTCCAGTATCCATGACCATCGTTTGGGAATTTCGCGATCTACGAGGTTACTGAATCACTCACCCCCTTTCGTAAAAGTATTAGCTGATCTGTTTAAAGAGAAGGTGTCACGACTAAGTCAGATTAGACTTACTGTTAACTACGATTAATCCAAGTAGACTGCTTTGATATCAAAGCCTGGGTGGTAACATCAACTTCTGCTTGTCTGCACTTTGATAAAGCGCCGTTTTATGTGGTTCGGTCCATCAAGAAATTTTTATGTGGTTAATGTCTAGCGAAGCACTCAGTCGACATAAATTATTCACTCGCATATCTTTCCGTCTGATATGTTTATTTAAATATGTATGTTCTGTTTGAAATGGGCCCCGAGGCTATGATCTTACTACCATCATTATCGTAGATACGCTTTGGCGTTGCGGCCTTCTATCGCGTAATAAAAGATTAGAGAAATTTATGACGATATGTATGGAAGTTGGTGAAGTTGCAATGTGTAACGAACTAGTTTGTGAGTGCTTTGTAGCCGCCACAAACATACTATATGCACGATACGATACGAGAAGATTGAGTAGTTACATATAGTTGAAGCAGTTGTGTATTGTTATCGCGCCTATGACTAAGTCGTCATGCATTTACTGGAAACATGGAAAATCGTTTTGAGAAAAGCTGTCTGAAATAAGGTCGAAACTAACAATAAGCTATTGCGATAAGTGCATGACGAATCCAACATTGAACTGTTTGATAGTGAAATTAGTTAGACGTATTTAGGTATTTCGTCAATAATATTTAGAACTCTATCAACGCTAACTATGTACTCCTAACTTTTCAGACGAACTTATCATTTCTAGTTTTTGGCTCGTATGATGAGGCAAAAAAATGATCGTAAATATTGATATTCAAACCTACTAACGTACATACACTCAGTCGCAAAAGTGTACATACACCCGCAATATCTTGCATATTATGCATAGCTGAATAAAAAATGTATTAAAGTTTAGTTTATTTGAATGATTCTTACTTGTATATACATACATACACATTACGAAAGAAAATTATAAAATTAGTAAGTATTTCAACCGAAATTTAAGATATTACAAAAAATAATGCCACAAAAGTGTACATACAGCAGATAAAATGACGAAAAAAATGAAAAAATGTACCATTTGTTAATAGATAATATTAAATTTAATATCTAGTTGGGCCACCATTCGCCACTATAAAACCTTCCAATCTTTTAGGCATCGAAAGAATTAAATTTTCTGTTATATTTGAACAAATTTCACTCCAAGCCACCGATAACGCATTTTTTAACATCTCCTTGTTACTGACGTTATATTTTCGCAAGTTCATCCCAAAGATGTTCAGTGGGATTAAGATCAGGTGAATGGGGTGGCGAATGCAACTGTTTCGGGACGTTGTAAAGGATCCACTACCGAACGACCAAGGCAGTGTGCTTTGGGTCGTTATCTTGTTGGAATATCCAGGTGCTAAGCGCTCAACAGATGGTTTTAGGTTAGCTCGCAATATGTTGAGGAATTGGTGACGGTCCATTATGCCTTCAATGAAATGAATATTTCCTACACCAGCTGCTGCCATTCCGCCCCAAACCATTACGTTACCGCCTCCATGTTTAACAGTTGGGATAAGATTTTCTTTCTGCATCTCTGCATTTACTTTTCACCAAACTTTTCCACGCCCATCACATCCAAATAAGTTGAAGCGACTTTCGTCCGTAAAAAATACTGTTTTCCAAAAGCTGTGGTCCTTATCTTGATATTTTTCCGCGAACTCCAATCGTTTTATTCGGTTTGCCTCAGAAATAAATGGTTTCTTTCTTGGCACGCGTCTCCGATATTCTGCGGATCTCAAACTCCTACGAATAGTTTCTGGATGCACTGCATTTCCCAATTCATTTGCAATACATTTATTTATATTTCGTGCACTTATTCTCGGCTTTTCCTTAACTTTTCGTAACAGTGCTCTGACGTCACGGTCGTTCAAAATATTTGGACGACCAGATCGAGCTTTACTTTTTAAACTGCCAGTTAAATTAAAGTTTTTTATTATTGTTTGTACAGTAGCCCGGCTTTTTGTCACTTTTTTTTGCTATTTCACCCAGCGGTTTATCCTCTTGCTTTAATTTTATCACTAAATTTCGCATTTCGAACGAAACCTCTCTTTGAACAGCCATTTCACCGATGTATGGTATAACGGCACTAGCTCACAATGAAAACTAGAACAATAGCAATGACTAACCACTAAAATGTTTCACAGAATCGGAATAATGATGCTAGACATCCGTTATTCCTGGAAATGTACTCGCTGTATGTACACTTTAGTGGCATAAATTTCAAGATTTTTTTGATTTTCTGGTATCAATTTTTAGAAAAGTTATTATTTCATTGCGAAATAATTATTAACGAGCCCAAACCTTTGGAATAATGCATATTTTAATTTATTATTATTCGTAGTTTTGGAAATATCGACGATTTTCCAGGTGTATGTACACTTTTGTGACTGAGTGTATGTATGTATATGCAGTAATTTAACTTACAACATTGGAGAAGAACTGTGTCTGCATACCTTAAGGGGGAAAATACATATAACTGCTCAAAAAATCGATTTTTCCTCTTAGATTAAAATATTTCAAATACTCTAAGAATACGCCAAAAAAGTTTTGAAGCGATACCGATTCTCGAACTATAGTCCTTTATAGGCAGCGCGGCGTTCTCCCGGAAATCGAGCACACCTGTCGCACGTCCCTGCCTACTTTCTCTCCGGCGCTATGGGCGGTTCTCTCATTGTGTATCCCTACCGTATTCTTATAAATCTGAAATTCTAAGGAAATAGGACCTGGAATCGCTGACTAACGAATAAGTTATAGGAAAAACTAATAGTCAATGGTTTTTATCTACTGCAAACTTTAAACGCGTTTTTCTTAAAGTAGTACGTTTTCAAATTTCGTACAAGATATCTCAAAAAATATTGAACTGATTCGGTTCAAATTTATACCACATCTACAAAAGAGTATTATCTTCTCGTTGAACCTACATGTTTGTGTAAATTTTTAGAAATAATTTGGTTATTATTGTTGAAAACGCGATTTTTTGGAAAAATATTCGATTTTTTGTTTAATCTAAAATTAATGTAAAAATTTCATTTTTTTTATAAATTTCATTTCATTTACATATTTTTCTTCTTTTGAATGTTGCAGGGTCTCCGGGAATGGCGTTAAGTTGTACGAGGCATTTTTTGAGGTGTTTTTCGCTAGTATCGCCGCCATTTTTTGTAGGAAAATTATCAAAAAAATATTTTCAAGTACTTTGAGTGTATGTACACTTTTGTGACTGAGTGTATGTATGTATATGCAGTAATTTCACTTACAACATTGGAGAAGAACTGTGTCTGCATACCTTAAGGGGGAAAATACATATAACTGCTCAAAAAATCGATTTTTCCTCTTAGATTAAAATATTTCAAATACTCTAAGAATACGCCAAAAAAGTTTTGAAGCGATACCGATTCTCGAACTATAGTTTTTTATAGGCAGCGCGGCGTTCTCCCGGAAATCGAGCACACCTGTCGCACGTCCCTGCCTACTTTCTCTCCGGCGCTATGGGCGGTTCTCTCATTGTGTATCCCTACCGTATTCTTATAAATCTGAAATTCTAAGGAAATAGGACCTGGAATCGCTGACTAACGAATAAGTTATAAGAAAAACTAATAGTCAATGGTTTTTATCTACTGCAAACTTTAAACGCGTTTTTCTTAAAGTAGTACGTTTTCAAATTTCGTACAAGATATCTCAAAAAATATTGAACTGATTCGGTTCAAATTTATACCACATCTACAAAAGAGTATTATCTTCTCGTTGAACCTACATGTTTGTGTAAATATTTAGAAATAATTTGGTTATTATTGTTGAAAACGCGATTTTTTGAAAAAATATTCGATTTTTTGTTTAATCTAAAATTAATGTAAAAATTTCATTTTTTTTATAAATTTCATTTCATTTACATATTTTTCTTCTTTTGAATGTTGCAGGGTCTCCGGGAATGGCGTTAAGTTGTACGAGGCATTTTTTGAGGTGTTTTTCGCTAGTATCGCCGCCATTTTTTGTAGGAAAATTATCAAAAAAATATTTTCAAGTACTTTGAGTGTATGTACACTTTTGTGACTGAGTGTATGTATGTATATGCAGTAATTTAACTTACAACATTGGAGAAGAACTGTGTCTGCATACCTTAAGGGGGAAAATACATATAACTGCTCAAAAAATCGATTTTTCCTCTTAGATTAAAATATTTCAAATACTCTAAGAATACGCCAAAAAAGTTTTGAAGCGATACCGATTCTCGAACTATAGTCCTTTATAGGCAGCGCGGCGTTCTCCCGGAAATCAAGCACACCTGTCGCACGTCCCTGCCTACTTTCTCTCCGGCGCTATGGGCGGTTCTCTCATTGTGTATCCCTACCGTATTCTTATAAATCTGAAATTCTAAGGAAATAGGACCTGGAATCGCTGACTAACGAATAAGTTATAAGAAAAACTAATAGTCAATGGTTTTTATCTACTGCAAACTTTAAACGCGTTTTTCTTAAAGTAGTACGTTTTCAAATTTCGTACAAGATATCTCAAAAAATATTGAACTGATTCGGTTCAAATTTATACCACATCTACAAAAGAGTATTATCTTCTCGTTGAACCTACATGTTTGTGTAAATTTTTAGAAATAATTTGGTTATTATTGTTGAAAACGCGATTTTTTGGAAAAATATTCGATTTTTTGTTTAATCTAAAATTAATGTATAAATTTCATTTTTTTTATAAATTTCATTTCATTTACATATTTTTCTTCTTTTGAATGTTGCAGGGTCTCCGGGAATGGCGTTAAGTTGTACGAGGCATTTTTTGAGGTGTTTTTCGCTAGTATCGCCGCCATTTTTTGTAGGAAAATTATCAAAAAAATATTTTCAAGTACTTTGAGACATGTACTTTAAGGATTTCATGTTCAAAATCTTTTGAATAAACGACATATATTTTTTAAATCAATGTGAAAATAGCATTTTCTTGAAATTTTACATGTATTTCCCCCCTTAATGACAGTTTATCGACCTGAGAGTCTGAATATTAAAATATTTTAGGGACATGCGACCAATAATACCATCGTCATAATTTCCAGTGTGGTTAAGCCCAATGCACCCATTTTTAAACGATTGCGATTCTTAAGACGAGTGGCAGAAACAATTATTGGGAGACATGCAGCACAAAAAGCTTCGCGGAAACATCATACAAGTTCGCGCGAACATCACGCAACCACAGTGTATACAATATACAGTGGGAAAACTCTAGGTGGGGAAATTAAACTTTTAAACTAAATTTAACAGAGCATTAAGAGAAATTTAACAGAGATCACAGCGAAACAACTATAGGAAATACAGGTGTAAAGCAGATCAGAGCATATGCTCACTGAAAGCTCATGGTAGTTCCTCGGAGATACTCGGCGTTGAAAATTGATAATCCACTTTTTACTCTAAGTTTAAAGACTAGTGTATCCATAGACTATGCACACAACTTCGCGCGAACATCCCTCAGGTTCGCGCACACATCATACAGGTTTGCGCGTACATCCCACAGGTGCGCACGAACATCACTCAGGTTCGCGTGGGGTAAAGAAGGAGGTATAACCTCAAAAAATAATGTTTTACTTTTGTTGCATTTTTTGGCGTGAGTCTCACGAAGTGAAATTTTTTGGACGAAGACACATGACCACGTACACGCTGCACTGTTCTGGCCTGCCAGCAGTCACCGATCTTCTAGTTTTCGGAAGGCCTCAACAAATTCGTCTGCAAGACATGAAACGTTGGTTGTCCCCTCCCTTTGATACCCAAATCATTACAAGGTAGCCGAAGGCTGTAACAATTAAAAAAATTACTTCGCTTTAAAAGACAGCAAGAAAGTTAGTAGTTAGATCCTCTAGAATCTTATCTTCATACGAACCCAAAAATTACTAGTGATGAGTACTGTTTATATATCGACTAATAAAGTGAGTACAATTTAAAAGTTCCAGAACACAGCAAGCGACAGAGTTGCTGTAACATTGGATCACATAAGAGGTTAAGTGTTTGCTTGATTTTTAAGTATTCGTTTTACAGTTCGCGAAAAATATGCAAACACGTGATAATTGAAATGAGAATAAAGCATAATATGCATGAATTGGTCCGAATGTTTGAATATTTTTTCCTGTATTTTTTTCTTCTAATAATTGAATAAACTATGATAAAGGATCATTTTACATTTTGCATTGCTTGATCGAACTGTCGAAATCGTTATGTGAAAATAGTCGTGTGAGAGACGAATGATTATGAATTTTGTAACTTTTTTGATGATTATGAATTTGGAGTTTAAATTTAAAAAAAAATGTGGAAAATACCATCTCTTTTTTACGAAATTTCCTCAGTAGATTCATGTTCCGATTTTAAACCTTACTACGAATGTTCAGCACATTAGGGACAATGCACTACTTCTTGCATAACACACTCCTTGTAACTACTGCACAGCTATCAAGTAGCCCCTGCGGTTGACTGACTCTGACGATGTTAAATTACATGTTTGCTACCTATAACCAATTCAACATGGGATTTCGTGCAAGATAAAACTTACAGGACTTCGACAAACAAGGTAACCAATTGTTCCGGCAACATGTTGCCATGTTCAATAAAATATATTGGGCTACTTTCCGTTTCCTTTCTTCAGCTGCAACTGTGTCTCATGACCTAATAATTTCACAAAGAAACACAGACTTCTTGAACATTCAATAATTTTAAATGATTTATTTTTCTCCAGGCAATTTTGTGTGCTACATATTTTCTTTGAAAAAAAAATAGTAACTACCCAAATGATCCGTTAAATCAACAAAACTTGAATGTTGTCCATTGTGAAAATCGACAGTCTTGAGATGTTTGTTGCATTTTTTTGAATGTCTTGCCTCACGAATTACACCTGAGGGTTAGTACATAATGCAGGTGTACTTTACAGTGGATGTTTTATAGTAGGAAATGCTAAAAAAAGATAATTTATCTGCAGTCAAGGTAAGAAATTGTTGGTCAGTTTTCATTGGACTATAATAGGCCATGGGGCAGTTTGGTGGTATCCACCGAAAGCTGAGTCATTACTCTATGAAAAATGACTGGTCTCGAACAATTGTTGGTCCATTGTTCTGTCGAAATAATAATAAGTCAATCAGCCAGCTTGGGCTGACTAAAAATATCTTTTTCACATGGTATGTATCTGCAACGAGGTTAATATTGCCATGAACACTTCTTTTGATTAAATTCAGCATTGAATTGTGATGAAAAGACGCTTTTGGAATGCAGGCATAACAATGATAATTGCTTTGGAACTATGATCGATTTGAATAACGAGATTTACTCGATGGTAATTAAGTGTGTAGTTGGTATATAAAGATTGAAAATGATGGTAGCCTTGAGGTAAGCAACATAGAGCTCGAAGATATTATTTTAAGTATTAAATTGAATGATTAAATGCATGAAGTAAATAAAAAATCCTTACCTGATCTTTTGGTGAATTTGTAGATTATTCGATTAATCACCTGAAAAAAAAGAATTGTTTTGTAAAGCAGGTGAAATAGGATCTTGAATAATGAGTTTTTATTTTGCAATAAGGTTCGCGAATTAGCACTGTTTATAAAATTTTGATTAATAGATAGGTTAGTTCATTTCAGAAGTAGCTGACGAAAAAATTATTCATAAGTTACGATTAAGCGATGTTAAATGGTTGAAAAGATATCCAAGGATATGTTTTTAACTTCTTGTAATCGCCTCGAAAATCTAAATCAAAATTTTCGACTTTACTTTACGTTTTGAGGCTTTTAGAGTATATTTAAATAGTTTTTAGAAAAAGAGATACATGTGTGTGTACGTTCGTACGTACGTTCGTGGACAGTTTTTTCTACGAGCATAATTCACGTAAACAAAGTCGTCTCGACTTCGTTGAGGTGTCAATCGAAGCGTATTTGCAATCTTAAGAGCTGATTAGTTTTTGGGATGCTTCGGTCGGAGGGGGGGGAGTTGTTGTTTTGACCCTTTGAAGATCATTTCTGTCATACGCTTTATCTCGCGGAACAAACATAGGATATGCTTGATTGTGTCAATCGACGCGTATTGACATTTGTGTGATTCTGTCAAATTTTGAAAAAAAAAAAATGCTGGAGCCGTTTTTTTTAAAAACGTGCAAAAAATTACGGTTTTTTCCACAAACAATAAATTTTTAACCCGATTTACAAAAGACAATAATCAATATTTATCAAATTTATATACTCCAAACAGTTTTTGTAAAAAAATCGGCACAACTTTCTTTCATGATTGCGAAAAAAATTAAATAAAAAAAAAAAATCAGTCAAAGTCATCATGAAGTCATTTATGTCCTTCACTATATCTCGCGAATCAAATATAATATTTACATCAATAAGATGTCAATCGACGAATATCAACATTTTGGTGATATTTTTATATTTTTCAAAAAAAATCGTTTAAGCCGTTTTTTAATTTGATAAAAAATTGGAAAATCAGGGTTTTTTCATAAAAAAACAAATTTTTAATCTGATTTACACTTCGCAATAATAAATGTTTATAAAATTTATAAACTATTATCAATTTTTGTAGAGACACCAGCAAAACTTTTTCTCATAATTGCAAAAAAAATAGATTAAAAATAAAAAAATTATTCAAAGTAATCATGCAGAAAGCGTTCATATGTATTATTATACCTTATATCTCTTATTCTAAAGACATTGTTGTAAAATCAATCAAAGTTTATTAATATTTGCATAATTTGCGGAGATTTTTATTAGCCTTCACAGAACCGTGTTTTAACTTTAATAAAAAAATGCTTAAATTTTGAAAATCAATACAAATCAAATCAAATTTGCAATTGTGATAATCAACGTTTTGAATGGTAAAATGTTTTGTAGTCAACACTTTTTGAGATCATATGCTTTGAAAAGCTTTCATCAAATAAAAAATTGTAGTTTTTAGGAGATTTGTTCTTTAGTTTTCGTAAAATTTCAGTTACTTCCGTCATCATTTGTAATACATATATTTTACTTTTTACATGCAATTGAACCTATTTTGTACTGTATATTCAATGTTTCTCGAGACCAACAGAAAATAAGAAATAATTATTAGTCTCATTGATTTAAAATCGTGAAAAAATACAAATTCAGTGATTATGTCGAAATGCTGGCAATTTTGAACCCAACTATTCAAAATGGCTATCATGCGACAAAATCTCTTCAGTGGGCGTAATAACTAAAACTGCATTCATTTTTGCTAGCACTCTTTTGTCCTTCTAGCATCGATATGAAAATAACAAATAACGTAGAAAAGGCTTCGTAATATGTCCCCCCTCCGATTGATCCGCGTGAATATTTAATCAACATCTCATCCACCAAAATCCTTACGTAATCAATGGACGCTTTCGTAGACGATATGTTTAATATTAAGTCATTTCAATAATTTTATGAGAGGTACATTATTATTATTATTTAAAGTAGTATTATTTTCATAATTATTATTGTGTTTAATATTTTTAATATTTATGTAGATATTACTGGGAAGTTGACCGTAAGGACCTCAAAGGTCCCACCTCGCGGCTTGTTCAACCTAGATTTCTGAAGACTTTTTCTGCGTGAAGTTTGTGCCTTTTCCGGGGACATATTTTCAAAGACAAAATTATGAAAGATATATTTTTAAATTTTCTTGTATCCATAGTGATTTATGAAATACTCGGCACAAAGTGAACGCCAACTTTTTCTGACATGTGTATATTCAAGAGAAGGAAGATAAGATCATCATCGCCTTCTTTAATTCCTTATTGTACATATCCATTATGGCATCATGCATCCATAGCAATTGATTAAAAACAGCAATTCCAATGTCAAGCATTATTATTGTCCTTCAAAAGTCACACCAAAACGATCCAAATGGAATGTTCAACAATTATCTTTCCAAGCAGAATCAATCGAGAATGGAGAGTGTAAAGTGTTCACCACAAGGGAACCAATTCAATAGCGCAATCTTAAAGTAGATGATCTCAAAATAGATATTCAGAGGCATTCTTAGAATTTGAACTTCTCACAAATTTAGAGTCTACAAGACGATCATGTCGGAGACTTCGAGCTGGGCTAATGAACTAAATGGCCTTTTAAGTCGTTTCCTTCATCCAAACATTTGTTTTACTAGAGGATTCTTAGAGCACTTGGGACTTACTTGCATGGAAGCAGAGAACTATGAATTGGAATCTACATAGTTCGATGCAGAATTTATGCAATCGCGTTTGTTATTCTAATAATAATAATAATATCAGCGTGACTTACATTCAGAGTAGTTATTACCAAATCTATGGATTGGGAATGGGCAAAGTTCATTTCAAAAGTGAAAAGCCAAGTAAAATTGAACCATCCTGTAATGATGAAGCCACTCATGAAGATGATGAAAGGGTATGTAATCAAAACAAGAACAATTATATTCATCGGATTCGTTTGAGGCCAAAGATAGAATTGGAAAACTTCGGAGCATTGAAAATTCCTGGATAGAATAGTAATTGGGTGTAAGAATTGTGTGATTGCCAAGAAATGTGTTGATGAGAACGTTTCTTGCAGTACTGATGCAATAATTAAATTTCTAACACTTGAATTCCCTGAATAGAATTTCAAAAAGATAGTTTTGGTGATGGTGGCAGATATGAATCATAGGGCGATACAACTTTTGACGTGGTAAACGAGTTGGATTGTATTTGTATAACTCTTTAAAATGTTCCAAAAATATTGAATTAAAATTATTGTATCATATGATTTGAAAATTCTGCGTAGCATGGTAGCCACTAGATTAACTAAAATTATGGAAAATTTCCTACAAACTAGGCAACAGATATTTTGCTAGTCGATGGGGTTTGGGAGATTTGAGGTTCACATAAAAATATTTTTTCGAGCCTTGTTTCCACGAAAAACGGACCCTAAGGCTGACTGGGATCCAAAATTAACTGTTCTTTATTATAATAGCAGATTTTTGAAACGTTTGCTTTGTCTAAATTAATAGTTACAAAAAAGAAAACCGAACTATTTTCTTGATGTTTATTTTCAAAATAGTTGTAGATCTAGTCTACGACTTGATGGCTTATTAGTATTTCAGTAGACTTCATCAGTGTAGTTTTGAAAAGAATTGTGGGTCGGAGAATTAATTCATGTATACGCACTAAATGCAATTTGTGCAAACATAAAAACAAAGAAAAAACACTTTAAATAATGTAATAACTCACAAGACCGGCAAAAAGCAAATAGACCGAACCAAAAAACTAAGCTTGTACAGGAAAAATTGCAGCGAGACCGTTTTGAATATTTGTAAATCCAATGAGTTGCTTGTAATGTAAAAAATTTACTCTTTTATAAATGGAATTCGTTTTGTCCAGGACGAAACATCTCGCCGGAAAACTGTACATGAGAGACTTTTCTTTTTGTGAAGAGAATCAATTGAATCGAATTGATGGAAATGGATGAACGAAAACTACTACTAATGGAGTTAACAGAAATAGTCAGTTGAAAACATTTAACATCGTGTTTAACTGGTAACTGCTTGAGTGATAATTTTCAATTTTTAAGGGTAAATGAACAAGCATTAAATTTTAAATGATTATCATGTTATCCTTCAATTACAGGTTTCCGAAAAATACGGATTTGGTGAAGAATTGCCCGGAAAACAGCCTTAATTTAGCACTTGTGGAAAATTCAAAGCATATTTTAGCGCCAAATTTGTTAAAGTGTTCCGATGATCCTTCCAAAAAATGGTATCAACAAATTCCATTCAAGGACAATAAATGCCAACAGTTTAGATATTCTATATTCTGGTTTGGTGCTCCGTATTTATAACTTCCCAGTCTATGGGAAGTTCTTGCAATCGCCTCGAAAATCGAAACTGAAAATTTCAACAGGTCTTTAGAGTATATTTCGAGTGTTTTTAGAAAGAAGTATGTATGTGTGTATGTACGTACGTGCGTTCGGGGACAGTTTTTTCTACGAGCATAACTTACGTAAACAAAGTTGTATCAACTTCGTTGAGAAGCAATATTAAGAACTGATTTGATTGAGTTTTTGGGGCATTTCGGTCGGGGGTGGGGGTCATGTGCTATATCTCGCGAACCAAACATACGATTTGCATCGGTAAGGTGTCAATCGACTTGTATTAAGATTTTGTTATGTTTTTAACTTTACAAAAAAAAATCGTTGGAGTCGTTTTTGAATTTCATAAAAAAAACTTAAAAATATTAGGGTTTTTTCATACAAAAATTAATTTTTAACTTGATTTGTACAACACAGTAATAAATATTTATTAAATTTATAAGTTTTCATCAGTTTTTGAAGCGAAACCAACATTTTTCCATAATTACAAAAAAAAATCAAAGTCATCATGTAGAAAGGGTCCATACGAATGATTATACCTTAAATCTTTTATTCTGAAAACATTGTTGCTGGATCATAATCATAATTTGATCAGATTTTTAATAGTTTTTACAGTACCGTATTTTGATTTTAGTAAAAAAAAAATTGCTTACTTTTTGAAAACCATAAAAAATATATCTCCGTAAGTCCGAAAATTCAAAGTTGCAAGCAATTAAAATATTTCAGAATGGCTAGTAGGACTAGAAATAGGGCTGAGTCTCCGTGCAAATTCGTACTTTACGACGCAGTCCTGAAATCAGACACTGAAGCCACTATTACGTTGCTTGTCCATTCAAAATCTTTCAACTATCTTCAAGATGAATCGTAAAAACATAAAACATTGAAGAAGTGTGTACTCCTTCGGCTGTTTAGCCGTCGGGAATTAATTGGCGTGCCAGAGCTTTGAGAGTATGAATGTAAATTGAGAACGTTGTCGAAGAAGTTCAATTAATCTCATTAAGGGGGCATTTTTGGTTTTTTTTTTTAAATCAAACAACATATCGAAAATTGGTAAAAAGATCTGTATTGTACAAGTATTTAACATCCTCTTTGAATTTTTTTAGAACTTTAGAAAACAACATGGCGGCTCCATAGCATCTGTCTAGTAACGCCTTATTTTTTCATGGCTTCGCGGCCGGACCGTTTTCTCCGAAAATGTTAAGGTTATGGTTATCAAACAAATAATTGTCAATACAGCATAATAACAGCCAGAGAAATACGTAGGATTTTTTTAAAATTGGTTTTTGACAAAATAGCCTCATTTTGAAAAAAATGTCAAAAAACGTAAAAAAACGCTCGGAAATTGTTAATAACAATTGAAATATGCAACATAGAACAAAAATCCTACGTATTAACGAAATATAAGATTTGCTATTTGTTTTTTTAGTGAGTGTTATTTTGACTTTGACAACAGTGACGCGGTTGTAGGTATGTAGTGTGAAACCTCTGCTATCTATTGTTTCAATTAATCGAAGTTCTAATATAGTTCTCATGATTCTGATAGTCGCATTACTTCAATCAAAATCGAAAATAGTGCACAACTATTCATATCTAAAAAAACGTAAAATGTTCGCTGAAACAGTTGAGAGATTTTTGGTAGAGTCTTACAAAAAATTAGTGAGAGTTAATCTGTTAGAAATTTTAAATTTAGCCAAGAATCTTAGTTTTTGGTCACTTACAAGTTTTAAGAAAATAAGCATTTGAATCACACTGAGTTGGAAATTGGTTTCAAGACTCAAGAAATGGATCGATTTTCAGAAAGATCGAAAGTTACGGAAACGAACAATCAGTATATGTTTTTTCAAAGAATTTGTTTTTAAGTGCAGAAATCTAAATTGTAACAATTTAATTTGCACAAAAAAGACTTGTCGGTATTATGATGAACACAAAGAAAAACTTTTATACAATTTAGGATAAAAAATCTGCACTGCAGAAGCATAGGATATAGCCACAGATTCCTACATCTCAACACTTCTGTTATTGATTCCCTTACTATATTCCAACCACTTTTCTCGATGAACCAGAAATCCACTTACTGTTGACCGCATAATGAATTTCCCAACCGAAGACAATTATTTTCCAATTTCAACTCTACCATTATGTTGCGCGTTGCTTACATCATACATCCATCTTTCGTCATTGTCCTCAAAAACCAGTACAAGTACAAAGACAGTTATTGCAATTTTCTAAATTACAACCGACAGCAAAGCTACAATTCGTACGTAGTCTCGCGAGACAGCACAAATGTTGCCGGACGACAACTATTATGTCTCCGAATGCTGTATGACTGCAATATCATGTCGAATAAATTTATGTGTGTAAGTCGAGGAAATAGATCGGCCGGGAAATCATTTTATGAGATGTAGAAAATTCGCAATAGTCATTTTCTTATTAACAACTCCTGCAAGACGATGAGACATCAATCGCGTGGGGGAATTTCACAATCTTAATTGATTCTTGAATTTTAGTGTTATTGTTTTATCCATCGTAGACACTTTCACGAAGAGTCAGCGCATACTAAACTTGTCTAGTTCTTGGTTGGTGTCTTTGACTTTTCTTGATCGTTGCAGATTGCCGCGTATCGGTTCAAGCAATATATCTGTGGCTGCACTTGGTTGTGTGGTATTCCGCACGATATTTTATTGCATAATAAATGTCTACCTCGTAGTCCATAATAATAAAATTGTTGCATGTTATGTCATTCATATTTTGATGCCATCAACAGGAGAATAAGATACAAGAATTTATGATAGATACTATGCATAAGTAGAGCTTAAGATATACGAGGTGTGATGAGTTTTGGGAGGAATTCCTCCTGGCTTATATTCAATTTGTTTGTGAATTGCTTGCCACGCCCGTTTTTCTTGGCGGTGTGGTGGTTGGAGTTGAAGTCATTCAACTTGAAAGATAATTGATTGGGACCATTCTACATAATTTTATACTAGAAAATATTGACTATAAGATGCATTTTGAAAATAATTGAGAAAATTGTAGCTCTTAAAGTAATTTCCGGAGATAATTGAGCAAAAGAACGTTTTATAAATTTGTAACTAACTAATTGGAATGCGTCACTGTGAAGTAATTCTTTGTTGGGTACCGGGATATAGTGATATACCTGGAAACTGCGAAGCAGATGCCCAAGCGAGAGCTGGCACTGAGCTTCAGGAATATACACTTACCCCCTAAGTCGGCCAACCTCTAGCCTCCATTAAGCTAGGAGGAGGGTGCGAATAGGGCCTGGCTGCTCGAAGAAAGCTGTAGCACAACCAGGCAAACTTGGCACGCACTGTGCTCCAAACGCACCAAGCGGCTCCTCAATATAAGCCGCGAAACCCTGAGTTCCGTCGTTTCCGTACTGACGGGACACTGTCTGATCGGCAGACACGCAGAAAGATTGGGTGTCCCTTTCAATGATTTCTGCCGAAGTTGCAGATCGGAGGAAGAGGAGGAGACTATTAAACACTTTCTGTGTGAATGTCCGGCGCTGTCCAGGAAGCGCATGCAAATCTTGGGCAGGCCCTTCCTGGACAACCTCACGGATCTGGACATTGGCTGCATAGCTCGCAGGTTCTAGTGCCGCCCTTAGATTCTGTGGTCTCTCGTGGCTAAGTGAGCTACCTTTGGATAAAAAGGGGCTGCCGCTACAACCAACCAATTGGAATGCGTTTCAGGAAGTCTTTGCATTTTATAACTTTCGAGAAAATAGATTTGTACCGTTAATACATAAATGGAAAAAATACAAAACATTCGATGAGTTTCAAAACGGTTGACATTTTTAAAAATTTTATAGCCTAAATTTGAAATCGGATCTGTTTTCAGTTGGCCGTTTAGGGCACACTGATTTTTGCAGGAAAAGTTGTGGAATAACTCGTATAACAATAATTGACTAGTACATTGCGAATATTAATTGTGCAATCTAAATTTATTTAAAAAAATTCAAAAAAATTAAGGGGTATGGCCACTGCAGCAGGTGCAAAATCATGTGTTTTTTAAATAATTTGGCCGCGCTTTAAAAAAACACCTCGGAATGGAGCTACGAAAAATCGGCCATTTTGTTTGAAAACTGCGTTTATAAAATTTTTTCCCGATTTTCCGATATTGTAGTTTTATGTACTTATAATTATTTTTTTAAGTAAATGAAATTTCCATTTAAAAAAAATATTTAAAAAACACATGATTTTCCACCTGCTACAGTGGCCATACCTCTTAAAGCAAAGTTTTAATTTTTTTCACATATAAAACAAGCCTTCACCTATCACATGCACTTTATAAAATTAAAATCGGATTATTAGAGCAGCCTCAGGAATTTTTGCTAAACTTGGTAATAAGCTGTACAACAGTGCTGGGCGACTGCGGATTCAGTTGATACGACTGAATTCGCAGCCGCCCACCACTGTTTTAGAGTTGATTATTGATTATTTTTTATATGAAAGTCGCATCCAATTTTCCATAAAGCCTAGGTTATATATAATAATGCGACGTATAACATACTTCAGCCTCGAAATATTTGAAGCTGAGAGTGTATTACAATCAAAAATTCTATGGGGTAACATGTAAACCAAGCGAGAGTTACATTTCTCATCCTAATAACCTGCAGGAAGTAGGAGACACTCAAAATACGTAAAAACCAGGCAGGGACTAACCGCGCACAATACTCGCAAAGATCGGCGCAGACACCGCATGCTTACCTTTAGTGCCCATCAAACTTCGGCTGCTTCAGCAGGATTTAATCGCTACCAGAAGTGTTATAATCCAGTAAAATGGGAGTTTGACCGTGCATTTTGGGTAGGCAGATTAATTTTTATTGCAACGCGTGGGCAATGGCTCCCGCCAGTGTACAGCGATCAAAACAATCAGTATCGCAAACGACTTGCGACAAAATTTCCTTAAAGTTATTTCCAATGTGTTTTGGGGTTAAAGTGAAAACAATGAAGTTGTGGCGCTCGAAAGATGTTTTCCCCTTTTTGGATGTCGTTTTAGGCTTAAAACTCTTTTATTATTGATACCACGTAAAACTGATATATGCACGACTTGCTGCAATTAAATTCTACACAAGTTTACCATATTAAACCTTCTTGTGGGAGCCATGGTTTCGGAGATATGGGGGTGTCCTACTTTTTTTGTTTCCAAGATGGAGCTCAGCGGATTGGGACTGCGACCCCAGAAACTTGGAGTTAAGCTCACAGTAAGACATACTACACATTGCGTCAAAATCCTTCCAAAATGTTCCGCGAGTTTAGCAACGGGGGTTTGTCATCCAAAGCCGATTATTTGACCTAAAAACACGTTTTTCTCCCCTTTGGGATGGAATAACTCCCGTTAATGTACAGTGATTGGAACAACCAATACCGCAAACGATTTGTGACAAAATTGTCTAAGATAATTCCATTGTGTTTTGCGTTAAACGTGAAATTAAAAAAGTTGTGGCGCCCAAAAGTTGCTCCCCTTTTTTGAGTTTCGTTTTTGACTCGTAACTTTATTATTGACACCACGTCAAAGTGATGTATGGATTTTATTTTATTTATTGGATTCGGTATTTTTGGATGATTTTGTAATCAGGTAGTTTATGGTGCTTAAAATGAGTATGGATGACGGCTTAAGAAAACGATTCAAGACCGCATTTCAGTTCAATTAGGGAAGCCTGGTGCCAACAATCACCAACTCATAGTGTTCGAAATGCACATCAAATTCTGCCGATCGACGCATAATGTTCGTTGTTTCGCACTTAGGCTGAACGTCCTGCAAATCTTTTAAATATAAGTCTTCTTGACACATCGCACAGATTTCCAATTCGTAACATTTTCTCTACAAAATATATACTAACAACAGTTCAAGGTTGAACGATTGTCCCTTTTGATTTTATTCTTCATCAACTGACCACTCAAATCCGGAATTCACGTAACTTTTTCTAACACCATTTCAAAATCTGTCCCTGACTTTTTTTTAGCGACAACTCATGTCCAGACATTTGAATGGAGTGAATAAATATTCTAAATATTTGCAAGATCATCTTGTCAGATTGTTATTCAACATTACGAAGCAAATCGAGGTTCACACGTGCACACCAAGCCTATACATAGTTTGCTTCTTTGAAAAGATATAAGCAATCTGAAATATAGACAACCATTGTCTTAGATACGTCTAACATGTCTACGTACCACATACACAATGTAGTTGAGGTCCGACATTGAAGCTAGATGCTTTCTTGAACTTCATCACACTTATGAATGTAATTATGTTAAATCAAACAAAATAACAAAAAAGTTCGGCTGACCTTTGCTGATTTTGGGTCTAGAAAAGGTGCTCAGGCAGCTTCGTTTTTATTTTGGTTGTTTTGAAATCATGGTCTAATGATTTCCCGGATTATGTTAAATAAAATGTATTTTGATGGACGCTTTCATGATGAGAATAATGGGTAAAGACTTTTTCTTAAAAAAGTAGTTTTGAAAACGAAAAGACAACTGATTTCCTGGTACAAGATACAATCTGATCTGATGCAAATAAAACTGTGTTAGATGCAAAGATTTGGAGTAATAAGTGAAGCATCATTATTTTGATAATTGTTGAAATGAGCTTTATAGTCATTTGCCTATCAGTTCATCAACATTTTTAATTTCAAAACTTATATATGGTATTTTTACGTCTGAGCATATTTTTGAACATTTTTTGGCGTGAGCGATTTGTTGCTTTCTTTGAAAATAGTTTGAAATTGCTATTGAAACTAAGCCCTTGAATATTGGTAGCTGCTTGTTACCTTATTTAAGAGAGTACATCTTTGGGTTATTTAAAAATCCGTTAGCAAGTCTTTAGCGCACTCCACAAACCGTAACGATGATACCATCTTAATTTTGAAAGAAGTAGAAACCAATTATGTTACCAGGATTTTAAACCTCACCTTCTTTATTATTTTACGATTCATCGATGCAATGATGCTCTCTCTTAATCCTCAACAAACATTCTTCTTTTAGGTTGCATTTGGTCCTCACCAACTAAGTGTAGATTTCTTGTGAATTTTTTTATTTTTAAAAAATCCCATTAGATGTTTTTGCGCCCAAAATTCACGAAACGATCAATATTTTTTAGTGAAGATTCGACACTATATATTTATCACTATGCTTAGTGCGTTAATATTGTCAACGTCGAAATAACACGCACTTCAAGAACAAGCCACCACCCTATAGAAACTTGTATTAGACTCAAATAAATTTGTTGAGCGTATAGCTAATTTATTTTAACTTAGAGTTATGTAAATTTACAAAATAAATTGCCAAATGCTGATTCTTGCATCCGTTAAAATTAGTATATGCATTTTATATGTATTTAAACTTTTCATTTTTTAAATATTTATCAAGTAATACGATCACCATAACCGAAATGCTCAACAGAAAATCTATCATAATATCTTCCATTCAAATTTTTTTTTATTTATTCTTGTAAGTACACTTTTTGGCAAAATTTCAAAACAAAAAAAAAACACTTTAATAGTCTACCGGTTGCAGCGGCGTATCAAGTCATCCATCTATCTTTCCATGCCAGACAAAACATATAAAACGAAAAATTAATTTCTTCATTCACTTATTCACGCAACTCCCGATTTGTTTCACATATTTACGATATTTCTTTTTGATTTTTAAATTCATAAATAAATGTTCATTCTTATTTTCATTGCATATATATTTCTCTTTTTGATTGCCTACCGGCATCTTTACCACGCACACATCTATTTTTAAATGGAAAACTCGGTATTTCATCTTAAATTTTTGAATTTTATTTAAACTTTTTTAATTTTTAAAAATAGATCGCATGCAGAAGCGGTGGATGGCTAGCAGCGTTTATGCTCAAAAATTTATTGGTGAAAGGAGAAAATGCAGAGATGGCGCGACGGCGACGCAGAGTTTTGATTCTTTCGATAGGTGTGAGATGGTCCTCGAACGCCTCTGGCGTCGCGGCCTTATCCGCGTAGAATGCTATTCTATAAATAAAATCCTGAGGCGGACACGCAATTTTGTTCTATTTTAATGAAGTGGATATTTTTGTTAGCGCGCGATTATACAATTTTTAATGTCGATTTTGAAGGATATTATCAAATAAAGATTTTTTTTATAAATTTGGATACGCGATAAATATCCTATAAATCTCTACATGTTCATGTGATTCTCATAAATAACTTTATTTTATTCATATATGTATTGTAAAAGAAAAACTTTAAACTATTTTTTTTAATATTAAAAAAATATTCAATCGATGGAACTCGTTGACATCCTTGTGAGAAATTGCGTTTATCGCTCGCTCTCTCTCTCTCTCTCTCTGGCCGGAATCAACGTTACAAAAGAATTTCGAAATTGTTTCACAAAAACACTCAAAATGGGTTAAAAATCTCCGTAAGCTTTTTATCTGATCGGCCTGCAGCTATGCGAAAATTTATCTTTATTTTAAACTAGCTGCCCGGACAGACTTCGTCCTGTCAAAAGTTATTGGTCTGTCACAGTCCAACAAAAAAAAATTTATTTAATTAATTAAAAATTAAACTTAATTTTTTAAATTTTTTTTTTATTTTTCTCTCCGTAAGAACCACTTTTGTGCCTTAAGGAAAATATATTTAAAAAATAGCCGAATCGGTCGAGGCGTTCTCGAGTTTTGCGCTTGGCAACACATTTGGCGATTCATTTTTATTTATATAGATCACTACTTTAATATAAATTATTATAAGTAGATTATGACGAAACTACAACACGCATACTCAGCACGACAAATGTTGTACTGAGTTTATTTGGAAGATTTATTTCCTTAAAAATATAACAAACAAATATGATTTTTTTTAATTAGTCAAATGTTAAGTTGTACATTTTTTCTTCAGCATTTTTTAAGTAAAATTTGTGTGAGTTCAAATTCAAGAAATTTTCCGGAGACACTTCTTTGAATTTCAGTTTTATTTTCATAAATGCTTTTGCAGCCTTAATTTTTCTATTCCACACATTTGAAATTTGATGATTCAACAGAAATTATTTCAAAACAATGTTCCAAATAAATTATAAATCAAAAGGTGGTCATAAATTAAAAAAAAAAAAAATTCCAAAAGATTTTATTTTCACACAATTTATTAAAAAGTGCAAATAAAAATAAGAAATATGATTATATAAAAAAAATTGCAAACTTTTTAAAATAGTTTCAATTTGGCGGTCATAATTTTTTAATTCATATATGCGAAGTTTTCAAGCAGGAAACTGAAAGAATTTTTCGTTCTTCAAAAAACTTTTTTTTTCAATAAAAAATACATTTTTTGTTTCAAAATATTTAATTTCGTATGTTTATCGAATAATAGTTGAGAAATTTCCGGTAACAAGGTTTCCGAATCTTTTTCGTAAAATATTGATATGATATGATTTTTTACGATTTTTATTTTAGAAATTCTTTCGAGGAGGTATTTTGGCATTGAATTTCCGTAAGTAGACTATGGAAATTTTTTATAGAATAATTTTTGGCATATTTTTGCACGAAAATTTTATCGTATTTTTTTATATTTTGGTTAGAAATTCAATTTTTAATATAGGTTTCAACAAAAATTAAAATTTTTTAAATAAATATTTTCGAAAAAACTTTGTTTCATTTTTTATGTGATAAATTTGGTTAATTTTCTGTTTTGTTTTGATACTAGAATGTCAAAGAGCCCAAAGCAATATTTCCACAAAATATTTTCTTTTGAGATTATTGAAAAAAATATTTGAAAGGATTGTTCTTTCTCTAATAATATATGCGTTGTAATTTACGCGGACTCATTTTTTCGGAATAATTTTTTGTATGGTAATTTCAAAGCAGAATTTAAAAATTAAATTTTACTTCTTTATGTATCATTTGATTGCAACTTACGATTTTCAAAAATCAAATTTTCCCTTTTTTGAATAGAAAAAAAGATATCATTTTGAAATTTTGTACATATGTAAATTGGTACTTTGGGTGTACATTTTTTTTAGATTTTTGTGTTTTTTTTTACCCATAACAATTTAAAAAAAGCACCAAAAAATGAGGGCGGATGTGATTTCCGATGACTGAATCATCTGGGGAAAAAGAACAAAACACCAAATTAATCCTTATTTAAGTGCCTACGTCAGGTACCAAAAGGTTTTTTTTCATTAAAAAATAACAAAATGGCGGCCATTTAAAAAAACTATTTTTGAGGGTGAAATATTGCGTGAAAATCGGAAAATTTGTTACCGATCATAATGATTCCGCTACCGACTATAGCCATATATGTGTACAACGAAATATTAAACCTTTTTTTCTAAATCGTGTCCGCCAGCTTAAAAAGCATGAATTCGAGAAAATCGTGTTTACTTTTATTTTATGATTTAAAAAAGAAACGCTATATACCCCCACTCTGCTATGTCTGGGCCATACAAAATTCCTTCCTCTTTTTCATACAGCTCCTGACTAGCTAATTGTGCATCTCTGAAAGGCCCCTGAGTTCAAAATTCACTAAATTTACGTATTTCAATTTTTTCGCCAAAACTTCTGTGGTAAAATATTGAATCCTTACAAAACTTTCTGACTTACACTTTTTTAAAACCACTTTCATGGAATCATTCATAATAAAAAGGTAGACTTTCCATAATTGAAGTGTCAACAGAATTGCTTTTTTCGGTTTTAAAATAACAACTTTTATTATTTTTTTGTTGTAAGATGAGCAAAATCAAAATTAATTCATGTCAGAGTTATTTTGTTATGCAAAAGGATAACTTATGAATATAACTCTGTTTTTTTATCGGACTGAGTGGTCTAAAGAATTTTAATTATTCAAATAAGATCCAGTTGTTGTAGTTTTTGAAAAGGACATTTATTATGTGTCTCGACGTTTTGCCGACTATGGTTCGGTATTATCAGGAGTTATGCACACTATTTTTTATTGATTATTATACGGTCAGCATTCAGACGTTTGAAAACTATTTACTTACAATTTATATATTTAAAAAAGCCAATCGAAGATGACATAATATAAATAAATAAAGAATTAACTAACATGCAGATGAAAATTATCATCGACCAAGTTTTAATTGCAAGCATCATAAATGTTTTATAATGCGTCCATCCTTGTCAAAATGTAATATACTGATAAACTAATTTGACGCTAGTTTTTCTTTAAAGACGCGAATTAAATTGCATTAATAACGATAATAATTTGAAAGAGCTTCTTGATGATGCATTTTTTTCTATAGACCTTCAACTGATTTATAAACCTGATACAGTTTTTTTCCAACACATTTTTAATAAAATATTGGCATCTCTTTACACAGATCGTCTTCAACAAATACTACTGAAAAAAACCCAAACCAAAATAAAACATCTTTGTATCTTCAGATTTCCTCATCGACAAGTCTAACAAAAATAGCACAGGAAAACCAAAACTAGATTCACCAGAAAATCCATTTATATATTTTTATTGAAACGCTGATTCCACCTTTTTCTAGCGTTTAGATGTTTGCGCAAGAAGTATCTTTTTTGTGTTGCTTGCCGGCAAGTATCTTTTTGATAGAAACGCTATCAAATCGAACAATTGCATTCAATCTGTATAAAGTAGGACTCAGAAAAACAGCATCTAGGTGTAGAAAACAACAACAACATCGGATGAAGTAAGGCTTCGCATTTAGGCAAGGTGAAGCCGGTGATGGATGCAAAGGTGAATTGGCTTTGGGAAAACTTGCTGTTGGATCGAATGAAATTGAAAGTTTCGCGTGTCTGCAAACGATTACTGTGCTTTAAAACTCTGACATAATCGACCTTAGACTTGGCAATTCAATTTCAGCTAAGGTCCACCATGAAGTGCTGCATCATCGTCGTCATGATCTCGAACGTTTGGTGAAGTGATTGGTTTTGGTCTTTGTTGCAAGAAGTGCCTTATAATATTTGATTGGCTGCATATTAGGGATTGGTTCCGATTGAGCAATCGGGTAAATGTTGACAGCGGAGGCGGACCACAAGAGTTTATAACTAACAAGCGAATATTTGTTAGTAGGCAATTTTATTTCGAAATAGGGAAGAATGATTAGCGGTACCATGCAGATTAGTATAAACCTTAAAAATGTTTTTGGAAGGGTCCGAATATTTCATCATAGCTAATCCGTAGCTCCAAAATTGGATAAGTCACGCTGAATATCTTGTAAACTGAAAATTGCGACACATGATCGTAGTCGATCGTAGTGTGAAAGTTTCGCACAGTTCACATATGAGGATTAATACTACTATAACCTTGAACGAGGAGACTTTACTAGGCATATGAAATAAATAACATTTATTTCATACATATTAAGGTTTGCGAACCTCCGTGTCTAGTCGACAAATTCCTGCCCCACTAGTGTGCTTTTTGGTTCGCAACTATGCTAACACTTTTATTGCACATTAATGGAGGTTCTTGTTTCCAGATTTTTGGCTGGTACCATCATGATTAAATGGGAAGTGTGGTTTCGGGGTGACGGACGGCATCCTCTTCAGGTGCTGTCATTTACCATCCGTCACCAGACAGCACGACCACAGCTAGGCTAAGGTTTACGAACCTTATGGAATTTGCTACGTAGCTATAATATACGAAACTTGACAGTCGTTATATTTCGCGGATACAAATAATAAAATAGTTGAAGTATAATGAGCTTGATCCATCAATAAGCCTAGTGTGCTGTCTGGTGACGGATGGTAAATGACAGCACTTGAACAGGATGCCGTCCGTCACCCCGAAACCACACTTCCCATTTAACATTTATTTGATATTTTTAATAAATCAATAGACAATGTAGAGACAGCTTATTTTTCAGAGGCATTTGACGAAAAATTCAATCAAAGAAACTTCCTAAAAAGTTTAATACCATACGATGGATAATTCGAAATTCGCTGTAATTTTCCCCAAGAAAAGCCGACTATCAGTCATATCCCTCTTTATTTTTTGAACAGAAGATTGGGATGGCACTAGAACCTAGCTGCAAGATGATGAGAACCATTTAGATTCTTGTATTAGACCAGGGCGGATGTGTTTTCAGTTGGCCGTTGAAGGGGGGGGGGGCACACTGATTTTTGCATAAAAAGTTGTAGATAAGCCCGTATAACAAAAATTGACTTATCCTCCATCTCAAAAAATTCGGGAACATTAAAAAAAATGTTTAATTTAAAAAAAACGTTTTTTTCCTTCTTTTCTCACTCCTAACTTTAAAACGGTTCATTTTAGAGCCAAGTTGCATGGGAATAAAAGTTGTGTAGTAAAATTTGCTACAAGATAGGATCGGTTAAAAGTTTTAAAACATTTAACTCTTGCCGCCAAATAGCAATAAATATAAAAATAAGGGGTGAAAGGAGAAAATGCAGAGATGGCGCGACGGCAACGCAGAATTTTGACTCTTTCGATAGGTGTGATGGTCCTTCAACGTTCTGGCGTGGCGCCCTTATGCCATTCTATAAATAAAATCCTGAGGCGGATACGCCATTTTTGTCCTATTTTAATGAAGTGGATATTTTTGTTAGCGGACGATTATACACTTTTTAATGTCCATTTGCGCAATCTACTAAATCGATTTTAATGAAAATTGTTGTGCTGTTTAATTACACTATAAAGATTTTCTAGGCGAACTATGAAGGTCCTAAATGTATTTCAAGAGGTAAATAAAAATAAAGTAAAAAAGGCTTTCCCCCGCTTATTTTAATATTTATTGTTATTTTGCGTCAAGGGTTAAATGTTTTAAATTTTTTAACCAATCCTTTCTTGTTGGAAATTTTACTACGCATCTTTTATTCCCACACAAATTTGCTCTAAAATGAACCGTTAAAGTTATGAGTGAGAAAAGTAGGAAAAAACGATTTTTTTAAAAAAATTTTTAAACATTTAGATTTTTCTTTTAATGTTCCCGAATTTTTTGAGAAGAAGGATAAGTCAATTATTGCTATACAAGTTATTCCACAACTTTTCATGCAAAAATCAGTGTGCTCCTCCTTCAACGGCCAAATGTAGTCGTTTTTTTACAGGTCCGCCCTGGTCTATATATCCCTCAAATTTTTCAGGGTCAGGTTCATTCTAACATGAAGCAGCAGTGTTTGAGTAAAGTGTGTGTTGATTACTCATAAACTCATACATGAGAATAAAGATGCAAAAAAATTTAGCAAACTTATATAGTCTAGTCTTAATGTAAAATGTCCAATACAATCGCTCGTAGTAAAGTTTTACGTAGAGGGAAAATATGATCTTGGTTTTAGTCAATATATGTAGCTCTCAATGGCTTCCAATTTTTTTTTCAAAAAATTTCAAAACAGTTTTCACCTTTTGGAACGTCATGTTATTATCTTCCACCGCTTATGCTGTGAGATAAATAATAGATACAAAAATTGTCACCAAACGTTTGTTGCTCCATAAAAAAATCCGAGGATTTTTTCACACGTTTCATAAAAAACCATTAGAGGATTGATTTATTGAGGATGATTTAGGAACTGTGAGCGTTTCTATGCAAGCATCAAAAAGCGAATTTCTCCGTAATTTTTGCAATAGCAAGCGACGCGCCAAACTTGTTCATCATTCAAAAAAAATTGAAATCCGAAAAAAATTTATAGCGCTCCAAATCCTAACTGCGTTTTGCGGAGTTTTAATGTACATAAAATATGAATTCTGTTAAAAAAAAATCTAATATTATATCAAAAATCAAAATGAAATAAACATAAGAAAATTAGTTTTGAATATGACGAAATCTTAAGCAACCTAATTAAAATTTTGGAATATTTTTTTTTCAAACTTTCAACAGAAAAAATGTTAAAAACTAGAATTGAAACTTGTGTTCATGGTTAGGCGAGTTTAAATTTAACTACAGTTCGAAACGTTTAAATATTCACCTGAGTGGTACTAAAGGGGTAACATAGGTCTTGAAGGAAGAAAAAAAACTTTTTCAAAAAATTGAATTTGGAAAACCAAAAATCTGCTTTATTTAAAATTTTCACACATAAAAGTTTAGCATTTCAAGAAGTTGTAAAAAATGTAACATAGAAAATTGTCAATTTTCCAGCAGTTTTCTTCGTCCAACCTTTTTTTTGCGGTAGGCAGAATATTACGGTGCAGGCTCATCTCAAATCAAAAATTCAAAAATTTTCTTATAGTTTATGCCCTTGTCTCGTGCTTGAACGAAGGAATTGAAAAAAAATGAAATTTAAAGTTTTGACATGGATTTGAATGAATTTTCGTCTCATATTTTTTAGCATTTTTCCGATTCTCATCGTTTTTCGAATATTTTTCTCGTAGATAACAAAAACGAGTCGACCGAATGAAAATCCCTTCGTTCAAGCACGAGTCAATACTATAAAGAGGAACTGTGTAAAGATTCAGCAAAATCGGTCGATTCGTTTTCGAGAAATCGTGCCTATCGCACGGAAAAACAAAGTTTCGAGAAAAACGCGTTTAAAGTTTTTTTTTGCCGGGATTTAATGAATTAAAGTTATTTTTTAGCGATTTACATCGAGTCGTCGATTCCAGGTTCATACAGTAATTCCTTTGCCTCATTCGCGATGTCCAGAGCATTCTTTTGATGTTGTGATGTTTGATGAAAAAGAAAGGAGCTGATTTTACGCGGTAGAACCGCGCTGCATGCGTATAATACGCTAGGTAAGGCAGAGCGCCACGCGGTATTCAAATCTCTATAACTCCGATAAAATTGCTTGAATTTATTTCAAATTTGGTGTGAAGACTCTTGAAGTACTATACTTTCATATAAAATAAAAACAACATCGATTTTTTGAAAATACAAGACCTATGTACCCCTTTAACCAAAACTAAGAATTATGGAAGCTATAAAACGACGGGCTACAACTAATATTTTAATTTTATGCAAGAAACTCTACCATTATTTCCATAGATGATGATGGTTTATTTTTACTTATTAGTTTCACTGAAACTAAATATGTAGTGGACTCTTTCTTAAAAGTTTATTTGAACTCAATCATTTCATTATGAACAACAAATAATGTTCAAGTAAGTAAAAGTAGGAATATTATATCGAAACTTTGATAAAAACTTCAATAATCTAGATTCAACATTATCAATCAAAGCAACGTCAATAAAATCAATCATGATTCAATGACTTGCAATCATTAATTTGGATTCCAATAAATAGATGATAGATACTATGTAAAGTTGACCTAAATTTGTCAGTTGAAATATTTCTTTCGATTTGTTCCCGATATTTTTGAAGTACTACATATAACTTTGAATGGTATCTGTTTGATCACACTGACAGTTTTATAATCTCATTCAATTATTTTGAATATAATTGATATCGAAATAATCTTGTAATGGAATCACATTCCTAATTTTTTTGGTTCACAACGCAACATTAATGCAACGTTTATTAGAAATCAAACAAATCTGTTTGATGAAATCACCTACTACATCTACATCACATAAGCGTTTCATTTGCACATTAATTAACGAAACTTTCTAACAGCCTTGAAAAAAAATCAGGAGGTAATTAGTTTTAACGATTTATTGCATCTGTAATAATCAAAGCAATTTATGTCAATCGTTCACCATTTATTGCCTCAATCCATAACTATTGCCGCTGCCGCTTACAGAATTACAAAATATCTCAATGTACAATCGAAGCGATAACACAATCCTCCTTGGCCATCATCAAACATTTTATTAATCACCAATCCATCTTCTTTCCGATTGCTTGTCTATAATCGGACAACAGAAATCTATATATCGAACGATCCATCGAGCACTCTTTAGCCATCTCACCAACTATGCTCAACATGACCTTCATTCCGTCTGAATCCATTAAAGATATACGCGAAAAATTGCAGACCAATGAAATGGCCGTGGTTTCGCCGATTTTTGTTGTTGTAAAATTTGGCATGATTTTAAAATTGTTTACCCGTGAAAATGTTTTTAAAAAAAACTGGCGAAAATTGAAGTGAACAGCAAAAAAAAATTAACGAAGTTTTCGCAGCACGAGCTTAAAGTGAATTTGGTCGAAAGATGGATTTGTGATGATGAAGAAGTAGCGATGGCCAGGAAAAAAAAGATAAATGCAACTTCATGCAACGATTGATGGTTGGAAATAATGTCATGGTCAAACAATGTTTTTCTTTGCTGGCAACTTGTATTTTTTGAGCGGTGCTTTTTGGCCTTGTTTCATGCTTTTGTTAACTGTGATTTATATGATTTTTAGGTAAAAGATTTGAAATACAACAGAAGCCATATTTGTTTTCTGAAACTGTTAAAGGTGTTATTATTCTAGGCACAGCACCGCAAGTGTATGTATCAGAACTATTGTCTCAACTTTTTAACAAAGTCCCATTAGAATAATCTTTAATTATGATCTTCACAACAATCACCTACTCATTATATATGATGGATTCAGTTGGCGCTCAATTAATTTCTCTGACGATTATAATTCAAATATGTCGGCATTCATTGCTAGAAAAATTCATATAGATACAATGTAGAGAATTCTTTGCATTTTTCTAGCTGTTCGCATGGTACGGATGATGTCAAAATGTCAGCCATAATCAAGTTGCTATTCCTCCTCTGCCCATATTTTTAATAAAAAAACTACTTTGCTCAGTGCCTAGCAACAGATTTCACTATTTATTCTTTTCTTCTATTAGTATATATAATTCTTTTTCATTCTCACTATTTCATTATCATCAATTTCAAATAAAATTGAACTCGCCTTAATTAACTAAAGTGCATTTGTTCTAGTTTTCATGCACCATAAGTGTGAAGTTCATCAAGTCTAGAAAAAAGTCATTGATTTTAGTGATGAACTCATCACAACCCAAGTTTAATCATGATTGTTTTTTCGTTTCTCTGATCTACGACCTGCTCCAACACAATGCATGTGCTTGAAGTGGGGTCAAAAAGCGACCCATGCCGTGGTTAAAATTTTCACTTGATAATCCATCAACGAGTGATATTTATGTGGATGTTCAAGTAAGTTTTTACGTAACATTAATATTTTACATGTGAGGTTATATATTGAGTGAAGATTTTAAGAATATGAGTACAGTGTGAAGAACACTATTAACTAAACGATCAATTCTTTCATATACTATTACTGAAACAATCTTTCCTGCCGTTTATGATATTTTTTAAAGAGCATCCTCGATCAATTTAAGCACCAATTGAAGCTCTACCCATTTCAAGCCTTAGTCGAATCATTCTCCTTCATAGAAAGCAACATAATTCAATTCTGTGTGAAACAGAACAACTTTGCTTTCAAAATACTTTCCTGTTTTGGCTTAACTTTCAGCCATCATATCGGTTTTTAGTTTTATCTGAAACCATGAAATCTGCTAATCATGTTTTCGAGAATATTACGAGTATTTTGAATCTCTAAATATTTTTTTCCAATTACTATCCATTAATAATAAAGTCTGGGTGGTTTGGTGATTAGGGCGCATGCTTCTGACGCACCGAATACTATGTTCGAGGCTGTTACGTTCGCCACGCAGTGTGGCCAATCAAATCTTTAAAAAATGCCTTTAAGTGTTCTCACTGTATGCACGAATTATTCAAGGCGAAATTCAGGCTGTCGTCTCATTGAAGATTCTCAAACATATATGAAGACCAAGGGGGAAGAATGGTACATGTCCATGAAAATTGATTTTGAGAAAAACCGATTTTAAGGCTTGAAAACGTTTTGGTGGGAAAAGTTCTATTAAATACCATGGCAATAAAATATTCACTGTTTATTAATGCCGGTACCGAGACACGGCTACAGAAGCGTGGGCGACTGGACAGCAACCATTCTTCCCCCTCCGCGTGGAAACAAACCATTCTTCCCCAGCACCCTGAAACTGTTGTGTGTTATATCTTTCCAACGATACATTTTTCCTTCATGATCACTACATCATCGATTAGTACTCTTAAAAAGGTAACATATGGTACTTCTACCTCACTTTTCGTCAAAAGTGGACAACAACCATTTCTCCCCCTTGGTCTTCATATACCAAGGAAGTAAACATCACATAATGAAGATTTGATACGCGTATCATACTGCACACAAGTCACTAGGAAGGAACTAAATAAAAAAACAGTGGAATTCAATTTGGATTTTATAGCTATGGATTTCGAATTATAAACATAATTAGGATATAAGTCAGAGTAAGAAGTTTACAAATCTCAACTAACGCGAATAATTTATAACCGATGATTCGCGCATCCTCAGCCTGCTTAAGTTGGAGTCGGCAGCCAAAAACATTGACGGAGCTATTGTTGAAGTTTGAAATACTCTATTGTACCATTCGCGTCAGTGATGACGAATTCTAGGGTGGCAAAATATCGAGCCGCCAGTTCTATCTCACTAGTAAAATAACCACGTTATAGGGTTAAAGCCAGCCCGCGGAGGAAAAATTTACATAGTAAACATCAATTATACTCAACCCTATTGACAAATCAACTTGCGAGTATCTCATTTTGAACGGACTTGCGGAACAACCATTGTTACAGCAAAACAACTCGTTTGACAACTATCAACGGAGAATCGGCAGTAAGATAAGCTGATGACAGTCGGAAATCGGCATAGACCGTGAGAACGGAACGCAGGAAGTCAAATTCAAGGTAATGGGTCAACTATCGATGAGGTTGGAATGGGACTAGGAAAACAGATATATGTACGGAGGAAATCGACAGAACAACATTCGTTGATTTTTTGGCAGTCTTAGCTGGTTTGATGGGATTTTTTTTTTGAAAAAGGCTCGTTTATCTTTTGGAAGTTCCACCTCGTTTGGTGTTTTCTCTGAAAACGTTCGTTTTATGGAGTATATCAGGCAAAATGGACGCCAGCAGTGTTGGAAATTGACGAATTTTTGCGAAGAAAACGTATTGTCTGTGAATCGTGTTAATGCGAAACCGTGTTATGTAAGTATCGTTTTCTGGAGATACTGTGTTGTAGCGGTATCGTGTTATAATGATATTTCTTTTCTTTATTTATTTAAATTAAACTTGCTGAAAAACTATGTCGATCAAACATTACTCAAAGAATTATACGAGTATATCGGATTTCTTTGTCCGTGTTATGACTAAGCTTTCAACCGCAAAGAAAGATAAAGGTGAAGATTCATGCGATCATTGTTTCATATAAAACGACGCTCCTGAAAATTCAAGTATGTAAATGCGTTGTTCTCTTAATAGAGCATCGCAATTGGAGAACTCTCAGATGAAGGGTATCATTGCAATTTTGATTGTAATTGCTACCCTTGAAAACACATCACTCATCCAAAAGAGTACGTCAATTCTGCGGAGAATCAACGAAAAATACTACCAAATATTTTTTGAAGTGACCCTTGAAGTGAAGTGATTAAATTTGTAAGAATCCTATAGACTTGTCTTACTTCCCTTTCTAATTCTTTGCCGATTAATTTCAAAATTTGTAGCTGTTGGTGGTAATTTTGGAGAGTCTCACTTTGTTATTTTTTTGAGAATAAAACAATTACAAACAATTACTTATATCTATTTGAAGAATGGAACTATTTTCGACGTTTGTTACTACAAAATACGTTTTCAAATCATTTCCAAAGAACAGAAAATTTTACGTTAGTAGAAGAGGAAGCAATTTGAAAAAAGAGCACTGAATTTTGAGTAACGCCAAAATCGATGAAAAAGTAGTCTGATAAGTTTAATTAGATGCAAACGTAGTTATCCCTCTTTCAAGAGATGCAGATGTAATTCATGTTAAATGGACAGTGTGGTTGGCAAAATTACTTGCTTCATAAAAATCAGCGCAGATGTAGTCAATGTCAAAAAGATACTCTAAATATCAGGCTTATGTACTTTGCATGATCTTTTACATTAGACATACAAGAGCTGACTTGTAGCAATGAGAATCATTATCCTGACTGTCAAAAACGAAAAGTTGAATCGATAGTGCATAAACGTCCTTTTAAGTGTTTCGATGTATATCTATAGTTTCTGTTTTCGTTTTTTTTTTAAATATTTCAAAACATCTTCTCGAATATAGTTCATTCTAATAATATGTTAACCTCAATAAAAATCACATGCTAAACACTGTCTGAACTGTTGACTGGGTTTGCGTAAAATCAAAACGTAATCAAGATCTAAAAACCGCAAAACAAACATACATCAACCTTAGCTCACATCTTGCGACAATGCAAACATAATACACACATGAAGTATGTGTGTACAGAAACAGCTCTATTACGGTTATATAATAATTCATTTTTTTGCAAAGAGGTGAGAATTTTTACAGTCTACACCGTGAAGAAGTGGAAAACGTTAAATCTCTTTAAACAACAATACATGAATAAATGGATGAATCGTTGATGATGACGATTGTTGAATGGATCTCTATAGGGATTGGAGATGACTTCCTCGGAGAATATCTGTTGCATCATTCATAATGCACACAGAATATGGTGAATGTCGATCGTTACCACCAGCCATCAATTGGATTAATGATTCGATTACACTCGTTGCGAATGGATATGTGATAAACATCTTTGCGGTAAGGTGTCGCCATTGCGTGGTGCATAAGTGGTTGGTTCAATGAAGTTCTATTTGAATGATAATCATTTGAATTTCACACTTCCAGTAGAATTCAATTGGCCGGAAATGAATCAATGCTAAAATCCAATACAGTCGTTAATATATTGACAAAACTTTGTTCATTTATTGATCAAATAAATCTAGTTTTTGGAAAAGAAATTGCTTTGAAGATGAACCTGAGCCAAAGTCGTTAATTTTTTAAAAAGTGTCCGACATTTTACCTACTTATCATACATATTAGATTAACATAAGGAAGGCTAAATTTAGTTCGCAATTTTATTCATTGTTTATTTATAAGTATATGAGGTACATCCTGTCATATAAAAAAAGAAAGTTAGGCAAAGCTAGATTAAAAAAATTACGAAAAATTTCAAAATTATGTTGCACACTTTTAGGTGATATCAAAATTTGAAGTGAAATTGAATAAAACCTTTTAAAAGTAGCAACTTCTCATGCCATGAATTTAATCGCCGACATTTTTTTCTTGTTTATTGATTATCTTTTTTGTAGACCCTATTTTACGGTGAAATAGGAGTTTGAACAATTCGTCTCATACGTCTACCAAGAGTAATAGCTAGAGGAGGAGCAGGAGGAGCTAAATCAGGCCGAAATATTATAGGTGCCATTTGTTTTTTTTTTTACAAACGGTAGTAAACGTTTCTTAAGGGGTTATACCTATGTGAAGGCTAAAAAAAACCTTTTTTCAAGATTTTTTTTCAAGGATTTTGGAAAAAAGCTTTTATAAATAATATATCAATACAAAGGGCAACTTTTCGGGAGTGCAAAAAAAATTATTTTAAATTTAATACAAAATGGCGGCTGTAGTGCACGTCAAAGTCACTAGTATTTACAAAAGACGTTCCGCGGCCGGACAAGTTTCTCAGCCCCATCTGCATCTAGAACAATGAAATTTTTTTTTCATAAACTCCATGAGTTTTGCTAGTGAAGTACACACGATAATGGTTTAATATCGATTTTTAGCAAAATGGCGACCATTTAACAAAAAAAATTGCATTTTCGACCCAAAAAAATGACTTCAATTGTTTATAACTTTTTTTAAACAAAACCAATCGTTAAAATCGTGTGTACTTCACTAGATAATCATATCAAGAAGCTACAGTTATAACGGCAAGTCATTCGGATGAAAACTAAAAGAGTTTCGTTTCCAGCAAATTTCAAAATCACACTTTCGAGATAAACGCGTTTGAAGTTTCAAAACCTTATAAAGTTCTGAATTTTCAAAATTTTACTATATACAAATTTTTTAACCTTTACTCTGCTATCCCAGCACCATACAGTTGGCCTTCCAAGACCGTGGATTTCTCCTCCTCGTCCTTTCTTGTAATTGTAAAAATTAGGTTCTGCAGTCAATCCTAATGAGTCACAAACGAATGGCGATTAGGCGAACGCCTGTTACTGATCTTGCTGCGCTTCTGCGATGAACTACTTGCTTTGCTGCCTTTACGGCCACTGTACAGTTTACTACTCATTTCTAACACTTTTTTATACAAAACAACAGTAAAAATATCAATCAAAACATAGTACTTTAATCTCAAATGCAGCGTGTGGTCGATCGAGTAAACAGAAGCTCTCCTAGCGTCGTTTACGAAGGAACGTGCCCTATAAGTGTATATTAATTACTATATAGTATAAAGCGAGCAAATTTTACGTGTTTCGAGCATTGGAGTTGCTTCAGAAAATTGATTCTCAAAAATTTTCTGAAGTATATTAGTATTTGGACCTTTTTAATTTTAATTCTAGGGATGTGAGCATACTTTTAGCCAATAAAAAAAATTGGAAAAAAAAATTAAGTCACATAGGTATAACCCCTTAAGTCATTCCTTGCTGCGGATTTTCGAGCTGATCGCACCTGTTCTCTTTTTACCGCATTCGCAAATCGCCTGCCAATCCACTGTTTTTACGCCAAACTTTCGAACTGAATTGATCCTGAGAAGACCTCCTTGCGGAAGGTTTTTTCCTGGCAGCAAGTTATAAAATTCAGGGACCGGAAGCGTATGAAAATCGAATTTGAGGTATGTATTATCGCCCAAAACAAGACAGAAATTGTTCTTGTTTTTCTTTGAAATTTTTTTTCGCACTCTATGGATTTCTTCGATTGTTCTGCACTTTATTTGATTTTTTTCTTTCTTATATGTCGTTACATCTTTCCTTTTTGGATTTTTTGCACTGTTGATTGCGATGTTTACACTGTTTTGTGATATCATGAATTGATGCAGACCGATTCGGATGAACTGCCTGCACACACTGCACTCGAATTCCTAGTCATCGGACCCACTAGAACGTCCACTTCTCTGTTTGTCTTTAATGGAGCTCTCCGTTTTGAATTTTATAATTGCTCGTTTTACAGTTCTTTCCGATTTTTTTCTTACTTTTGTCGCAATTGACTACACTGTTCTCTTTGGATTCTCGGTGAATTACACTCCCTGTACTTTCGTTTTCATTCATGTTTACTGTGTTAATGTTTAAACTTTTGAAGAACACGCCGACGCAAAAAGCGAATAGTGACGTTTAGATTCAGACAAATGTCGATCATATGGGTTCTGTCAAAATAACTTGCAAGCAAAAAAACGTTGGACAGAATTTATGTGTTCAAATGTTTCTGTGCGATGTAAGTATGTGCTACCCTTGAATACACATCCGAAATTTGATCGTCTTATTAACTTCCCAGTATATAGTTGTTAATGTAATTGGTCCGAAAATTTCAATTGACATTTTCAACATATTTTTACGTTTTAAGGCCATGCGAATGATTTTAAAGTACTTCTAGAAGAAAGTATGTATGTGTGCCTGTACGTTCATACGTACGTATTTTGAATATCTAACAAGTGTCTCTGATTCTGTGCAACGTAAGTTTATCCGCTTTCGCTTCTCTCCTTGTAATGAAAGTCTTTCGTATCTGCATTTACCTTTATTGACTTCGAGAAGGATTTATCGCTATTAACGTTTCATTGCGGTAAGAACCTAAAAAATCTGACACTAAACATATTTTTATCTTTCCATTTGTTAGAAAGCACATGAGCACAAATTCAATTTGGACGAACCTGACGATTTCCGTTATTATTGAAATGATTTGCTCGAGCAAAAGGATGTTGCAATGAGCCGAAATTTCGGGGGTTGAACTGTGATAGCATGGGGTGCTATTACATGTACTGTTAAAACTTGAATATGCAAAATAAGCACATCGAAATGCTGGACGAAGTTTTTATCAATTTTTAGAGGAAGTTGACGGGGAATAACCTTTTATTTCAGAAGAATAATGCTCCAAGTCACAATGTGGGAGCAACAAACGATGGTTTTTCGAAAAGAACATTAATGTAATAAAATGACGTGGCATCAAGTGGTATTAGAGATGTTTACCAAGCACTGAACTCGATTTTTCAAAAGATTTAAATGGAATATTTTTTTCTAATATACGACCAATTGAAAACCATGGACCGAATTTCATTCGAAGTTTATTAAACACATACCAAATCAGCCCAATTATCTATAAATTTGTCTTAGGATCATAAACAGGATCACAAATCTTTTAGAAATAAAATTAAGTAACAGAATTTTCATAATCAAATTCATTATGCAGGGTTTAATCGTTCGTTGGACATACAGCAACTTTTTTACTGCCCAAATTACTTCATTAAACATCAAATTAGATTCTTAACATGTTAGCGAAGTGTCGAGAAAATAACATCACATACTTGTGACATTTGCCACATACGTTTATCCGACTGTGAAATATACGACATGAATCTAAACATACAATTTTTCCAGAAATATAGCATCTCTTTGATGACTCTAGGAAATTTCTCTTTTATTATTATTATTTATTTATTACGCAAACATACTACAATATCCATTATTTTTCAACGATCTCCTAAATCTAACATGTGCCATTTGCAAAATCACATTTTCCCTATTCGACTCTTTGTTTTAGATGTCTTTGTATTAATCCACAAAGTGAAAATCAATTAGTGCAGCTTAGTTCTGCTTTAACTGTTCATTTCACGCTTTCTTTATTCATCAGAACCCCATGAACGCCAACCAACCGATAAAATTTATTCGAAAATACAATGGAGCCCATATATTTAGATGGCTAGATACAAAGATAAACAGCAAGATACTAAGACTGTTATAGCTTTCCAGATCGTCATAAAATTGTATCTCGACGTCGTCGCGATGGTACTTATGTACTGTACTCGAAAAGAGCACAGCATGGTGTTGTTGCGATGATGATGTGATGCGCGCCATGTGTGAAGAAAATTAGCTGTGTCTTAAGATTATTGTTAGCAACAATCGATGCACACTTAATCGTGCATACAATTTGCACTATGGTAACCAGCGCTATTGAGGAATTGCTGCTTTTTTGTGTTGTTCGTCAAAGGTAATTGACTGCTGAAGATACTTTCTAGGTGCTGAGATAGTGTACAGTAGCCAAGCTAGATAGTAGTGTGTGCTACTGCCGTTCGGTGCATGGGAAATGTGTCGTTTGGCATTTTGATTTTGAAGCTTATGTAAATGTTTTGTTGCGTCAAGCAATTGACTGCGGAGTATTGTGGTGTGATCCCAAGTGCTAGTAGCAATACTTAATGATGTTATACGTAATATGTTGCATGGAGAGAAAAGTCTTTCAAATTTTCGACTACTTATTGTTATAAAAGATTGTCTATCTAGAATAACAATGGAATCTATTTGAAGAATCTCTAGTTTTGATGTGCTGTGGGCAGATGATGGAAGCACTTTTCCAAACATGACTTAAACATATTTCAGCAACTACTTTTTCGAATAGACAATAAATTATTTCGTTGTTAACACCTATTGAATTGTAAATAGTTCAGTAAAATGCACGCTTAATTTAGGTCAACCGTGCTGAATAAATAGGCAGCTAGATTTTCTATGGGATGCTAAAATGTATTAGTGTTGATCTTAATCTGTACCACAACCAAAGCTGCCTCCACTGTATTTTGGCATCAGAATGACCACAGATACATTTTTATAAATAATGCGTAACATGGAAACAAATAAGGAAATCTTCAAGAAAACCGTTTTTCCAAAAGATTGCATCTAAATCCTCTGAGATTCAAAGATGCCAGCGCATTTACAAATTGAATTCGAGAATGTCAAAAACTCTCGAGAATTTAAACAATCGACCCCAAGATACAGACAGAAAGGTTTCAAGGCTCGCATACGACTTGGAAAAAAAATAGAATATTAGGTCGTCTCAGCAACTCAAAAATGTTAAATTTGCTAAAATAGCGGAAAAATAGAGAGAATCAATATTTGGCTCCATAATTTGGTATGTTTTCGATTTTCCCTCGAAATATATTTGTACTATTTTTAAAAAAAAGAGCGTTTGTTCAAGAGTATTTTAATGCAAAATTCGTTGCGATTGCTTTGTGCAAATGAGATTTATAACATTCAAAAATTGAGAGAACTACGCTATAAAAATTTGTTCGTGATGAGCTAGATGTCAGGTGGTAAAAGCAACATGCATTTAAAAAGGCAGTCGGATTTGTTTAAAATTAATTGAAGAATGAAAATTCTAGCTTCTAAGATCCCTCTATGCCTCATTTGGTAGTGATCTTGAAAAAAAACTGAAAGCAGGCAACACCTTTTAATCGGAAAACGTGGAACTAATCCAAAATAATATTTTCGATAGTTCAATTCAATTTTCAGCATATGATATTTTCACGTAGTCCTAATAACAAAAAAAACCGCATAAGCTTAAAACATAAATATAAAAAACATTATTAAATATTTTTTCAAAGTTCTACCATTTTATTTTTAATATTTTTTTGCAAATTATTTGTAGAGCTGCGCCATTTGTAACACATTTTACTTTTTACATACAATTTATTCAAAATGGCCATCACGCGACAAAATCTCTTCCGTGGACGTAATAACAAAAACTGCATTCATTTTTGTCAGCTCTTTTGTCCTTCAAGCATCGATATGAAAATAACAAATAACGTAAAAAAGGTTTTTTAACCTGTCTCCTCTCCGATTGATCCGTGTGAATATTCAATCAACACCTCATCCACCAAAATCCTTACGTAATCAATAGATACTCCTGTAGATGTTACGAGTAATATTAAGTCATTCCAGTAACTTTTATGAGAGGTACATTATTATTATTTAAGTAGTATTACTTTCATAATTATTATTGCGTTTAATATTTTTAATATTTATGTAAATATTACTGGGAAGTAGACCGTGTGGACCTCAAGGGTCGCACCTCGCGGCTTGTTATTTTATTGGTTCAACAGCGATTTTCCTGTAACAGTGATATAACTTTGAACCATCACAGACGCCATGTTTGTTAATCAGCTGTCCCAAGGATCTGTCATTTGTATGCCGAATAAAATGACACATGATTATGGGCAGATATACATTCATTGTTGAGGTTGCTACGCATTTAGAATCATGCTGAATTTAACTTTTGGATGGTTGATATTGTCAATAAATAGGATTGCTTAAATTTGGAAGATTAAATACGACAATAAACGAGTGAGTAAAATGTGACTTTTCCGGTTTCGTGTTTTATTAATTGAATTTTTATGTTTTTTTTGTTGGAAAAAAGAGAATGTCAACTTACTTCTAAACGTTGCTTCACTTTTTAAAACTAATCATAAGCACAACGAATTCACGTAAATATTTTGTAAATTGCTAACATTTGCTTCGGCTAGGAACTTATCCAATCAATTCTTCACGAAATATACAGAAAGACATGTATGTTTGTCTTCACAATTTCTTTTCCTTTTATGCTGTCTTAGCATGTAAAACAAAAACAGCTCTTCAACATTCTTTTTGAAAACTATGCTTAGGATGAAAAAAGTCCTTACTCTGGTTGTTTCCAATTCGATAAGTATCGTATGAAGGAATTTGACACGTTACGCTCCCTAGTCGCTTCGCTCGTAGTCGAACCATTGATTTAGTGCAGTCAAATGGTAGTTTGATCGTGCATTCTGGGTAGGTAGAATTTTTTTAAAGCAATGCGTGGGCAATGGTATTGATAGCTTAAGTTCAAGTTTCTGTGGTCGCACCTGCTGTTGTCCTTTGGGCTCCATCTTCAAAACAAAAGAAGTTGGGGCACCCTCATATCTCCGAAACCATGGCTCCCACAAGAAAGTTGTGTATGGCAAACTTGCGTAGAATAAAATGTTTAACAAGTCGTTCATACATCACTTTTACGTTGGGTCAATAATAAAAAAGTTACAAGCCAAAAACCACACACAAAATGGGGGGACCATCTTTCGGGCGCCGCAACTTTTTTAATTTCACGTTTAACGCGAAACACATTGAGATACTATTCCAAGATAATTTTATCACAAACCATTTGCGGTATTGATTGTTGCAATCGCTGCGCATTAACGGGAGTTATTCCATCCCAAAGGAGAGAAAGTCGCGTGAAAAACCCGTTTTTAGGCCAAATAATCGACTTTTGGTGACGAACCCCCCGTTTTGAAACTCGCGGAGCATTTTGGAAGGCAGTCGGATTTTCGGCACAATGTGTAGTTTGTCTTACTGTGAGCTTAAATCCAAGTTTCTGAGGTCGCAGCCTCAATCCTTTGGGCTCCATCTTGGAAACAAAACATAGTGGGACATCACCCATATCTTCGAAACCATGGCTCCCACAAGAAAGTTTAATATCGCAAACTTGTGAAGAATTTAATTTGCAGCAAGTCGTGCATAACTCATCATTAAAAGAACTTTCTTCAAATTTTTTGAACGATTGAATAGTTTATAACAATTGTTCAATAAATTTTTTTATCTCTTATAGCATGTTCACATCTACAAGATTATCTCATGTAGGTTTGTAAACCCCCAAACCCATTCACAATGCCCAAATGAGATAATCTAGACAGATGTTTTGACATTTATATGTCAATCAAACTTGTTTATTTATTGCCACGAAAATCGGCGAGTCGTTCTCGTCACAACTCAATGAGCACATCTTCAGCCGCTTCATTCCATTTGGATTTTCTTCTTTTTTTTGCAATCCAAACCTCCGGTTTCACTTGAGCACTTATGAATTTGTTGTGATTGCATGTGACGTTTCAAATTGACATTTCAATTTGACACTTTCAACACCTCTGAAGTTGCGTAGGTTTGCAAATCAGGGTTGTCCAAGCGATTTCAACGAGGTTTGTAGGAGGAGTTGATGATTATCTCCTCACAAATTTAGATTTGCGAATCCTATGGGAAATCTAGGAGATTTGCCAGGAGATTACTGAAAACCTCGAGATTTACGATTATCTCGTGTAGTGTGAACATGCTATTACTGGTACTGCAACGTAAATGGCACACTGTCAAAAAATTACGGTCCAAAATATTAAAACTTTAATTTTGCAAAAAAAAACCAGGGGAGTTCTTTTGGTCTTTAGAACAAGCTTTATCAACTAAAACTAAAATCAGTTTTTTCCAATCATCAAAAATTTATTGTGAGTGATTTTGAAATGAGCGCTGCAATATAAAAGAAAAGTCTGGCTATCTAGTCCGTAGTTCCCGGTCAAGGAATGAGAAATTGAGTCAAAAAGAGATTGAGAACTTTAGGCAATAGTTCAGTTCGTTATTAAGGGGTCTACCCTCTTTTAGCAGTGAAAAAACGGGTTATTTTTAATATTTTGGTGAGGTTACACTCAATAAATACACTCTCGAAATACAAAAAAAAACTTTTATTTATTTATGTGGGTTTTGTTGAAAATATATCGAAAAAACGAAAGGGGTGTTGATGAAATTTTCGAGATCGTTGGTCTGAAACAAAAAATAAATCAAATAGTTGTAGGTTCAGTATGTTAGTAGCAATAGCGCGAATAGGGTGATTTCTGATTTTTGCAAAACTGACAAAATGGCGGCCATTTTTTGAAAAATTACGAAAGAACATGCTTTTTCACCGGTTTTGGCCAAAAAATATATTTTAAATCAAAATTTTGAAAATCCCTTCATTCACGCTATAGCTGTAGTCACAAAGAGTGTCTGGTAAAAATTTGGTGGGAATCATCTAAAAACGTTGTTTCGAGAAAAACGCGGTTAAAGTTTTTTTTAATGAAAAATCGCGCTCAGTTGACAAAGTGAAAGGTACCCAGAAATGCAGTGAGACTGCTCCAATCTTTATAAGATTTTAATATGATAGTTCTGTATATATATACTTTCCAAAAATGCATGAAAATTATAAAGAGGGTAGACCCCTTGAACTACAAACCCTTTCGAAATAAATTTATAGTAGTAGTTTAAATTGTTTCCCTAAAGATACTCAGGAAATCACATATTTTTTTAAAATATCATTCACTCATGGAAAAAATTGTTCGAAAAACAAACTTATCACAATTTAAATAATCCTTTACCGATTATCAATTATACTTAGCATAATCATCATTCCGTGTTTTAAGAAAAAATAATCGTGATGTGATATTTAGCAGTTGATTTCCTATAAAACTATCTTCCGTCTCCAACCGTTGTTGTTACAAAAAAGATACATTTTCGAGCCAGCCAGTCATCTCGTTGTTGTTCATGCAAATTTTTTTTTGTTTATTAGTTGATTGATTACGAAAGTTGTATGCAATCTTTTAACTGACATTCCCACATCATGTCACCGTTTCTGGGACTACGCCAACAGATCAGTTAGTCGATCAACTTACCTTCGATGGAATTGAACAAGCCATAGATAGACATCTAATTTGTGAAGGATTTGCATTGATTAACGGACTTGGTTTGTGTACGTTTTCAGATAAAGATCGAAATTCATTTTACATGGGTGAGGCGCAGTGCAGGCAGACCGGCCGGCCAAACCCGCTTAATTTGCAAAACGCAGTTGGCGATCTTTGTCGTAATTAGTAACGCTTATTATGGCGGTCACCGGTTTTTTCTCTGTTAATTTTCTTTTGAAATCGTTTGTCCGAATTTATGTGTGAACCGTTTTGATTTCGGTTGAGTTGTGTGGGTGGTAAACAATCTTACTACGAGTATTGCGGTACTACTTGAGATATCATCATGGTGAAATGGAACTATTGGCAGCATAGCTTTCTTGTGGCAGGGATCGGGCCTCGAACGGAGTGGAGTGAACGCCGAAAAAGTAAGACGGCGGAGTGCTCACGAAAAAGAGAGACGAAATGTCAAATGTCACTGTCATGATCAACAAGTAGACATTCTAAACTTCAATTGCATTGCCCGATTCTGAAGAGAAGGACCAGGAGTTGCTATTTACCATAACGTCGCTGACGTAACAAACATTCTAACTTTAAACATAACAATTTCGATTTCTCATACTGACGATTGTTGTACTCGAACTAATACAATCGGGAATGCATATTTAGCTATTTGCAAAGTGAAAAATGGACTTGAAATTGTTATGGTATTAACCTACATTTCATCAACTAAAAAATGGATGACATATGGATGTTCACTAGACAAGTACTGCTAGAATATAATGAAACGGTTGTTTAAATGATCGGGCACAATCGTCATAAACTTCCTTTCATTTTGGCTGGAGATTTCAATGAAAATTTTGCATAAATACTACACTATAGGCTAATTCCGAGATAGTTTTTCTTAAACGCTATTTTTAAAAAAAGAAGTCTTTATCTTTAATTTTAAACAATTTACTTTGAAATATCAAACACAAAAATAACAATATCTAATGAGATCACCCTAAAAATTTCATTCGATCCAAAAACAAAAAAGGTTGTTTTTTTAGTTCACAATTGGCCATCTCTCCCGAGGTAAGTTTCTCAATTCGAGTTTCCGCATAGTTTTTGGGTTTATCTATTCTTTAAAAGTTTTTTTTTCTTTTTGTCATATTTGGAGCACATGCCTTCAAATTCAGTGCAATTTTCTTGTAGCCAAAACTGACACACTGCGCATTGAAGCGAGTCCTCGTGTTTCGTAATAATTTTCTTCACACTCGTGACAGTTGACCTTTTCATTAACGTTTTTTTTGTTTCTTATTCTTATCTGCAATTATTAATGGGACATCGTCATTACTATTTATTTATTTATTAAGAATTTGTCTTACAGACTAACATAATCCAATTACAAGACAAGAAAATAATTAAAAAAATAAAATAAAAGAACTAATTAGTTAATGTACCCTTTAAATTCTGCTTGTGAGTGAGGAAAGTCTTCGGATAGTTTTTTTTTTGTTTACGCATGGCACAAAGTTTTTTGCCTCTTTTTACTTTTCTCTGCAGCACATTTTCTGACGTTGATATATTCTTCCGAAGTCAATAGTTTTCCAACTTGTTTTGCCCGTTTACAAATTTCAATTAGATTTTGTGGAAATCCTGTAAATTTTGAGATGTAATCTGAATCGTTATTGGACGGAAGTTTTTTCAGAGTGCTTGGCTTTGAAACTTGAGTTTTCAAGCTTATAACTCGGTATCTCTTCTTGGCTCATTAGAACAACCTGGAATAGATGCATCTACATTATCCTTCACTGCAATTAGTAGAAACGCTCTTGTAATACAAGTATCAGACGAGATACCTGCGAATTCTTGAATAAACGCGTAGTCTGGCACGGCTTCTGGATTGTAAGGATACACTCCCGTTGCTTTAAAGCCAGAAATTGCATTTTCCGTCGACGCTGCTGCTTTTCCTCAAGCCTTCTTAAACAAACCTCCCGTTATACGACGTCCTGGATTTTGGTGTAGCCGAAGTCTACACTGTTCATAGAAGTGCAATTTTCACGATTAAAATACCGAACGATTTAAGAGCTGAAGATAATGAGACGTATGACTCGGCATTGATATCAAAATAATGTCATTCTGATTAACATATTGCAAAATTTCCACGGAATGGCAATGAGTTGTGTGACAGAACAATAACTTTTTCGGTTGGCTTTCTTGTAACAAAGTGTTTTTTTAACCACTGTAAGAATATCTCTGAAGTTATGTATGCTGATTTTTGAGACATGAACAGTTTTGATCCTGGAGGCATATAGCGACTATTGTTTCTCCTTTTTCAATTGATGTTACTGTGAAAAACGCTTTAAATCCTTTTCTTAGTCCTGGACTACACGCATCCATGTTAAATGCGTAATTTGTAGATTTCGGCTTTTGTATTTTTCCTCTTTTATTCACTAACTTTTCCTAACCTTCTTCTTCCTACTAACTTACTGCTCCTTACTCCTACGACCAGCTTCTTCGATTTCGACTGATTGACTCCATGACTGCGACTGATCTCCATGACCGCAACTAACCAACTCACTGAATCTTATATATTCTAACACGTTCCTCTTGACATCTGTCATCATGTCTCCATTTAATGTTGGGGCGTTAAGCTCACGGGGTTGTCAAAAACCCAACCCAAAATATTTGTATCGCGTAAACCTACCTTCTATGTGATTCTTTTTACGCTGACAAATAATATTCACCAAATAGATTTGAACGTACGCCAGCAATATCCAACTTTCTCCTCAATATTTTTAAAACTCATTTTGATTTTTTTAGGATTCTTTTTATCGTCAACTCTCCAATCAAATCAATGACATCAAGTGCTACCTTCAAGTTCTAGTTCAACATATCTGGTTTCACCTTTAACGTCCGCAAACAATCTAATTAACCCAACCGTTTTTGATTGCAATAAAAAACCATTCTTCGACATCATGTCACAAGTGTTAAGTATTTGGTCATCGAGCTGTTGCTGGCACGTATCTTTCGTCACAATCTTCACTTAATAAACATTATATTATTGCAATAAATATTTCTTTAACAAGACGACGCCTTTGTGCCAACCATTTTAAGACTCGATTCTCGACGAAACGTTGGCGGTTAGTTTTCAAATTGTAGGTGTTGGGCTGACTGTAGCGCTAAAGAGATATGTGTAAACTAGTTTGTAAATCATGAAATAAAATGCTGACAGATTTATTTAGGCTGTGGCATTCTTTAAAATCGTAGATAACTTAGAAATTCAATGTTTTTCAAGTGTGGCGTCATCGTATAATTTTTATAGTCGAAATAACTGAAAAACCGGTCGTAAGAGATGAGGATATAATTTCAATAATCGTAATTGTTCTAGTCGGGATTTATGGTTGCTGAAAGTACGTGAATGAAATACCCAGTGATTCAGTATGATTTATAACTTGCGAATATATTATTCTACTTTTTGGTATGAGAATAGTCTCCAAAATGATGACTGATAACTCAATTCAAGACATTATACCGATTCTAAATATTTACGGGAATTCGTTGTGCTTATGATTAGTTTTAAAAAAATGAAGCAACTTTTAAAAGTAAGAATTAAGTTGACGTTCAATGAGAAATAAAATCGTACTTTCACATTTCGAGGCGTAGTCTCTTTTTTCCAACAAAAAAAAACATAAAAATTCAATTAATAAAACACCAAACCGGAAAAGTCACATGCTATGAATACAGTACTCACGGTAAAACAAGAAAGGCGTCGGACATTAATGGACAATATTATCGTGCTAGCAAAGGACCGAAATTCAAACATCACCGTGAAACGAATTTTGGAGATATTCCAGTAAAAGCCCATTTAGGTTTAATATTAATTTTCGTAAAAACTTAGAAGAAGAATTGACGTTGGGGTTATATGCAATTTGTGGTGTTTAGATAATAATTTGCAAGATCTTCAGATCCGAAAACTTGAAATACACAAAAGAAGTTTGGAGGCTAACGACTTTCAATGAATGAATTTCAGGAAAACGTGCTGGATTAATACTTTTTGGAAATTCATCGACGTTCCTTCCCATTTTAATATATGCAAACCCATTTTCAAGTAATGAAATATCATTAGATTTTTTCATATAATTCTTAGACCAGGGCGGATCTGTAGAAAAACGACTACATTTGCCCGTTGAGAGGGGGCACGCTGATTTTTGCAGGAGAAATTGTGGAATAACTCGTATAACAATAATTGATCTATGCTCCCTCTCAAAAAAAGTCGGAAACAGTTAAAAAAATGTGGTCTAAGTGCGACCTTTGAGGCCCACACGACTAACTTCCCAGTGGGGTGAATAAAAAGCTATAATTTGCTTTTATTAATAATTACTATTATTAAACATTATTATTCTAAATGAATATAATTACTTTTATTATTTTTATCAATTTTTTATCTAACCAAAAAAGCTTTGGTAGAGGAAGACGTCTCCACCACCTGGTCATCCTCTACCAAAGCCTCGGCAACCGCGTCCTCTTCGTCCTCGTCATCCTTCTTGTCCTCCACTTCGTCCTCAACTTCGTTCTTCATCTCGGCCTCGGAATCCTGGTCTACTTGGGATTCCTTCTTTGTAGAACAGGGTGGCTTCAAGCCATCTCAGTGTTGACTACCACATTTTTTTGGAATTTTTATGTTTCGCAACTGCTGTTAGTGACATTTTGTAGGTTCCACACAAAATACCAATTCGTAGCGTTTTCAAAAAATTCAAGAGGAATGTAGCCAACGAGCTTCATCACTATATCAAGCGTGCATTGAAAAATAGCTCATAAATACGACTTTCTCTTGACATCCAATCACTCATTTATCAATTTCAAAATAAACTTGTTTACCAGTTTATTTATGAATTGATCAGAGCCAATCAAATAATTTTAAAGATCATTCAACTGCGATTGGAAATCATCAACTTTCCGCAACGAAGCCCTCCTCAATCTAAACAAAACTCTTGGAAAACAGGTGAATAACCCTAATTTTTCCCTGATATTATTCGAAAGGTGTTAAACAAGTGCACTCGACAAGAAATTCAGATCAATTTCACTTGATTGCTGCCTTCGGCCACATGAAGGGTCAATTATGACTTATTATTATTCGTTGGTCAGAAATTTGGTTTCATCGCGGAACGTATGTATGTACATATCTCCCTCGCGCTGGTCCAAGTCACCTGGTCAACTTTCTCCCTTTTCATCTCACGTGTGATCCTCGCACGAAGTTATTCATGTCGTCCAAGAAGCAAGAAGTACCCTTCCCAAATGGAGTGAGTGTAAGTAAGCAATATGTACGATTTTTACCTCATAATCCGACAAGCAATTAAGTGCACTTCACATTGTTTGGTTATGAAGTGAACATCAACGGACGAGGCATGCACACATGTTGATATGTGGATGTGGTACCTTCCGTATGAAGGTTATACTGAAATGAACTCCAATCATCATCAACATAATTCCTAGCAACTTTCCATGCTGGATGCAAATTAAGGAGGCCGTAATGCAGTGGCGGCCGCATGACCCCTCTCCATTATTCCGTATGCATATTAACATTGTATAGGCACTGTCTGCAAAAATAGTTAGTAGCGGCTTAGATGTTATACACATATGTGCATGTGTGAGCCAATTTGCGTTTTAATTGGAGAAATCGTATCAGCACAAATGACAGAAGTAGTCGATTGTTAATGTTTTGGCTGGCCTGGCTGGCTGGCTAGCCGAGCTAGCCAAGCTAGCCGCGGCCTGAATCAAGGCAATCAGCCAGCAGTAGTCGTGCGACCAAACGTAGCGATGAATTAAGAAGCTAAAATGTAAATTCTGTGCATCTATCCATGCTAATGAAGTGATACTACGACGAATAAATTGTATCACGAACGTGCTGTTGGGTCGTTCACATGCATTGTAACGATACGAAAAGGTTTCGAATTCGATTTCACATACGAATGTTGGTAGTTGCGGTTTGGTTCCGATAAAGCATCTTTAAATTTCACTTTAATTAGAAGACTAATCAAGGCTAAATTAGACTAGTGAACTAGACCTTGCACAGCAGAGAGTTAAACTCTATTCGTAGACGATAGTCGGGTGAATGCACCTCCAGGTGGCCACGCTTGTTCTGGATTTTATCTGCTGATGCGTATAGTATACTTTAAAGCTTTGCAAAACGCCCTTAAATTCTTGAAAATCGGATTCCTACAATACACAACATTTTCAGGACACTCTTATAAGAATTGCATGACGTACGACGCACATTTTCTGGCATATATCTGGCAATTATAATTTGTATTTACATCGCTTTTCATTTTTTTACCATACCTAAGCAGTTGACTGAATTTAGCCTTCACGCAAGTTGCATCGACCATAAATAAAGGAATCTAATTTGTTATGGTAATCCTTGCGAAAAAACCTAAACATTATTACGCCTACAATGATGCGGAACAGATAATAACAGCTTACCGTTGTTCTTCATGCTGATAGATATTTATATTTAAAGCGATGCGAAAAGTAAGAAACACTTTTAAACAGACACAAGACAAAGTTTAAGACTTTCAAAAGTAGGATTCCAAATGATGCAGGCTTCCTCGTCACTACGGTTGAGTGTGAATGGCGCACAGCTTTCGACTTACAACATTGCTACATCAAAACATAAGCGGAAACAAAAACATCAATCCAGCAAGATGATAAGTGCCTGAGACTTCAGTCACCTATCAAAAACGTTAAGAAACACGTTAGTTTTGAATAAGATAAAAGAAGGTGGCTGACCCCGCTCATCCTTCTTGGGCCACGAATATTCAACGGGCACAGGTGCAAGTTATGCTTTTTGGAGGACGTGATCGACTACATGATGGTGTTAGCAGGAGGCAGCAGATTTGTGGAAGAGATGAGGATTGTGCAGGATTCTTAATCGTGAAAGTTGTGTGCAACAACTGCCGTCGAGGAGGAGCAGTGGACAGAAAACTAGTGGATGAAAAAACTTCAGTGTTTATACGGCTGTGACGTATTTCATAAGGTCAGCTTAAACATTTTGTTTCTTTATCTGAAAATTTAGTGGAGTCCGGATTTTCTTTCAGATATTCTAGCGACAATTTCGTGCCGATTTTTGACCGAGTTGCTGCGGAGAATTGATTTTGGTTAAGTGTTGTGACCAAAGCTGTGAACAGCTTTATTATTGGGGGGGGGGGGGGGTGTCGTGACCAAGATAGTTTCGGCATACGAATTGAATGTTGCCCAAAACAAATATCCAGGTTCTTTTCGCGTGCAAGCGCCAAGCAGAAGTACCCACGCTGCCAGCTGCCGTTACGGGGCTTAAAGTGCGCATGATATTAATTTATATTGAAGAAAGTTTGCATCTGATAGGGATCAAATGCAGTAATACATTTTGAGGTAAGCAGCATAAAAAAAAATTAAAAATATCTGTTATTTTTCAAACAAGGTCCTTAGTGGCTGTCTGGAGAAACACCGGAAAAGAAGAGAATTTCTTTTGAAAAAATTGAATTGAATAAATTGCTTTCGATTTTCAAATGAGCAATCGAACCAACTGGATGAAAATCCAGATATGCTAATGTTGCACAGTTTTGATACCTACCACAAAGTTTTACTGCATCTGCATAAATTGTTTTTAGTTGATGTCCTTCGTCTCTCATTTTGCAAAGGACGTCTGATATAAGTACTGTGAACGAAAACAAAATTCTTGTTGCCGCTCATCAACACGAAGCGCTATAGATGAAGCTATAAGAATTAAACAGCTTAGGAATCGTGGGCAGTATAGTAATATCTCGATAATTTTCAATTGAACGTTTATCTCCACTTTTGTCGACGAAATTATATGTTTTTTCACAGAGAAGAAAAGACACCAACCGTCAGAGATTAGGTTAAAATTACGTGAACATGTGGAATAAATTGTTCACTGTAATTTAGAAAAAAAACAAGGGGGAAGCAGGTCTGAGCTGGGATCTTTGTTGAAGTTACGCTCTTTAAGGGGGATAGCCACTGTGATGGGTCAAAACAATAAAAAAAATTTTTTGTTTTAAATCAAAGTTTATATGTTCAAAAATATGTGTACAAAATTGCAAAATTTCAAAAATTGTATAAGTTACAATGATTGTAGTAAGAGCAGGTAGGCCGATCAGCTGTTCAGTATCGCATCGAAAAAGTTAATAAAAAAATTAAGAGGTCAACAAGACCCCTGGAGATGAAGAGGAAGAACCGTCATATGGTCCAGGTCTCGATAGTTTAATATAGGTATGAAAATAATAATTTTTTTTTATACATGATTTCATTACGAGAGAAATTGACTACAACCTTTAAATGCATTTTTCTCGTAACGACTTTTTTTGAACTGGTCGCATAAATAACTCGAACAATTGATAACCGATGTCTAATTTTTTGTGTTTGTTTTGTTCGTCTTAGTAGTGGTTAAGGTTAAGCGTAGGCGATTTGAAAATTTTTGTTTTTTACTAGTTTTTAAACTATTTGAAAACCAAAAAACAGTCGAAAAAATTAAAATATTGTCAATCTGTCACCATTTTGTGAAAAATCAAAATAAAAAATAACGGCTACGTAGAACGATAACTACATCCATACAGATTACAAAAAAAATTTGTTTTGTTTTTTTAGAGTACCGGCTTTTAAAAAATCAATGCGACCATGGAGGAGGAATTTTTTTTCAGGCGCTACGGTATCGTTTATATTGTTAAAACTATTTAACATTTTTTAATACAAATTTGTGGAAAAATTATTAGATGTGTACTTAGTAAAATAAAAAAACACCCGATCTAGAAATTCCCCTACTTACTCGGTCAAATTTTTTTTTAAAAATCACTAATTTTTCGGCCGTCACAGTGGCTATCCCCATTAATTGCGATAGCGATTTCACTTTTAGTTATGATCATTTCTTGAGTACTGTTGCGTCGGTAAAAAACTAAAAGAGTTCTTCAAGAAAAAATAAGCCTTGAATAATATTCACCCCAGGCGAAAATAACGCAATGAAGATTCTAATAGAAGAAATCATTGTATGTATGGTACTGTAGGTAGCATCGTTAAAATTATAATTGAAGTTATGTGGATAACTATTTCTGGCTAACACGCGAAAAACAGTTTCTGGATACGAAGAAACCACGAGCGGGTGGTAAATATCGAGTATATTGGTGTAAGGATTTTTTTTAAAATTACAAAACAAATATATTTTCCGTTCAAAGATTCTAGAAAATCGAGGTGATAAATTTTTCTGCCTGCTGGGTGATGGTTAAGAAGGTTTCCCATAATTTTATTTAACTAAATTTTATACAACACTTTCAAAATATGCTGCTGTTCTTCAAGTTTTTTGTTCCTTAATAAACTCCAATCGAATATCTTTGATAATTTTCTCAGCTTTCTCCAAATAAACACAAAATATCATTAGAAAAATATGAACAAAAAAAACCAAGTGGCTTCATGTGAGTAGCGCCGACTAAAGCAATTAGTCCAAATAAATTGTTTTCATTGTTCAACTCAATCAAGTCCAATTTGGAACGTTGAAAATAAAAAGAATCTCTCCATCGTTAACAATTGCCTAAGTGTACGTACTAAGACGCAACTGAAATGGATTTTCGCATCTGCTCATTGTTCTGTTTGCTTTTCTTCAACAGCAAAAACACAACTTCAGATTCAGCCAATTTGTGCTTTGGCCTCGTATCCGATCATTAATCTAATTATTCTAATTTCCCTCGCGCAAGATGACGAATCACCTGTTATTCGCCCAATGCCATTGCAAAATTCACTAGATTTTACTTGAAACCAATTCACAATTATTCAGTGTACGAAAAAGTTTAAGGAAATTGCGCTAAATGTTGTACGGCTTGGTCGTCGTCGTCGTCGTTGTTGTCTGTACAAACGCGCGTTTTCTTAACTACACGCTAAATAAATGCCTCGTGAAAATGTGCTATGAAGAAAATAAAATGAGGAAATGTTTTACATCTCGTCCGAAAAATGAGTTGTGCAAATTACTCGGACACTGTGCTAGTGTAATACTTTTTTTTGGGAAAATGGACTTCCGTATTTTTGGTTTGGTCATGTTTTCCGGGAGATTATTTTTGTTGAAAAATGTTCAGGTTCATAAATTATGGAACAACGAACAGAGTTCAATACTACACAATTATTAGATGTCGACGCAATAATTTCAGATGAATAGTAGTGCGCTATTAGCTTCTATTCTCATAGCTAAGTGCCTTCTTCGAAAAGTAGAGACAGTCTAGTATACATATAAGATATTTTGCCGGCCCTAATAAACTATGATTTGATTGCATTTTCTACTACTATGTTGTTCTCTCATCACATTCATCTCTTTCAATTTAATAAAATCGTTTTTCTTCGTTTCTTGATGCAAAAAAAGCAACCGCGACTGTTTCAAGTGCAGTTCCGTTGACCATATGACGATAAAGTCACGTTGACACACTTGTGAGAACTATTTGTAATGGACTTTATGTTGTTTTGCAGGAAAAGTCATACATTTTATTGCACATGCCAGTATTTGATTTTCACATTGAAGTGAATAAAATTGCTATTTCAACAGTATCTATCATTAATCCAAATGGAAACAATAGTGAAACTATGATAAATTGCATTCAACTCGCATTGTGTTTGAAATAAATCGTAGTTTATTATGTTGTTACGTAGAAGATAGCAAAATGTACGTTTAAATAAAAATATATTGAAATATTCAATAAATAAGAATTGAGCGCAATGAACGTTTCATGAACATAATATTAAGCATCTACTGTAAATCCCACGAAAGGTATCTGCAGGCTTTATAGCATTTCCCTATCGTATTAGGAATTTTCCGAATCAAATTACCTCTTTTCCAAATAAAATTGGCACTTTTCTGGACCAAATTGGCACTCTCCCTGAAACTGGAGCTTTTTCGAATCAACTTGCAACTTTTCCGGAACAATTTAGCACTTTTCCGAACCAAATAAATACTTTCTAAATTGAATATGCACCACGCGTCTTTTTTATATTGGGCCAGCACGCCGTTGATATTAAATAAATTAAATCTGACATCTGACATAAATTTTTCTAAGTAGATTCTACTTTCGTTCAATTTAGATCTGAGTCAGTTTAAATTTGGCAAATTTCACCGTTTCACGTAAATTGTCTCAGTAAACATAAAACTACTTAGTATTGACTCTATCCAAAAAAAATTGAACTTCTCTGGGCCAAATGGCACTTTTCCTAGAATTACTGCTTTTCCGAATCAACTTGGAAGATTTTCGAACCAATCCAGCGCTCTTTCTAACCAAATTAATTACCTTGCATTTCAATTTAGTAGTTTCCCGAACTGAATTAGCACTACTTTTGATTCAAATTATTTTTCTGCACAATTACCAGTTCGATCCTTGCAAAATTGGTCTCAAAAGAAAGGATGCAATGTTTGCTAACTGTTTACAGTTACATCAGCGCCAGCAAAAATCGAATTCCATGCGAACAGTCGAAAAATACTGAAAAAACCCACTCCGGGGGATCGATCGCAGATCCCCCATACCAAAAAGTGAATATAAAAGGTGTTCAAATGATTTTTCTGCACAATTACCGGTTCGATCCTTGCAAAATTAGTCTCAAAAGAAAGGATGCAATGTTTGCTAACTGTTTACAGTTACAGTCCTTCAATCGTAAAATCCTTGGTTTATTAAATCCTTCTTTCTTAAATCGTTTGTCCTGAACTTCTTATCGAAGTTGAGGCACGATTTTATGTTCAACTACTTTTCACTCAGAATCAATTCAGCTATTGTTAACTATCCGTTGCAACATGTCGGCAGAATCACCCTGTTTGCCCTGTACCAGATTTGTGAAAAGATTTTTTTTCATTTGGAAAACAGTTTTTTTTAATTTCAATCGTGTGAGAGTATGTTCACTCGTTGGAGCACCTGGCGTCAATAGTGCACGTTAGGCATGGATTTTGCTGCCTGCCACCCCTCCACGGCTCATCGCGTGCGAGACCAAATAACGTGCGCGGTTATGTCCTTCATATATTTACCCATCCGTGGGCACCCCTACTCCTGAAGTTGGTGAAGAGATTCCTCAAAAAAATTATATGTTGTTTCATTTTTTGTTTACTTCGCGAAAGTGAAAAATGATGGAAGTTTGTTTTTAAAGGTCAAAAACAAATGAATGTAAAGTTAATCAAACAAATTGTTTATAAAAATTATTGGCGGCAATATTAAATAAATTGCATATTTAAAAATAAATTTTTACTGTTATTTTTACTAGACATTTTTATATCATTGTCTGATCACTGAGATCAAATATAGGAAATATTTTCACTAAAAAAAATATCGAAACAATCGACTTGAAAGATTCATTTTCCACAGCGAACTTCGTTATGGAAAATCTTCTGAAGGCACGAAAAATTTAAAATTTATATGAACGACATTTTCATTTTCCTTTTCATAGTCACCACAAGTTCGCAACCAATTATGGAAAGCATTCGCCTCTGCAAATAACATATTTTTCAAATAAAAATAACAAATTTCTGTCGAAAATGAGAAAACGATAATTACTTCAAGAAACAATGCCTCGAAAATTTACAGTGAAGGTCATGGCATTGGTATTATCATTGCACGCTATTATCTTTAAAAAACTCGCGTTTTTTTCTTATTTTACCCTCGATTTTTTTGCTCAAATTAATGCTATTGTTGACAATGTTTGTTGTTGTTGTTAATATAGTTTTCACGCTGCCAATTTGTGGATCCGCTCATCTAATTATAGCGCAAGCAATCTTAGTATAATTGAATACATGCTTCATTGCAATAAAATAGCAATTTGTGTTTTGCAGATTCAAGTAAATTTGTTGTCGTTTTATTTTGTTTTGTAGAAACATTGTTTGGAGATTATATGTTACCATGAAAATGATTGTGCTATGTTAAGAATGATGATAAAGGTTTATCATCGTCTGAACGTGGTAAAAACTTCAACATTCAATGCTATTATGAAAGTATCAAAAGTGAAGGTCTGAAGGTTTAAATATTAAGACTATGAAATTGCTCATGCTAAGGACTGTATCGGAAAAAAATTGACCTTTAGTTTTTCCTGCATAGCTCCTGTTTGGGATAAGTTTAAGTCTTCATCAGGTATGCAAAATTAGCTATAAAATGCGACAAAAAAGAACGTCTAATCCATTCGTATTGTAAGGTCACTCTTGAAAAGATATCATCAAATCAAGAAAAAGTGCGTAGTTTAATTGTGCGAAAATCCCCTTCGTAAATATTAGGTACTAGCAAAGGAGACCAATTCGTCGTTTGTAACAGTAAAACGAACGATTTAGTACAGTCAAAGCGTCCAAATTTTGATGGAAACTCTGCATTTTGGGTAGGCAGAATTTTTTTTAATACAATGCGTGGGTAATGGTATAGATAGCTTAAATGCAAGGATTCTGGGGTCACAGCCCCAATCCTCTGGGCTCCATCTTGAAAACAAACAAAAAGTGAGGTAAGTTTGACATACACAACTTTCTTGTGGAGGCCATGGTTCCGGAGATATAGGGGTGCCCCACTTTTTGCTTGTTTTCAAGGTTGAGCTTACAGGATTGGGGCTGCAACCCCAGAAACTTGGATTTAAGCTGTCAGTAAGGCATACCACACATTGCATTAAAAATTTGCTTGCCTACGAAAATGCTCCGGTAGTTTCGCAACGAGGGTTTACCATCAAAAGCCGATTATTTGGCCTAAAAACGGGTTTTTCACGCGACTTTCTCCCCTTTCGGATGGAATAACTTCCGTTAATGTGTAGTGATTGCAACAATCAATACCGCAAACGATTTGTGACAAAATTATCTTGGAATAGTATCTGAATGTGTTTCGCGTTAAACGTGAAATTAAAAAAGTTGTGGCGCCCGAAAGATGTTCCCCAATTTTGTGTGTGGTTTTTGGCTTGTAACTTTTTTATTATTGACCCAGCGTAAAAGTGATGTATGAATGACTTGCTAAACATTTTATTCTACGCAAGTTTGCCATACACAACTTTCTTGTGGGAGCCAGGGTTTCGGAGATATGAGAGTGCCCCAACTTCTTTTGTTTTGAAGATGGAGCACAAAGGACCACAGAAATTTGAACTTGAGCTATCTATACCATTGCCCACGCATTGCATTGAAAAAAATTCTGCCTACCTAAAATGCACGGTCAAACTCCTATTTGACTGTACTAATTATAAAATACAACAAGCCGTGAGGTGCGACCCATGAGGTCCACACGGTCAACTTCCCAGTAATATCTACATAGATATTAAAAATATTAAACACAATAAAAGTTATGGAAATAATATTACTTCAAATAATAAAAATGTACCTCTCATAAAAATTATTGGAATGATTTAATATTAATCGTAACATCTACGGGAGCGTCAATTGATTACGTAAGGATTTTGGTGCATTGTTTTGATTGATTATTCACGCGGATCAATCGGAGGGGGGACAGGTTACAAAGCAGTTTTTTCATTAAAGTTAAACATGGTGCTGTGAAAACTATTGAAAAACTGCTCAAATTTTGCAAATATTAATAAACGTAATTGACTATACAACAATGTCTTTAGAATAAGAGATTTAAAGTATAATGATTCGAATGAACCCTTTTTACATGGTGACTTTGAATGATTTTATATTTTTAATTTAATTTTTTTTTTGTAATCAGGAGAAAAGTTTTTGCTGGTTTCTCTATAAAAACTCATAAAACTTTACAAATTCTATAAACATTTATTATTACGATGTGCAAATCAGGTTAAAAATGGAATTTTATATGAAAAAAACACTACTTTTCTAAAAAAAAAATAATAAATCGTAAAAAACGCTTTAACAATTTTTTTAGAATATTAAAACATCATAAAGATGTTGATACGCGTTGATTGACACCTTAATGATCGGAAGATTATATTTGGTTCTCGAGATATAATGAATGACGTAAATGACCTTGAACGTTTATTGATTTTTTATTTTTTATTTAATTTTTTTCGTAATCATGAAAAAAACTTTTGCTGGTTTTTTCACAAAAACTATTTGTAGTATATAAATTATATAAACATTGATGACTTAGGTTTGAAAATCAGGTTAAAAATTTTGTGTTTTTGAAAAAAAAACCTAATTTTTTGCACTTTTTTTAAAAAAATTAATAAACGGCTCCAACGATTTTTTTTCAAAATTTGACAGATTCACATAAATATTAATACGCGTCGATTGACACCTTAACCATGCAAATCGTATGTTGGGTTCGCGCGATATGTATAACGCACGACAGAAATGACCTTAAAAATCATGATGCGTGTTCATGATTTTTTATTTTTTATTTAATTTTTTACGTAATCATGAGGAAAAGTTTTTATGTTGTTTTTACAAACATTGCTTGAAATATATAAATTTTATAAAAATTGAATAGTGTCTTTCGTAAATCAGGTTAAAAATTTATTGTTTATAAAAAAACCTAATTTTTTGCACTTTTATTTCTTACATTAAAAAACGGCTCCAATGATTTTTTTAAAATTTGATAAATTCATACAAATACTAATACGCGTCGATTGATACCTTAAAAATGCAAATCGTATGTTTGGTTCGCGAGATATAATGCATGACAGAAATGACCTTCAAAGGGTCAAAACAGCAAACCCCCCCAACCGAAGTGTCCCAAAAACTAATCAGCTCTTAAGTTTCCAAAGACGCTTCGATTGACAGCTCAACAAAGTCGATACGACGTTATTTACGTGAGTTATGCTCGTAGAAAAAAGTGTCGAGGAACGTACGTACGTACGTACGTACACACACACACACACATACATACTTCTTTCTAAAAACACTTTATATATACTCTATAGACCTCAAAACGTAAAGAAAAGTTGAAAATTTCAATTTCGATTTTCGAGGCGATTACAAGAACTTCCCATATACTGGGAAGTTAAAAAGGGCCTTCTTGTTGCTAGAAAGTCTGGATCAGGTAGAAAAAAAGGTCCATCCGATACAAATTTGAGCCGAAAGGTAAAGAGGAAATTTTTGCAGAGTCCTAACACATCCATTCGAGATATGGCTCAAAAAGTGCAAACATCGAACGCAATGATTCAGAGGATTAAGAAGCATTATAATCTTAGATTATATAAAGTTCAAAAAGCACTCCATCAGTCCGAGGAAAAGGAGAAAGAAGCGAAAAATCGGGCTCGAAAGCTATACAAGGATTACCTGAACAAATTCGATGGTATTTTGTTGGACGATGAAACATACGTGAAGGCCAATTTCGCACAGTTGCCTGGTCAGGACTTCAATACAGCAAGATCAAAGGGTGGTGTTAGCGCAAAACATAAAACCAAAAAAGCACCAAATTTACCAAGCGGTATATGATTTGGCAGGCAATATGTCGATGTGGCCTCAGATCAGAAGAAATTGTAGCGAAGGGTACCATCTACTCAGCAGTATATATCGAATAGTGTTTAGAGAAGCGACTAAAACCATTTATCAAGAAACACAATGTATCTGTAGCATTTTGGCCAGATTTAGCTACAAGTCATTATGCTCGATCAACAATGGTACCGAAAGCAGCTAACCCTCCAAACTGTCCAGAACTTCGACCAATCGAAAGATATTGGACTAAAATGAAGAAAACATTAAAGAAAACAAACAAAATTGCTAAAACCAAAAGGGATTTTCAAAGTAAGTGGAGAAACGCATATAAGGTGGTCGATGACACCTATGTACGGAACCTAATGCGTGGAGTTAACGTAGAGATCTGAATTTTTTTTTCCTTGAAATGAAAATTCATTGAATTTTTATTTTTTATGTAAATGTTAGTTCATATTATATAATTATAAAAGAAAAAAAAGTTCGATGAAACAATTAATACCATTTTTAGAGACATAATTATAAAGGTCATTTTTTCGATACACTCCTTATTAATCAAACGACGGTGAGAATGATCTCGAAATAGGGGTTTTGCCTCAACAAACTGAATACATCCTACAAATTATTATTTTCCGAAAAAAATACATACAAGACGAATTCTTCCGAAGCTTATACAGAGAGCAAAACCTTCGTATATTTTTTTATAGATCACAACGACAATGAACAATTATTATTCATTTTGGATAAGCAGATTCTGAAAAAAACTCACTATCAAGATACTAGCACTATTCAAGGAGAATCGGTATCAATTGAGACCAATTTACCACTTCGCCCACATCCACTGAATTAGATCCCCCATATTGCGTGGTCATCAAAGCAGAGGTCTTCAAGTTCCCATCATAAACGTTCACCACCACCATTCCAAAGAGGATATTTTGTAGCAAAAAAACTAGCTGTCGGCAGCATTTAATCAATCTAATTGAATTTATCTTATTGAATGAATTGTATCGAATGTTGTTAGATACGCATTAATTATATCTTCATCACAAACAATAAACACAAATCAATTGCGATTCGATTAAGATTGGGTTCAACCGCTAGATATGTTACTGATATCTACCATGCGTAGTAGAATAGACATCTAAAATAGAATTTAGTGCCAATGCCCGATATAATTCACTACATACATATACTACATACCGGGACAAAAGCATATGGGAAGCAAACGTTGACCTGCAGCATTTTATTCGTTTGAACTATTCTTTACAGAATCTACCGGCATCTTCGATACGATCACAGCTGTGTCGGTGTTTATATCTTTCAGATACAACTTCTATTTTCTATCTAGTTATTGGTTCAAATGGCACTGAATATGCTGCTCCAAAGGTTTCGAATACGAAAACACGATATCTTTGAGCTAATCTATGGGCAGGCATATTCAGATCAAATCGTAGATACTTTAAAAGCCCTGAGGGACTCCATCCCAGCGCTGGCAAGAAGGCAGCAATGTTTGTTTGTTTTAGAACCAGGCATGAAATTAGAGACAAACCGATCCGATCTGGGCGCGATCACTTTTCATCTTAATGCTAGCTAGCATCGTAAGATTTACATTGGCTTCAATACGTTTGTGGGGAGTGAGTACACTCTTTATGAATATGCATTATGTCTGTCATATGTACTATACATACTATTATATCGCAAACGGGTTATCCACTAGCCTGGACTAATTCTGTTACTGATCAAGAAGAAAATCAGTTTTTACGCTGCATGCCTACAGTATTGTAATAATTTCTAGAAAAAAAGGACATGAATGAACTTTCAAACTAAAAAATATATAAGATATCCTCATCAAAACATACACTCCAAATACACAGCTGGTCAAAGAAATAGGTGTGAGTAAAAATTAGTTCATTTATCATAAAATTTCCATTATAAGGAATTTTATCTCAGCTAAATTCATTACAGTTACTCATTAACTAAACTCTAAAGCAAAAAAGAACCCAAAAAAAGCAAATTAAAAGCTTTTACTTCCAATTAAGTATTATCCAAATTATTTTATTTCACATGGTCAATGAAATAGGTGTAGGACACAAAAATATTAATATTCTAATTTATTTCAATGTTTTTAATTGGAAATTTAATTTTTTCTACCTTCCTAACCTCAGTACCCGGAATATCCACCGTTATTTTTCAAAACTTTTTCAATTCTCCGCGGCATGGGCAACTGTTGGCATGTTGCCAAAAGTATGGATTACCATTCCTTCTGGACTGCTTACCACAATTGGTTCTTATTTGTGAAATATTGGCCCGCTAATTTTCGTTTCAGTGCATCCCACAAGTTCTCAAAAGGATTGAGGTCTAGAGATTGACTGGGCCATGAAATTACAGAGACGTTTTGATCACAACGCCAACTTTTTACCAGAATTGAAGAGTACTTCGGATCGTTATCTTGTTGAAAATGCCATCTTAGACGCATTTTTCTCTCAGCGTACGGGAGCATGACATCCTCTAAGATTGCCTTGTATTCAAATCTGGTCATGATATCGTTTATGCGAAAGATAGGGCGTACGCCATACTACGAAAAAGAAACCAAAACCATAATATAATAATATAATATAATATTTGAATCGTACATGAAATTTCTTCTTTCTTTGACCTTCGAACATTTCGTCTAGAATCGGAGTAGAACAAATTTATTTTCATCTCGTCGCTCCAAAGGATGTTGTACCATTTCTTACTCTCTCTCTCTCTGGTCCGTTCCAAAAACGAAGCTTCGCAGCAAATTCTTTCCTGGTCGTTAAATTTTTATCTCTTAAAAGTGGCACCTTTCTGGCGATTCTTCCAGGTAGTTTGGCATCCTATAGCCTTCGACGAACTGTACGAGAACTAACGCGATTCCCAATATGCGCACAAATCGTTCTCGAAGACATGAACGGATCTGATTTAGCCAATATCAGTCGTTATTGAGGTTCTTTTGGCTTTTCCTCAATTTTCCGTATTTTTTAAAGATTTTAAAGTATTGGTTACAAATATTCAAACCGCCCCAACGCTTCAGCGATGAATTTATAGGTTTTACCTTGTTTTCTTAACCGCCGAACCAAACTTCTCTCTTCCGGGGTACAGTGAGCTTTTCGACCCATCTTAGAAGAACTAAACAACAATAAATTATTTCTAAGTAATAAAAATGATTCAAATTAACTAACTTCGAAGAAAATTTCTATTGAATCTATAATTTAACTGTAAATTTTCGTTTTATTGCTTACACACCTATTTTAGGGACCAGCTAGAAAAACACTTCGAGACTACTTTATGCAGCACGTACTAGAATCGAAGTAACCTTGGATATGATTCACATGAAAATTTTGAGAGAGACGTGAATGAATCATTCTACTGCAATTCGCTCGAAGTTGAGATAAGAGCGACTTCATTTAGAAGCAAAATTAATAAAGAAATGGCTTACACCTATTTCTCTGACCAGCTGTGTATATCGGAAAATGATCCAATCAACAATATGAAGTTGACCTCCTTCCCGATTTGGTTCATCAATCACCACTAGACGACGCTATCAATCAAACGTTTAGGATTAAAAGGTCTCAGTTAAATTGTGATGTATTTTAATCTATAATAACACAGATATTACAATATACACAGTATATACAGTAAGTCGTTCGTGCGGATCGCGACGGCGTTCATCAACGATGTTTTCACTCATCTATCTTCAGCGCCACGAGTGGTAAAATATGCAACAATATCGTGCTGCCACAATGTTGTAGGGACTTCAAAGCGACACCAGAGCATCTAGTGGTCAAGGGGAGTGAAACTCAAACAAGAACACTGATATCTTGTTTAGGTTCGACCCCCAACGCGTGCGTACAGTAATTCCGAATCTTCCTGAGTTCGGTGATATATTATTTAATTATTATAAACATTCTAAGAAACTAGACGACGCTATCAATCAAACGTTTAGGATTAAAAGGTCTCAGTTAAATTGTGATGTATTTTAATATATAATAACACAGATATTACAATATACACAGTATATACAGTAAGTCGTTCGTGCGGATCGCGACGGCGTTCATCAACGATGTTTTCACTCATCTATCTTCAGCGCCACGAGTGGTAAAATATGCAACAATATCGTGCTGCCACAATGTTGTAGGGACTTCAAAGCGACACCAGAGCATCTAGTGGTCAAGGGGAGTGAAACTCAAACAAGAACACTGATATCTTGTTTAGGTTCGACCCCCAACGCGTGCGTACAGTAATTCCGAATCTTCCTGAGTTCGGTGATATATTATTTAATTATTATAAACATTCTAAGAAACGAGTTTAGAAAATTATGGTGGTGTTTGGTTTTAATAGACACTACAATGTTACAGGAACTCCACAGCGACAGCAGCGCACCTAGGCGTCAAGCGAAATACGAAGTAACAAAGAACACTATCGTTCTGTTCCGGTTCGACCACCAGCATATGCGCATGAAGAAGCGAGTCCTTCACGACAAGATATCTTATTGTAATGTATAGAGTGTATAACGTAATGAATGATTTTTAGCAGATAACTGATGTAGTGTTTTATACGTTCGAAATGATAGACGCTACAAAGTCTGCGAAAATACTTAGCTCACCACATTACCATAACGACACAAGTTTGACAGTGTAAGGACAACTACAATGTGTCATTTTTTGGCTAGTCAAAATTCACGAAAAAAAATTTCAAAATTTTGACAATCAAAAATTGTAAGAAATTGGAAAGTTTAAATTTTCTTAAAAAATGTTCAGAAAATTTTAGCCTGATGTTTTTTAATCACATAAAACTGTTTTTATGATGTCCAAATAGAATACCTAGTTCACAGGTGTGTTTTTTCGCGTTGGATCGTTTTCGATCCGCTGGGTGGAATAAGGGTGCTAAATTTACATGAATCGGAAACCAAGAGTGAAACTACTTTCGGCTGTTACTGCCCTACCTACCTTAAGGGGTTACATAGGTATTGTATTTTCAAAAAGCCGGGAATTTTTTTTATTCCATATGAAAGTATAGTAGTATAGTAAGAGTATTCACATCATATTTGAAGTAAATTCGAGCAAAATCACAGGAGTTATAGAATACCACGTGGTCGGTGCGTGTGCTCTGCCTTACCTAGCGTATTAAACGCATATAGTGCGGTTTTATCGCGTAAAATCAGCTCCTTTCTTTTTCATCACAACACTAAAAGGATGCTCTGGACATCGCAAATGAGGCGAACGAATTACTGTATGGACCTGGAATCGACGACTCGTGGTAAGTCGCTAAAAAATAGCTGAATTCAGTAAATCGCGGTAAAAAAAACTTTAAACGCATTTTTCTCGAATCTATGTTTTTCCGTGCGGTAGGCACGATTTCTCGAGAACGAATCGACCGATTTTGCTGACACTTTGCATAGTTCCTCTTTATAGTATAGACTCGTGTTTGAACGAAGGGATTTTCATTCGGTATACTCGTTTTTGTTTAATACGAAAAAAAATATTTTAAAAGCGATGCGAATCGGAAAAATGCTAAAAAAATATGAGACGAAAATTCATTCAAATCCATTTAAAACTTTAAATTTCATTTTTTTTTCAATTCCTTCGTTCAAGCACGAGCCAAAGGCATAAACTATAAGAAAAATTTTGAATTTTTGATTTGAGATGAACCTGCACCGAAATATTCTGCCTACCGCAAAAAAAGGTTGGACGAGAAAAACTGCAGGAAAATTGACAATTTTCAATGTTTTTAGATGAAATTTTTTATACAACTTCTTCAAATGCTAAACTTTTATTTGTGAAAATTTTAAATAAAATAGATTTTTGGTTTTTAAAATACAATTTTTTGAAAAAGTTTTTTTTTTTGCTTCAAGACCTATGTAACCCCTTAAATTGTCGTTTGAGGTAAGTTCACCTGCTACTATTGTATCCAATAAGTTCCTGAATTTGATTCAATTTTTTTTTATCTCCAAAAGGTGTTTTTTCGATTTCAATAATTTTCAATCTCATAGAATTAACAAATTTTGTTCTTAAGAAACACTTCGAATTTTTTAAAAAAGTTCACCGTAACAGACAGACTTGAAAAAAAAACATTTTCCATTTCAACGCTCTAATCAGCACAAATGTGTCTGTGATTCTCTAATAGCATTACACTAAGTAGTCATCAGAAACTTGACTACACAACTGACAAATGTTAAATTAATTTTTTTCAACACCTTAATCCATCGCCATCAGCAACAGACGTTTTGATTTAAATCCGATTCAGTTTCAAACTTGTAGCACCCAGTGTGTAGGCAGACAAGCTGCATGTGTGACATTTAATATCCACAATGATTGCGTGAAAAATATTTATTCCATTTCATTCCACTTTGACGGAATAGCGCTTAGGACATGTAAGCAGATTATTAATGCAGTATCCAAATACATTATTCGAGTTGGGCTTTAGATACGATTTTATCTTTTGGCTGTATCGCGACAATTTGGATTCATAATGTGAATTAGGTCATTGCATTTATTTACTTGGTAGCACACGTGTCGAATTCCGAGAAACTTTGTTTGATGACGTAGCTATTTATCTAGTCTTTCATTTAAAGGCTTAAAAACGATTTGATTATTTGTAATTAAAAGCTTTGAAAAGCTTATACGGCGTGAGAATTTTTTTTCAAATCATCGAAGCACGATAAAAGTAACAGCGATAAGCATTTTTAAAAAAAGGTTGGTTTGAAGTATTTGACTGTCCGTCCTTAAACGCAAAATTACTTTGACCTTCATCAAGGCATTTGTCCGATTCATGACTTACAAATTTTCATAAGATATTAAGTACCTCTCTTCATATCTAATTTTTCGCTTCGCCTAAATAATTTGGCTTATTAAACTAGACCCCCACAAGCAACTCAGATTCTGGGTAATCGTTAGCTTCTTTGTGAAGCTACTTTGGACGTGCCCACGCTTTTCAAAGAGTTCTCGTAATTCAATCTATGGTAATCGTTTCACAGAACTTCATCAAGAAAAACGAAAAAATTTAGATACAATGTCGTGAGAGTTCAAAGGGGATCTCTAATAAGTGGCTGATCGTAGATTCTTTTGTTCCGATGATAATACGTTTGGGTGGTTCGCGAAAATTATTAATGAATTCTCTGCGAATTTTTGACTAATCTGACATGGACGAGCAAAGATAGTGATTGTTTATTTAATTTGTTTTTAATCGACATCATTTTTTGGCAAATCATTGACAATTGATAGGGGAGACTCTGTTTGATGTGAATTCAATGAATGCGAGTTGAAAGTTCAAGTTGAGGTCTTTGACTACAAAAATTTTAAGTTTAGATGAAGAATTTTAACAAAAAAGACAATTCGAATTATTGCGTTTAACTTTTAAAAATCAAAATAAGTAGAACAATTAAGACTTACAGTCATAGTTTATATCAACAGCACTTTTGTGATTTGTATAATCATCATACCTCATGAGTTTCAAGCGAATTGAAGTATATTTGATCAGTTCAAAAGGGTTGATCTGTTTCGAGTACAAAAATTTGCAAGCATTCGACCTTTTACGCATGACAAGTGAATGTGAGTGATTAGCTAAAACTATAACAATCTTGTTAAGTGAGAATAATTGAATGGTTAAGAAGAAAGTTCTAACCGAAAGAAGAGAGAGGAAAACGAACTCAATTGTTTAGAAGAAACAGAATCGAATAGCGTGTGAGTGTGCATAGAATGGGCCATTCGCTGGTTTCATTTTGAGGTGCATGTTATTTCGACATTGACAAGAGTGACACGTCTAACATATTGCCAGATATCTAGTTTTGAAAATCGGCTGTAAGAAATATATCGATTTCACTTGAACAATGTTGGGAAATTTTTGGAAAATGTGGCACACTATCCGCGCAAAGTTCGATAATCGTATTATCAATCGCTTTGAATATGTCAATTGACCATCACACAGCTGGTGAAGACTGTTTAGTAGTGCTTACTAAAACACCACTATCAACAATAGTTTTGAAACATTAAGTCAAGTTAAGTCAGGTCGAAATTGGAAGAAACAATTCACACACTTTTTGTGTGAATGCCTGGCACTTTATTGAAGATTCTGTCGCTCCCTTCCAGGATAGCGACACGGTACCGGCTAACATAATCGTCAGGAGCATATCAGAAAATCCGAATGATTTTCAGCATCTAGAGCAATCAGAGCTAGATATTCAGTGCCGACTACTTTGTGGTATCATAATGGGCTTACTGGGACCTAAATGGACCAAATTTGTGAAAGGAGGTTGCCACTGCAACCTATCTATCTACCTTATGAATACATACAACCTTGAAAACAAATTTATGGAAATATGAAACCAAAAATCACTCTTACCAATCTGCCAACTATCCCCCCTTTTTTTAAAAAGAGAAAAACGTGAGACAGGGGACATTTTTTTCAGATTTGTTCAATACTGTGTAATGCTGGAGTTATGCTCGTCGCGCTAATTGGCCATTGAAAGGATAGGGTTCGAACTGACGCCAGCTGGCGTGCCTTATTACCCACGAATCAAATCAAGGCGCGTGCTCGCTCGTACAAGTCAGTGAAATACGGCTCGTGAAATCCTGCGCCGTGGGAAGCCACCAATAGAGCAACTTTTTCAAGTACTGAAATGCCAAAATGTAAGACTATGTAAGGCTCTTTGTTAGCTCAAAGTCGAATTACTGAGAAAAAGCGTAAAAAAAGGATTGACCTCAACTTAAGGAAAAAACCTAAATTCTTACTAACGGTAAGAAAAAAGTCATCGATTAGAAAATAGAAAAAATTTTACATGTAGAAGATATCTCCAGTATATCTCCAGCAAATGATTTTATTGGTCGATAGGAATACACGCGAGATCAATAGACGGATCAGTTTTATCATGAAAGAAATATTGAGAGAAGAACCATGTTTTCGAGTTCAATCTAAACAAATAAATCAAGGCAAAAGTTCTCAAAATATTCAATTTACAATCTTTAAGATTACCATATACGAAGTTACAAACAATAAATTATAAACAACACCTTAGACGTACTCAAAAGAACCACGGAACATCATTTTGAAGAAATAAACATCAGACAATATTAGAAACAACCGAATAAAAATAATAAAAGGAATTAAAGATGTATTAGCTGCGGCTAGGATATTCAAATCGTCGATAAAGTTGCGATAAGAAGAAAGTTTTGAATCAGAAGAAAATTCAACAAGTCGAAACTAACATATACTGGAATATTGATCACTCCATACTTATTTCCAAATTGCAGAAAATAGGAATCACCGGCTCTATGCTCAATTGGCTCAGTTCCTACTTAAGAGACCGAAGTCAATTAGTTAAATTTCAGGGATATTTGTCCAAGCCGATTCTCGTACACTCTGGTGTACCTCAAGGCAGTCACCTCGGCCCTCTTCTTTTTAATGTTTTTATATCAGATTTATCTGAAAAACTCTCGGACGTGACACATCTCCTTTACGCTGACGATCTAAAGATATATCACACCATTAAGTCTCAATCTGATACTGTTTTCCTCCAATCGAAACTAACTTCCCTCCAACAATGGTGTGATGTTAAAAAACTACATCTAAACGTTGGGAAATGTTTTGTAATGACTTTTTCCCGTAAAACCACAATATTGAACAATGCATACGTTCTCAACAATGCGGTATTGGATATGAAAGAAAACATTGTTGACCTTGGAGTTGTCCTAGACAAGAAACTATGCTTCAATTCGCACTACGATACTATTCTCTCCAAAGCTCATAAACAGCTTGGCTTTATTAAAAGACGAGCCAAAGAGTTTAAAAATCTGTGGGTAACGAAATCATTATTTACCTCACTGGTTCGCCCAATACTTGAATATGCCTGCAATGTATGGAACCCACATTTCGGAGTTCATGATACGAGAATAGAATCTGTCCAAAAACAATTCTAGTTGTTTGCTCTGAGAGACCTTTATAGCCCTGATGACTATCAAATCTTGCCTCCCTATGAAGTTAGGTTGGAGCTTCTGAATTTGTCTACTCTTAAAACCAGAAGAACAGTGTTGTCCTCTTGTTTCGCCTTTGACGTGATTAGGGGCCACATTAAAGTGGAGTATTTGACGAATAAAATAAAGCTTAATGTGCCTGTAAGAAGTACGCGTAATACACGTTTACCAACTGAATATCAGCATCTTACTAGGTATGCAGATAATGAACCAGTTAATAGGTGCTGTAAAATATTAAACACTTTGAGCAAACACTACTCCCCTACCATCTCCAAGTTCAATTTTAAATCCAGCATTTCTAAAGCCCTTCCATTATCCATCCCTAAATTGTGACGTGCATACAACAGTATAAATTAACGTTGAATGTAGCACGTATTTTAGGGTTAAGTATATTGTTGTAATGTATATTTTATATATTTATATTTTTAAATGTTGACTGTGATTGCCTTGCTTTGGCGAAATAAATAAATAAATTTCTGAACAAATCTGCATCCAAAACTACATTCACATATCTTCGAATTTAGGGACACCCGGGAAATTTTTTCGATGATTTTGCATTAAGTAGAAACTGTAATGCATACTTAACCCTTCGATTGCCTACTTGGGTCGTTTTCGTCTGAGCAAAAAGTAAAAGTTGTTGTAACTAGGAAGGGCGCTGATGTGCCTGTATAAAAAAAATTACGCCCCTCTAACACCTGACTACCAACTTTCGCTGTCCCAGTCCCGTTCTAGCCATCGTGGTGACAATATCAACAACGAGCCACTTATGCAGATGGCGTTTACCTCGACGGTAAGTAATTTTTCCGTTTATTCGTTTAAAAGTGTTAATTGTGGCCGTAAAAGTGCCACGAAAAAATCTGACCGCGAAAAAAAATTTAAATTTTCTTTTCTTTAGTTTTTCGAAAAAATTTTTTTTAATTTTTGTCCCACACAAAAAGACAAAAAATAATAATTATTGTTGCTTCAAATGCAAAAAACCCACGTGCGACGATCACCGCCGAGTCGCAGTTTGTTCGCAGTTCTATCAATAAAAACAGTGTAAAAATAAGCACGTTGTATTCGTATTTTTCTATTCAAGAATAAAAACATGTTTAGGATCGTAAATATTGACTTTTTATTGATTTCATTACTAATTTTTGAATTATTATATTTTTATTACCGTTTTTACTACGAAATTTGGAACCAAATTATTGGCCATTTTGAGGTTGCAAACTTATGGGGTTTTTGATCATAATTGAATGCGGTATATTTTTTTGTTGAAAGCTACACTCTTCCTCTTTAATTTTCTTTTTCTTTCCTTTTGATATCTTTATTCGTCTTAAAGTTATGATTTTTTTAGTGAACAAATGCATTCACTCCGTTTTTTTCGTTTTTTTTGATAAAAAATATATTCAAAAATCTAATTGTTGATAATTGACTAGTTGATACTTCAGGTAAAAGGTTTGGGGAACCTCGATGAATGTTTTCAGATTTTTTGCAGGATTTGAACAGCTTAAAAAAACGGCAAAACGAAAACGACCCACGTAGGCAGACCAAAGGTGCCGAAAGAACGTAGGCAGACGAAGGGTTCATTTGCATAAGTTAACCAGATTCCTTTACAACTTACCGAATATTATAATTTGACACCAATTCTCGTCTGAAAGTAGAGAAGAACATTAAATTAGCAATTATTGTATTTAAAAATAATATTTCAAAAATCTTGAAAACAAATTTAAATGTAAAATATTTGATCAGTAAAAATCAAAAGACACGAAAATATATTTTAACAGATCTAAACATACGTTCATCTGAAACAGCAAGACATTTAATAATCTATAGATAAATTTCTTTTGCAACATCATTAAACATCACATGCGCACAATAAAATCATCAATTTTTCGGTCTCTTCATTTCTCGTGTCAAAGATTTATTCTCAATAAAATACCTTCACCTATCATACATATATGCCGTGATTATAAATAACTCGCCCACACGTGCTTTTACGCGATGAAAAAAAAAGTTCGATCCCAAATTTAACTTTACATGCGCCTACGTTTTGGGTCCAAGCCAAATGAAAGATATTCAAACTTTTTTTTTGAAAAAAATTTATCACCTCAAGTACACCTTCCAGTTAATATGTAAATGACAATTTCTATTTTAAACACTTCACGCTGCTCAAATGAAAGTAATTCTTTTGACAAATAAGCATGGAGTTATTGAAAAGTGTGTTGAAAGTATCTTAACGTTAAAGATACACATTGACTAATTTTTATCAAGACTTTCTGACTGCAATTCGGATTAAGATATTTTACGGATGTATGTAGGTGAAGGGGCAACGATTTTTCGTAAAGAGTGTCTTTGGGTACCAATCATTGTGCGGAGAGAAGGTGTTGCTAAGACACGGCCCACATAAGTACAACAACTTAATAAATTTCACCTGAAGAAACCCCTCAGTGAGTCATCCTTGCAGCAATTTCGAGAAACTATCATCAATTTGACTAGAGGGCTTGACATCGCAGTTGAATGGTAACTTTTGGATATAATTGCCGGTACATAGTGGCAGGAGTTCAGCCAGATGGATAATCTGAAAATAACTACATTTGATTGAACAATGGCGCAACAAAGAGATATTTAAAGATACAAACCCACTGCAAATCTCCATTAAACAAAAGCCCAATCTCAGGAAAGTTTGTCATTATTTCCAAATTAGTTCCAATGTGAAAATAATGGATTGCAACAATTATCCAAGACAATAATCCATATGAATGGTTTCTTAGCTGGCAATCAGACAACAGCATCGAAACAATCATCTGGCAAACAAATTGTAATTAGGCTGTGAAATGAGAATTTAAAAAAAAAATATTTACGCAAATGGATCAAGCTTTCTCGAATTATCACTGGGTACATTATTTCCGACATGTTCGATTTCAGATTCCAATTCTCGTAAATGGAACAGACCCACGTGCGTGTTCTTGCATCGCCTCCACACATGAGTATTTAATGTGTCGTTGACCATTACGACTTTAATTCCAACTAATTTGTCATGGGCGGTTATTAGACTCGTAATACAATTAACGACACTTCGCCTTTGTTCAAATGGAATGCTTTGTGAAATTAGAAATTATTTACTTTCGTTTTGATATTCCGTGGAAGAAGTGGTTTTTCAGCTTGAAAATGAAAGGAGACAATGTTGTCGGACAGATGGTCTTGGCTTTTCGACTTTTCGATGTGTCGTTGCGGAGGATAAGTGGATTGAAAGTGAATTATAATTATTGTTTATGGATGGCAAAAGAAATTTAAATTATCTGACATGTGACCAGAAACAAGACCAAATGAATGACTCAATACGGTTGGCTTCATTGGCAATGAGAAGTTTTCGGTGTTAGATTTTGAGTGCTTCTATTAAGATGGACCAAATATCTAATCCGAAGCAGAGAAGAGAGAAATAGAAGGTTCACGCATCATTGAAAATTTATTAAAAAATATATAAGATAGGTGGTTGATAGAGATTTATCCTGGGGGTTGTTGAAGCTGAGAAGAGAAAGAAGTCGAACAGGGAGGATCATGAACTAACAGTCACCTAGTGTAAGCATGTAGGGGTCGTTAAATTTCCAATCAAAAAAATATCCACATTGCGTGAGCCTTCTACATCTTTTATTCTTCTTTGTCCGAAGTCTCTTTTATCATTCAATTCTAACACATTTTGAATACATTCTATCTGAATAGCTTTCTAGTTCGGAACAGTGTTTTCTGGTATCACTGAAAAACGATGCAGACTAAATAATCCTTATATGAATTATTTGATGAATCAAATTGCGGAGCTACGAAGAAAACAACGGAATCTTCAAGAGGATAAGATTCAATGTTAGCTGGTTAGCAACTGATGATGCTGAGCTGAAGTATACACGAGGCTAGATGTACAGTGAGTGTAAAAAGTATTCGTACGATCCTATATGCATTTGAAAATTATGAGTTTTCCGTACTTCTGGCTGTGTTTTCAATTCGAAAAAAATCATGCATATTGTATTTAACTGGCTTTATTGATAGCCTAAAGAATATACTAACAAAACATTTCAATAAATAAGCAAAAAAAAAGCAAACAGAAAAACTCCTTTCTGAGTCGCACAAAAAGTATTCGTACGATTCACTTTTTTATTATATTTTTGACTTAATCGTGAATGTCAGTATTTCGTCGGGTTGCCTTTGGTGGTTATACCAGCTTGTATGTAATTCGGCATAGATTTGACGAGATTTGGAAATTGGTCTTTTCCTTATTTATGTGTCTAGAAATTGCCACAAATGTTCTATCGGATTTAAGTCAGGCGATTGAGAAGACGTTTCGGGATGTTGTCAAGTAGCCAGAGTCAAGCTTTTGTTCTTTGTGCTTGGGGTCGGTGTCCTGCTGGAACAAATAATCATTTCCGAGTCCCATATTTTCAGCACTAGCACGCAAATTCTCCTTCAAAATATTTATATACCCCAAATGGTTCATAGTGCCTTCCAGAAAATGAAGATTTCCCACGTCCTTTGAGCTCATACATCCCCAGACCATCGCTGAGCGTCACACCATGTTATACCGTTGGAATCATGTTCTTTGGCTGTAGCTCTGTATTCGGCTGCCGTCACACGCGGATATTCCTATCCGACCAAAACATGTTGGATTTACTCTCGTCGCTCTAAATAGTCCTGCCAAAGATTTCATCACCTACGTTTCGATATTTTTTGTTAAACGCCAGTCGCTTGATCCGATTGACTTTGCTAACGAAAAATTTCTTCCGTGAACGCCTCCCGTGAAAATCCATTTCGCGAAGCGTATTGCGCACTGTTGAATCACATACACTAATTCCTCGCCGCCCCAGATCTGCAGCAATTTTCGGAGCCACTATATCTTGGATTCTTTTTCACTTCCCGGATCAAAAAGCGTCGCTCTGCTTCAGTTAAAGTACGAGGGCGCCCGATTCTTTTCGCCTAATGACCACGTCCTGATATGGAGCTGGATTATTGTTTTCCTTTCAATTTCTGTTGTTTCACGACCCTTTCGCCTCATTTTAGTAGCAAATGTAAGTAGAGACCCGTGTTTTTGTGACACTATAAATGAATACCATAAGTCTGACACGCAACTGCATCAAGAACATCTGAAATCTCACTTATGAATAGCATTGCGTCCATTTTTCCTGGAAAACGGGATCCGTACGAATATTTTTTGAGCGTCTCAAAATAACCTTTTTCTGTTTGTTCGTTTTTTGCATGTTTATTAGCTTGTATTGTTTATTTATTATTCATGTTATCAATGAAGGGACTTAAATACAATATGTAAACAGACAGGAATAGACAGAAACAAATCCAAATTATGTATCTTTTCCAAAATTTACTATGGCATCTTGAATTGGAGCCAAAGTTCTGAAGATAACCTCATGATCATCTCCAGATTAGTAACCAAGGCGTATAAGAACATTTACAATCTCCCTATGCCAACTCCAACGAGCGAAGTTTTCAAAACAGCACAAGAATTGAATTTGCAAGGCATGATTTCCATGGAAAGAGCTAAATTCATATACAAGAATTTACACCGTAATGAAAACACCACCGTGAAATTAGATAAAATTGAGATAAAAACATTTACAGAATGAGAAAGATGAATAATATAGCCATCGCATTTGCCAGAACTGATCGGCTAAAAGAAGATCCCTTCAACAAAGCAGCTAATTTCTACAATACACTACCGGACAAAATTAAAAACATAGCGAACCCAACTTCCTTTAAAACGACACTAAAAAATACCTCCTTCAGGATCAACATTCGAAGTAAGTTACAAGTACAATCAGCTCCACTAAAGTCAAAGCCAAACATGTAATCAACAGAAAATAATTCATAAACATATAGCCTGAAGTCTATTAATCTAAAAAAAAGGACACTAAAACTTTCAAATTTGGTACTATCCCTTATACCGATTCTTGTCGTCTGGGAAGTACTATGTCCTAAAATTTTAAATACCGAGAGTTACTAAATTTGATGGAGAGAGGAATTGAAGGAAACGGAGGTGGTTTTAGTCGGTCGACATCCGGCATGCAGAGAGGCAGGAGGCTAATCGGTATCTTTTGAAGATTTCCACCTCCCAACGTTGAAAAAAAAGTGAAAAAGTTAAGGCTTATATTCAAAAGCAACTTTTCATCTTCCCTCTTCGAATGCTACCTACTTTAGCTTGCCCAGACATATTAACCGCCTCACATAGTTCGGATCCAAACATAACTTGTCACAGCATTGTCAACCTTCATGTTTATTCTCAACATTTTTTTATATGAACATTGACAGGTTTCATATCGTCCACATATCACTTTCAAAATCCAACAACAGTAATAGCTTTACATTATTTTCATACATGATGCTCCTCTTGAAAATGTACACCACTCCGTTGTATGTAGCTCGAACAATACCCAATGCGAAGAGATATCTACGACAATTTTTACTTCCAAGTTTTTATCTTTTCTGCAATTGCTAAGCGAAACAGAAAAAAAACTAGAAAGAAAAAAGAAATTGCCTGTCGTTTTATGATTGCTCCGCTCGACAATATCCAGTCCACACTGACTCGACATCTAAATGAGATGTACTTCAACTGTGCACTACATACGATTTCATCCGTAACACGACTGTCTTTATGTCCATATAAAGTAGATATGAGATACATTAAATGAATCTTTATATTTGAAACGATTATTTTTGATGGGATACACCGAGTGGATTGTATCTTGCGAATACCAATTGAAGATCTCTCACCTCCTCGTCTTGCATCGGACAAGATGAAATTATAAATAGTGATGGATGCATCGCAATGTTTATTGTAGACTGAAATCTGATATAAAACAATTGAAGTGCTAATGAAATCTTATGATTACAGTTCTTACGCGGGTAATAGATTTTATGTGTGGGAAAAAACGCTAAGAATTTGCATACAATTGAATATATGTAGTACACGAAGGAACGTACGACATATTTATGGTATTTGCTTAGATGCATTTGCAAAATTGTTGATTTGATAGTAATTACACCGTAAATATGCGGCGAATTTAGATGGATATCTATTTAGTATCCTCTTAGCTATGCGAATCAGATATCTTTTTACTTAAGAGCCACATTTTTCAGATGTAGGTTCGGAGATACACCTATCGACATAAAAAAGTACGCAGTAATAATATCCACCTATCTTTAAAATGACCTGTTGTTACGTACCTATCATAAACTAAGTTCAAATTATATTCGCGCCTTTTCTGCCCGAAATAACTAAATCAGAGAAATACCTACCTGGCAATGATTATTTGAAAGTGTAAAGCTCGCCAAGTACCGAAAAAAGCTATTCAAACGCGTCATCTCGCTCCGACCCTCGGATCGTGCTCAAGCTTTCGCAAATACGAGTGATCGATCATGCCACGCTACGCGAACAGTAGCTTTTCGATGTTCGACGTGCCGGAAATGGTGAGTGAGTGTGAGGAGTTGTGTTTCGACGGTCGACCTGGCCGGACCAAGACAGTGTTCAATCCGAAGTAAAGAAGGGATTAATTCCAGTTAACTAAGTTTCTGGGTAACGGACGAGCACGGAAGAGAGTCGTCATCGCGAGGAGCGAATAAATGGATTGCAAGGAGTAAGCCATTTGTCCGCGCAGGACCTCCCCAAGTCTTTTGCTGTGCGAGGTGCCCGTGGAAGTAACTGTAACAGCACACAGTGTGTTGCGTTAAAAATCGTAGAAATTCGTGTCGAACTCGAAATAAAACTTTAATCATCCGCAATTAAGGAGGAAGGGACACGTGAACGCCATATGACCAATTCAAAAAGGAAACGAAAGGAAGATGCTAGTTTCTTCGTGTCGGCGTACACTGCTGTTGGTTCGTGGTTAAGAAAAAGGTCTTCGTCCTGTTGTGTTCTACCGAATTTAAAAGCATCGTTCAAAACCAGCAAAAAGTTTTTACACCGAGGCAAGTGTGATCGAATTTCTTCATATATTTGGAGAGCAAAGAAAATATTGCATCTATTTCATTTATTTATTTAATTAAAAATATCAATTCTTGTGATCAAACGTAAAGATAATATATAATGGAATAAGTATATAAAAATGATGTGATTGTTTTCTTTTGCATTGGTGACACGTGTGCGAATGTGGTTCGTGGTTCTTCTTTTTTTCTTTTTCCAAAAACCCACGACTCGGTGAGCTAGTCGCGGAAATATGTTAAATCGGGACCGCCACTATGCGGTCGACTTGTACCGGTCCCGGCGGCGCGGGTGCACACGAGGCATGCGGGGTCGAGGAGCGTCCAAAATGGTGAGGCACTCGATCTAGGATCCTCGGGTTTAGGCGCGAAGTCGGGACTGTGACACTGTCCGAACTACTTATTTATGCTCACATCTTAAAAATTTTATTATTTTATGACGGTAGCATTGACTAAAGGCAGTGATATAAAAGAGCACGTCTTAGAGATTTCAGTTTCGTACAGGATTTGAACTTGAAAAGTACTCAAAGTGTTTTGTGATAGAAAAATGTCCACAAGGTGACAAATATTGGATGAAGAAAAAGATTCTGCGATGGCTTTAAAGGAAGAGGGTTACTCATTTAGAGAAATTTTTCATAGAGTAGGATACAGTGAAGGTGCTATACGGAAACTTTCTAAGAAATGCCAGGAAACTGGTTCAGTGAGGAGGAAAAAAGGAAGTGGGCCGCCGCGTAAAACAACTAGCCGCGACGATCGGCGACTAAAATTAGCAACCTTACAAACTCGGTTCAAAAGTTCATCCGAACTAAAAAGAGAGATGCAGGGAACGAGTTACGATGGAGTCAGTATTCGTACCATCCAAAGAAGGCTCAACGAAGTTGGATTAAGATCCAGAAGGCCTACCAAAAAACCGTTGTTGACGACAAGAATGCGGGAAAATCGCCTTAATTTGCAAAAGCCCATGAAAGCTGGACAGTTGAGGATTGACGAAGGGCCATCTTTACAGAAGAGTCCAAATTCATTCTATTAGGACAAGATGGAAAGCAGAACGTCCGTCGTAGAAAAGATGAACGTAAAGCGGCGATTGCATCAGACCAACCGTCAAGCATTCTCCGTATGTTATAGTATGGGGAGCCATTACTGCATACGGAGTTCGCGAAGTAAAGCTCCTAGAAGGTTCGGTGAATACACTAATATACCAGAAAATAATATTGAAACAGCTTATACCGACGATCGAAGCTCTAACCCAACATGTCGATAGCCCTATCTTTCAGGACGATTCGGCACCTTGTCATAGAGCGCGTTCGGCAAGTTTTTCAAAAGCTTAATAACATTAAATTCAATATTGATGTTATTTTTGACTTCCATATTCGAGATTTAAAGCATAAATTGGATATAACTTCTCTTCCATGGCCAGGAAACAGTCCTGATTTAGATCTAATCGAAAAAATTTGGTCCCTCATTGGAGTAAAATTGAGAAACCGACTACCCTTCAAAAGCTAAAGGATGAAATTGAAATGGTGTGGTATAATGACATACCACAAAAAGGGCTCGAAAAATATTACGAATCGATGCCACGAAGAATTTGAGCGATATTCCGAGCAAAAGGAGGACCACTTAAATATTTAATTTAATTTAATGTTATAATAACACAAATAAATAAAATTTATAAAAATAATGCAACAAAACTTAATGTTTTTTAAATAACATTCAAGGATATCGAAAATTCTGACTGATTCTGCAGTTGTTATTTTTTCAAATCGAGCATAAACAAAATTTGCCTAGTTTTGCAGTTCGATGCTAATTTCTATCAAACAAACATTTACAAAATTTATTTAATTTATAATTTTCGACATACCAATTACAAATATATATATACTGAGCACTTATATATTTCATTTATTGTGATGTATACTCGGTGCGTACTTTTTTATGTCGCTAGCTGTAGTGTAAGTGCTCCGTTTAAGTATCTCAATAGATCGTTAGAAGTTCATCTTTGCTAAATATCTTCTTGCTGAAGCTATTTCCCTGCAATTATATATTAGTACATCATCCGTCTTTAAAGCCCTTTTCTAAGAAACTATGCAAGGCGATATCTAAACCATATATTGACCATTTATTTAACGGATTTTTCAAATAATTCAATTTCTCTTGACCCCATTGCCATGCAGCTTTCAGCAGCTTTGTTCGCTTAGCACTGCTGTGTTGCACCACCTCAACCGTTTGGCCCTAAAAAGTGCACATATGTGCGCACTTACACGGCCCAATGAAACCTCCATAGATAGAATCGATTGAACCTCTCTTTGACACATCCGCATTTAATGGTTTCCACGATTGCCCCCCTCAAACTGCACATAAATTTTTGTAGCTGCTGCATCTAACAAAACGTCCATTACAGCATTGCGCGACATCAGCAAGATACATACGTCGCGAAATCCGTGAACCTCCTTTTAGATACTTTCCAAGTACAACGCAAGTACTTTAAGGTATGTAGCGCGAGCAATTTGTACTCTTCGCATCGCATGACCAGTTCCCATTGCTTTATTGTGACCGCCATAAATGCCATACACTTAAATGCAGCTGTGAGCATCTTTTGACCGCAAAGCAAATCTGCAGACCATTCAAAAAGACGAGATTTTGTTGGTGCGATGGTGCATTCATCTGAACGTGCACCTGTCAGCGGTGTTGGTTCTGGTAACGTTCTATATGGTCATTACATGAACAACCTATATAGTCTTCGCTTTTATCGTACACACTTTCTAAACGCCTTTTTTGAACTTTTCTCGAGTTTGCAAATGCCTTGGCTACATATGATCATAAATCACTGTCGTGGAAGTTTTTCTTCGTCGAATCGTAAATGCTTTCTGCAGCATTAACAGAAAATTCCAGGTTAACATAGATCTTCTACAAATAACCTGTGCACACTTTTAATTGGTCAGCTTAAAGTGCCAATGTTTCATAAATCTTGTACGTTGATCCTTAAATGATCCAACAAAAAACCGAAGATTCAAAAAATCAACTCTTTCATTCTATGGCGTTCCACAAGGCTCTGTTTTTGGCCCATTATTATTTTAGCCATTTTTGCACTATTGCTTCCGCCAGCTTCGGCTTCTTTATGTTTTTCTTGCTAAATATATTTTGAATAAGTATTTTCGATAATGAGTGATGAATACAAACTATATGTTCAAGATAACAGCAGGTAATAAATTTTCCAAATTTTGTGATCATCTTTTTCTTAAGGTCTTTCCAGTCCACTTTAGAAGGCGACAAAAAGACCATTTTTCAACCATTTGTTACTCAGAAACTTTATTATATACCGGCATGAATTTAGTAGAATTATAGTATTATTTCATATTTGAGTAATACAAAAAAAATATTTTTTATTTTTTATTTATCATTCTCTTTTATAGAGAGCGGTAAAATTAAGCTCTGAAAAAATCGTTACTCCACGGCGGATAGGTAATCTATGGATTGGTAGATCGGAAACAATAAATAAAACGACACTTCAAAAAGCAAGGTCTCTTACACCGTAATCCACCACCGTTTTCAAAAAAATCTGCTCTAAAAAATGGCGGACTTATGAAAAAAATGTCAAAATTCGACCGTTTTTTCGTTGATTTTGTAACACCAAAAAAATTTTCTTCAAGTTTTTCCTAATATTCTGGTGGATTACGATGTAATAATTTCTAACAAAAAAAACACATCAAAGTTTTTGAAAATCTGTTCAGTAGAAACATTTTAAAAAACGTTGTTTTGTTTAAAACGTGTTTAAAGTTTTTGTTCCATTACGCTGACAAACATTTTGTGAAATATGAAAAATTAATTCAAAAATACGCAATTGATATGTAGAAGTCTAAACAAACACTGAACACATGCAATAAAGTCGCAATCATAATGTATGGTATATAGGAGAAACGGTATTTTAGAGAAGGGGAATGAAAAAGACGCTACGCGGTCGACAGCTGATCGAGCACCAAAAAAGAGCCGAAAAGGTGCACAAACTCAAAGTCACCATTTATATATTAAACTTTTGAATATCGAAAAGATTTTTCTGGAGGTCATTTTCGAAGTTTTAAGGAGGAGGAGAAATTTATAAAGTGGACCTTAAATATAATCTATAAAAAAAATTTAACTGCAAAAAAGTCATTTCTTCTGATACATTTACAGTTGTTGAATTCCCACATCAATTCTATGTATGGTGTGCCTTTAACATCGCCTTGAAGTAAATATATTTGAAAGGATCTTCAAGCATAGACTTTTTTATGGAACGATAAAGAACATTATAGTGACATTACTCATAAAAGGGTTTTAGAAGGATGTTCTACGGTTTAAGGCCGAACCGAAATCAACAAGGTTTAAAGAGAAATTTATGCATAGAACGCTGAAACTTCTATCCTAAAAGTCCAAGGATTAAAGATCAGAATGTTGCTTTTCACAATGAACCTGAAAATGGATTGATTAATATCAACCAGTAAATCATGAAATTTGACGCCACAAAATACAAAATGAAAGAAAACATAAATGTAGGTAGTCGAAAGGGTTTATTTTAAGGAAAAAAATTTTACACTCGTAGGTATGCAATTTTCCGAAATTGTTAATATTGAAAATTGTTTAAATGATTAAAATACACAAAAATGTTCCGATGAAAATTTGTAGCTGTTGTTTTACCCACAAAATTTATCTGAAGAATTTTTCGATATCTATATTTGCTTTTGAGATAAACGCAGTTTTTGAAGTATCATTTTTGAACATCATTATTTTTCAAGTTTTTATTTTTGTTGCAGTTTTTAAACAATCACCTTTAAAAAAAAGCATCTTAATTTTTCTAAAAAATATTAGTGATTTTCCACGTAAACCTCCAGTAAAAAGTATTTTTTACAATCGTTTGCTATTAAACGTTAAAAAAATAAAAATAAATTATTTAATATACTACATTTATAGCACAAACGCTTCTATAGATATTCATTTCTAAGCTCACGAAGTGTTAGGTAATAATATTCAAATTCAAAAAAGTTATACGATATCTTTTAAAAATTGACAAAGTTTTGTATGAATTAAAAACAATTGTGAATTAATTCAAAAAAATTCAAATTTATAAAAAAACTGGAAAAGTTTCGAAAGTATATACTTTAAAGTATTCATGAATAAATTTTCATCAAAACATTTCAAATTAACAAATAGATTTAATTAAATGCATTCTAAGAAATACAAGTAAATTTAAGATGTAGAAATAACGAAAATTGTAATGCAATTTTTTTTTCATATTATATTTACTATTTATTAAATTTTTTCTTTAGTTTTACGATTTTTTAAAAATATTTTTATTATTTTTTAATATATTTTTGTCCCACACAAAAAGACAAAAAAAAACAATTATTGTTGCTTCAAATGCAAAAAAACCGACGTGTGATGACCACCGCCGGGTCGTTTTTTCGCAGTGCTATCAATAAAAACAGTGTAAAAATAAGCACGTTCTATTTGTATTTTTCTATTCAAGAATAAGAACATGTTCAGGCTCGTAAATATTGACTTTTATTGATTTCATTACTAATTTTTGAATTATTATATTTTGATTTAGAGATTTAGAACCAAATTGTTGACCGTTTTGAGGTTGCAAACTGCAGGTTTTTTTTTAACAATAATTGATTACGGTTTATTTTTTTCTTGAAAGCTACAATCTTTCCCTTTAATTTACTTTTTTTTCCGTTCGACAATCTTATTCGTCTTAAAGTTAAGATTATTTTAGTGAACAAATGCATTTACTCCGTTTTCTCTCATTTTTTTGATAAAAAATATATTAAAATATCTAATTGTTGATAATTTTCTGGTTGATACTTTAAGTTAAAAGTTTGAAGAACCTCCATGAATTTTTTCAGATTTTTTGCAGCACTTGAACAGCTTGAAAAAACGACAAGACGAAAACGACCCATGTAGGCAGACCGAATGTGCCGAAAAAACGAAGGTTAAAAGTATTCAATCCAAAAGGAATTCGCTGCAATAATTATTAAATAAATATCAATCGAAATAGTTTATTGTCTATTTAGGACTTATTTTTCATAAACAAATAGATTTTACAGTTATAATATATAAGTTATATTATTTTTTCAAACTTGCTGATGTATTCATTTGAAAGTTGAGTTCCTTTTCTATATTTTTGTTAAATTTGTTTATTCTTTTCGAGTAGTAAAGGCCCCATTTTAATCTTTGATCGAGCGATAAAAAATTCGATTTACTGAACGTGCGACCTCTAATAAAATTAATCGTATCTCGAGAAATAGTTCGTTTACATAAAAAAAATTCAGACAAAATTTAAAGATGAATTCATCAGCTACAAATTTTATTTAGAACATTTTTGTGTATTTTCATTAATTAAAGCGAAAAAACACTAAAAAAACAACACCACACAGCGATATTCCGAAATATTGCATACTTAGCAGTGTAAAGATTATTTATTTTAAAATTAACCCTTTCAACTACTACATTTAAATTTTCAACCTTTTTGTAATTTTTGCGAGATTCTAGGAATGTTGAGTGTACTTTTACTACACTATTTGATGCCACTTGAGATTGGTCCTAAAATACGTGAAGAATTCAGAAAGAAAATACTTGAAGGATTTGCTTTTGAATTAATTCAAGACTCTTTGCCGCGAGGAATACCATAATTTTCTGGATCACAAATTAACAGAGATTAAGTTGGCGATGAAGAAAATACTGAGACATTTGAGAAGCTGCGGAAAAATTGATCGATTAATTTCAGCTTGTTGCCTGTTGAAATTTTTCCGAAAATATTCGAAGAATTCAGAAAGAAAATTTGATTTTGAATTGATTCAAGACTCTTCACTATAAGAAACAAAACTGAATATTTGCAATGCATTAGACCAACAGGAAAAATGATTGATTGTCAATTGAAAATATGAAACAAAAAAAGCGCATGTACTGTCGTTGCAGAGTTTCATTCATTTCATTCTCGTTTATTTGACTGATTTTTTTTTATAATTTTATTTTTATAGTTTTTTTTTGAGAATCCTTCATTATTTTACAAGCGTTATGAAATGACCATGCCACAACAATAACACATGATGGTGAAAAGTAAAAGGAGTGCCTAACCGCGCAATAAATGCGACATTGCAAGCAGTAGGCCGTGAAAATGTGGCCCAGACAGCAACATTTATGCCTGTCGAGCCATCCTGGGCTCGTTATGAACAGCGTTTGATGCTACACATCAAAAAATATCATGAGTAAGAGCATGCTTATAGTTAAGCACTGCGACACTTTAGTTAATTTATAACTCACTTGTTTATCATGTACCAATAAAAATGATAATGCATGATTAATGTTGATTTTTATAAAATCTAGAGATAAGTTGGCAGCACACTGTTGAGTATATTTGATGATGATCGTAATCAATCATGTTTTGTCCGAATATATTATTAAAATACTCTTTTAGATACTAACATATGTCTAAATTTATCGACTAAATTCAAAATGTCCAATTCACATTAAAATTGCCACACCATTACGCATATCCCAACAAAAGCCCGTATTACTATAATTGCGTCTAATTCTCTCTCTTCTTTATTACGCTCGGATCCATTGATACCATACAATTATAGCAAAAGCCATTAGCCTCTGGAAGCTCAAGTCCATTATTCAGTAGTTCAAATACGGTAATTAGCAATGACAAGCTTTCCATAGAGGTCAGTAAACGTTCTGGCATGATTACGCCAAATGCTAATGCGATTTTGAATTACATCGACTTCTAGCCGAACGCAACGTGTCAACGACAAAAGATACTACACTTTACACCTTAAGATTCTTGATTAGGCAACGAACAATCGTGTACAAGTGTTGTTTATTTGAACTACTAGCGAACTGACAAATACATAAAAAAAATTAATTGAAATTAAATTCAAATGCTGATTTCAATTCACAATGTGTCACATGCTTAATTGAATGCGTTACACTTCAATTGGTAGAAATACACTAGCCCCTATAGTGAATAGGAAATAGGCAAAACAAAGTATTTCTTTCGAATACAAATTGTTGAAAACAACAAAGAATTTGTTTTGTAGTCACGAATCTATTTATTTTGTTTTTAAGTTACGAGACTATTCTGACTGTATCTAACAGCTGATAGAAATAGATACGGTCAATGAATTGATAAATTGGATTAGTTATTTGGGTTCCACTTCAAATTTTTGAGGGTGTAACACATAAATCACGAAGTTTGCACCATTGATATTGCAAGCCTACACGACAAGCTAAAGAAAATTCTATGATAGTGAAATTTGATTGATTTTCACACAGCAATGTAGTCATTCAGATCTAATCTCAAATCACGTTACACATGGTTATCTAAAGACTCATTTCGTGTCGATATCAACGTGTACAAGACGAAATGAGCTTATCAGGATACGCGCTAGGATGATACAGTTGACGGTAGCGGAGCTTGCCGGTGCATCGAGCGAATTTGAGTTAGAATATTATGGCTTCAGAGATGGAGTCGTATGTTCGTTCGTTTTGTATGTTATAAGAAATTTTCCTTATGACAGTAACCCCTGAAATTTTTTTGTGCCAATTTTCACCTTATTACGAGAAAATATATGAGCATATTTTTTGCATGTATGGCTCAATTCGCTTAGAACTATTCTAGATTCACACTCAATTGAAATATATAAATCTATATAGAAAAGACAAGTGAATTCAAAGCTACCATACAGTCAAATGGACCTAACAAACGCTAGGTTTTTACATATGGTTTAGACTATCTTTCGAGACATGGATTTCAGAACTTTGCGAACATTTTGCCCTTTAAAAATTTGTAGAAATTAGTCTATCTTTCGGAACGCTGTAAAACTTAGGTGACCATTTCTGCGTCATTTTATACATGAAAGCAACAAAATGCCATATTTTTTGCAATCTTCTATCCTTAAAACACGTATTTGTTATTATCTTTCAGCCAAACTTTTCTCTGAACTTCCAGTCAAAGATAAAATCTTCATACATTGCAAATCAGCAAATGAAAATATTAAAATTTATTGCCTATTTTCTTTGGCACACATTCGACCGCAAGGTTTCATTAAATTTGCATTGAATGCACGTCCGTTTATTTTGTTGTTGTTTTCTTTTGTATACAAAGGCAATTGTTGAAGTGGTTTTTATCCAGATGAACACCCTTTCTGGGTAAAAAAAACAGCAAATTTTATGGGCCAATAATGCTAGTTATTGTTTCCGGTAGAAGAAATAGATAGACTTTTAGTGTTTTTATTGCATTAAAGATACACATAGCATATTTGTTTAATATTTGCAAAGATGGTCAAGATTGCTTATTTTAAAGATAAGGAAGTTATTCGATTAGGAAGTCATTTGAATAGGAAGTCACATTTTGATATTATCGTTATTTTGATTTAATAATAACACCAAAATGGCTAGATGACTGATTTGTTAGGTAAGTTATATTTGAAGGCGAATAGCTCATTTAAATTAGCTTTTTTTTATGGAGAAGTAGAATTTCGACTATTTTGGAAGTTTTATATTTTTTATCAACGTCGTGCAAAATATAATAATATATAAAATATAATAAATATAGTTTCGTACCCCTCAAATGTCAAAGTGAGCAAATATGCCTTCCACATCTTTTAGGAAAGAAATTTTCAAATTTTTCATTTATATTGGTTGCTGCAGATGAACTGGTCGATTTAGTAATAAATTTTTAAACAGCTGTAACTTTTTAAAAAGACAATTTATTCAAACAAAATAGGTACCAATACATGGAACACACTTTTCCCAACGAGATACAAGTACATTTATTCCAGTTTTGTAGAAGCCCGAGTTTTTGGTTCGAAGAAACTCTTTGAAGCCAATTTTGACAGCAGCTTCATTATTAAATCTTTTTCCTGTCAAAAAGTGATCCAAACGTGTAAAGAAATGGCAATCTGTTGGTGATATGTCTGGTGAATATGGAGGGTGAGGAAAAGTCTCATAGCACAACACGTTTAACTTTTAGACCGTTGTTCTTGATACATGAGGTCGTGCGTTATCATGAAGCAGTATCACTCCATCCCTGGACTATCAATTTCTGATGCATTTCATCCAATTAAGTACAGTATTTCTCAGCATTGACGGTTTCGTCAGGTTGCAGTAACGAATAGTGGATAACTTCAGCTACAGACCACCAAACAGTTACCTTTATTTTTTGGATGAAGGCTTGGTTTCGGCATGTGTCTTGGCGCTTTATCGGCATCTAGCCATTGGGTCGACGATTATCGTATAAAATTCACTTTTCATCGCAGGTCAAAATTCGGTGCAAGAACGGTTCCTTTTTGTTGCGGGAGAAAAGAGAACTTAAAATCTTCATTCGACACGTCATGTTTTGCTCGGTAAGATCATGCGGAACCCATTTGTCAAGCTTTTTCACTTTTCCAAGTTGTTGCAAGTGACGGCAAACTGTCAAATTGTGAACGACTAATTTCTTGTCAAGATCCCCTATTAATTGGGCGGGGGTCAGACTCCACTAATACACGCAGCTCGTCGTTATCGATCGATGGTCCTGGGAGTTCACGTGGCTCACTTTCAAGGTCCATATCTCTGGATCGAAATTTTTCGAGCCACCGCCGAGTGGTTCGTTCGCTAACTGTATCAGGCCCAAATGCGCTGTGGATATTCCTCGTTGCTTCCGTTGCGTTGTGCTCTGATTTAAATTCGTCTGTAGCCGTTTTCGATTCACTTCCATGTTCATTTTCTGTTTTCGTTTTTACGATCACTATGAAGTGCAAAACAGAAATGACTTCATAAACCAAGGGAACAGTATTTATACTTCACTATTCATATCATTTGCACCGCCTTGTGCCAACATAATACACTTAAATTGCAGCCAACTTTATGTCATTGCTAAATCTGCCATTTCATCTGCAGCAACCTAATACACACGTATTATATTTTATTCAAACCATAAGGGTTGTTCAATTCGACAGAAACCAGCAGTCGTTGATTAATTCATATAAAATTACACACGACTTACGATTCTTAAGTTGAGATTTGAGTGTCAATAAGGTGCAAAATTTTAGCGAAAATCTAAATCAGGAAAATAAAGTAGCGCAAATTTTACGATAATCTCAATTAATAAGTTATGTGAATACAGATCCAAATGATCTATCGAAGATCTGATTCTGCTGTCCAACAGTAAAGTTGCAGTTTATTCTATTCGAAAGGAAGTCACTCTTCTAGAAAAAAAAGGGAATTTTTTTAGTAATTTTGGCAACGTATGATCAAAATTAACTGCTTGAATCATAGGTAATGGACCATTTTTATTTAAAAAATAGGATTTTTCTTCTTCAGAAATTACTTTTATTTCGGCTTAAAAAACATACGTTATACATTCACCTTCCTATCCTATATATTTACCTTAAAGAATAATATCCTATATATTTTTTTCAGCCTTGAAAAACACTTAAATAAATCTGTTTCTTCAAAAAGATTCGGCGAACCATAAAGCATTATGGGTGCATTACCTGTTTCGCAAGAAAGAAATATATTGGTAAGGTAAACCGAATTAAGCCATTAAAGTTTGCAAAAGAAGATGTAAATAAGGACTATTTTTCTGGAAACGTGCAATATTTACTGACAAGAATAAATTTAATATAATTGGATGGTGCAAATAAAATGTGAAAATTATGGGAAAAAAATACAGATGTAATACCACACAATTTAGAAGCATGGCGGCGAATCTGTGATGGTATGGGGGTGGTTTTCGGCACGTGGAAAAATTGCAGTTTATTGATAGTATTATGGATTCAACAGCACATATAAATATTTTGAAAAACAATTTGCATACTAGTGCTGAACAGTTGGGAATTAGACAGGATTTTATTTTTTACCAGGATAACGATCCTGACCACACAACTCTAAATTCAAAACTGTGGCTATAACTGCCCAATGGTTCTTAATCCACCCCCCCCCCCTAAGCCAAAACATTAACCCTATTGCGAATCTGTGGGCAAAAGTTCAAAGAGAACCTAAAAAGCATGACATAAGAAACTTCCAGGATCCTAAATACTCCTTGATGAAGAATGGCAAAAAATTTCACCATCGAATACGGGAACAGCTTGTTAAATCACTGCCAAATCGCGTAATAGAGGTTATTCAATACAAACGATATCCCACAAAATAATATTTTTTACGAATGGAATGGTATAGAAGTTGCTTTTATCTGAACTTGATCCAATATGTTTAGAAAAGATCATAGAAATCGAATTACTACTGATTTTACCATTTCTCGTTCTGAAAGCTAATTCAATTTCTATGTGTAATCCTGCCGAAATAAACTGAACAACTTCGATTTCAAAAGTATCTGAATCAATTCTCTGCCTTTTTTGACCTGAAGTAAGAATTGCTAGGATTTATTGCTGATGCAACAAACTCAAAGCCGTATTACAAAGAAACGAACTTGAGGAACAATCTCTTTTGTTTCATAAATCGTTTAAGAAAAATAAAGAGAAACCGTGTTTCCCGGTCAATCAGTTTTCATTCAAATTCTTAGAAACAAGTTTCCACCTTAAACATTCTAAGATTTTGAGGGCATTGTAAGTGGACCGATTCCTGGATTTTCTTAAGAAATAAGGATGGTTCATTTAATAAATAAGGTTTCCATGACTACAGGGAACAATAGACCAAATACGGTCTAATTCAAGTGCGAAAGCCGTTTATGCCTAGCACCCTAATAACAACCTAAGGGCGTTGCAAAATTTTCGTTTAAAATCAGCATTAGGTATTTCAGCAAGATTTCACATTCGTCAATGCAGGTAGAACAGCTCAAAAGTGACCTCCAGGCAAACTACCTAGGCTACCTTTTTTCTGAAGGAAATTGCCTAGCCAATGGCTTGAAGAACTCTAATCTGTTCGGCTAACAATGTTAGATCAGCTTGAAGGCTGAACTATTAAAAACTTCCATGTGACCAATCGTCGATTACACGACCGCACGTTTACCGTTAAAATATTAAAAGATTCTTTCACGAAGGTATTCTTCAGGTACACGAAATTTTTGTAGAATATTTGCAAGACTTTTCAACTGGTCTAGAAATCGAATGAGAGTCTAGCCTAGACCAGGATATGTCTAGTCTAGACCAGGATATGTCGATGTTCTTCGGCTTGCTGGCATAAACTTTACTTTTTAGATAACCCCACAGAAAAAAGTCTGGTACCGTTAAATCCGGAGAACGAGGAGGCCACTCCAAATCACCATTTTTTGAGACAACGCGTCCTGGGAACTTACTCTGCAAGAACTTGATCGTAGAGGCTGCGCTGTGGGAAGGTGCGCCGTCTTGTTGAAAATAGAAGTTTTTCAGACCTTTTTTCTGCATTTGTGGAAAGAAAAAATGCGCCAAAATCCAACGGTAGCGTGCGCCGTCGATGGTCTCTCCAACTTTGAAGAAATAAGGCCCGATGATGGTTTTGGAGCATACCCCGGCCCAAACAGTTTGATGAATAACGTGTGGGTTTTGTGTCCACCAAATTCCACAATTTTGTTTATTAACTTCGCCGGAGAGAGTGAAATGAGCCTCGTCCGTCATTGAAATTTTGTCCCAAAAATAAGGCTCTGCATCGAATCATTATTGCGACAGTATTTCCATATTGCAAGCGACGTGGAATATCCGTTGGCAACAACCTATGAGTAAGTTGCACTTTGGATGGGTAAGAAGGAAATCTTGCTTCATAATCCTCCTTAGAGTCGTTCCACTCACGTTTAACTCCTGAGATCGGCGGCGATACGACGTATTTGGGTTATCGACAACACTTTTTTTTACCGCTACAACTTCATTAGAGCGTCGCGGACGCTGTTGAATAGGAACCTGGCTAGTTGCTACAGACTCGTACTCAAATAAATTCTTCACCAAACAACGAATTGTCTTTTTTGTAGGCGCCGTATGCCTGCCATATTTTTTACGATAAGCATGCACAGTTATCACAATTGAACGGTTGTTTCCAATGTGAAGCGCTACAATTTCAGCGCATTTTTTTCGGAATGTATCGACTCATAGCTAAAATGGCATTGAATGACGTTTCAAAATTGTGTTTATCTGTCAAAATCGGCTGAAAAATGGCGGAGTTATTCAATGTTGAAATGGGATACGTCCAGATGGCGCACCCTGTACTAATATTTTAATGGAGAAGGTGCGTGTTGTGATCGAAGAATTATGCTATTAATTCCGCAAAGAGGAAACGAAATTCAACTAAATTTCATTCTTTTTACCAGCATATTTTTGTTACAAAATCATAACAGAGTTTATGGCACAACTAAGTACTTCCTTTTTTATAGAGTATAAGAGACTTTCAAATAACATATTTATAAGTTGATGGCATGATCAGCTGATATTGAAAGAAAATTCCCAGCAACCAATGAATAGGGAAGATGATGATCTCGCAAAGTGCAATACGTCACTAGCATACAATAACTTTCCTGGATGCCCCAAATCAGATAACATCCCTAACATTAAGCGTCACTCGAGTGCCTCCTCTTTTCGGTCCAATTAGCTTGTCTAATGAACGAAACAGGAAGCAACCTATTCGAGCTCATTGGCCTCCGCAAGCAACTTAACCATCGTCGAATTCGCGATTAACACGAAATCATGACCATTTCGCGCACGCGCCACACTGAATCACGAAGTTCGAACCTCTCAACGCTCCTGATTAATCTTCCCCGAACGAATTCCGAGTCAATTTATCTTTTATAGTTACGTTACAGCTTGGCGGCCGTAGATACATTCGAACAATAGTTGTATCTGTTTGTACGATTTTTTGCAAGGTGTCAGAAGCAACTGCATTCCATGTTCTGCCAACCGATAACGAAAAACGGGGAAGCCTCACATATTGCAGCTCGTGATTTTGTCGTCAGGGTTTTTTGTCGGACTAGGGACGCGACGAGCCACATTGCAGAGCTAGTCAAGCGAAGCATGGAGGCTCCTCGAGCAACATCTTTTCAATGCACTGATTCTTCCTGCTCTGCTGCTTCCATACGATGTGGAAGTGCTCCAAGTTCGGGTTCCTCGTGTGGCTGGCATCCACTTCAGAGTCGTTTGGCAATGACTGCTAAACATGATCTGCACATTGTTAACATTGATACTTTGTTGTTATTTACATGGGAATCGTTCATCATACCAGAACTATGGGTGCATTTCGGTACTACAGCTGATTCTATTGTCTGCATCGCGGGTATGCATGCCTGATTCGATGGTCCGTGCATAGCAAGATTCAAATTCAAGGTGAACCAAGTGGTGTATATTATCAGCAGGAACCACCCAACAGACAACAATGAAATCTTGAGAAAGCGAACGAGGTTTGAAAGTTGGCTCAAATCACGTGTTTGTTGTAAATATATGATCAAGGACATCATTGTTTTGATGCAGTGTTGCATGAATGATAATAAACATATTGTTGGCACTGATAGAAATTAATTGATATTAATGCAACCATACTGGAAATTATAGATGGGCTATTTATTGATTGAAGTTGATAAATAGGAAGTGAGTTAATATCTAGAATTTCAATCTTTTTAATTAGCATACATATATGTTTTTCACATACTATTAAAAAAACCTGGCATTAAAAACTTAGGAACAATTTGTTGTTTGAAGTCACCTCATATGTTTATATTGGCTTAAACGGTTTGGATTCGTCATTTGGTCAAAGGAAGTTATGGCACTTCACGCTGATCAAAGGAAGTCATGGCACTTTATGCAGATCAAAGGTGCTACCATCGATTGCCACTGGGTTGTCAGAAGGATCGCCGTCAGGCAGGCAGAGGCGGTAATAGTACTTGCTGGCAAGATGCTTGCACGCATTCAGGAACAGTTGCCACTAGTGGCAACTCGAAGTTTATATACTAAATGCGTCATTTTCAGCAAATATGGAGAAATGAGTGATCGAAGCAGTCCTAAAAATTCAAATCATTGATATACATTACATTTTTTCTGTTTCCAAAAAGAGAGTACGGTCGCAATGTAACTGAATATAAGAATATTTTTTTAAAGCTTCGTCAAATATCAGCTACACATGTGGTAGTGCTTGTTCAATAATACGAACCTTAAAAAAATAGGCTTCTTGGTTATTGCGCTGGCTTCCTATGCACCAAGTACCAGGTTCGAAGCTGCTTGGAAACAATTTGTTTTCAGAAATGGAGTTTGGTGCCGGAGGTTCATTTTACTTAACTATGAGACAAAATCAGGATAATAATCACATACAAGCGTGTTGCCGACCACTTCACCTGCAAGTGTTCCATTGGAAAATTAAATGAGATAGCTCTTACATAACCACATGGCCCTGGTTGATTGTTTTTATTATTTGAACAAACAATAACCACACGAAATTCAAACGTGGAAGCATAAATATTATTTGATTGTGAGCAGAACTTGGAGGGACCCACAATTGTGCCGTTCTGATCCTATTCACATAGTATAAGATTTAAAATTAATAAGTCCTTGTATAACTGAGACTTAAATTTCAGCTATTAAAAATACTCATTACAAGTTTTGTTCTATGTCCATAACACAAAATGGAATGCTCTTTACATACATATGTATCAATAAAGGATAATAAATTCATCATGAATTAAGTGCTGCGTACTTTATCCATAAGGGCGAATATTTTCCTCACTCTTACAATCGAATGATTCACGTGTATTGATTCGACATCAAACCAAGTGAAGTTGTGGATATACAAAAAATACCCAAAAGAGTAGGCCGCATAAATTGGGATTTTCAAAAACCAAAAACAATTGGGGAGGATACTTCTCGCGGCGATGGAAAACGACATGTGTGTGTGTGTTTGAAAGTTTGTTTTTAGTGACTTGACCTATTTCTGGACAAATCTTGCAGCCAAAACTAATTCAAAAGAAAATAATTGGAATTTTTATTGTTGTTGTTGTATTAATTTCAATTCAGAGTTTTACCGTCGACAGTTTTCTGCCAAGTTATTTTCTGTGTGTTTTCCTATTTTGGCACAATTATGTGTTAAAAATAAAAATCTAATATGTCCTGTCAATGTTTTTAACAAGAGACTGGAACCATGTCTGCTTGGTTTGCCATTCATTTGAAAGTTATTTGAATTAAATTATTTTTTTGGATTACTACATCCAATAGGTAACTGGCCTATTGCGTTTGGACGTTTTTTTTCTTTTATTTTGAGATTTTGTATTTCTCTCAATCAGCTTATAGCATTTTTAACTTCCCAGTGGAAAGTTATTGTAATGGAGTCGATTTCGCGAGTCCCAAATTTTGACATATCTCCACGTTTTAAGGTCTCTAGAATCCAGCTCCATCGTTTTTAAATAGATGTCTGTGGGTTTGTATGTACGTATGTGCGTTCGGAATTATTTTTCGTCTCGATTATCTCAAGAACCAAAGATCGGATTGACGTGTGACATTCATTCGACGCGTAATTACGTAACTTAAAACTGAATGACTTTTCAGCAAAATCGGTTGGGCCGTTTTTTATTTAGGATGAAAAAACTGAAAAAACGACTAAAAATTGCTTATTTTTAAACTGTTGATACGCACTAATTCGTGCAGATCCCAAATACCTTCATAGTAATATTATTATTATTGTGTGCTTTAGCAAAATTCTGATCAAATTTGTAAAAAATGTAATTTGAAAAAAAAAATCAAATCATTTTTTAAATTTCAAACTTATATTATCAGGTTTGGGAGAATGAGAGGAGAGACGCTAATGCAGTTAATATTTGATATTGTTATAAGTAATTTAATATTGGATTTAGGATCTGGAGGATTTACGATATGGGGGATTTATGTTCGGGGGCTTTAGGATCGGGGGATTTAGGATATGGGGGGATTTTGGATCTGGGGGATTTTGGATCTGGGGATTTTGGATCTGGGTGATTTACGATCAGGGGGATTTAGGATCTGGAAGATTTTTGATCTGGGGGATTTAGGATCTGAGGCATTTTGTATCTGAGGGATTTAGGATCTAGGGGATTTAGGACCTGGGGGATTTTTGATCTGGGGGATTTTGGATATGGGGCATTTTGGATCTGAGGGATTTTGGATCTGGAGTATTTTGGATCTGGTCGAGATTTTGATAGACGACGAGGACGGGGGCGTCTTCCACTATCAAATAGCTTTTATGGCTAAAAAATAATAATTATAATATTTTAGAATAATAATAGAATATATAAACATAAATAATAAAAGCAAATCATAGTTTCTTTATTCACCCCACTGGAAAGTTAGTCGTGTGGACCATAAGGGTCGCACCTAGACCACATTTTCAAATTAGAAATCTAGCTGTATTCTAGCTTCACAAACGGAGATAATTCAGCTTTTTGTAGCTGAAACAAGCGAAATTTTTCGTCAGTTTACAATAGAAATTAAATTTTGTTGATGAGATGGTATGGTTTTAATGTAATAGCGACTGATATAAGCAATACAATCTTAGCTAATTTATTTTGCTCCATCTATTTCTATTACAGGTTAAGAAATTGAAATTGCCACTTCTTTTGCGGCTAATTTTAGTACTTTTTCTCTTGTATTCATTTCCTAAAAACAAAGAATCAAAGCTAGCTGTTTGAAGTAAAAAACCCATTTTTTTGTTTAAAAATATAAGAAATTTAGATAAATCGGCCGTCCTTATACTAATCCAAACAAACTGCTTTCACTAATCAGTTTTTTTAAGCATATGCGATTGATAGAAATTATAAATTCAACACATGCAGTTCCCATCCATTCAAATTAAAAGAGAAGATATAAAAAAACTGCTATCTCTTGGAATAATAAAAAAAAATTAAATAAATTATTCATAACCGAATGAATTGAAAGCGTTCCATGAAGTTTCAAGCAACCAACAGTCACAATACTAAAATGTTCAATCTTTTGAAGTGTCCGCAATCATCGTAGAGATACGTATTTCAATTCTTCAGAAGCAGATTGTTTTTTTTTTTTTAGAAATAATATCTTTCGTACATATGCGGTGTGATCGTTGTCTCCATATTTTTTAGAAGAAGTGTAGGAGTTTCAAGACATCATTGCTTTTATTGGGACGGAGTCAGTGTCATTAGCAATGCCCCCAACGCAACAATACCCCACCATACAATATGGGAAAATGCTAAAGATACTTTTCGTCTTGCTTAACAGATACAGTTCAAGAAACGTTTAGAAGATGCTGTGCTTCAGCTTCTTATGTGGATGCGGTGGACGGGATGGCTGTTGATGAGTGGGCTTGGCTTGAAAACACTATGACTTAAAAGCCATTTAGTGGTCCAGCTGACCTCAACTCGTTTGACTATATCTTTATTTGGCATCTCCAGGCTTAATGGCACACGAGTTGCTACAATTATAGACGTAGATTTTCTTCTTTTTGATATTCTTTTTCAGTAATTTGGATGTCTATCGGTTAAATGTTCTCATAAAATTGCTTAAAGCGCCCTGTCTTCATTTCGTGCTGGAAATTCTTTTGGAACCAACCACTTGAGAGTGTCACACACTCGTTCCAATCTTATATTGAAATGAAATGAAAAGAAAGATATGATTATGAAGTATCTGATAGTTGAACGACCTTCTGAAAAATTGTCGTTAATTTACTGTGCCACAATCTTCGATTTTGATTGGCATTATGCAGTGCTAGAGGCACTATTGGAAAGTGTCTGGACGGATTGTCATAACCAAAATTAGGAGATGTTTTTTCATGGAAGCTCATCGAGATATTGCAAATTGCTTAATTTATTATGCGGTAACGGTAGTGCCAATTATTCCAGTCTAAATTCATCGTCAGCCAATCTGTATAGTGAAAATGAATGATTCATGGCGTGGCGGATTGCTCAAGTAATTACCCAAGTATAAACAAATTTAATGGTCAATTAGATTCAAGCTTGTGTTACAAAGTTGAATTGAATTTTTGCTTACGAAGAAATCAACGGATGATTAATTAGGGTAAATACAATTTGAGAGAGCTTATTACCCGATGCTATGAAGATATAAAGTAACAAAAGTGATTTAAATTGTATGAAAAACTATTTAAATATCAGGAGAGAATGAATGCTAGTAATAAACTTCGAATAAAAAAAAATTATGGAGCCGCAATGCGAATATCAAATGGTTTACAAAGTTGGGGTTGGAAAGTTACGATTTAAAAAAAGCATCTTTACTTTACTTCTTTCTGTATAAAATATAGATCTCTAAGGCTGGTTCATCATTAATATCGAGATCTACTTCATATTTGAAAGCAAAAAGAATTCAAAATTAAAATTTTCGATAGGTTTTCCACTTGCTAGGAGACTTTATTCATAGTTTGTTTCGCTTACTGGATGCATATCGCGACACTATCACATAAAAACTGAAATTTCACAAGGATCTGCTTAAAGGTCAATGCTGTTCAGTTCTCCATGAGAACTAGTTTGATTTTGCTTTTTTATAGATGCCACAGTAATTTTTGCTGAAGGTTTACGTCCCCGTTGACATAATTTACTTTTGAGAAGTATATTTGGGCTTTCTCTACAATTTTTTTTGCAGTTTTAAAATTTTCAAATCTTTTTTGCTACCACATAGGAACCCCGCTTCATACGATACCGAAATGCACGCGCATGCCAATGCCAAATATCCCACTCACTCACTCAATGCATTGCAACTAGCACACTACGTCGATTGCTGCCGTGTAACTCTAAGTCCATGCTGTGAAATGTCTTGTCACTTGAATGTTGAGACTTGAGTTAATTTATTGGATTTCCAAAATAGAACATGGGCGATTTTTTTTTGCCAAACACTTCTACCGAGTGCGGTTGAGGCAACAAACGTGACGTTTATGATACGTACAATGCAATTAACCTGGAAGAATAGAAGTGAACTATTGTTTGACTGCTCTATTCATTACTCGTTAAATATTTCTCATCCAAACTAGGAGAGAACTAATACAGAAATATTAACCTACCAGATTTACTCGTCCTATCTGGTGACAAGCGAGATGAAGCGCTAGCTACAATACATACCCTGCAGCAACCGTTGCGTCCACAAACCACCAATTATCATCGAAATGCAGATTGAAGTTTACATGCGCGTTCGCATCGTCTGAAGCAGGCTTTACCTGTCAAGATGTCATAACTGCGTCACAAAATTGGCGGTTGCATCGGCATCGTACGAAGCGGGCTTAAGGGGTAACACTACTCTAGAAACCCCCTTTTTCATGATTTTTCGTAAGTAAAAACACCAAATCCGCTTATGGTAGTATATTGTATAACTCAAAATGTACAAAAAATTTTTTTTTTCCAAAATGGCGGTCACAGGATTCCGTATTCGGCTGTTGTGTGATCCACCTTTAAAAAGTTACCGGTAACTTTTCTCTCGAACTGTCGCTCCTAGAACAAAAAACTAAACTTTTCCTTGAAGTGCATACTAATAGCTAGTGAAGTACTTAGGGATTTTTTGATTAATTGTTTATTTTTAATTTTATAAACATTTCACGGCTAATTTTTTTGTCAAAAACCGTTGTTGTTTTTTTAAAACAGCGCCATTTTGTTGAAAATTAGTTTTAAAAAAATCTCCTACGTACTTCACTAGCTATTAGTATGCACTTCAAGGAAAAGTTTAGTTTTTGTTCTAGGAGCGACTGTTCGAGAGAAAAGTTACCGGTAACTCTAAACACTAAGGCAGGATATTCTTATATATCTATCGGTCTACGAGTAAGCATTACTGATTTTGAAGATATGTCGCACTGCGAGGCACACGTGGCCTGAATACAACACTAGACGTACTCATGGTCTGTTAGCTCTGAACAGAATTAAACGAGAAATCTTGTGGGGTTGCTGACGGATTATGTGGGTTGCAGCGAAAACACAATGCCAATTGGGCTCCCAGCTAGTGACTTACTTATGTTGAAGTTTTGGTGACGAAAAAGAGACAGAGTCAGAGTAGCACCTTTGATGCAGATGTTCAGCGCTAGCTGTAAGGAAAACTAAGTGAACTATGACCTTTTAGAATTGCTCAACCCATGGAATTCCTTGAAAAATGTCGTGGCTCACGAAATAATTTCGAAGGTATCAATGTCCATAGGGCACAGTGGACCAAATCGATCTAAGTGAAACGGATACCATTTAGTTTAGCATCATCTAACCTATTTCGGAAAGGCGAAAAATTGCAGGTTGAAAAACAGGATTACCTAATAATCGGGCCGTTAAAATGACGTCAAAGATGGTGTATTTTGGATAAGCTGACAGCTTTTCTGCGTTTTGTAATTGATTTCGAGAATTACTTGAGTCCAAATTTCTGGGTTCGTAGTCCTTCGTCTCTTCGGTCAACATTATGAAAAAAAAGGAGAAAATTTTTTAACAACAGCTCAAAAACCCTTGGTTGGATTTAGTGGCAGCCCTTTTTTATCCAAAGGTGGCTCGCTTACGCCTCGATAGATCCATTGTGGTACCACAGAAGATAAGGGCAGCACTAGAACCTGCGAGATGACGAGAACCATCCAGATTCTCGCATGAAGCCGGCTATGCAGCCAATGTCTAAATCAGCTACCTCCGTGAGGTTGCCCAGGAAGGGCAAGCCCAAGGTTTGCATGCGCATCCTGAACAGTTAAGTTTTCTTGAATTATTCCGACCCAATGACCAATGGGGTAGACATCATTGAAGTGTCGTTCAAAACTTTCGCACACCCTTTTCAAGCAGAAAACAAGAGAAAATAGCGTTAACCCAAGTATACAATGGGTTTGAATGCAGAAACGGATTGATGTTGGGTGCTGTGTTAAGAAAAGGCGACCCCTTGGCCCAACGTCTCTACAAAAAAGGAGCTAGTGAATATTTCACTTTGGACGCGAGGGTTGAAAACGATGACACTAGGTATTATGGTTTATATTGTCCTGGTAACTATAGCGTTTATTGCGTTATGGAGCTGAAGAAGTCTTAAGTAAAAGTTAATTGAGAACCAAATTAAATGCATGTAAAAGTTCCCAATGGAAAAAACTACTGTCGATTTAATTAGGCAGACCAATCTTCCCGGAATCACACAGAGGCTAGTTGAAAGTGTAAGTTGAAGGAGCTGTGATCTCTTATCCGTCGAGCAGTTTGATACCAGTAATGTATGCCAGGTTGGTGCAAAGGAATTTCGCTAAAAGATTGTCATATACAACTTTTCTGCTGTAGTCACGGTTATCGAGATACAGATGGATCCACTTTTGGTCTTTTCCAGAAGAAATAGAAACTCAGACCCCAGAAATTTGGGCTTAAGCACACCCGAACTGATCTGAAATGCAAATAACAAGTAGATACATATATTGCATTGGATAGCACAGTTTAATCCACAATTTGAACCAGAGGTTCCCTATCAATACTAGAAAAATGAAGACAGAAGCATATAAGAGCATTAAATTTAACTAGAATTAAGCCGAAGTATCTATTCCCAAAAGAAACTCATCAAATACATTAAATTCTCTTTGAATCTAATCCCTTTCTAACCACCACTGCTGCCACTACTACAATGGATGCATTTAATTTAATTTTTTCCTCATTTCCCTTGTAGTTTTCCTCTTTTTTTCTCTCAATTTTTGTCATTGCTGTCGATTCCAAGGTAAACAGCATGCAAGCACACCTAAGAGACCATCAGACGCTCCTTGCACCGACCACACCAAAGAGTTGGATTATCGACCAATCCACCTGGAGGTGGAAAAAATGAATGGCAAAAAGAACGCAACAGCCCAGCCATGGTTTGACGACCAGAAACAAGTTTTGTGTAGTTACTCGTAGGGCTGTTTTTTTTTAAATATGGTAATACAGTCGATGACGATGACGAGACGACCAACACGAAGACTGGCTAATGCAATTTGAATTTTGTAATGCATCGACAGTATTGTTTAGAAATAAGTTGATAGTAGAGTATTGAAATTGTTTGATGCTCGTTCCGTAACTATAACTTTTTTTCAATAAAACATAACAGATTTGAAATACAAGCAATCCATGAAAACATCAACAAAAAATATATTAAGTATTCTGTTCGGCACTATTTTGTGGGATAAAATTCGCTCTTTCTTTTGGGTCAACATATTTGCTATACAACACGACAAAGCTAACTATCTTTCCTCATGATTGTGTATTTAGCCCAATTTTTTGAATATTCTTTCGTATTTTTCAAAAATAAAATACTTAAAGGTCTCGCAAACAGAAAAACATACTTATTACCGTCGATTTTTGCTTTTGGAATAGAAGTGTGGGCTAGAAAAGGTATGAAGAATCCATGGGAAGATCCCTCAGAGTCCATCAAAGGACAATGTTGGCATTTAAATAATAGTTTTGGATAGTATGTCAAATTATATATCATCAGAATCGACTGGAAAAGCACGCAACACACCGCAACATCAAATCAATCACCAAGCTTCCGTAGGGATATCATGAGATCTTATTATCAGCGGTATACACATCCCTAACGTAGTTTATATAAGATGCTTCTACCGAAACAAAACAGTCAGCCTTTATCAGCCGACGAAATTTCAAGCGAGTCAATCATTATTGCACCGTTTTACTCGCTGGCACTAGATCATCTTTCTGAAAGTTGGAAAGATTAGAACTGTGCAGCGGAAATCGTTGGTCGAAATTCAGGAACACAATTGCACTGGTACTAGTTTGCAAAAAATATTTGCATACCAGAGTCTAACAGCATATCTTCCTATGCGTCGAGTAACAGGTTCGAAGACAAGCAGACATTGATAACGTGAGATAAATGAGGACCAGCGTGTTCCTGACCACTTCACTTCCTATTATTCTATCGATTAAATAAATGAAGTAACTTTCACATTACCTCGATGACTTGGCTCAATTCGTGCTGTTGCGCCATTAATTATTGTTAATATATGTATGTCGATTGGCACAAGCTGCAAGAACTTTTGATAAACAGGCCACGGATTCCAGAGGATTGGGAAAAGAAAATTCTTCCTGATCTAGGGAATCGGGAATTTGAAGGTTGTCTTTGCGGAGAATAGAAGACTGAGAAGACAATTATATATATGCGATTATCACAATAGGTATAATTTGTTTAATTTGAATTAATTGAAATTTTTGAATAGTGCTGACTGCAGTAAAGATAGATTATTCTACCGATGATGAAGTAATAAGCAAAGATATCATGGATCCCCTAATGAATCTCTCAAGGATTGGCTAACTTGACGTTGGAAAAACTGAGCCAGAGCAATTTGATCATCATCATAGGAAGGTATGGAGTGGATGTCAATCGTTTCATTCACTGCATATTTTGTCAATTTATTCTACACTAGTAAAGCATGGGCTTAGTTCTTCCTACAAAGAACCCTCATCCACGCATTAAGTTATAGCCGGCTAGGACGCGAAATCCTAGAGAAAGTTAAAGTTCTAGGCCATATATGGTAAATACAGCGCGATCGCGATAGCAACACGGATGTGGACGTTTGTGAAAATTATTGTACCCAAGAAGACGATGACTAAAAGGCGGTTGTTAACAGTATCCAATAAAACATCTTTGCACATCAGCTCTTGCGGTCAACTGGTAAAAGGATCTGGTGATCTGTAAGCTTTTTTTCTAATATAATTTTTATACTAGGATCGAGAAAGTACTAAATGAAATCAAGATAGTAGCCAAAATTGTATTCAATGATTTAAGTAATTTGTATGTACTGCAAGACAAAAGAATTTTTTATATTAAAATTTCAATTTTCTTTCCGAAAATTTTGAATTTTCATGCCAAAAATTTGGACTTTAAACACCTTATTTTCTCATTTCTCTCCTTTCTCTTCGTTTTATCACACTGTAAAGCATTTGCGGCTAAAACATAACCACCAATACTATAAATTTGTTCGTAGACACGAAGATTTCAGCCATGTATCTCCAGTAATAGAAAAAAATACATATGTTGCAACATGATTTGTAGCCTTAATGTATCCCTTGAGTCATCATCATTTAATATTCGTTTCAGATGAAAACGACTTTCATCAAGATCATCGAATATGATGATATGAAACTATCATCATATGGTTTATGTTTGCTTCCAGAAAAATCTTACGATTAATATTGTATCTAAAAATTCCACTATTAAGATGCAAAATTTGCTAAGACATATTTGAAGTAAACGAAACTTTTTCCAAGAAGTATGTATTTCATTCCATAAAAATGTCGTTCTGTTTGACAAGGAGCAATTTTTTAAAGACAGTTTAATGATTCGTGGACTACAAAACGAGTCGGAAGCTAAAAAAACGGTATGATTCCCTCCAAAAAATGTTTTTGTAGATTTTGCAGAGTACGATTCAACTTATGAAGCATGATTCTGATTTTGTTTGTAGGGTATCATTTAAACTAAATTTAGCGATTATATATGTATAAAAATTAAATGGATCTGATCCTTAACATAATCACAATTGCAAAAGCATTTCTGACACTATTTCTTTGGGAGGCTTATGCGTGAATATAATTGAGGTCTAGTAAATAGTGAAACCTTTTCAAGATGAGCTCATTTTTTGTATAGTTTCGTCCTTGATTTTTGATTATAGTTATACCAGAAATATTAACTGAAAACTCCAATTACCAAGACGCTAAGTGTTCATATAAAATTTATTGACATAAATGTCGACATCAACTCTGATTAATCCAAGTGAAGTAGCCTAACAATTAACACTTCAATCATCACTCCATTCCATTCCTAAACAGAAATCTTTGATGAAACAGTCTCATTGAGACAGAAAACAAAACAAAAATGATTTATTCCATCCAATAAATGCGATTTGCCTTAACCTTTAACAGGGCATAGCCCAAGCTAATTGCTATTCCGTAAATCTTAATTAAACGATCAGTTTGGACTCCGCGTAAATTATAATTAAGTTTTGTTAATTTAGATTCATATTTAGCATTTCAATTGCGAGAAACTTGAGTCCAACGACTAGTTTATGTTTGTCCTATATTTTCAGCTGAGCTAATATGAATGTTTACATACATATTTCAAGACCACTTGATTTACTATTATTTATTAATGAGGTTCCATTTTCCGTATTGGATCTTCTAAACTGTTTCTTTTTTTCGGTGCAAATTTTAAAATAGAGTCGACTTGGTTGTGCGAAGTATGCAATGCCAATTTTCGCGATATCGATCAATACCAAATGGCTGCAAGCAATGTAACAATGTGTACCCATGAATACGTTGCAGCATGATAAGCTGTGTACAGTTCGAGAGTTAGATTATTTAGCTTGTTTTTGATGGTAGCCTAAGTTGTTATGGTATATAAAAGAAGCAAGCATTACTTCTTACTCCGGAAGGGTAGTAATAACATAACCTCAGTTCAAGATTGCTGCCCTGCCAGCCATGAACTAGTGATGACTGTTAGAAGATGATCAAGAATAGTGTTTCAATGCAGTTACAAATGAAAAAGAGGATACAAAGGGAGAAACTGGAGAAGTTTTGCAATGTATGGTCAACACCACAACAACCTATAAACGAGCAAGCAACCACGACCGGCATTCTAGACCATATTAGCTACTGTAGCCGAACTTTACTACACCATATACATTTATCTAAATTTACTCCACGTATCAAAATACTTTTTTCCATCACTGTTTTCTCAGAAATTCATAACGCAGGGTAACTTAATGGTTATTTAAAACGGCAATTTACGAACATAATTGTATCTTTATAGCTTTCAATGAAAAAAAATCCCACTCACCGATATTTTTATACGACCATGTTATCGGACTCCGTACTCCAACAACGAAAAACTGTGTAAGTCAAACAGAACAATCGCCAACAACAACAACAGCAACACTGCTTGTTATCAGCACCACGATAAGAAAAGCATTTTTATTAGGGTCACGACAATACGCACATGTTTAAATATTTAAACATTTTATTAGCACAATTACACTCGGCTCGAAATTAACCGTAAAATAAAGTTTATAAATCCAGAGATGAGGAAGGGTCAAATTCTAAAATGAAGAACAGATCTTTTTATTTGAGACTCAGGGATAGAGTGTTATATTTTAATTAATAAAATTGGTAGTATTTTATTGTATTTTATTTTCACGCAAAAATTAACGACGGACTCGATTCAAAGGTGGTGGCAAATATTTATTTTAAAATTCACGTGCACAACTATAGTCGCTCCGATGGCTCACAGTATGCGACGCTTGTACCGAGCCAAGTACTAAAGTTGACTGACTGTCTGTCTGTCGGTTTGGCTGACTAAACGCAGGGGCGCTCGCTCGTTGAGGAGGCGGTCGGACCGGGTAGACCCAAGCGGTTGCGGCCACGGGTGGCTTCCAAGCTGCTGCGTCACGTACCCCTCAATTGCTTCCACGTTAGAACTTTGTCTTTCACTAGAGTCCAACGTATGTACATATGTACTTCAACAGTTCCTTGTTGGTGAATCGAATTGTTTAGACACACACTCTGTTTGGGGAGCAAACATGGAACGAATGTAACACGCACTGCCCTGCTGCAATGTTAATGCTTTTGCTTTCATTCATGCATGTGAACATGAGGGGGCACAAATTGCAGAAAAAAAGTCGGTATGAGTTTGTAATCAGGAAAATCGAAGTGGATACCTTGGGCTCATTGTCAACGACTACAGAAGGTTACAATCCCTTAAAAGTTATTGAGAGTACAAATGAATTCGGTGCGTTTTTTGTGGTCAAAAATACTTCCCAGTAATATCTACATAAACATCAACAACATTACAACAATGAGAGGTATTCATAGTAGTAACAGGAATGAGTTAATATGAATCATATCGTCTACGGGAGGGTCCATTGATTATGTAAGGTTTTTGGTCGATGCGGACAGATTAAATATTCACGCGGATCAATCGGTGGGGGCCTTTTTGGCGTTGAAAAATTTTGTTGGTTGTCAAAATTTAAGCAATTTTTTTTAATTAAAAGACTATAAAAACTATTAAAAATCTGCTCAAATTATGCAAATATCTTAAAACTTTGATTGAATTTACAACAATTTTTTTAGAATAAAAGATATAAAGTAATAGCACTCGTATGAACCCTTTTTACATGGTAACTTTGAATGATTTTTTTATTTTTTATTAGTTTTTTCATAATCATGGAATAAAATTTTGCCGGTTTCTCTCCAAAAACTGATAAGAATGTATATATTTTATAAACTGGATCACTGTGCTGTGCAAATCAAGTTAAAAAATATTTTCTATGAAAAAAACCATAATTTTGCGCATTTTCTTCTATTAAATTAAAAAACGGCTAAAACGAATTTTTACAATGTTAAAAACTTCACAAAGATGTTAATACACGTCAACTGACACCTTAATGATGCAAATATTATATCTGGTTCGTGAGATATAGTGAATGACAAAAATGACCTTGAAAATCATGATGACTTTTAATGATTTTTTATTTTTAATTTATTTATTTTTTACGTAATCATGAGAAAAAGTTTTGATGACGTTTTTGCGAGCATTGTTTGGAGTACATAAATTTTATAAACATTGATTACTAAGACTTGCCAATAAGGTTAAAAATTTATTGTTTTTGAAAAAAAAACCTAATTTTTTGCACTTTTTTTTAAAAAATTTGAAAACCACTCCAAGAATTTTTTTGAAAATTTGATAGAATTACACAAACGTTAATACGCGTCGATTGACACCTTGTTCAAAAAAATCGTATGTTTGGTTCGCGAGATATAGCGCATGACAGAAATGACCTTCAAATGGGCAAAACAGCAAACCCCCCCGACCGAAGTTTTCCAAAAACTAATCAGCTCTTAAGATTGCAAAGACGCTTCGATTGACATCTCAACCAAGTCGATCGGACTTTGTTTACGTGAGTTATGCTCGTAGAAAAAACTGTCCACGAACGTACACACGTACGTACGTACACACACACACACATACGTCTCCCTTTCTAAAAACACTTTATATATAATGTATAGACCTCAAAACGTAAAGAAAAGTTGAAAATTTCAATTTCGATTTTCGAGGCGATTACAAGAACTTCCCATATACTGGGAAGTTAAAAATGTCTCGTTTTTTGAGATGATCCAAGTTAGGAGCTAATTTTCGATTTCTGCGAAAGAAGTGAACCGATGACCAGCCAGATCGTGTTGCATCCGTCGAAACACAGTATAGGTAGACCCAGTATGTAATGTTTCATATAAAGGCACACTATTAAGTACGGCCCGCGGTTCTACGGGACAAAGTCATATGTTTTCCTTCATTCATCATATGTTTGTTTTCATTTATCATATGTTTGCTGTCATTTATGACAATATGGCAGCTATCTACTGGTCGGGGCACTGCCAGAACTCGTATATATATATATATGTTAGAAACTTCGGTTCATTGAATTACAATGGTAAAACGTCTTCGCTGACACAAATTTATTTTGCTTTTGACAAATTGATTGAGAGGAAAACCAAAAATGACTGAAAAAATGTCTCATGTGTCGAAGTGTAAGATGAAGTTCGCGAAAGTGCTTTATCCTCTGCAAATCAGGCAGAGCTTGACATTCGTTACTTTTTGCAAGCACATGGCGCAATTTCTTGGGTGGAAATTTCGTGTTTGAAGGCTTCGATTGCATACTAGGTCTTCCCTATACTGTGCGTCGGAACAACCAGTAATCAGAAGGAGCAATGTCCGGAGAATACGGTGGATGCGGCAAAATATCCCACTTGAGCGTCTCCAGATATTTTTTCACGAGTTTTGCGACATGAGGCCGAGCGTTGTCATGCAGAAAAATAACCAATAATACATTAACCAATATACAATAACCAATTCGTACATTTGCGGCTGTATGTCCTGGATAGCTTCACGAATTCCATCTTTAAGGTCTTGAATTGATTGTGGAGCATCGGCATAGACCTTATCTTTCACGTGGTCTCGAAGAAAAAAGTCTAAAGGTGTTAAATCACAAGATCTCGGTGGCCAATTGTGATCACTTCTTCGAAAAATAATACGTTCAGGAAACTTTTCTTGCAAAATTGCGACGGTTTTGTTGCTTGTATGGCACGTAGCACCGTCTTGTTGAAAATAAACACCGTGCACATCAATATCTTCCAATGTCGGCCGTAAAACATCACTAATCATAGCTCGGTAGAGCAATCCATTCACCGTAACAGGTAGGCCAGCCTCATTTTCGAATAAGTAAGGTCCAATCACACCGCCAGTCCAAAGACCGCGCCAAACAGTGTCACGTTAAGGATAGAGAGGCTTTTCAACAATAATTCTTGGACTTTCCGAGCCCCAAATTCGGCAATTATGTTTATTCACGTAGCCTCCGAGGTGAAAATGGGCCTCATCACTGAATATGATTTTTCGATGGAACTCTGGATCATTTTCATGCATTTCAAGGACCCAATCGGCGAAGATACGACGTTGCTGGTGATCGACCAGCTTGAGTTCTTGTGTTAACTGAACTTTAAAAGCCTTAAGACTTAAGTCTTTATGCAAAATACGTTGTAATGTCGTTTGTGGAATGCCTAATTCCAAAGATCGACGAGGAATCGACAAACCTGGGTTTTCGTCAACACTATGGGCTACAGCAGCAATATTCTCAGTAGTTCTTGAGCGACGCACACGGTTTCAATTCTTCACATCACTAACTTGTCCCAACAGCTCAAATTTTCCACCAGTTTCACTATTGACAACGACCAAAACCTGCTTTAGTTTTGCAAACTGTGACTGCAAAATTTTCACCATTTCTGTAGTGAATTTTTACAATTTCAATGCGTTGTTGCAGCGTGTATCGTTCCATTGTCAATAATGGCGTAGTTTTTACTTGTCAAATGTCAAAAGATGACAGCTTCAAAAGTGACAACTGCCCAAATAGCGGGCTATTCAAAATGAAACCTCTTATTGGAAAACCCTGTATTATGGAGTGGCGGATATTCCTATCATGCCAGAGATTCAGAGCTTTCAATCGAATAGCAGAGCACTTGGCTGTTCTTTTTATTTGATCAGAGAGAAATTTAAGGATGGTAGCTTCATGTTTTATTCTCCTGACACGCTTTTCTAGAAGTGGAACAATATCCACTTTGTGGTATTTCAAGAAACAGGTAGATGGTATCTAAAAAGTGAGGACACCAAAACATTGATAGTTTTGTTGAAACACTCTTGAGTTTTTCAATTTTGAGCATAAAATACGAGACTGACACTCGAAAGTGTCGCCCGTTGAAAAATAAGTATTGGCTATAATAAGTACGTGGATTTTCAGTAGGCACCAGTCAAAAGCTCTTCAATAGCTCATGCATATCAAATCGTTGCAGCGGAAGGCTAAACGAGTCCTGCAAAACAGAAATTAAGACTTAACTTCATTATAATGTAGGTCTTCCCCAAGAATGTCGTCAAACATTATGGGCGACTTAGGAGACACCCATGTGGATGGTAAAAAGCATCGACAACTTTTTAGAAGAAGAGTCATAATTTTTTCATGTCATCTCCTTGTTTACGAAATCTAGATTATTGTGGATCTGGAACCAAATCAAATACAGGAGTACAGTATAAAACTTTTGATGAGCATCTTGAGACATGTCTTTCCAACTAAAATTCATCGAATATGCAACACACTTGTAACGAATAGGTAGAACAATTAAACTAAATTAAATACATTGCCCTAAATTCTAGTTTTCGAGGGGTCGCTCGACATACAGTTCCGGGTATTAAAGCCCGAAGAATAGCAGGCATACCGTGCAAACACGCGAGCTTCTTCCACTTCTTCTGCGTTGATAAATGTTTCAAAAACGTGTTGACTTATTCCATCATTGAAGTTGGCTAACTCTAGTTTATACTGATTCGATTTGACGAGTCCTCTTATGTATATCAGGGGTTATGAAGCTGGTGAAGCTTTACTAGCCTTTATGATTGATTATTCAAGATCAAAGGTAATTAGTGGTACATTGGGATTAATGGTAACATAATGATGAACCTCGACAACAGTGCCTCAAAAACAAAGTCACTAAATTGTTTTAACAGTTCTTTATTAAAAATTATAAACTCTAATGAACTGGCCAAAATTTTATGCATTCTTTTCGTGCTTCGGAGAAATAGCATAAAGATTTCAAATTCAGATTTCTTACTATTCCATTCCACAATAAAATTCATGTAAATTTTACTGGTACCCAAAAAATGAGCACAGTTCCTTCTATTGAAATCACTTGACCCAAACAATAATAAATTTTTTATCGTTTGGCCTTTTTCCACAACCACCTCCGGAACACAGTTCCTCAACCCCAAAAATAAAACACGCAAATATTAAATTATATTTGCAAATACCAATTAACAGAGCTGAGAGCATGTGTTGGTTCTTTTTGCTGAAGTAGGCTCTTCGATGGTAATTTTTCGTGTAGTGGTTGACCGGCAAATTTAGACACCTTAATAGCATTCATGCATGTCATGTTTTACCTGAAACTACACCCGAAACCCCTTCAAGTCTATTAAATTTACATACTAACCTTTGTTTGGAATCGTCGAGAAATTGTAGAATCACTGTCTGCATTTCGAGTGACTCTTGATCGATTTAATAAACTGGTTCGCATTCTGTTTCCTGGTTACAATTATGTGTTTGTGGTCGTTGTTGATTTATTTCCAGGTCAGGGGTTGGTTTATTGTTGACATGTTATTTTGACCTTAGCGATGGCAGTTTGAACTGCTTTAGATTGAGTTCAACGAATGTTCACGTACATCTTAAAATAATTATTAAGTCCCACCCTTGTGAATCGAAAACCTGAATTTTTTTTTTCTTCCCATGATTTTTAAGACATTTTTTTTATTCCGTCGGCAAATAATAAAAATTTGAGTTTATCTCGCTGTTTTGCGACCTATCATATGCATATATCAGTCAAAAACTACTATCAATGAATTTTAATACGTTTTTGGAGATTTTAGAGAATGTACAATAAGGGCTGCTACCACATCCAAGCAACCCGGAGCATTAAAACGGCCCTAGAATGTGATGATTTCGACTGAATTTACAGAGGCAACTTGGAGCAACACATAATTTAATGTGAGAGCACAAAAAACCGATCTAAATAATGCATATTCCCTGAGGTACCTTGGAATTTAAACCACTTGAAATGCGTTCACCATGTTGATCGATGGAGGTGGTAGTTTGGTGTTTGGGGTCTCTTCGTGTTTTAAAGTGCGTGTTATTTCGACTTTGGCAACAGTGACGTAAGCACGTCATGTCGAAAAGTATATTGTATCAAACTTTCGCTGTACAAAATGAGTTATTGGATAAATGTTACGAAAAATGAGTTGAAAAATGATTGTGTTTTTGGCTCAGCCATTCGTTTGTTTGAAACATTTTCTTTTTTGCTCAGATTAATGTTATTGTTTTTGTTCAGTGTGCATTAATACTTTCCATAATGAGTCAACGAAAACATAAAAGTCTATCAATCTCTGAGAAAAAACAATTGATTAAAACAGTAAAAAACGGTGAAAAGAAAAAAGAAGTTACGGCCCGTTTTGAAATTCCGTCAACTTTAGCGACAATTTGGAAGCAGAAGGATAGAACTCAAGCAAGCTCATCGAATAACAGTAAAAAAAGCATGAAGCATCGTGAATTTTTTCAACTTGAAAAAGTTTTGACAAAATGGCTTATGCAAAGAAAACAAGCCGTGATGTGCGACCCTTGAGATCCACACGGTCAACTTCCCAGTAATATCTACATAAATATTAAAAATATTAAACACAAAAATATTTTTGAAAATAATAATACTTTAAATAATAATAATGAGAGGTACTCATAACAGTAACTGAAATGAGTTGATATTAATCATATCATCTACTGGAACGTCCATTGATTACGTAAGGCTTTTGGTGGATGGGCGGTGGATTGGTTTGATTGAATATTCACGCGAATCAATCGGATGGGGGAGGAGCAGGTTGCAAAGCCTTTTCTACATTACTTGTTATTTTTATATTGATGCTTGAAGGACAAAAGAGCGCTAGCAAAAATGAATGCAGTTTTTGTTGTCGCGTGATGGCCATTTTGAATAGTTGCGGTCAAAATTGCCAGCACTTCGGCATAATTACTGAACTTGTATTTTTTTACGATTTTACATCAATGAGACTATTCATTATTTCTTATTTTCAGTTCATCTTGAAAAACATTGAATATGCAGTCAATAATCAGTTTAATTGCATGTAAAAAGGAAAATGTTTTACATATAACAATGGAGGAAGTAATTGAAATTTTACGATTACTAAAGAATAAACCTACTAAAAACTACAATTTTTTATTTGATGAAAGCTTTCTAAAGCATATGATCTTGCAAAGTATTGACTACAAAATATTTTATTATACAAAGCGTTGATTACCACAAATGTAAATTTGATTGAAATTTTGCAAGCAGTTTTTTTTATTAAAATTAAAACACTGTAAAAACTATTAAAAATCTGCTAAAATATTATAAAACTTGGATTGAATTTACAGCCATTTCCTTAGAATAAAAGATATAAAGTAATATCATTCGTATGAACCCTTTCAATATTTTTTTATTTTTATTTTTTTCATAAGTATGGAAACAAGTTTTGCTGGTTTCTCTTCAAAAACTGATAGGAATGTATAAATTTTAAAAAAATTATTACTGCATTGTGCAAATCAGGTAAAAAAAAAATTACGAAAAAACCCTAATTTTTCGCATTTTCTTTTATTAAATTAAAAAAACGGCTCCAACGATTTTTTTAATAAAGTTAAAAACATCACAAAATAGATAATACACGTTGATTGACACCTTAATGATGCAAATATCATATTTGGTTCATGAGATATAGTGAATGATAAAAATGACCTTGAAAATCATGATGACTTTTAATGATTTTTTATTTGTAATTTTTTTTCCCGTAACCACGAGAAAAAGTTTTGTTTTTTTTTCAAAAACTGTTTGGAGTATATAAATTTTATAAACATTGATTACTGTGTTTTGCAAATCAGATTAAAAATGTATTGTTTATGGAAGAAAACCTAATTTTTTGCACTTTTTTTTAATAAATTAGAAAAACCGCTACAACATTTTTTTTAAACATTTGATAGAAATATACGAATATTAATACGCGTCGTTTTAAACCTTTTTTTAAAACTAATTTCAAATTTTGTTACATACTAATTTGCTAGTCCCCCTCCCTCCATGTAACACTGAGTAACATTTGACACAAGCCAAATACTAATTCTCAAATACCCCCCCCCCCCTTTCCTCCTTGGAGTGTTTCGTAATATATCGATGGCCCCTTACTTAACCATGCAATGGTTTTATATACATATATGACATTATAAAAACAATTCATTATATAAACAACAACTACATCTAAAGAAGTTTCACTTCAATCGTGAGTGTACGAGGTGTGTTCAAAAAGTAAGGTGACTTTGTATTTTTAGGAAAAAGTATTTATTTATTCGTCAATATTTATGTTGTCCCCTTCAAAGTAATTTCCTTCAGATACAATACACTTGTGCCAACGCTTTTTCCAATCCTCACTTTTCGGTATAGCCTTGAGCTCTTCCAGCGATGCAGTCTTTATCTCCTCAATCGTTGCAAAGCTCCGTCCTTTCGTGGGTCTCTTCAATTTTGGCAACAAGAAAGGGTCACATGGGGCCAAATTCGATGAATATGGTAGCTGAGGCATGATTGTGGCGTTGTTTTTGACCAAAAAACCTCTCACAAGCAAAGATGAGTGAGCAGGGGCATTATGGTGATGCAAAAGCCATGAATTGTTTTTCCACAATTCCGGACGTTTTCTTCGTATTGCTTCTCGCAAGCGGCGCATAACTTCAAGATAATACTCTTCATTGACACAACAACAATTTTCTTCACTGCTTGAACGTTTTCATCTGTTGTTGACGTGCTTGGGCGTCCAGAGCGAGGCTCTTCATTGGCATCTTCCCGGTCATCTTGGAAGAGCTTGTACCACTTGTAAACATTTTTTTACTCAGAACAGTTTCACCGTATGCCACTGTCAACATTTCAAGTGTTTTGGAGCACTTAATTCCATTTTTTATACAAAATTTCATGAAAATTCTTTGATCCTTTTTTTGGATGGCAAAAAATCGTCGAGCACGCAAAACATTTCTAACCGTTATGCCTCTCACAAACAGTCTAAACATATTATATAGCTGAAACTGTAAATATATGTTCGTGACGTACAGTGTACCAATATAACAAAAATAAAAAAAAAATCATCGAATGTACGTTGCCCTTGAAATTTGAAGTCACCTTACTTTTTGAACACACCTCGTATGTGGATGAGGTTCACACATTTTTCCCCTTTTTTGGTACTATTTCCGCCTAAAAGACCAAAAAAACAAATTTCCAAGAATGTTTTCTCAGTGTATTTATTGAATATTTCCATATAACTTTTTTTAAACAATATTTTATTGCTAGGGAATGCAAAACAATTTTTGTTTTTAATTCTGATTTTATTTTTCTAATTTATAGAGGGCGCCAAAGTAAAGATCTTGAAAATACACTGTCCCACAACGGACAGTTTATCTCCAGATAAGTGAATGTGAAACATAAAATTCAAAAAGTTTCTCAAAAAGGAGATGATGGGGATGGGGAATTAGCGAAAAATCGATTATATAAAATAAATTTCAAATATTTGGAAAGAAGTGAAAAAGACGGTTTTTTTTCGTGTGTATAAATTATCAGTAAACAAATCGCACACAGGTTTATTAAAATCGATTCAACCGATCTATAGGTTAACTGTCCGCAGTTTAAAAAAAATGTCGTTTTGAGAAAGATTTTTTTAAAAGTTTTATCAAAATTCCATAATGGCCGAAAACTTATGCACCCAACTATATAATTAATCGTGGTACATCATATAATTCATAAATATCTGGAAATCTAGATACTATGTATTATGTGTTTAGTAGTTCTCTTCCCAATTTACACACGAAAAATAATGCAAAACATAAGATTCGCCTTCGACTTCGGCCTTCTTCGAATCGAATTTCGTCGAAATATTTTGGGAAGTTATTTTTAAATGTCTAAGGAGTTAAACAATGCAAAAAATATGTTGCTGTTTTAAAATTTTTTGACGGAATAGTACCTTAAACAAGGATCTAGCTTATCGCATCGAAAACGTGTGATTCGTACCAAGAAACATAAAGGGAATGGATCAAAATTGCTAGACATATTTAAACTTCTCCATCGTGTCTTCGTTTGAATCAGTTTGCTATACTAGCAATTATTCTATGCCTACTAACTCTCTTTGATCGACTTGTTCCCATATTTTTTGGAATGCTTCTAGGCAACATTGTCCAAACAAAACGGAAAAAAATATCATCCAACAACGCCCATTTCGGAAGCGACAGTTGAATGGCCATCGCGCGACATGTAGTGCGTTACCAAGAAGGAATCTAATCGGCTTCAACAATCCGTGAAGATAGCAAACAAGGAGTACTCCATATCAAAATGCTATTCACATTCTAGACAAGCTTCTTCTGAGGCGGAGACGGTCATTTCTTACGATTATGGCTGGTATGTGCTAGCTACAAGCCAAATGCCCATTTGTTGCACTTTTCTCTGTATGCTCGTTGTTCATACTATGCAAATATACCTTTCAGGTCGTTCCTGGGCATCTTCAGTAAGCGGTTTGTATCCACAAGCATTTCTATAAATATTAAATAAGATATTCTCAGTGAAATCGCGGTAGATGAGGTGGTGCATGCTTGGGAACCAAAGGGGACGAAAAACGCTCCTCAGAAATCGTCGCTATGTTCCTTCCGCCCCTACTATCGGCGGCATTGGATCTATTTATTGATTGGTCACTGTATTTGTTGATATGTTACCACATTCGTCGATTAGCCCCATTAAGCCTTTAATGTAATATATTTTGCGATATAAATAACACAGAAAACAGCCGCCAGTACTTTACCCGAAGGCTAACAAAAAGGCAGATGTGGAAAAATCAATATCTTCTGTTTACAAGTGCTCGTCGGACTCGGAACCGACACTCTGATATCGCAGGGGAAGGACACTAATCGCAATTGGTCTTATCGCCAAAAATAATCAGGAATGTGATTAGAAACTGAGTGGTAATTACCCAAAACAAATAAACCACCTAATCCAATCAATCCTTTGGAATATGCCGCTCGTACGTTTATTATTGAAAGAAATTTCTGGAAAAAAGACAGGATATAAATGTTCGTAAACTTACCCCCAAAAACAAATCCAAATCCTTCAGAAAATTGGTCCGTAAATCGTTAGAACTTTTCTTAAATGTCACTCTTCACTTTGAAAAAGTAAAAGGACACTCTGTTAACATGAATTTGGGCGACACAAATGAATCTACAGATTAAAAAGGACGAATTGACCAACGCACGCAATCCAACTGAGTCCTTGTGACAGAACTGAAGTTTCACATTCACTATTGTGAACTGTTTTCATTTCGAGTTCGAAGATATCCTTTCGAGGATGTTGCCAGATTTCGTATGTAATTTTTTTTGAAAATAGTTTTTTTTTCAACGTTGAGAGGTGGAAATCTTCTATCAGTTCCTGTCTCTCGGCATGCCGGATTTCTACCGACTAAAACCACCTCCGTGTCCTTCAATCACTCTCTCCATCAATTTTTAGTAATTCTCCGTATTTCAGTTTTAGTACATAGTACTTCCCAGACGATAAGAATCGGTATAAGGGATAGTACCAAATTTGTAAGTTTTAGTATCCTTTTAGTTACATTATTAGTTCAGACTATATGTTTATAAATTATTTCCTGTTGATTACATGTTTGGCTTTGACTTTAGTGGAGCTGATTGTACTTGTAGCTTACTTCGAAAGTTGGTCCTAAAGGAGGTATTTTTTTAGTGTCGTTTTCAAGGAAATTGGGTTCGTTATGTTTTTAATTTTGTCCGGTAGTGTGTTGTAAAAGTTGGCTGCTTTGTTGAAGGGGTCTTCTTTTAAAAGGTCAGTTCAGTTTATCGCGAGTTTCTTACTTTGCAGATTATTTTTATTAAATAAATAAATAATTTTGACTTGTTAGGTTTTGAAAGTTGTCACGATATCAATTTGAAAAAGAAAATATCGTTGCTAAATGGAATTGGATAATAATCGTATTTGGCTGCATATTTTAAACTCCTTGCCAATCATTAAAAATATGATTCATTCAACTTTTGGCTATAAACTATATTGAACTAATTTTTTTCCTTAATCGTGGAAAAAAATTGCACATTCTGTGAACGTCCATGGATAAATGCATTGCTACCTTTAAGATTTTTGTTGTGTCAATGAAGCGTGGCACAATATTGTTTGTCAAACTCCTCCCAATCCACAACAACAGCTTATATCGAGTTTCTGGTTAATTAGAAGCTTTAATCAAAAATCCATTGATGCACATTTTTTCAGTTTGTTTACTACCATCCAGTACATGTGCAGCTGCATCTCTATTATAGGTTTATCGCTAGTTTCGAACTGTCAGGACCGCAAAATGTCACCGCGAAAAGAAATTTCCTGTGATGTTCGAAATTTGGTCGTCTAGTATAAAAAAAAACAATAAATCGTGCTCGAAAATTGCAAAATTACTGAGACGAAAATGAAGTTCTGTTCATACTATTATCAAAAAATTTGAAAACAGTGGTTCCATTGAATATAAATCGCAAACTGGCCGGCCGAAAAACTTTCGCGCAGAAACATTAGTTCAATTTTATAAGAATAAACAAAAATTCAAAAACAAGCTTCCAGATTTGGCGAAACAAGTGCCTGCGGTAAGAAAAAAAAATGTACATGCAAGAAAAATTTCGAGAGCACTAAATTCTAATGGGTTTCAATGCAGAACTTCACGTAAAAAACCATTAATATCCGCAAAAAACCGACTTCTGCGCCTATAGTTCGCCTAGGCTTATAGCAACAAGGACAATGATTTTTGGAATCGAGTCCTTTTCACCGATAAGTCGAAATACATTACGTACGGATGTGGTGGTCGCAGTAAAATATGGAGAAAAAAGAATACGGCTTTAGACACTTAAAATCTGATTCCTATTGTCAAGCACGGTGGAGGTAATGTTATGGTTTGGGGAGTCATAGCTGTATTTGGGGTCAGCAGATTTGCTTTTGTTGCAATTGCTATGGACCGCTATGTTTACAAGAACCAGTTGGAACAACATTCAAGGCCATCAATTGAGAAATTGTGCCTTGGAGGGAGCTAAATTTTCCAACAGGACAATGATGAGAAGCACACAGCACTTTTCGTCAAGAACTGGTTGTTTTACTACGCTCCCAGGCAGCTGAAACGCCTCCCCAAAGCCCGGATTTCAACCCAATAGAACATGTATAGGAGCTTCTGGAACGGAAAATTCGGAAATGTTGCATAAAAAATAAAAATTTGTTGAAGGAAGCGCTTATTACAGAATGTGAGGAAATTACATTCGCAAAAACTGGTCTTTTAGTCACCTCTATGCCCCGAAGACTGCAAGCAGTAATTGATGCTAAACGGGCTCCAACCAAGTATTAAGCCAGCAAATAATTTTAAAAAATTCCGATACGTTTGGTTGGAAATTTTTCGTTTATAATTCAACCAGCGCTGACTGCCGTAGACTTTTGTCCATTCAATTTTTCATGTTTTTATGAATTTCTCTTTAAGTTTGTAATGAAAAGTTTTTGTTTTTGTTTCTGTTTTTTATAAATATATTTACGTTACTGAAAAGAAGTGCATCAATGGATTTTTGATTAAAGCTTCCAATTAACTAGAACCTCGATATAAGATGTTGCCGTAGACTTTTGTCCGCCACTGTATATACCACACAAGTTGGATCCCCGAATCTCCCCACCAGATCCTAAAAATCACCAAAAACCCCCGATTCGCCGGATTCCCCCAGATCCCGGAATCTCCTGAATCCCTGAAATCCTCGGGATTTCGCAAATCTCACATTCCTCCAATCACCCCAATTCTTCCAAACAGGATCTCAAAAAAAGGATACAAAGTTTGCCAACTGTTTACAGTTGAATCAGTGACAGGAAAATCGAATTCTTTGCGCAAAATCATTCGAAAGGTACTGAAAACAGAAAACCTCCGGTAGCAAGTGACTCCCACGAAAGGAAGGTGTGTTTTTTTCTGGACAACTAGCAATGAGATCCCTCCAAATAGTATCTCAAAAGAAAGGGTATAATGTTTGCCAACTGTTTACAGTTAAAGTAGCGGCAGTAGGAAACATGTTCGATGCGGAAAAATTATTCGAATGATACTGAAGAGTCAAGAGTTGCCAGGGAATTCAAGTCAAGAATCCCACGGCAACAACTCAACAATCCTCCGGCAACAAGTCAAAAAAAACAAGACTCAATTTAAACGTAGTCGAACATCTTTTCAGATCTACTAAGAAAGACACAGAATACAGCTATTTTTGGGGGATTGAATATCCTTAACCTTATATACCAAATTTCATCCTGATCTGAGTACGAGGTCGTGCCTTCTCCTTGTGAGCCCCAAACGCAACAAGCAACTGCTCGGCAGTGAAACATTCAATTTCATATCATATTTCAGACTGACGAGGCAATTTCTAATTCGCAGACATACTACGACTTCAGCCGGAGCTGCAGATCGGAAGAAGAGGAAGAAACGATCTAACATTTTTTGTGCGAATGGCTAGCACTATCCAGAAGGCGAATGTAACCTTTAGATTCATCCTTCCTGGATGGCCTCACGGAAGTAGCTAATTCAAATGTTAGCCGCATAGTCAGCTTCATAAGAGAATCCAAATGGTTCACACCAACCTGTAGCTAGGTTTTAGTGCCGTCCCAATCTTCTGTAGTATCAGAATGGGGCTGTCGTGGCGTAAGTAAGCCATCTCTTGAGAAAAGATCAACCAAACTAACACGTCGAAAAAATCATTGCATTTCATTGATTTTTAAAAGCATTTTTAGTTTATATATTTTACACAAATATACGGAATACAAATATCAATTATTTTAAATACGAGCAGTGCGTTTTACTAATTATGTTTCGGTGCAAATCTTGGCCCCTGCCATTCGATATTTTCAAAAATATGCCACTTGATTGCATGGGCGTAGTGAGGTACGGGCAGGGTAGGGCAGCTGCCCCCCCCCCTTAGACGTTGGAGCTCTCAGGAACGCTAATGAACCGTAATACCTACTTTAACCCTTTGCGACCGTATGCCTGCTTTCAGCCACCAAAACGTTTCTACCGGCAAAAAGAAATTTACCGTTAGAATTGTACCGTAAAAATGAAAGTAGCGACGAGGAATTTTATTTTGACTCATTGAACACTGACTTTGATATGGAAAGTCAAACGGTTGTTTTGAAAATATTTATAATAGTGACATAGTTCCAGTGAAGCGACGAGTTATAAAATTAGAAACTTCCAGCGATAGTGAAGAAGAAAATGATGAAAATGAGAATAGTGGTATAAATGAATTTACGGTTTGGAAAGATGTTACTCACAGAGACCAGCCTCAATCAAAAATCAATTTTTCGACAGGATCTAGGATTGTTGGACCTAATGTACCTGTTCATTGTACGGAACCTATCTATTTTCTCAGACACTTTTTCACAGATACACTACTTGAAACAATTGTACTAGAAACAAATAAATACGTCAAAAATAAAATAGAGCAGCAGAGCTTATAGGAACGATAAGCTTGCAATAACTGGGTCGATGCTACGAAAGAAGTGTTAACAGCTTTTTTAGGTGTATTCCTTAACAAAGATACTATACCGGTTCGTAAAATAAGAGATTTTATAAGGAACTAATAAATTTTATTTTTCCTGTATAATCTTGCATATTATGTATAACTGTTCGTTCAAAGAAAATAAATTCCGGCCAGCATGACACCCATGTAAGTTAACGAACAATCCGACGCTCATCCACACCAGATGCCTACGATGGAAAAATGTTTTTTTGCGGAAATTAATATGTTAATTAAATGTTTCGTCTGAATTTCATGGGCTTCCTCCCTGCTGTCCTCCGGTTTCGGCCTATGTCGAATCGACCCGCTACGGAAACTATTAATTTATTTCATCTTTTACTACGATTTACTTAATTTTAATCAGGAAGCCGAACTATGGTATAAAAAGTGGCAGGACAAGCTGGACAAGGGTATGACCACAGAAGATCTCGGAAAACTGGATTTTACTAAAGTGTTAAATGAGGCGAACATTTTCTTTCCCGCAACGAAAAACACAATGCTTATTTCCTTGGCACAACCTTGCACTACAAGTAACATAAAGAGGTCCTTTTGCACACTGCGTCGTGTTAAAACGTGGCTGAGGTCAACGATGACTGAAAACCGTTTGAATGGTCTATGTATGCTCAATGTACACCGAACCATGGTACAAGTAAATAAGAATGCAATTGAATCTGAGGTGTTGAATCGGTTTTGTGAAGAACCTCGTCGACTACTTTTTTTGTAAAATAAACTTAGTCACTAATGTTTATTTGTTTTTTTTTTTTATATTATTTTTAACGTAGCCATTGCTCGTGCAGCATATACCTTAGATATATTCTTGTTTTTTCTGCGCCTGCCCCCCTCTCAACAAAATCCTGGCTACGACCTTGCTTGGTTGATGTGCCCTCTATCATAATGACCAACGAATCCTGCAGAGGCACTGTAACATAATTTGTGTTCAACAAGGCTAAATAAATTAGGGTTGCAGCATGTGTCCAGCAGAACAGCGTTGCAAATACACTTGTCAAGAAAAATACATTGTTTTAAAGAGGCAGATCGTCTAATCATTTTTAGTTGAACATTTTCATGTCGAAATAAATGGATTTTTATTGTACGCATCAACGGAAATCTTTAGAGATAAAAATCGTGCTAGTAAATATTTGATAAGTTCTACATCTCGTTTACACGCACGTGTTAAGTTAGGAATTATACAAACGAAATAGCACAAGTTTCAATTAAAACTCGCATTAGATAGTGCAGCGTTTGTACAAAACTCTCCAAGTCCCAGAAAGCACGTCATCAGATAACAGAAAACAAAACACCCTCAAATTCGTTTTACAAAATTTACTAAATTATAAAATATCGGTACAGCAAATAAACCATTCAACATGAGTATAAATTGCAATAATAGTGACTCGGCGATTTTTCAGTCAGCTAGAAAATTAATTCCATCAGTAATTTGCACAAATATGTAAATGGTGTGGCGACAAGTCCTTCGAGGATTTCACTAACACATCTTCTATGAATCTAAACAGTAACCGGAGGTCTTCAATTGGTCTTTGGGGCGTTCTTGTCGACATCTTCCAAGTAGTCGTAGCCCAGCTTCAGGATGGCCGCACCGGAGACCAATCCGACAAGAGTTCCGGCGGAATTGGTCTTGGGTATTGCGCTGCGCACTATCGCCCAAAACAGGACGGAACCCAATGAAAATAGTGAGCCGCCCAGCAGGCTGAAATCCCAGCAAGTGTGTTAGCGACCTTTGACCACGAAAATCGGAAACATTTACCTGTACGCGGCCTTCTTGCCGGGCGTGATCGCCTTCAAGTGCGGCCGACTGTAGATGTACAACGTGACTCCGAACAGCGTTTGCAGCAACAGGATGTTGGTCACGTCCTTGTTCGGGACAATCCTTCAAAACAGGGGAGATATCAGAGTGATACAAGCGGACAGAATATCAATTACCTTGCCGCTAGCGACGGATTCATCACATTTATCGAGAGGGCAGCGTACGAGGCGATGCTGTGTGCCGGAATATAGAAGAACAGAACATTCTCTTTGGTGAGGGGCTTCAGCCCGAAGCGCGTGCACATTTTACAGTCGGCAGGCTGAGATGTCATGTTGTGTGGTCACCGACGAGATTGAAGAATACAAATGGAATTTATTCCGCCCGAAACCGCGAGTTCTCACTGCGTCCAGAAAATGCAATACCTCCCGGTCAGACGAAATTGTCAAAAAGTTATGTAAGGCGATGATTGATTTTTGACTTTCGGCGGTTGGCAGCGCTTGGACCGACCGCGCCGCTTGTCATTCGTACGGTAGGGCGGGAGATTTGTTTTTTGTCTTGCGTGGAAGAAAAACACAAGCGTACTTTGTTTTAATCAACTTTAATAAGTTCAAGCAGCGTTCCGACGCACTTTCTAAATACAACTAAGCATCTGTCTTAAGTTATTAGTGCCTTCCATAGCTAGCGCCCAATCATTAGTAGTTTAGATATGAACTAAGAACAAGGAGGCATTAATGCCGGAAATACCTTGGACGCAAATGGAATAAATACATAAATCAGTAAAGAAAAATTTCCAAAATATCTGAAAAAAGCGAAAGTTATACCTAGAATTACTCACAGAATTGAACGTACACCCATATAAAAACTACACTTCGTCAGAAGTAAAAATAATAGAAAACGAGAGGCGAGGTGCGACCCTTTAGGTTCGCACGGTAAATTTCCCGATAATATCTACATAAATATTGAAAACATTAAACACAATAATCATAATGAAAATAATAATACTTTAAATAATAATAATGAGAGGTACTCATAACAGTAATTGTAATGAGTTAATATTAATCGTCTCGTCTTAGGGAGCTGCGATTGATTATGTAAGGCTTTTTGTGGGGAGGGAGGTTACAAAGCCTTTCCTACGTAATTTGCTATTTTCATATCTATGTTTGAACGACAAAAAGGAGTTGGCGAAATTGCGATTTCAGTGTTATTGAATGCAATTTTTGTTGTTCCGATGACTGAATAAATTTCGTCGAGGACTCGTCATTCTGAATGGTTGCGTCCAAAGTTTACATGGCTGCGGCATTATCACTGGATTTGTATTCGTCATCATTTCACATCAATCAGACTAACAATTATTTCTTATTTCGCAGTTAAGGTACTATACCACTTTATAAATTTCATAAAATGGATTTTTTGTTGTTGCATTTTTCGACTCCTTAGAACTTTAAAAATCACCTCCAGAAATGTCTTTTCGAAGTTCGAAAGTTTAATATATAAATAGCGACTTTGAGTGTGTGCGCGTTTTCTGCTGTTTGCAGACGTTCGATCAGCTGTCGGTCGCGTAGCGTCTCTTTCATTGCCCTTCTCTAAAATACCGGTTTGTCCTTTATGTATTATATTTGCTGCATTTTTACTTGTGCTTAGTGCTTATTTAGACTCCAATGGCGTGGTTTTGAAAAATTTCTGATTTTTCATTCAGCACGTCGGTACTAACATTACAAAAAATACACGTCGGCTCTTAAAGGTTAAAATAAGAAACAGTGCAGTGAAAATTATTGAAAATGTGCTTCAATTATGCAAATATTAATAAGTTTTGATTGTCATAATAACAATTTCTTCAGAATAAGAGACAACATATATTATTCGTATGAACCCTTCTTACACGATCACTTTTAATGATTTTTTTTATTTTTTATTTAATTTTTATTGTAACCATGAAAAAAAGGTTTTACTGGCTGTAAAACTGTAATGTGCAAAAACTGTTTAAAGTATATGAATTTTATAAACATCGTTTACTTTTTTGTGCAAATCAGCTGAAAAATTTATTTTTGATGAAAAAATTCAATTTTTTCCACTTTTTTTTTATTAAATTAAAAAATGGCTTAAATTAATGTTATTAATTTTACAATTCGATAGAATCATACAAATGTTAATACGCGTCGATTGACACCTCAACAATGCAAATCCCATGTTTGGTTCGCGATATATAGGCATGACAAAAATGACCTTGGAGACATCAACACAAAAAGAAACCACCCAACCGAAGTTTCCCAAAAACTAATCAGCGCGTGAGATTTTAAACACGTTTCGATTGACATTTGAAATATACTTTTTTTTACGGGAGTCATGCTCGTAAAAAAACTGTCCACGAACGTGCGTACGTACAAACACACATATGTACATACAGACTTCTTTCCAAAATCACTTTAAATTAGGGATGACTCGATATGCCTTTTTGCTGATACGATACCGATACTCTTATAAAAATATCGGCGATACCGACACGCTTATTGAATTCAAAAATGTAGGTTAAACAAATAAAACACAAGCCGGATTAATTTTTTTTAATTAATATAAAAAAATAGACAGGTTAATATTAGTTAATAATGTTGATAATTGAAATTAACATTGATAAAAAAGTTTTGCGGAGAAAAGCGATTTCGCAAGTCTGTTTGAATAAGACCTGTGGTGGAAAATAATCTCACACTGAAGTACTTCTGCGCCATTTTTTCAAGCTTGGGTATAAGACGTCATTGCGCCAGAAAATGAAAGGATCTGCATCTCTCGATATATTAGGAGACCTTAGGTATCTCTCGACTTCTTTGTGAGAATTACAGTTCAGAGTAGACAGAAGCTCATCTTCCTCGGACTCTTTAATAATATTTTCACAAACGCTCTAAAGCCCACCATTCGTAGACACTCGTAGGTGACCGTGTCTGAAATAGTTTCGGAATGTGGTGCTACATTAGATCAAGTAACTGCCGTAGTAATAGTAGACTGTAATTGAAATATTAATGCTTTGTAACGAGGATCTTGCATTGTGGCTATGCAATATGTTTCTTCATTTTCCAAACTATCAAATTTTTCGTTAACAGCCAATACCAAGTCAGCCGCTATTTTTTTCGATTGCGATGAATTCTCCCTTTTTGCCGACGGACTTCTTATGTTTTTCAATAAGTTGTGTTTCGAAGTTGACATGATAGTAGTCATCCAAATTTTTTTGTTAGATTTACTTTATTTGACTCAAACGACTAGTTATAAATGATATATACACACAAACTAATTACGATATGTAATTCTTAATTTTATTTGCATGGAAAAATACTACGCGCAACAACAGTCAACCTAGCGAAACAAGAGACTGAATAAAGCGCGGGGATTCTCCGAGCATAGTTAGTTCGAGACTCGTTTGCAACGAAATAGACGAGACAACACGGCCGTTTACATTACATCATTTTTTAAGCGCGAAATTTGAAAAGTATCGTTGAATCGGCCGATACCGATAAATCGGCAAACCCGAAGTGTCGCTGGTATGTCGGTATCGGTATCGGATGCATCCCTACTTTAAATATACTCTAAAGACCTCAAAACGTAATATGTTGAAAATTTCAATTTCGATTTTCGGCGCGATTACAAGAACATCCCATATACTGGGAAGTTAATATTGGAAAATTAGCGAAAAAAGCTTAACAAAAAATTTATTTAACTGTCTAAAAATGAATCGGAGAGAATAAGTTGACGCAAAAATAATCAAAGCTGTAAGAATTCATGTATCCATCAAAAGGCATCCGATTTAACCCATCAATTATGGAAATTGTTCTAGATCTTTAACATTTCTCGGTAGGAGCGAACTTTGTTCGCGGAAACTCAACCGAAAGAAAGTTACGGTCGTAAAATTAAGAAATTATCTATCCATCGAAGTTCATTGAAAAATAATAATAATAGGTCGTAATGTAATTTGAACTCCAATTACTCAGTGATTGTTATTATCCTGGTCGAGGCTGCTGGTGAAATTTATCGAACGTTTAATATGATCGACACGATCTTGTTCACATGATGGATACCAATAACCATCAATTGGCCTGGGACCTTACGGCACGGATACCGTCGTCTATCTAAGACAAACGATCTAAATTTATTAGCTTTGTGCGAATACACTGTCAGCGGTGACTCGCTGATAGATACTGCTGTTTGCCGATCTTGAATTTGGGGCATTCGATCGATAATTCATTGAATTAGCGGATATGTGTAGTCGAACAATTTGCGGTATTAACGTAACGCTCACAGCTATAACTTTCAGATACCCGCACGGTTTAGCTGGAACGATCGGCGTCAATCATCCTGCAATGCGATGATCGCTGAACCAGAGACGGGGTAAGTTATTTACGGCCGATAACACAACTATGAGAAAGAAGTTATTAATTATCTGTTCTATTGAAAATCGCAAAGATTTATCTGAAAGAGTGCTTCACATGGTGGAGTCTCGGCTTGTGAGCCATCCTGAACCAGTGCTGCAGCACGAGCTTTCTAGGACCATGACCGTTTAGCGTCATCGCCGTACTATCAGCGATCGGTATCGGTTTCCGCAAAGCCAGTCAAGACTCTGCCCAGCTGTAATGGATAGCACTCCCATGTTTTCGGATGGGACTTCAACCGTCGTCCACCTTGGAATCCCATCCATGTCTTCCTCGGTTCTGTTGTTACTGACTGTTCTGCTGATGTGCCGATTTATGTTAGGATCGTTGCGTTGAATGCAATGAGAGTCACATTGCAAACATCAATTATGGTCAAGTGTGATGCGATGCGAACTTATGACCTAATGCTGTGTGATTAATAAGAGAAATTTATTGTTTAACGGTTTTCGATATTTAAGGTAAAATTGCGTTTTCGAAACGATGTTACTTTGATGGAACAGCCAGTGGCTGACTAGGTTCAGGTACATAGTTCATGTGATGGCACTCACAAGTGATTGACTGTATTTGTCACGGGCTGTTAAGCCTTTTCGGTTGTATGGAAGCCGACCAGATCGACAGGCAGCAGCGAACTAGGTAACAAGAACAAATTCATTTTATCGGTAATATGATTTATTGGATATAAAAGAGAGAGTTTATCTTGCCGCATGACTCTAAAGTTCGCATTTCAAATAAGATTCGTGGGCCGCGATAATATAACAGGGCGGATCTATATAAAAACGACAACATTTGGCCGTTGAGAGCAGGCACACTGATTTTTGCCGAAAAAATTGTGGAATAACTCGTATAACAATAATTGATCTATGCTCCCTTTCAAAAAAGTCGGGAACATTAAAAAAAATCGAAATGTTTAAAAACAAGACATGAGGTGCGAACCTTGAGGTCCACACGGTCAACTTCCCAGTAATATCTACATAGATATTAAAAATATTAAACACAATAATAATTATGGAAATAATACGACTCTTAATAATAAAAATGTACCTCTCATAAAAGTTATTGGAATGACTTAATATTAATCGTAACGAGCGTCACTTGATTAAGTAAAGATTTTCGTGGATTGGTTTGATTGAATATTCACGTGGATCAATCGGAGGGGGGACACGTTACGAAATCTTTTCTACGTTATTTGTTATTTTCAAATTTATTGTTTAATTGAAATTTCCACAAAACTAAAAACATGATGTTTTCGTTGCTAGCTATTCATCAAGTTATCCCCGGGATCGCCAAATCCCCCGGGATCGCCAAATCCCCCGGGATCGCCGAATCTCCCGGGATCGCCGAATCTCTCGGGATCGCCGAATCTCTCGGGATCGCCGAGTCCCCCGGGATCGCCGAATCTCCCGGGATCGCGAATCTTCCGGGATCACGAATCCCCCGGGATCGCAAATCCCCCGGGATCGCAAATCCCCCGGGATCGCAAATCCCCCGGGATCGTGAATCCCCCGGCATCGCGAATGCCCCCGGGATCGCGAATCCCCCGGGATCGCGAATCCCCCGGCATCGCGAATCCCCCGGCATCGCGAATCCCCCGGCATCGCGAATCCCCCGGCATCGCGAATCCCCCGGCATCGCGAATCCCCCGGCATCGCGAATCCCCCGGCATCGCGAATCCCCCGGCATCGCGAATCCCCCGGCATCGCGAATCCCCCGGCATCGCGAATCCCCCGGCATCGTGAATCCTCCGGCATCGCGAATCCCCCGGCATCGCGAATCCCCCGGCATCGCGAATCCCCCGGGATCACCTAGTCAATGTTGTTTTTTCAAGAACAAATATTTGCAAAATTAATTTAAGAAAACCTCCATAAAATTATTGTAGAAAATTTCAAATTATTAAAAAAAATAATTTCTCTTGGAAATGTTACCTTTGAAAGTTGAGAAGAGAAAAATTTCTGGAAATAATTCTAGAAAATTAAAAAATATATGAAAAAATCATATTCGTTTTTTCATAAAATAATATCGTTTTTTATTTAGTCACATGTTCTAAAACTTTAAGCATATAAAGAAAAAAAATTACGTATATTTTGACGTAATTTCTGCATAAAACGTTAATAAATATTTTGCAGACCATTTTGAAGACTTCGTGTGATAAATGGAATATAGTTCCTCTAGTTCGTGTTGGAATGAGTTGTGGAAGTAGTAAATGTCTTTTATCTTTTCATTTCTACTCTTAAAATCCCAACAGTACCAGACAGTAGAAAAATTGGAAAATCCGACACCAATTTTTTGTGACGGTTATATAGTGTCAAAACAGGCTATTTTTCATTGGAAGAAAATTTATTGTATCATTTAAATTTCCACAAAACTAAAAACATGATGTTTTCGTTGTTAGCTATTCATTAAGTCCCCCGGGATCGCGAATCCCCCAGGATCGCCAATCCCCCAAGATCTCGAATCCCCCGAGATCGCCAATCCCCGGGGATCGCGAATCCCCCGAGATCGTCAATATCGCGGGATCGCCAATCCTCCGGGAACGCGAATCCCCCGGGATCGCCAATCTCCCGGGATCGCGAATCCCCCGGGATCGCGGAATCCCCCGGGATCGCCCACTCAATGTTGTTTTTTCAAGAACAAATATTTGCTAAATTAATTTAAGAAAAACCTCCGAAAAATTATCAATTATTACATCTTCTTAATTTTTTTTCTTTATCTTGAATGCGGAATAGATATTCTTCTGAACAGGTCCAGTTTTTTTGTTTTGCGTGGTACAAAGATTAATAACAACACCGTTGAACCACGAAGAGTTTAGCAAAGAACGCGAATATAACATATTAAGACAACGGCAAAAATCAATGGCTACCCAGTGAAAATAGTTGACCAGTTAATCCGCAAATAAGTGAAACAACAGAAGAAGGAAGAATTAACAACTTTTTTCACGCAAAACAAAAAAACTGGACCTGACCAGAAGAATATCTATTCCGCACTCAAGATCAACAAAAAAATTAAAAAGATGTTCAAATCACAGGAAATTCAGGTCGTCACACATAGTAGAAACCACCAAATAAAAACCTTGCTGGGATCATCCAAAGATAAGAAATCAAAGGAGGAAGTCAGCGGTATATACAAAATTTGTTGTCCACAATGCCCACAGGTTTACATAGGCCAGACAAAGCGGTTAATAATAACAAGATTTAAGGAGCACCTGAAGGAAGCTGAAGCCGCAACCAAAAATAGTAAAAAAAATCAGCAGCATCAAGTCATCGATGGCATGAAATACTAGAAGAAAAACATAGTATAAGTGATGAGAACCTGAAGCTAGTCAAAGAAGTTAGAGCAGCATACAAATTGGACGCCTACGAGAGTCTCATTATATCAAAACAACCTCCGGATATTCGATTGAACACCGATTTAGGGAATAACCCCTCATTACAGTAATTAGTTGTAAGATATAATTAAAAAGGTAATTAGAGTAGGGTTTTTCTTGCTTTGAATAAACTGTAAAATTAGCAGGTATATAAGGAGATCTAGCATAGAGTTAGGCATAGTTTTTGGTTACACTGATGAAGAAACAAGTGTTCTGTTTCGAAACATCGATGTCTGTGAATTTAATTTAAAAATAGAAACAACGAATAAAAAAGAAATTTACGTTTATCATTTATTTACATCAATTTACATTAAATTCCAAAAAATACGTGAGAAAAAACTTTAAAATATGTTGGTGCTAAAAAAATTATTGAATTATGTATGTTTATTAGTTCCTGAGATACAACCGGTCGAAGGTGACGGGCATTTGCAAACGAATTTAGAAAAAGTTATAAAAAAAAAGCATTTTCTCGGCTTGTAGTGGAGCGATTTTCACCTTTTTCTATGAGCCGATGTCCTCGGTCCAGGGCGTGGATACCAGCGGAGCCATCCACACCGGAGGAAATTGTTGAGCTAATCAAGCTCAGCAATGCTGACCTCCCGGTGGAAAACTGGAAGGTAGCTAAGGTTAGCGAGCCCAGCAATGGACAGCGAGAGGCTCTAATAATCTTGAACGAGGAGTCGCTAGCTCCATTGGAGTCGAAGTGCGGGGTGATTAGCTACGGTTTCTCGGCTATCACCCTGCGAGTATATCGCAAGGACCGTACTGGGAAGGCAGTACGGGAACCGAGCAAGGAGAGTGGAAGCGAGGGAACTGTGGAAGCATCAGTAGACCCGACCGTGGACCTCTCTGAGTCAGATCTTCTCTCCGATGACGGAAGAAGCACCACCTCCACTGCGGGGTTGGCTGGGGACCTTCTCAGATCCCTCGACCTGGTCGAGGAGGAGGAGATGTCCTTATCTGACGAGGAGGCGGATAAAACATTGTGTCGCGATGCTGAGGTTTCTGCAGATTAACCTCCAGCACTCCAAGGCAGCATCCGCCGCACTGCTCCTCCACCTGGCCCAAAAAGGAGAGGAGCTAATACTGGTCCAGGAACCTTGGGTTGTTGGAAACCGGGTTTGCGGGCTCAACTTGAAAGGATATAACACAGTATCCTTCAACACAGCAGGTAAACCGAGAGCTTGCATAATTGTAAAGGAAGGCTTGAAGTTTTTTAACCTTGTATAATTTCAGTGACCAGGACACCGTTGCGATAGCAGTGGAAAGACAGTCCAAACCCCTTTGGGCTGTCTCCTGCTACATGGCGCATGATGTTCTGCCACCTCCAACTAGCCTGCAGAGGCTTACAAGGGAAGCCACTGCAAGAGGCATCCCTTTAATAGTCGGAGCGGACGCCAATGCTCATCATCGCATCTGGGGTAGCACCGACACGAATAAACGGGGTGAGTCACTATTTGAATTCATTTTATTGCATGACTTAGCCCTAGCTAATAAAGGTGAGGATCCTACCTTCATTACGGCAAGCCGTAGAGAGGTTCTGGATATCACTCTGACGAACGAGCACTTGAACCAAGCTATCAAGGGATGGCACGTATCACAAGAGTGCTCGTTCTCCGATCACCTATACATAAAGTTCGATCTGGCATCTGACCCTCCGACAAATCCAACCTTCATTAACAAAAGGAGGATGGATTGGGTCAAATACCAATCGGTATTTGAGTCCGCGCTAGAAGGCGGACCTCCAGAGATTGCAGACACACCCGGTCTTGAGAAAGCCGTTGGGACCCTTACATTGGCCTTCAATGACGCAGCAAGGTCTGCATGTAGTCCAACGAAACCTAGAGGGAAGTACAAGCCCCCATGGTGGAATAGTGACATTGCGGAGCTGCGGAAGGAATGTAGGAAGTCCTTCAACCGAGCTAAAGAAACTAACGACTGGTCTTCTTATAAAACAAAACTGAAGGAGTTCAAATCCTCTATCAGAAAGGCTAAACGCACCTCTTGGAGAAGCTTCTGTGCAGAAATAGAACACTCCAAAGATGTCAGTCGCCTGCGTAAAGTCATGACGAGCTCCCCCTCATTTCTAGGGTCCGTTAAGGACGCAAATGGAGTCTGGACGAAATCCAGCTCCGAGACTCTGTCTGTTTTCGTGGATACGCACTTCCCGGGCAGTGATGATGTGGCTGATAAAGCGGATCCACACACGCTCTCGGATTGCATGCCAACTACTGTGCCTGTAAATGACAGGCTCCTACGCTGGGCAATCAGCTCATTTCAACCCTTTAAATCCCCTGGCATGGATAACATCTCACCTATTGAGATCCAGCAGGGTATCAATATAGCACTGCCATGGCTGAACGCCATTTTCAAAGCATGTGTACGGATGGCTTACATTCCACAGCAGTGGAGAGAAGCAAAAATAGTTTTCATACCTAAAGCGGGTAAAACATCCCACTCCTCACCTAAGGATTACAGACCTATCAGTCTCACCTCCTTTCTGCTAAAAACTCTGGAGCGACTGATAGAGATCCATCTGAGAGCTATTCTGAAACCACTCTCTAATGCGCAGCACGCATACACAAAAGGGAGATCGGTTGAAACAGCTCTTCACTCGCTCACCAGCTATATCGAAAAATCGCTAAGCGTTAAGGAATACACGCAAGCAGTTTTTATAGACATCGAAGGGGCTTTCAACAATATCAGCCATAAGGCTATTGGCAAAGCACTCGGCGAAAGCAATGCCGATGACAACCTGATAGGGTTCATCGGTCAACTGCTTAGCAGCAGGAACATCAACTCCACGCTAGGAAACAGTACCTTACGAAGGAGGGTTTGCAGAGGCACACCACAAGGTGGGGTGCTATCACCCCTTCTATGGAACCTAGTGGTGGATGAACTCCTGTCAAAAATAGAAGCGACTGGCTGCAAAGTCGTAGCTTATGCCGACGATGTTGCAATAGCAATATCGGGAAAATTTGTTAACACCCTATCGGAAAGACTAAACTTTGCCCTAGGTATTCTTACCAAATGGAGCAAAGAGTGTGGTCTAAAGATCAACCCGCAAAAGACGGAATTTATGCTCTTCACAAGAAGGTATAAAATTCCACGATTTGTCCCACCTAAGCTTGAGGAGATAAGTCTCAACCTATCTCATCAGGTCAAATATTTAGGTCTAATTCTGGACTCTAAACTCGCATGGAAAGCGAACACAGCAGAAAGAGCACGCAAGGCTGCATGTGCAATCTACTGCTGCAAACGAGCTATTGGGAAAAGGTGGGGATTAAAACCCAAAATTGTATCATGGCTCTATACGGCGATAGTGGAACCAATCCTTCTGTATGGCGCAGTTATTTGGTGGCCTGCTATGGCGAAAGCATCAAATGTAAACCTGCTGAACAAGGTCAGAAGGAGTGCGGCTATTGCAATCACCGGGGCTCTACGGACTACCCCGACAAAGGCATTATTTATGCTATTAAATTGGCTTCCGACAGAGCTACTTACGAGACAGCAGGCCAAGTGCACTGCTGTTCGATTAAAAGCTCTGCGACTATGGCATGAGGATAACTTTGGTCACTCCACAATACTACGGAGGGATGGGCCAAAGTCAGGGAAAGTGGACCTTGCATCTCCGATTCCCTGTTTTCACCATGGTTTCAGGACAGTCATCCCGAATAGGGAGGACTGGACCACAGAAAGAGATGGGATACAGGAATCGGTCGACATCTACACCGATGGATCAAAAATGGAGGGAAGAGTTGGCTGTGGCGTGTTCTCAGAACAGCTAGGCCTGAAACTATCCTTCCGATTACCAGACCACTGCAGCGTCTTTCAGGCAGAGGTCATTGCGATTTATAAGGCAGTTGACTGGCTGAGAAGTCAGAAAATTTCCACAAGAAATTTAAACATCTTTTCTGACAGTCAAGCTGCCATCCAATCATTATCCAGCGTGTATACTTCATCTAAAATTGCGATGGAATGCCGCTCACAACTGAACGTGTTGTCGCTTCACTGTGAAGTGATTCTTTGTTGGGTACCGGGGCATAGTGATATACCTGGAAACTGCGAAGCAGATGCCTTAGCGAGAGCTGGCACCGAGCTTCAGGAATATACACTTAACCCCGAAGTCGGCCAACCTCTAGCTTCCATAAAGCTAGGATTTAAGCAGCACTACGTGGAGGCTGCGAATAGGGCCTGGCTGCTCGAAGAAACCTGTAGCACAACCAGGCAAACTTGGCACGCACTGTGCTCCAAACGCACCAAGCGGCTCCTCAACATAAGCCGCGACACCCTGAGTTCCGTCGTTTCCGTACTAACGGGACACTGTTTGATCGGCAGACACGCAGAAAGACTGGGTGTCCCTTTCAATGATTTCTGCCGAAGTTGCAGATCAGAGGAAGAGGAAGAAACCATTAAACACTTTCTGTGTGAATGTCCGGCGCTGTCCAGGAAGCGCATGCAAACCTTGGGCACACCCTTCCTAGACAACCTCACGGAAGCAGCCGATTTGGACATTGGCTGCATAGCCGGCTTTATTCGAGAATCTGGATGGTTCTCGTCAACCCGCAGGTTCTAGTGCCGCCCTTATATTCTGTGGTATCACAATGGGCCTCTCGTGGCCTAAGTGAGCTACCTTTGGATAAAAGGGGGCTGCCACTACAACCAACCAACCAACCAACCATGAGCCGATGTAACTCGAACAGAGAAGCCTAAATATCGCATTACCAAATCCCGAAGACGCTTTTATTATGTTATAAATAAATTTATTTATTCATAACAAAATAAAACCACATATTTTATCCTATGTTGCAGGAGTTTTTTTCTAGAAAAACTTCTCAAACATATACTGTTCAACGTACTCAATGACTCAATTTTTAATTTGTTTAAACAAATGTTGTTTAAATAATTATGGAGCATTAATATGACAATAATTGCGTTGAGTACGTTGAACAGTATATGTTTGGGAAGTTTTTCTAGAAAAAACTCCTTCAACATAGGAAAAAAATGTGGTTTTGTTTTGTTATAAATTAATTAATTTATGTATAACATAATAAAAAAATCAAATGCAAAAATCAGCGTGCCCCCTCTCAACGGCCAACTGGAAACAGATCCGCCCTGGTCTATAATAGCGTTGACACATTGACCCATCATCAGTACGAAAAGTGTCATCAGCCCGAAATTTCAAATGACGGAATGACACACATGTTTTCGTCGTTGGTGTCGTCATTATCATTCGGTCGTTGGTGTCGTTTCGATGACAAACGTCAGCTGTCCGCGATGGCACGTCATTTTTGGTTTGAAAATATTAAACAGCTGATATAAATAATATCAAATTCTAGTCACGGCAGATGGTTTCTAATTATTCTACCCAAACATAGATGCCAGTTTTTCGTACTTATCGAGATAAGTGTGGTCTTTTTTCGTGCTTATCTCTCTGTCATTATGATGTCAAACTATCTAACTGCATCATATGTCAATGTCAATTATTTCATGTACGTCAAAAGTCTCAATAAATTTATCTGAATCTGAATGGGGTTTTTTGTGATGATGACACTTTTCGTACTGATGATGGGTCAATGTGTCAACGCTATAATGCAGCTGATGCACTTCAATTCATAAAACGAGCAATGCAGAGAATTTCGATCAATTATTGCAGTTTTGCCAAGGATCAGGAGGAAAAAACACATTTTAACAACAACAAAAACCAAGCAATTTCTGTGAAACTTATCACTTCACAGTACTGAATTTCACTCGATCTTGTATTGGTGTTGATATTTTCGGTAGAACTTCCCTCCATATATCCTGATAACAACAAACCAAGCAGGCACCACACTTTTTTTCTACTTTTTGCCATCCAATTGCAAAAAGATTCGAGCATGCATATCATTTACTACATGCCCTAAATACTATAGATGCCATCGATAGTTCAACTCTCGGGAATCGCGATAGTGTCCATGTCCATCGAGGCCATAAATAAATTCACGGACTATCCTACTTTCTACAGTACCTTGAGCGAGTTAAAACCTCCAAGTTAACATAAAACAAACATACAGCCACACATGGTCGACGTGCAATTTTCTTGTCTCTCTCACCTCACTATTAGATTTGCACCAACGATGAAAATGCACTGAGGAAAAATCTCAAGCGGAATTAAATCGATTTCCAGGTGAGACTAATAAATCACAATTGTCTGATTTTAGATGTGGCTGTATTGATTTTATGGACAATCCATTTATTTATCGTGGAATTTCTTGTGGCGTTTATTGTCGCGGTGTTTGCCAATAAAATTTCTAATGTTTGAAATCTATGGCGGAAAATCAGTTGGCTGTGGATAATCAATGGCTAGTTTGGAATAGATGTGTTGCACAAATCTGGAGGCTACATAGAATACTAAAAAAAATTATTTATCAAATTGTTATGTTAAAAATTTAAAATCATACATAATAAAAATTATATAGGGTAAGTATAACTAACTTCACTCGCAACCTAATTCTGCCCACCTTTCGTATTTCAAAATTGAGCTCCCGTACAAACAGTTGCGCTCACAGAAAGTGTAGAGGGCGTTAGGGGATGAAGTTTCCATAACCGCGTAACAGTTAAAATGACTGTATGCGTTCACTAGAGGATTTTTTTTTAAATCGAATCTAATCGAAAGTAATGAAAGTATATGCAGGGTTCGATTCGTCTTCGTTTCACCTTCTTAATCGTTCTTGATTATTTTTATAATTAATTTTCGAACGGATTTTATGCTCTCGAACTTTTTTTAATGAATTGTTTTAAATCATTTATGAACATCATTTAATTTTTTCCTTAATTAATGTACTTTGTTAATTAATTACTGTTCAAATTTAGTCAAAACAAACTTCATAAATACTATAATTTTCTTTTTCAAAAATAAAATTGTGTCTTCAAAATTTGAGATTTTTTTTTAGTTTTTTAAAAGTAAAACAAATTGTGGAAAAACAATACTTAATAAATTTTCAAGATATTTAACAAATAATTGTATTTTAAACACTTATACTCGGTGATATAACATCAATTTCGAGTCTTAGAATAGATGAACTAGGGGTGAGTGAAATTAGATAGATACACAATTTTTTATTTCACGAAAAATTTCATTTTTTCTCTTCATTAGTGACCACACATTTTTTATCGGGCCTGGACTTTGTGATGGTCCATCGAAAATTCCGACTCCGTTTTCCTGTTTTCAACTGATACAGAGACGACTCTGATGTTTAGGATCGTTGTCCTCTTGCAGAATCCAATCGCGATTATCGGTTCCATATAAACATTGAGACAATTTAAGCAAACCATTTTTATAAAGTTTGATCATTAATTCCACATTTAAGGTTTCCGTGAAAACGATTAGTTTCCCGAGTCCCCTTTCAGAGAAGCATCCGTAAAACAGCACATTTGCCAGGTGTTTTACTGTACGCCGCAAAATTCTGTCATCGTTTTTCGACCAGGCTCTTTTCCAGTAATTACATAAAACAAATCAGTAAAAATCGCGTTTCTCCAATCACAGTCCTAATGTCGCTTTGTCCAAATTTGACTCTTTTCGATATGCTTTTCGGTTAACAACGGCTTCGCAAGTGTACTTCCAAGTTTGCTGCCAGATTCTTGCAATCTCCGCCCAATCGTACTAGTTGATACACTAAATCCTTTGTTCAGCAGTTTCTGTCTCGCATTTCGTAACTTAGTGCCGGGTTCTTCTCAAACAAGCTACTGATGACCTTATCTTGACTTCTAGAGGTTGCTCTTACAACGCATATATAGTTATTTACTTGCCAAAGTAATTAAGTTTACGAGCTAAAACGGAGATATAATGAACGACACGTTTTTGTGAAAGACAGTGTAAGCAAACGGCAACATTTCAGAATGGGCATCAGTTGGCAGCAATGGAATACTGACACAAATCTTGTCACACGTGTACAAATGCCGTCAATTGCAGCGAATGAGACGCTTGTAGTATACCATGGGTGTCAATCATACAGTGTCTCATCAGTGCGGCTATGACGAAACTTAATGTTTGGCGGCACGTATTAAGGAGCTGTTTGGTGCGTTTGAACCCCAATGCGTGCCAAGTTGTCCTACAGAGTTCTCACCTTATTTGCAGCCTATATGTAATGCTGCTTGAATCCTAGTTTTATGGAAGCCAAATGATGGCCGACTTGAGGCGTTATCGTATAATCCTGGAGCCCAGTGCCAGCTCTCACTAGGGCTCCTGCTTCGCAATTTCCCGATATATCACTATGTCCCGGTACTCAGTATAGGATCACTTCACAGTGAAGCAACATCTTGTTCAGTTCTGTACAACATTTCATTGCAGTTTTGGTGTACACGTTGGATAATAATTGGATGACAGTTTGACTGTCAGAGAAAATGTTTAGATTTTTTATAGAAATTTTCTGATTTCTAAACCAGTCTACTGCATTGTATATTGCAATGATCTTAGCCTGAAAAACGCTATAGTGGTCTGGAAGCCGGAAGGGTAGTTTAAGGCCTAGCTGTTCTGAGAGAACACCACAGCCAAGTTTACTATCCATTTTTGATCCAACCGGATAGATGTCGACCGATTCCTGTATCTCACTCTTTTCTATCGCTCAGCCATCCCTGCTTGGGATCACTGACTTTAAACCATGGTGAAAGCAAGGAATTGGAGATTTGAAAGAAGGCCTATTTTTTCAGCCGATCGTTACGTTTTTTACATACATTTTAGGGTTTTTTATTGCTCTAGAGCAGTAGCGTATACAGGATTTTGACAAGGGGGGGGGAGGGGTTCATATTTTTGAAGTCTTGACTAGGTACGTTTGCTAGTGCTTCGGTGTAGATAGGAAGATATAATTATGTAATCATGCTTAATCATAATTTTTCACCGTTTAAAGTTGGAGTCCACCAAAAATAATTCTGGCAGACTTTAGCCTGATTGCATGTCTGGTTTCATTTACGTGGCTGAACTTGTTTACCCAAGGGGGGGTGGTTTGAACCCGTAAACCCCCCCCCCTTGGGTACGCCACTGCTCTAGAGACTTTAGTTCGACTTCGACTTTTTTAATACCTATTCACACTAAATTGTGGAGTTTCGCAAAATTCTATGCTAGCGTCTTGGTTGCTCAATTTTTCACTTATATTTCAATGTCAATTTGTTTTGCTGATATTTTAGATGAGTCAATCTCAGAAATTCTCAGAGTAGCTTATAAAACGAAACTTTAAGCTTATCTTGCTTATGAAATTAGCTTTTTTTATCCGAGCTATGTTTTTCCAAAAACAGATTTATAGTTGAGCTAGAAATCGCAATCTCATAAAATAGACACAAAGCAACCTGTGTGGGAAGCACTTCAAAGCCTGTAACAGTCCATTCTTTTACGATGACATTGTCTTCACAAACCTTCCTTCTACTGAGTTCACCTGAGTGCAAGCACTGCACGAAACGTTCAGCTTTCACATATTCATCATCATAAAATTGTCTCCCTCCCAGTCATCTGTTCAATAGGAAGCGAAGATTGACCGTTTAGAAAACTCAACCCCAAATGAAAAATAACTTTCCAACGACAATAATCTCCAATTATCAACGCAATCTTTAATAGGTGTGTTCCGGCATAATCCATTCAAGCATTTTCTCCGTTGCATTCCAGTTTTCTAGCCACGAAACACATAACACAATCCAGCCAATGTCTTGAAGTCTCCTCACCTGGGAATCTTGTGTTTCTTGGTTGATTTTACGATTGGATATTGCCTGGAAGGATGTCATGCCGTGATGTGTCGTGTCGCCACAAAAGACTAACATATATCACACCATAATTTACTGTACACATTTGTTGACAGTTAATTATATCTTGATAGTGTAGTATTGGCCCCATACTGTTACTGCTGAGTTTCCATTCATTTCAGGGCATTTTACGATTGCTTTCTACGTTTTAGCCACGCTAAGTATCTTTTTAACGCAAAAATGGATTATCACTGCATTGTGTAAGATTTTATAAACCATACATGAATAGGAATCGATTCAAAATAGCTTTAAAAAAATAGAGAAGAACTGAATTGATATTTCTGCTATTCTTAAACGAGTTTCCAAACGGCTCTACTATCTTAATTCTAGGAATGAATTCGTTCAATTATGGCAGTCCGGAAAGCATCTTATAGAACACTATCAAATCAAGTCAACATATATCTTTAAAAACAAGTAAGAAATGCAATTGGGTTCATGGCTAATAAATTCTTTTCAACGAAATCACAGCAAAATGGTTTATGATACCATTGAAAGGTAGCTCATAAAAAGATACTTTTGATTGATAGAATCTACAGTTCAGTTTCAGATACAGCATATAAATAATAACAAAGAAAGCAGACCAAACCTTCGATGATAGTCAACCAAGCTACCACAAATCAGTGAATTCCGGCTTTCATCTCGACTGAATTCTCTGAATACTATCTTTAACTCCTGAAGCTATTCGTGATCAAAAGATGCTGACAGTATAGATACATTGGCAAGCTATTCATATGGAAGCCGCTAGCCGTAAATTATCGTCTTGTTAGAATGCTATCATACAATCTTCAGTTGTTTCATGCACAACGAAATTATAAATCGATTATGTCCGGATAGAGAGTAAGGAAATACGAATAAGATTTGATTGAAGTTGATAAAAATTTAGTTGAAGGCTGGATTGGATTCGGTGGATTGTTTAGTCAAAAAGATAAAAGTAATTTTCCCTGGAAAAACTTTTCTTATTGCTGAATCAGAAGGTATCCACCGTTATACATTCATACATACATTTAAGTTAGTCCATAGGTCCTGATTTGAGCATTTCGTGCAGATTTACGAAACCTTAACAATCGGTGATACTGTAGTAATGTAGAGCTACTATTTTTGTATGTTAGATTTATATGCGGCTCATCACTGAGATTTGAAATATCTTCAACCGTACTATAAGGATATCAATAAAGGGTTAATCAACCTCAGGAAGCGACAACGTTGCTTAAATAGTATCTAGCAATAACAATTTGTAGAGAAGAAATCTTAGTCGAACACTTCTCCCGAAGTTTTACAAAGTAAGAAAATGAAAGAAAGATCCTCACCGGAAAGTCCTGTCGCTTAATTAGTTCGATTGTTTTTTTCTTTTTTTTTTGTTTCTTTATTACCTATTCTTACTGGATCAAGTGAAAAAAAATTCTGCCTATGTTATGAGTCGCATTTTGTAGGGCTTTCGCATAAGTGCATGGGCGTTATTCTGTCTTGTCTCGTCTGGACGTACAGAAATGCGATTTTTTTTCAAGAAATGGCGTTGTAAACACTTGTTGGTTGACAATCAACACTCTTGCGTTGTTTTATTACTGTCACGTTACCTGTCAAAAAGATATTGACATTTGAATGATTTCGAGTTAGCCCCATTATGTTTCCGTGTAGTAAACATGTCGAATTTCGTGCCAAATTAAAAGAAATCGCGGGGATCATTAGTTTTTTGTTGTCTTCTGAAGAAAACAGCAACTGAAAACCATCAAATGCTTGTTCAAGCTTATGGTGATCATGCTCCATCCAAAGCCACATGTGAGCGATGGTGTGAGCCACAGTATAGGTAGACCCAGTATGCAATCGAAGCCCAAAAGCACGAAAATTCCTTCCAAGAAATGGCGCCATGTGCTTGCAAAAATTGACGAATGCCAAGCACAGCCAGATTTGCAGAGGCACAAAGCACTTTCGCGGACTTCATCTTTCACTTCAACACATGAGACATTTTTTTAGGCATTTCGGCTTTTTCTCTCAATCAATTTGTCAAAAGCAAATATAATTTGTGTCAGCGAAATCGTTTCACCATTGTAATTCAATGAACCGAAGTTTCTAACGGCGTTTTTCACGCCTAGCATGAAAAGTGCATATACGAGTTCTGGCAGTGCCCCGGCCAGTAGAACATATGATAAATGACAGCCAACATATGATAAATGTAAACAAACATTTGACGTTGTCCCGTAGAACCGCGGGCCGTACTTGATAGTGTGCCTTTATATGAAACATTACCTATTGGGTCTACCTATACTGTGGTGTGAGCGCTTCAAGAGTGATGATTTCGATTTGAGTGACAAGGAACATAAAAATCCCCCGGAAAAAATTGGATGACGAAATGCAAGCATTGCTTGAAGCAAATGACACTCAGAGCCAAAGAAAGTCGCAGAACAAGCATCTTCTTACGTTTGAAAGCCACGAAAAACATAAAAAAGATCGGAAAATGGGTGCCACATGAGCTGGCGGAAAGACAGCAGGAAAACCACTTGCGATATTCTGCTCATTAGATCCAAAATAAGTCGTTTTGGGACAGGATCGTGCCAAACGATAAAAAAAGGATATATTTTGAGAACCCCAATCGCAAAAAATTAGCTGTCTAAATAAACAGCAAGACCAGAACACTTCACCAAGAAGACAATGCTCTGTGTTTGGTGGAATCAGAAAAGGATCGTGTACTATGAGCTTCTGCAACCAGGTGAAACGGTTAATACCCAACGTTGCCGAAAACAAATGATCAATTTGAAGCATGCATGGCTCGAAAAGTTACCAGAATGGGGCACTAGACACGAAAAAATGATTCTCCACAAGGATAACGCTCCAGCGCATATAGCGACACAACTTCTGCAAATGGTGGGGGTGTCCAGCCCTAGTCGCAAGACCTGGCGCCTTCCGCCCTTTTATTTTAATCGATAGGGCACGTACTTGTTGCGTAGTGCTTCAGTTATTACGACGATATCCAAAAATGCTCGATGAATGGATGGCTTCCAACATGCAACACTTCTACAAGCATGGTATCCTTTGCCATAAAGATGGGAACAATGTATGAAAAGTAATTACATTTGCGGAAAATTTACGTGTTTTTTGTGTAAAAAGACTCGCATTTTTAAGGTATACACCTGGTAAATAGTGCTTATTATTGTGTATACAGCGCTGTTAATATTTACATAAGTTTGTACACAGCACAATCCATGGCATTCATATTATGGTCATTTTCGTTATGAGTGCGTGATGTGCTGTTGTTAACGAGTGTGTGATGTGCTGTTGTTAACGAGTGCGAAGAGGCAAGCACACGATTTAAATATGGCGCAATTCGCACGAATGACTAATTCTATTTTATGTCGCACATACATCAAAGGTGTTGTGACGCGTAGGCAGGGCCTAAAGAGGGTGACACTCGCACTCGTACTCTGAAACACTCGGAGAAGCTTCACGTATGAAACACGGCCTAACGAATCTCCAGCAAGACCGATAAACCGAACGTTTGATACTTGCGCCACAAAAATAATTTATAAGCCTGCCTTAATATTTTTGAGGATTTTTTCAGTCGTAAATCTTCCAGCTTTCGGAAACTTTCAATTTTTTCCCCTTCGTTCAATTTCAAAAATCTAATTCCACCCCCCAAATCTTCACGTATCCATTCGCTTTTTTATTTCCTTTCTTTCAAACGCGAATTTTTTAAATAATTGTTTCTTACACGATCACTTGCGGCTAGAAATTGAAAATTTTGAACTGAATTTTTTTTGGAAAAATAAATTTTTTTCGCAGCAACGCACAAACGCTTCAAAACATGGTGAAATGTACTTTTGAGAGGTGGTCCTCATTTATAGAGACAAACGAACATTTAAATATAACGAATTGTAATTTTAGAGATGAATGTACAGGGACGGAACAGGGGCAAGTAGTATTTGACATATATTTTTGTTCGTTTTCAGTGTGACTGATGATAACTGTTTTGACAGATACGTGCAATACGTTTAAAACTTATTTATGTATTAGTTTGTCATGGGTTAGAACCTCCTAGTCTAGTCAACAACATTGTTTTCTAGTTTGTGCTTTTGGTTAGCAACTTACTAACACTGTTGTTGCACATTAATGGGAGTTCTTAGCTTCCGGGTTATGCTGGTTCATCGTTAATTTAATGGAAAGTGTGGTTTCGGCGTGTCGGATGGCATCCTCTTGAGGTGCTGTCATTTGCCATCCGTCACAAGACAGCACGACCATGGTTAGGCTTTTTAATGGGTTAAGCTCGTTATATTTCAATTATTTTTAATATTTGTATCTGCGAAGTATAACGACTGCCAAACTGGTTCGTATATATGCTAAAACTTAGCAACGTAGCAGCCTAGTATATTACAAATGATAAGTTAGTTTATTTGATTTTCGAAAATGGTTTATCTTCGATCAACAAGTCAGACGCAATGAAATTGAACTTTAGCAACATTATGACTATTTTTGACTTGCATGCTTCCATTTTGAAATGAGTCGCAACGAATTATTTCGTCCTAGTTTGACTAAATATCAAAAATTTGGCTTGTAGGAATTGCTCAAAATCGCCTCGAATTTCAGCGAAAACAAATGATTTCCATAGGCAAACATGGTAGCCTATGGAAACTATTAAGCTTGCACATGTAATCACTTTCACTTATTCGCAAACAAATTGTATGTGATTAAACAAAGCTCGAGTCAAAATCATTAACACCTAACAAAATACAACCAAACATTTGGAACATCAATTCCCAAAAACCATTTCAAATACAATATTTACCATGTTGTTGAGTGTGCAATGACGTGATTAATAGGCATTTGCCCGATTCGTAATCATATTTTCAGTTTTTCTCGGCAAATGTGCTTTGCAACGCTTTTCATTTCATTCCAATGGTTGAACAATAGAAACGAAGATTAGACGAAATCTTTTTGATTTAAGAGCTGAACTTCCCATAATGACAGATTTGTTTTTTGATAAATTCAGAGGTGTGGTAGTTTAACGTTTTCAGGTTTAATTTCACAGTTTCGCCCAATTCGGAATGGTGGCTCTGTTGTGCAAGTAATTTTTGGTAATTACTAAAACAGTTATCGAATTGGAATAAAAGTGAAATTATTTGAAGACGAAAATATTTGTTTCAATTTTGATCACTTCAATTCCATTGCGTTCGTTGAAAAGGTGGGCGAAGAAGGGAAATGATGAATTGTAAATACATTAATAGCTTTAACGTAATTATTTTTGCAAATTTCAAATAGTTTTCCGGGTTTTGTATTTCATAAACATCCTAAAAATAAATATTAATGCCGAAAAATATCGAACTGAGCATCGGCGTGACTCAAAAACAAGCCGCGAGGTGCAACCCTTGAGGTTCACGCGGTTAACTTTCCAGTAATATCTACATAAATACTAAAAATAATAAATACAAAAATAATTATGAGAATAATACTATTTTAAAAAATAATAATGAGAGGTACTCATAACAGTAATTGAAATGAGTTAATATCAATCATATCATCTACTGGAGCGTCCATTGATTACGTTTGGCTTTTGGTGGGTGGGAGGTGGATTGGTTCAAAATTGCCATAACTTCAGCATATTCACTGAATTTATATTTTTTCACGATTTTACATCAATGAGATTGATAATTACTTTATATTTTCTATTGGTCTTGAAATTTTTGAATGTGCAGTCAAAAATAGGTTTAATTGCATGTAAAAAGTAAAATGTATTACAAATCATGATGAAGGAAGTAATTGAAATTTTACGATTACTAAAGATTAAATCTACTAAAAATTACAATTTTTTATTTGATGAAAGCTTTTTAAAGCATATGATTTTGCAAAGTATTGACTATGAAACATTCAACCATTCAAAGCGTTGATTATTACAAATGTAAATTTGATTGAAATGTTTTTTGGTTTTCAAAATTTAAGCAGTTTTTTTATTAAAATTAAAACACTGAAAACTATAAAAAATCTGCTTAATTTATGCAAATATTAAAAAACTTGATTGTGATATCATTCGTATGAACCTTTTTTGCATGATGACTTTCAATGATTTTTTATTTTTAATTTAGTTGTTTTTTCATAATTATGGGAAAAAAATTTGCTGGTTTCTCTACAAAAACTGATAGGAATTTATAAATTTTATAAAATTTATTACTGTGTTGTGCAAATCAGGTAAAAAAAATCTTTTTTATGAAAAAACCCTAATTTCTCACATTTTCTTTTATTAAATTTAAAAACAGCCCAAAGGTTTTTTTATAAAATTAAAAACATCACAAAAATGTTAATACATGTTGATTGACACCTTCATGATGCAAATATTATATTTGGTTCGAGAGATATAGTGAATGACATAGATCACCTTGAAGGTCATGATGACTTTTAATGATTTTTTATTTTTTATTTAATTTTGTTTTATAATCACGAGAAAAAGTTTTGCTGGTTTTTTACGAAATTTTTTTGGAGCATATAATTTTTATAAACATTGCGTTTCGCAAATCAGGTTAAAAATGTATTGTTTACGAAAAAAATTGTTTACGAACGTACGTACGTACGTACACCCACACATACATCTCTCTTTCTAAAAACACTTTAAATATACTCTTAAGCCTCAAAACGTGAAGAAATGTTGAAAATTTCAATTTCGATTTTCGAGGCGTTTACAAGAACTTCCCATATACTGAGAAGTTAAAAAGAAAACCATCAAAGTATCTGAAAAATTTGCGAGAATAATTATCCCGATAGATATGGCTTATAGAAACATAATCCCTTATTTATTCAAGCGTTTTGGCACCATACTTAACGATATGTAATCATGAGTGAAGTGAGTGAGTGGCTAGTTCAGAAATTAAGTTTTAATCTAAAACGCTTTCTGCTTGAACATATTTTGTGGTAAAAAATCATTTTATGTATTTTACCTCGTCTTGATTTTCACGTTTAGCGTTTTATTTTATTTTAATAAGATCGATTCATCTACGGAATCGACTAAAAGACACTTTCTTGCATTTGTTTAAAACCTTTGAATGGTGAAAACATGAATGGAAATTACTTTCAAAAGTAAATTTATGACTTCCATTCACACACTGGATCAACTCGTGCGACATGTCTTTAAAATAAAAAAAGTTACATCGACGGCATCCAAGTCTGATATGATTCGTTCCACTTCTCAATGCATGTCTTTTTAATTGGGTGCCATGCAGTCTATACTTCCACAAGCAGCAGCAGATCACATCTATTATATTATTTTCATTTCTTGGATATGTTTTTAGACCCATTCATGATATCCCAATGTCTCCAAACGTACAGGACCTTTGGTATCTGTCTGGCTGGGTACCACCATTCTTCAAGCAAAAATCTATGTTTTGTGGGGGCGAACTATTGTAATTCTCGACGGTGTGGGCGTTCTGCGCGATTTGCGGCTTTACTAATGATTTGTGTAGACTGTTTGGTGAGCTCAGTGCCGATTTGTGTAGGAGCAATGGATACGATAATTGCCACAATTTTATTGATGCGATTTAGATGGGCTCAAGTGAATAGTTAGTTCTCCAGTGATAATTAACGTACGCCCACGCCAGGTATGTATGTATGTATCTTTTCAAATAGAATTGTTCCCAAGCAATGTTGCCATGTATATGCATTACCGGTTTTGGTACATATACGAGTAAAAGCGGTTAGTCTGTGTTTTTGCCTTGTTTGTTCTACAGAAATTTAAAAATAATCCGCATATGATATGCCTGCGCAAGAATACGAACTGCTTGTGTCAGGCCTGTTAACGGCGTGCCAGGCACGTGGCGTACCAGACACGCGGCGTGCCAGACACGCGGCGTGCCAGACACGCGGCGTGCCAGACACGCGGCGTGCCAGACATCAATTCAAAATTGTAACTCCGTTTTCCTCTTTCCAGCGGGCACAGAGACGACTCCGGTGTTTAGGATCATAGTCTTCTTGCAGAATCCAATCACAATTTTCCGATGAAGCCAGCGGGTCATTATACAGTGGGTACAAATTAACGCTACTGTCTCTCAGAAGACAATGTTGAATGCGTTCACACATCCCAATTCATTTTAACATGATTTCGTCTCTCATAATTTCGGCATAGTAAATTCGTGAATTCTATATTCGCACAATTATCGAAAGAGCAATGCAAACACTCACTTGTACAAGTTCCAGATGTCCAGCTGCAACACAATGAATAGCAAAAACCGCTGAAAAATTGACAAAATGACGCCGGTTATTACTAGAACCACAAAATTTACAAGAAACTCACGTCTAATTTACAAGCACTATTGAACAGCTGATCACCAAACAAATGTTTTGTTGCTAATTGTGACATTTGTCCGGTAGAAATGGCGCGCAAAAATATGTAAATGTTGGCTAAACTGATTGTCACTTGTTGGCAAATTATGCTTATTGGGCAATGATTAAATTTGAAAAATAGCCGTTGGTTATGTAAATACTTGTTACGAGTATTTGCTTGAAGCAATGTTCGGAAATAGTATGTAATATTATATTCGTAGTAATATTCTCATACTTGTCTTGATTTTCTTACATTTTTTCGGCCAATTTGAAAATGCAATCAGGATCAATGAAATGTCAAAGTCATCTGGAAGTTAGAGGCGATGTCAACTAACTTATTGGGAAAACAAGTTTTGCATTACAAAGTAAAAAGGCGCTTTAAACACAAGAATATAACACGATCAAAGCTTCAGGACCTTTAGGAGAGTCATCTAAATTCAGGTAATTATAAGATCGGTGTGCATATAACAAGATGAGTTTGTTTACTGATTTCTATCCAAGATTTCGTTTTGCAATAAGAATTCTTTGATTCGGGAATCTACAATTTTTTTAAGGATTTTACTTAAGGAATTCAAGAGTGAGATTGGTCTGTAGTTGTTTGGGTCAGTTTCATCACCCCCTGTAAAAATTGGTATAACTGCAGAGATTTTTAAGTATTCCGGGAAACTTCCCTGCTTAATATATTTATTTATTAATTTCTATTTTCTTTGATTAATTTGAGGTCATCAACGGAGATATCATCAGGACCTGGTGCAGTATGGTTTCGTAGAGAATCAATAGTTTCAATTATTTATTTTTTATTGGTTCTTAAATGAAAAGAAGAGATTGGGGATGTGTCCGTATCGGCGGTAATTTTGTTACTATTTCATGACCTATTTTTAAGAAATGGTGATTAAGGCAGTTGGCGATTTTCTCTGGTTCAATGATCATCTTGTTCGAGAAAGATAATTTGTCGATATTTTGTGTCTTATTTTTTTCGCCTTTCCTTAGAACACCGTCAACAAGATTCCAGAACTGGCTATGGTTTTTTGAGCTTTGCTCAAGCTTTATGGTATAATAATGTTGCTTTGCTTTTTTTATTTTATTACATTCGTTTTTTACTATTTTGTATGACTGTAAGGATCCTTAATTAGCAGTTTATATGCTTTATGTTTTTTTCTTTGAGGCAGTAATAACTTTTTCAGTAATCCACGTTACATTCCTTGTCCTGATGGATTTAGTAAACGTAGCAGAAACTTGAACCTCCTGTATTATCCCGGCCAATTCCTGGAAACTTTCTGGGGTTTTCTTTTTAAGTAGCTGGTTAGTTGTCTCAATGAATTTATCTTTTCTGAGGTAAGTTATATATTTCACACTTGGTTTTACTTTGGTCATTGTATGTGGTTTAGTTTTTAAACGTATTAGTCTATGGTATAGCTGTGGCCAGTCTACAAAAGTATAGTTGGTGCTGAGTTTAATCGTTTTATCGTCGAAAAATCACCAAACTGTTCGCGATAGATTATATGAATCTGATGGAGATGTCTTCCATTCGTCTTTCAACTATTCTAATTTCTTAAAGCTATCAAAATATTTTAAATTAATCTCTCAAAGAGTCACATTTGAACATTGTTGATAAAAAACGTGAAGAATATTAAGGAAATAGAAGATTTAATTCTGATTGATATCAGCCAAGAAATATTAACAAATGATTGTTACTGAGCAAATGTTTCTAAATATTTAATTTGTTTTGAAAGAACATAGGTTTGTGTATGTATGGACATAATTTTGCAAATGTTTTTTTAAATACAACTTCAGTTTCCTTGTTACACCTTTATTTCTCGTAACGTTCAACACTGCACCGCAGCCGATCCTCGCCACGGTTTGGACAGTCCCACCCGGCTTAAACCCGCGAAGAGGGGTGTGGAAATGTATTTTTTTAAAAAGGGCGCCACCCGTTTCTGCGCCGGGACTGTCCTGTCCGCGAATCCGGAAACGGGAACAGGATTCACGACGACCCAAAACCACCGACCGAATAGACAATTTGGGACAAACGCACCCAAGAGCCGAAAAATGCAATTTCCGCTTCGCCACTTCACACAATAACGACAATCTAATTCAATGATCTATTTCATTTTTCTCTCTCTAAAAACCTAGCTAATTTCTATCTATGTATGCTTAACTCTACTTACAATCTCGTTTTTCTTTAATTTACTCCGTTGGCTGCTTCCTGATTCCTTCCGCTTCAATCTCGCTGTACGTGTAATACGCCGCGTCGTTCCTCTGAGTTTTTCTCCGTGACCACCGACAAATTCTACGAAGCCCCCAGCCTTTTGCCGCTCGACCCTCGTACGATATCTGGCCTTCCACCGTGCTTAATCACACCCAACAGGCCCGCCAGCTGTTCGCCGGCGATATTTAAAGAATTCCCCCAATCCCGTTGTCGGTGCATAGGCGGTCAACGGCCCACGAGTTTGCTGACCTCATCGAAGCTTCCCGAACTTTGGGACCGGTTTTGGTCGACGCCCGTCAGTTGGCAATTGAAGCTTCGTGGGTTTGTACAGAGCGCTGCACCTCGGGGCGGGGGGGGGGGGCGCTGTGGCTGCTGCTTGTGGGATGTGATTGTGCTGGTGAAATAATCGTGGCAATCGTTAACCATGGTGAATTACAAGTACCAATGGTTGTGAATATCTCAGGCGCATAGTAGACTCCATTGGCGTATCGTAGACCGGGCGGAGCCTGGATTTGGATCTGTTGTGGCGATTGTGTGAGCGTTGTTTGTGTCGTAATTGCTGGCAACTTATCTGCAGGGTCTGTGGCGTGGACTGTAATGCATTTTGCTCTTGAGATACTTAAATTACGCAGCCTCGCGCGCACGGTCATGAACACTCCATCAAAACCTTACTACCTACTTATCTATATACTCCAATATCCTTAACCTACCTACATCTCCATATTTATACAAGTCAAACTTCTAGCCTAAATTGACCTACTCCCTAGAATATAATTAATTAATAACAATTTAATTAATTAATTAATTGGCTTGATTGTGTGAAGTGACGAACGTAACATTATCAATTTTTAGAAAGAAAGCGTTTTCTCGCACGATAATTTGGGGTCTTCCAGAACAGGGCAGTTCCCTATTTTGCCCTTATGGGTTTTGGATCGACCACGTTGCGTGGAGAACGTAACATTCTATCTACTGGCCCTTTAGTTTTAATGATTTTTGCGTGTGATTTGTTGTATAAAGTATGCCTTGATTTGGCTTGAAAAAAATAAAAATATAAAAACCTTTATTCTACTTAATTTCCAGAAAACTACTCTGCAATGTCCATCGGTTTTCTGCGTCATGCGGTTTTGCGTAGTTTAACAAACACGACTTTAACTCTAACATCAATTCGAACAAAACACAAAAACGTTGACTATTCACAGTTTCCTGTGCTTAAAGAGGACGAACTCGAAGAGCAATTTGTACGTGGTAGCGGTCCTGGTGGTCAAGCCGTTAATAAAACATCCAATTGTGTTGTACTCCGTCATAAACCGACAAATCTTATTGTCAAATGTCATATACATCGTTCGGCATCGGAAAATAAAAAGGAAGCTAGAAGAATATTGCTAACGAAATTAGATAATTTCCTGAACGGCGAAATGTCGATAGAGGCACAAATAAAGGTTTTAGAATCGAAAAAAAATGCTGAAAAGACGAAAAGACAAGAAAAATTAAGGGAAATGAAGAGAAAGTTTAAAGAAAATAGTGATGTGTGATTTTGAAGTGTTGTTTAGACCAAGATATAGTCATGATGATTAAAAGTAAGTTTTTTATAATCGATAAGTAAATCTACAATATATAGCTTCTATTTCATTCAATTGAGGTTGAGCAGAAATATTTCAAAATTTGATCGCAACATTTGAAGCAAACATATGAAGTGTAGTTAAATAAATTCTGTTGGGAACGACTAACCTTAAGTAGATGTGTTGTATTTATTATATTAATATGAAAATGAATCACATTTCTATTAATAATTTTCCGCTGGAGCATCATCGATTCTGAAGTTGTATTGACCACACAACCAAAGAGGATTAAAAGCATCATAGCCTAAAATGTTTCAGGAAATTCAACAATATTCAGGAGATAACTATTTCGTATTACAAGATGAAGAGTAGAGCAGCGAATAATTGAAAATTTAACGAAGATGACCACCAAAAACAAATTCATTACGAGATGTTAGACGTAATTTTGAAACTCGACCGTTTTGGTGTCGCTTATAAGTATGAAATGACGTCTAGTATTTTTACTGAGTTTAAAAGATATTTTCGTTCCAAAAAAGACTATGAAAAACGTTAATTGTTTCTGAATCGTTTCCATCCATTGGTCCAAATTATTTTAGTCCAAATATCTTCTTCGCAAACAGTTGAAAAATATGCTTGTCAAGGCAATTTTGTTGAACAATAATCATGGTACGAGCCTGCAGCCTAGTTTTCGTCTGCTACTCTCCTTTAAAATGGGTTTTTTAAATATCACTGAATTAACGGAAGAAATGAAGTTACGATTTATGAAGCTGACACTCAAAGCATAGATTCGAACCAACGCTGAACAAGCCTTGTGTGAACCTGCATGCATTTCTTTAAAATTATGTATTACCGACAAGTAAGATACCAGTAATACTTCTAGCGAAACCTGGATTTTCATATAACCATGACGGACGTCAGGGGATCCCAAATCTTTTAAATAGGCAAGATACGAGATTAAGTGTAGTCAGGACTGCTAGGACTGCTATCCGATAAACTCTGAAAGAAATTGAGAGATCTCTTCCGCAAGAGAATGAATCGTCAAACCTACAATATCAACGAAATCGACAATAAACAACTGTATAGGTCATGGTTGTATGTCTTTCCAGATCCATCCATTGCATTCATAACAAACTAAAAGCTTCCTAAAAATTCATCACATTTCTTCTGGCTGGCGCGAGAGTTTTCTATCTAAGATTCTATTCGCAAATAGTGGAGATCATCACCCACTCGCTGGTTGCTACTATACCTAGCCATGCCATAAATATTGATACAAGATGTTTTAACTATAATAATGAAACTACTAGTTGGATTTTTTTTAACCATTTATTGTAAAACTAACACACTACATAATAAAAAACAAATTATTCAAAATGGCCGCCTTTTGCTTGAATACAGCGCCGAAGTTTGTCAGGCCACTGGTCTATTGATTCTCGCACGACTTCCATCGGAAAATTGAGTATAGCTTTTTTCAACGCCTGTTTAACGACTCCAGGTTGTGGTGGTGTTTTTTACAGACCATACCCTCTAATACTGACCACAATTTGTAGTCGAGGGGACTACGGTCTGGAGTGGCTGGTGGCCACAAATTAACGCTGATAAATTCTGGCACATGGTTCCCCAGCCACTCTTGTGTGGTTTTCGCCTTGTAGGCAGGCGCAGAGTCTTGTTGGAAAACCCATTCTTTATTTTCAAACATGGTTTGGCTTAGGGGCTCCACTACCTTCATTAAGATATCCGACTGATAGTTTTTCGCAGCTGTTTTGACGCCCTTTTCACAGAAATGGATAGAAGTGACACCTTCATAGGACACTCCCCACCAAACCATCACTGATGCTGAATAATGTCCTTGGTCAACCCTCGGGATCTTTTCTATAGCCTTCTTAGAAGACCGTGCATATCCTATCATTTTGTTTGTTGAAGGATCCCTCCACGGTAAACATTTTCTCGTCGGTGAAAAGTATTCTTTTGTACTGTCTTTTACCGTATCTGGGTAAGAGCTGTTTTGACTTTTCCATCCTATTTCGTTTTAAAGCGGCATTGAGTCTGTGTCCTGTTTGTCTTCTGAAAGCTGCAAGCCCCAAGACTTCTTTGATGATACGACTCATGGTTCTCGACGCATTATTCATTTCACGAGACTTGATTTTCTGATTGCGGACAGGATTTCTTGCGATTCTGGACCTTACAGCTTTGATGGCTTGTGGCTTACGAGCCGAGCGAGGTCTGCCGGATCTTTTACGGTCTATTACATCTGCAGTATCAATGAATAACGCTATAGTTCGATACACGAAAACACGCGTAATTTTAATGGCTTTAGTGTTTCGAAAATTCGACCTTTCTCCATTTCACATTTGTGTAAAGCAATCACAGCGATGCGGTTCTCTTTGCTAAATTGGCGCGTTTTTAGAGCATATGTCAACAATCATGACTACCAACATAGCAATTAGCTACCTGCCAGTTTACATCCGCAAAGGCCGCATTTACAGTTATATCAATATTTATGGCATGACTAGGTATAAAAACTTAATTTAGAATGTGCTGGACATTCCAAGTGAACGAAAACTTTGAGAACGCAAAGACGATACGGTGTTTTAATATCGATTAATAGAAGCATTGTTTTTGTATCAGATAGTGAAGAATAAAGTACAGTGAACACATAAAATAGTGTACAGATAAGTGTGAATTAGGAATAGTGTTAGTGTAAAACAATTGGTAAAAAATTTGTCACTTGTTAAAACTTTGTAAAATCTCGATATTTAAATTCCGAAAATCTCAGACGAATCCATATCAGCTCGTGCAATTACAACATCATGTATCCATCGAAAGAGAAGATACATACGAGTACGCATAAGAAAAGATGTAACCCATTTAGGAAAGACACTGAAATTTGTCTAAAGTATGCTGGCACCACAGAGCATTTTTATTACCATTGTCTTCAACATGGAAGCTGACTCACAAAATTATCAAAAAAAAACTCATATTAGGTTTATTATCACTTTTTCTACTTAAATTTATAAAAAAAATATCCTAAATTGTTAGTATTTACAAGTTTCGCTTATCGTTAAGAAATCCCCTTTTCAATTTGAATCCTGCGTGGCTTTTCTTCTAAATGAGGATCGCAACTCCATATTCGTTGGTCGTTCACGAGATGGCACTACAAATGACAGAGTTCTGCGAACTCCTGAATTTTGTTTCCATATCGGATGCCAAGCATCCATTCGTGCTTCCAAATCTTCTTTGTTCACTTCTGATTCAATAATCTTCAATCGAGCATATTTCAATTCTTGATCTAATCGTATTCGCTCCTCTTCCAGCTTTTTCAACATCTTTTGCGCCTCCGTCAACTGCTTCTCTTTATCCTTTTGCCTTTGTTCGAATTCAACACGCTTTTGACGCTCCTGTTCTAACATCGTTTTTTGTTCGCGCTGCAAGTCTTCGAGCTCCTCTCGTTTCTCCCACTCTTCAGCAAGGACTCGTGCCTGGAGCGCTCGTACGATCTCTTCGTCGCGTTTAGCTTGGGTCTCCTCCTCCAGCAAACGTTCTAGCGTTGATTTCAAATCTTCCAGTTCGGCCACCCGTCGAGAGTCCTCCCGCGCTAACTCCTCGAATTGTTTCGCCTGGGTTTCAGCTGCCTGTCTTGCCAGTTGTTCTTGCTTCAATTGGTTTTTGGCCATCTCAACTTCTTTCAGGTGGATGGTTCGCATTTTCTCCTCTAGCTTGCGGCGTTTTTGGTCAGCCTCACGTTTCTTACGTCTTTGCGAGATCAAGTCTCGTTGGAACCCTTCTCGACCGGTTGAATATGTTATGGCCAGCTGAAGGGCTGCAATCCATTGCATTCGTGTTCGATGATCGTGCGCTGCGAACTCAAAACTCCGTTCGCCTGACGATAGTACAAATTTCAAGATTTTTTCAGGCTTTCCTGATGTATTTATGCTTGGCTTCACCATAAATCTAGGATCGAGTGCGATCGTTCCGCATACTTCCTTTTCGTTGTGATTTTTATAGTAGGTAAGCACGCACGGTTGAAGAACGAACCAATACTCTTTCAGGGATGGCAAAAGATATCCCCGACGTAGTAGGAATCCCTATAAAAGTATCAACAATAAATCACCGATAAAAAACTAAGATCCCTATGGAGTAAATACCTTCTTGATAATATCCTTTATATACGTTTGATACATTTCATCAATAGCCTCATTCATAGACTCTTCATACTCGATCACATTTGAATTATCCGGAAAATCGATCAGATCTAAAAACTGATCGAAACGAAACGATAAATCATTTTGACTGAGATGATGGACTCGTTTGTCATTTTCAAATTCTAGACCGATTGCAATCATCATTTGTTGAATCACAAGAACAGCTTCTGAAGAATTTAACAAAACCTGGGAGTACGACGAAAAATTAGGGTCAGATTCATAGAAATTCAACTCAGTACTCACCTCTGTTCCGAGTGCATCATTTTCAGGAACTATAAAGTCGCTCAGCAAGCAAAATATTCTAAATAATTTGTACAAATGTTTTTCATCGAGACTAGTGTGATTGGTTTCGACATATTTTCTACGGCAAATCAGCCAGCAAAGCTTTAAATAAAATTAAAAGTTGTTACTGCATCTGTACTGGTATTAAGGATATGCAATTAAGAGGGGCTTTCAAATATAAACGAGCCCTTTATTTTTGAGGACCCAGAAAGCGTGTCGAAGATAGGTGTAGGGCCAGGATAGAGTAGGGGGGTAGGGTAGGAGGAAACCGTCGAAATGATTCAAGCCGATCGCCCGACCGGTGTGTTTAGTTGTCCTTACAACATAAAAATGATTGATTTCATGGCGAAAAGTTCGATTAAAATTGAGCCTAAACTATGAGAAAAGCGGTACGAGTAATCGTTGAATATAAATTGCGACGAAAGGTGACACGGTGTTTAGTTATCTTCACAACGAGGCGAAAGAAATGTTCATCCTTTTTTAACGAACGAAGGCGTTAAACAAACCGAAATTCGGAACCGAGTGCGTGCCCAGTTCGGAGAGAATGCACTTGCATGGCCACGAATGAAAGCCTGGTGTGCGAAGTTCAAAGAAGGGCGTGAAAAAGTAGAAAATGTTAGTCACCGAAGACGCTCCCATTCCAGCATTACGCCTGGCCATGTCGCAGCTGATCGCGAGCTCATTGAAAGAGATCGTTGATCCACTGTAGCAGCAATCAGTAAAAAAATGGGAATCAATGTTGGAAGTGTACACACCATCATCTGAGACCACCAATATGCAAGACCTCACACTGCAGCCATAAGAACCCAAAAATTGCGTGAAACGCATTGGACTACACTTTATCACCCCCCCCCCCTACAGTCCTGATTTTTCACCTTGCGATTTCCACATCTTTGGGTCTCTCAAGGAAGCACTTGGAGGAGAGCGTTTTGCGAAAGATCAACAGGTTGAACAGTTTGTGCGAAATTGGTTGGATACCCGTCCGAAGTCATTCTTCAAAAACGGCATGATCCAACCACCTGTTCGATGGGAAAAATGCATTACTAAGGAGGGTAACTATGTAGAAAAATAGCTATAGAGTGTGTTTCTCTCTCTTAAATGTAAAATAAATTTCTTTTTGCAAAAGGATCGTTTATATTTAAATGCCCCTCGTATAAATCATTTTTGAAAAATTCAAATGAATGATTTATGTCTTATATTTATACGGTTAAGCATCACTAATAAACAGCAATCAGAAAGTTAAAACTATAAGTCATCACAGCTATATACCATAATTAAAAATCATACAAACGTGAATATGTGCCGTAACAAACAAGATCCCAAATAAGGACTCTTGTTGACGTGTAAATGCGAGCTTATGGTAGCAACTACACCATGTTCGTGTTACTTTACTTATTTCTCGATGTGTTCAAAATAAACTATGCAAGCTTCTGACACGATGAATATATTAAATCAATACCGCAATTTTATTAGATTTATCATGATTTAAGAACAGATTTACCATGATTTAACGTATTGATAAAGTATTTGGTTTGAAGCTTTTTGACAAAAAAAAAATTGGTTGGCATATATCAGAACGGAAAATGTTTCCGTGAAAAATTTAGAAAAAGGAAGCCTACAAGAAACTTGATAATGCCTACCAAGCAGTGGCGCTAGATTCAAATGCAAGCACAAAAATTAAAAGCTATTGCAACAATAAGCTGGCAGCAATTGACAGGCTAAGAATCTATTTATTGGTTGAATATATTTAAAACCCATTAATTAATTCCAGGAGCTTCGAAAAATGCTCACTAACGAATAGATAATTGCAAAATTGCCCTAGCAATTCAAATTCTTGTAAAAAATAGAATTGATTGATTTTTTTACGAAGAATTGTGCCAAGATATTAAAGGTTGCATATCCTAAAGGTGATGCACATCAATAGTCCTTATGAAGTAGATGTAAACTATTCATCATCAGCATACAGCATTTTAGGTGACGTAAGAGTTGTCAAGCAACGAACTTTCCAATCACTATACAATCACTTTATAAAAATCATTGATTTCATGACGAAAAGTTCAATTAAAATTGAGCCTAAACTATGAGAAAAGCGGTACGAGTAATCGTTGAATATAAATTGCGACGGAAGGGGACACGGTGTTCCAAGAAAGTATTTGTCTCGGGTAATAGAAGCGTTGATTTAATAAAAGTAAATGAAGAATTATTCGCGAATAAATCTGGAGTAGTGTAAAAGTTTACAGTGTTACGGTTCATAACAATTAGCATTAAAGTTTGTTATTAGTCCGTAGTTAAATCTCATTATTAAATTCCCAAAAATCCGTGACCAACTCATAACGACTCGTGAATACACGTGCGTTAGAAGCATAGTATAAAAATATATAACACGGACATTCTGAGCAGTCATAAAAACATGACACAAAATATGCAAAAATTATCTCTTCTTTAGAGGGTTTGGTTTTCGTTTCAAAATTCGCGCGCGAAAGAACGAGTAAACTTACACAACGAAATTTCTCCATGTGGAATTGGGCAAATGTATTGTGGCAAGTCCGTAATTGTGTGTAAGCAATTTGTGTAGAAAACATGTGTACCGATGCAAATTGGATCACTAATACGCGTGAAAAATTGTATAACAGAGTTGCGGCAATTGAGCTCTAATGTCCGTGCTATATATTCTTTACGCCATGGTTTGACGTTTTACTTATTTGTCATGATTTAAAACTTAAGCTAACCACACGATCAGTTCAGAGTGTCAGTTCAATGTCCTCACACCAAACTGATTGTTTATCCAGAAAAATGGTTTGAACTCATGCGAAAAATTGAACTGATACACCCAACCGACACACCTAAATGATATTATGCAGCAAGCTGCACCGAAATATTCTGCCTACCGCCAAAAGAATGGTTGGACGAGGAAAACTGCAGAAAAATTGACAGTTTTCAATGTTTTTAGCTGAATTTTTTTTACAACTTCTTGAAATGCTAAACTTTTATGTTTGTGAGACCTATGTACCCCTTAACTATTTGAACGAATACACACACACACTTTTCAGAATAAATTCGAATTTTAGTAATTTCGAGTGAATTTTTAGATCTCATATACTATGAAAGGAATATTCATTGTTTTCTTGATGTATTGAGTAGTATGTAAACATGGATGCATATGCCATGAACACATTTAAAACAACGTTTGCCTTTCCTTTTAAAGCAGCATGATATCAGAAAATAAACTTAAGTGGTAACATGACATTAATATTGATCCAAATCCTAAATAGGAAAACCGTAAGTTTGCTAGATATGCGTATAGCAAGCTTGTCATTCACATGATCAGCCTGTTTTGAAAATAATCACCATACATAGTAGTTAAGCGTTAATCATTCCGATAGAGTCCACGAATCCATCATACACTCACCTCTTCGATTTTCTCCTCAAAGTTTCGCATTTCCGCCATACTCAGGCTGCTTGGTAACGACGAAAAGACTTCTTGCATGAGATAATGATGGAAATGTTCAAAGCTTAAATTCGCCGCCGATCTGTAGTGGTCCAGGCCTTTTTCCAATCCATACAAGTCCAGAACAGAAGCGATGTTAGCCGTTAACACCTACAAGAAAATCATGCGATGGCGCGAGAAGATATGCAAATTGTTATAAAGTTCACTGGAATCACAAGCATTGTTCATTGTTGGTTCATACCTTCAATTTGGTTTTGTTGACTAGTCCTCGCTCCTCCTGGTGGAGTCCATTGAACGCATGCCATATTGCATTGGTAACGTTCCTTAGTACGGCCGACATTCTGGTCCGACCCACAAACACAAGATTTTTTTCTCAAACAAACAAAAAAATCCAAACTGCCAACGAACCAACTTCTTCAGCCAATTCTAACCGATTGACTTCCTGCGAATCACAGTAATTAGATGAACTTGCCAGCTAAGTGTTGGCGCAACTCCTTGTCCAACTTTGCCTCGTCACGAACTACCAGATCAGCTTGGTCAGGTTGACTTCAGCTCGGGAAGACGCATTTTGCGACGTTGACGGCGTTGACGACGACGGTTTGTTTTGTCGCCCCGAAACTCAGTTGCGGAACGGTTGGACGTGGATTCTGCATATGGTCCGTAGAAGGTCGTCACGACGCGAATATATGGAAAAGACAAGTATTGAGAATTTCAGAATATGGTAATGATCGAGGTGACAAGTATTTCGCTGTTTTACAACACTTCTGAACTTATTGCGAATTATTTTTATTGCGGACAATTTCGAATTTATACTTTTTTCAAAGTGTTTCTTCACAGAGATGTAGTAGTATGTGAACACAATTTCGGACTAAGCAAGTGGTTTGCGCTTAAAGATTGAAGATACAATTTTTTTCATCGGGCTAAGAATACAACCAACAGCAGGAACAGCTTAGTTTGGATTGTAACTACGATTGTTCATTGTAGACGTTGACCTGCCACGATTGGATTTGCTGCATTCCTGAAAACCTTCTATGTTTTGAATGTTAATCTCATTGATTCATATCCATGCGATTTAAAAAAAATTAACTTTCCAGTACAGTCGAACTTCGATAACTCGAACTGTGATGTGGCACATAAAAATTTCGAATTATCAAGACTTCGACTTATCAATAATAACAGTATATATGCGCACATTTTTTTTGTGAATGAACATTTACACAAAGTCACAAAATTGAAGGCACAAGCAATAAATATGAAAGCTCTTAATCATATATAAACTAATGTCCGTTTATTATCACTTTTTTTTTATTAAATTGAAGACTAACAATACTAAAATGAATAAAAAAAATAATTGAATTAATTTTTTTAAAGAATTAAGTAAGAACAAATTAACAACAAAAATTCAAGGCACAAACTTCAAGATCACTAGAAAAATGTAAAACAAGCCGCGAGGTGCGACCCTTGAGGTCCACACGGTAAACTTCCCTGTAATATCTACATAAACATTAAAAAAATTAAACACAATATAATTTTGCAAATAATATCACTTTGAATAATAATAATGATAGTACTCATAACAGTAATTGCAATGAATTAATATTAATCATATCATCTACGGGAGCATCCATTGATTAAAAAGGTTTTTGGTGAATGGGGGTAGATTCATTTGACTGATTCACGCGGATCAATCGGTGGGAGCCTTTTCCACGTTCTTTGTCATTTTCATATCGATGCTTGAAGGACAAAAGAGCGCTAGCAAAAATGAAAGCAGTTTTTGTTATTACGCCCACTGAAGAGATTTTGTCGCGTGATGGCCATTTTGAATAGTTGCGTTCAAAATTTCGATCATTCCGGCATAATCACTGAATTTATATTTTTTCACGATTTTGCGTAATTTTGGTTGATAATTATTTCTTATTTTCTGTTGGTCTTGAAAAATATATAATATACAGTGAAAAATAGGTACAATTGCATGTAAAAAGTAAAAAGGAAGTAATTGAAATCTTACGATTACTAAAGACTAAATCTACTAAAAACTACAATTTTTTATTTGATGAAAGCTTTTTAAAGCATATGATCTTGCAAATTATTGACTACAAAACATTTCACCATTCCAAGCGTTGATTACCGCAAATGCAAATTTGCTTTAAATTTTTCTGATTTTCAAAATTTAAGCAGTTTTTTTATTAAAATTAAAACACTCTTAAAACTATTAAAAATCTGCTCAAATTATGCGAATATTATAACACTTTGATTTAATTTACAACAACGTTTTTAGAATAAAAAATATTGAGTAATATCATTCGTATGAACCCTCTTTACATTGTAACTTTGAATGATTTTTTATTTTTAATTTAGTTTTTTTTTTCATAATCATGGAAAAAGTTTTGCCGGTTTCTCTTCAAAAACTGATAAGAATGTATAAATTGTATAAGCTGGTATTACTGTGCTGTGCAAATCAGGTGAAAAAATTATTTTTTATGAAAAAAATCCCAGTTTTTCGCATTTTCTTTTATTAAATTAAAAAACGGCTGAAACAATTTTTTTATAATGTTAAATACATCACAAAAATGTTAATATAACACAATTGAAACCTGAATTATGGAAATATTATATCTGGCTCGTGAGATATAGTGAATGACAAAAATGACCTTGAAGGTCATAATGATTGTTAATGAATTTTTATTTTTTATTTAATATTTTTTGTAATCATGACGAAAAGTTTTGATGAAGTTTTTACAAACATTGTTTGGAGTATATAAATTTTATAAACATTGATTACTTGGTCTCGTAAATCAAGTTAAAAATTTATTGTTTATGGAAAAAAACCTAATTTTTTGCACTTTTTTTCCTGAAATTAAAAAACGGCTCCAACAATTTCAAAATTTGATAGATTCATAGAAATTTTGATACGCGACGATTGACACCCAAACGATGCAAATCGTATGTTTGGTTCGCGAGATATAACGCATGACAGAAATGACCTTCAAACGGGCGAAACAACAAACCCCCCCGACCGAAGTGTTCTAAAAACTAATCAGCTCTTAAAATTGCAAAGACGCTTCGATTGACACCTTAACAAAGTCGATAGGACTTTGTTTACTTGAGTTATGCTCGCAGAAAAAAGTTTCCACGAACGTACAGACGTACATAAATGCCTTAATATCGAAGTTAAAAAAATAACAAAAATATGAAACAGTACATTCAACATATGTGTACATATATGCAAGTACCTACATATGCGCATAATGAACCTCATCTATAATGTATGTACATATGTATTTACTTTACTTTACTTTACTCACTGTTAAACATTTAATTATTTGTGACTGACGATTGGATTTCTTCTGTTGGTTTTCAAAAAAAGGCTTCAATTTTATTTAAACTACTATACAGAGAATCGGTTGTATATTCACTGACTTTTAAATAGGAACGCAAGACACTCAACGAATTTTCAATCAATTCATTTGAAGGTGGTTGCTGGAAATCGACCTCCAATTCCTTCTCCGTCGTGGCACTTTGGCAGTCATCTCCGTTGTTCAACTGTATCGGTTCGGGTCTGCAGGGCTCGATAATATCTTCATCGGTGGGAAACTCCGAAGTAACAATATCGTCATCCACATATGTATATAAAATCGTTGATGGTGCTTACCGTCTTTTATACTTTAAATATTTGTCCGTCCAAGCTTCGTACTTGATTTGTAGTTGGATTTAGTCTTTACTCGTTTCTTTCAAGCGCTCAATTTCAATGAAAATGAGTTCATGTCTACTATCCTTAGTTGTGGAAAATTTATCAATTACTTTTTCATCAAAGTCTCCAAGCTAAGATATTAAATGTTTTTCAATGGAAATCATTGCTATGGCAGTTAATCTTTCTTCAAATATAGTATTTCTGAGAAATATCTTCATACATTTCAAGGTTCAAACCTCTAAATCCAAAAATCTCCCAATTTCAAAGTCTCCCAGCCGCCAAATTCCCTAGTCCCAAAATCCTTCCATCCCCCAATTCCCCAATCCCAAAATCTCCAAAATCCCCCGATCCCCCAAATCGCAAAATCACAAAATCCTCAAAACCCCAAAAATCTCCCATTTACCCGATCCCCCAATCCCAAAATCCCGCAATCCCCCGATTTCCCAATCCCAAAATCCCCGAATTCCCCAATCCCAAAATCCTCTGATCCACCAATCCAAAAATCCCCCGATCCCCCATTTCCAAAATCCCCCGATTCCCCAATCCCAAAATCCCCCAATCCTTCGATCCCCCGATCCACCAATCTCAAAATCCCTCGATCCCCCAATTCCAAAATCCCGCGATCCCCCAATCCCCAAATCCCAAGATCCTCCAATCCCAAAATCTCACGATCCCCCAATTCCAAAATCCTTCGATCCCCCAATCATTCGATCCTCCAATCCCAAAATCCCTCGATCCCCCGATCCTTCAATCCCAAAATCTTCCGGTCCCCCATTCCAAAATCTCTCAATCCCCCAATTCCAAAATCCCCGATCGCCAATCCCCAAATCCCACGATCCTCCAACCCCAAAATCCCTCGATCCTCCAATTCCAAAATCCCCCGATCTCACGATCCCCCAATTCCAAAATCCTTCGATCCCTCCAATCCCAAAATCCCTCGACCCCCAAATCCCACGGTCCCCCAACCCCAAAATCCCACGATCCCCCAATTCCAAAATCCCCCGATCCCCAAATCCTCCAATCCCAAAATCCCACGATCCCCCAATCCCAAAATTCTCCGATCCTCTAATTCCCAAAAATTTAATCAGTGTTATTTGAAATGATTCGTATCGGAACTATGTGGGATGAGTCAATGAACACTGACTGAGATAAATATGGCCTTGTAGATCGGACTGAAATAAAATCGCACACGATTTACACTTCGTATACATACCATCACGTTTTTTGCTATTCGACTGACTGCCCAACTCAGGATAGCCATTCGAAATTGATCCGTTAATGAGCACAATAAAAATTCACATATAAGGATCGATACGCAAATTGAAAATAGTAGCGGTGAGATGTATATCTAAAATGCTACCATGAGATTGTTTGGCACTTTAAGGTCAAAAGTGTTTAATTTCATTGGGACTTGATTGAAGAGTGCAATAAATGGCATTTGTGTTATTCAGATCTTTAAGTTCTTCTTCTTTTAGTGGTGCCGCGACCTAAGATGAAACCTTGAACTTGCGGTAATTGTATCCAAAATTATTGATTTCATTTACCATTATTAGTTGTGTAAAATTTGTTAAAACTTAAATAATAATGAATAAGAAGAAGAAGAAGACACAAGTGTTAATGCAGAATTTGTTGGCCACTGTTTTATATTCAACAGCACTGGAAAAATGTACAGTGCCGGTTAAAAACTAGCACCGCTGACAGTTGTTTTGCTAATTAAAAAAACCCTCGAAGGAACGTTTCTAATTGATTTAATGACTGAAAAATCGACTCATTTACTTCATTTCTATTTCCAAAAAATCGCCTGAGCTCATCAACTTGATTTGCTTCTTCAGCTGTACTTAGAATTGGCCTTTCTTGTTCCACTGTTAAATCGTCATCTTCATCATCGGATATATTGTCGCCATCTTGATTGCCGTTGCCGAGTAAGCTCTCCACACACCACAACAGCTTCGTCTACGTTAAGGAAGTTCTCAAAGGAGATAGCAGGATCTGACATAATATCCTCCCAGCCGTTAACTGCAGGCATAGCTTCAATCACAGATTGATTGGCACTTTCACTTTCTGCTTCTTTTTTTTTAAAAAAAAAAAAGCTTTCTTGAAACAGTTCTTAATTGTTTCTTGTGATACAAAATCCCAAGCTTGTTTACACATACGTGAGGTATGAAGGACATCTTTAATTTTGAGAGAAATGAAATCTCCGGTGAGAATATTCTCAAATCTCAACCAATAAACACCGGTAAAAATATTGTAGGCTGAATGACTGATGTCATATTAGCGGGGGGGGGGGGGATAATAAACTTCACATTGTCCATAAGCGGGAGGCTTTTATGAGCAGTGCAATTGTCAATAAAGAGTAAGATCTTCCGTTTTTCTTTTCCAAATTTTTCATTGATTTTCAGGAGTCACTTCTTAAAAAGAGCACTTGCCATCCACGCTCGTGCACTAGATTCATACTCTACTGGTTTTGACTTTACGTTTTTGAAACAACGGGGACTAGCAGATTATCCTATCATTAACAAAAGCAATTTTTCAGAGCCATCCATGTTTGCTCCGAACAAAAGTGTTACTCTTTCCTTGCTAAGTTTCTCTCCATGACGTTTCTCGTCTTTAAAAGCAAGCGTTTTATCAGGGGTGCATTTGAAAAATAGACCCGTCTCGTTAACATTAAAAATTTTTTTGGGCTTGTTTGTGGTTTGAGGATCATTCGGTGAATGTTATGAAGTGCCCAGCACTGCCGCCCGATCTCAATCCAATTGAGAACTTCTGGGCTGATGTCAAAAAGCGGTTTCCCTTCTAAAGCCAATGATACCCTCTGGTCTGCAGTTAAAGATTCCTAGAAAAATAATCCCATCCAAGAAGTGCCAGGATTTGATTAATTCTATAACACGATGTTGCCGAACTGTAATTGCCAACGAAGGATATACGACGAAATATTAATTTTGCTGCATTGCACTAGATTTGATTTAATAGTTATGGTCTTACAAAAACTCTTTCATTTTGCCTGGTTTTTCTAGTTTTTAAACTGCATAATTGAATTACAGTGCTATTTTTGTAACCGCTCATATTTTAAGTTATTTTGTCAAAAACTGAAATAGTTTCCAAAATGATAAATAAAATTTTGTGTTCTTATCATGAACACCCTCTTTTGAGTTTAATGTGTTTATTGATGTGTCTAAAAGTTTATTTCATGTATCAATTTGATTTTTGTTCCTCAAAAAACTTGCTTCTTGTCATGGTGCTATTATTTTAACGCAGCTGTACAGTGGATCAAAGTAAAACTCGGAGACATTTAATCTTTATGAAGCGATTAATAGTGTAAGGAAAGAATTTAAACAAAAGAGAAACTTTTATTCATGTTGGTACAGAACCGGTAAAAACAACAGCAAAATTTATTCATATAAATTCTTTTAAAAAACTTAATTTGAAAAATAACGAAAATTGGTCTCAAATTGAAACTCAGACAGCTGGTAACACTGTTCTTGTATTCTTAAGAAATGCGGGAAATCCCAAAAATTAGTAGTCATTTTGACATTGACAATCTCTTAATTTCATTTGACGTTCAGAACCTTCAAAGGAAGTGTTGAAATTTACTTGTTTTTGCGAAATTCAGTTTTCAATCTTAAAATGGGAAGAAAATCTAGGCAAACATCGTTGCAAACTCGACAGCTCGTTGCAAATCATTTTAAAGACGGATTATCAGTGCGACAGATTGCGAGAATTGTAAAACGAAGTCATTTAACAGTTCACGATATTAAAAAAAACGCTTTACAACAAGAAATACTCTGGAAAACAAATCAAAACCAAGCGAATGGAAAATATTTTCAGAATCCGAAGAACGGTGGATGTGAGGGAAATTAATAAAAACCTAAAATTAAGTGCTCCAAAATTAGCTGAAGCAGTAAAAACGCAATTTGGTAAAGAAGTGAACCCAGAAACGGTGAGAATCGTACTAAGGAAGAATAGTCACCCGAAAAAACCCTTCATTAGCAAGACGAACCATTCCAAAAGGTTCATCATCATCATCAATGGCGCACCAGCCCAAATCGAGCCTTGGTCTCCCGAAGACACTACCTCCAACTGTCTCGGTCCACCGACCGCGTCCTCCAATTAGCGAATCCCAGCAAGGATTCGCTGTCGTTGTCAACTGCATCCTCCCATCGTTTGCGTGGTTTTCCTGGTGGGCGGCTTCCTGTTGCTCGGCCTTTCATGGAGCGCTTGGGAATTCGCCTGTCATCCATACGCTCCACATGGCCAGCCCACTGAAGTCGTAGCAGTTTCGTCCGAATCGATACCGGTGGCTCGTCATAAAGAGCGTACAACTCATGGTTGTACCGGATTCGCCAGTCCGGTCCGTCCTTCACGGGCCCCAGAATACGTCTCAAAATGCGGCGTTCGAAGACGTCAATCCTTTTTTCTGAGGCTTGAGTCAAAGTCCATGTTTCACATCCGTAAATCAATACAGGACGGATGATCGTTTTATAGACGCGCAGCTTATTTTTTCGGTGCACTTTGTTACTTTTAATCACCGAGAGGACTGAAAAATATATTTTATTGGCTAGACCAATTCGCCGTTCAATTTCGTCCTTTTCATTCCCGTCTTTGGCGAGGTCATACGACGCCATATTCCTGCTTACCAGCGTGGGGCTAGCAACCCTGCCTGGCATTACCCAATTGCTACGAACCCTGAAACACGGCCTCGGATTGGATTCCAAAAGGTTAAAACGCGCAAAACTGCACAAAAATATAGATTTTTCGTTTTGGAAGCCATTATTTTTTTTTATGGACGAAAGTAACTTCAACGTCTTTCGCTCTGGTGGACATTCTCTACACATATGTAGAGAAAGCCAAATGAAGAATATAAAGAAAACTATTTACAGCTAACTGTTAAGCAGGGGGGTAGGTCAGTAATGGTTTGGAGGTCTATGTCAGCCGCTGGACCAGGAAATCTGCATTTCAATTACGGGATCATGGACCAGCATAAATATCTACAGATTCTGAAGCAAAATGTTAATAGTGTCAACGAATTGGGGATAACGATCCTAAACATAAAACTGCAAATGTTCGACTGTGGTTACATGTTCTTGACCCACCTCCTCAATCTCCAAACTTAAATGGCATCGAACATTTATGGGCATATCTGCAACAGAAATTGAAAAACCACACAATATATAATGCAAAAGACTTGGAGGACGCGTTGACATACGAATGGGAAAGGTTTGACCGTTCTTATTTTGAAAAGTTTGTTTACTCGATGCCAAGCAGATAACAAACTGTTAGAGCAAGTAAATGACTACCAATAAAATGTTGAAACCTAATAAAATTCCTAAAACTTCCTACTGTCCGAGTTACAATTTGAGATCAGTTTTCGTTATTTTTCAAATTTAATTTTTTTTAAAGAATTTATATGAATAAATTTTGCTCTTGTATTTACTGATTCTGTATTACCATGGGCAAAGCTTTATGAAAAAAATTTCTCTTTTGTTTAAATTCTTTCCTTACACTATTAATCGCCTCATAAAGAATAAATATACATATATCTGATCCGGTGTATTTGCATAGTGAAACTAAATTACTCATGCAACAAAAACATGACTAAAAATTATGAAAATACATCTTAGCTCCTTGTAGTGTAAACGAGTATGAGAAAAATGTACTTACATGTATATTTTAGTGAACATGCGTAATAAGCACACCGATTATGAGTCATTATTCGAAAAATGTCCATTGTTTTCTAATCAAGACTCACAGTTTTCAATAAATTTTGAAAATTCCAACTCAGCGTCTACTGTTCAAGATTGGATAAGCTTCCAATATTGAACTCTTTGTTCCGTGTAAGCCCTTATATCTCATAAATGTGTAAAAATGGGGCCCTAGATAGACGAATCACTCGTAAACTGGCTGATAACTATGTAAATGCATCATCAATTCGACTTTTGAAACAGAATGATTCATTCATACCCACTTTGACTATTTAATGCACACTCAACGCTCTATAGATTGATAAAAGATATTTAAATGGGCCTCAAATTTCACATGCTCAGATACATATATGTATGTACATATGTAGAAGTAGCTGCAGCTTTAACGTGACGATCAATTTACGACCATAATTTAGTTTATAACTCCGATCGCAACTGATACAACGATTGATATTATTATTTCAGATATAACAGAGACTATCCAATAATTAATTATAAATTAAATACCGGTTTTATAAATATGGATGTGTACCGGTTACTTAATTTAATAACTGTTTTGGAAGTGGTTCATCGATGACTAATAATATTTGGAAGACATCGTAGCTGATCAAAAAAAAATTTCTTCCGCAGCTCTAATAAAGCTGGATCCATTACTATAAAAAAATCCTTCTTTACGGATCGAAAAAAACATTCTATCCTGCGTTGCGTTTCGTATTTACCCTTTTGCGTCACGTAGCCACAAACTTTTTTATTTGTTATTATTTTTAAGTGATACCCAACTTTCTTTGTTGAAGTCTTGCAAACGATTCGAGTAGAGTTTTTTTTAAATCATAATATTTAGATTTAACTTATGAACTGCTTCGTTAATGCACTTTGTTGCAGGGATTTTGATAGTAGGCATGAATCAGTGTTAACTACAACTTTTCTGGGCAGGTATAGTTACTTCATAAATAAACTACTACTTACTATATCTTTCACATATCTAAAAAAAGAAGAAAACAGACAGTGAATCAAGGTAGTTTTGAACATCTGCCTTCGAGATATGACGGTATAATAAGGCCATCAGACCCGGCATGAATCAACAATTAATGATCTTTATTTATCTTTTAGGGCACAAAGAATTCATATGAGTCCATCAAATGTTTCAGCTTTACCAAAGAAATAAATTTTCCAATTAATTTGACTAATTTCCGAATTCAATAAACAAATTTTCCAATCAAATTACATCTGGAAATTCGCCTATTTGGTTTGGAAGTTTATTTATTTGACTCGAACTTGTTACATTTCATCCGCAACTTGAGTCTTGAATATACCAGAAATCAATCATTTTTTTTCTAGAATCACATCTAATTCATTTTTATATCGCTGGAGCGAATTTTTTCCACCCAAACCATAAATATAGGATAAATCATTACAATTTTCACAAAAACACAACAATTTTACTTGGAAATTTTAGAAAACCTGCCAAAGTTTTTCAAAAATTATCAAGAAGTCAGTCGAAAACGGTCTCCGCTCCGACAATGAACAAAAATTCCTATTCACTATTATTTAAGTGTGGAATATTAAAATTTAATACAAGATTTTAAACAAAAATTTACAATATTTGAAAATCATGCTTTAAATACAAAATAAAAATTCTTAAAGATGCAATAAATCCAATCAGTGTATATAATTTTAAAAATGTTAAGAATTAAAAATTGCATTATTTTAAGAATTCAAAAATGCATTGAATCAAACCTGGAAGGATAATGAAATTTCAGATGCTCCTAACTAAACGCAATTTCAAAATTATCCCAGATACCTTATACCTCGACAAAATTCGTTCAAAATTTCAAAAGGATCGGCCCATTTTTTTAGTTCCGTGTCTTTACTCGCACAGAATCATCAATACCGGGTCCATAAAGTGTAAGACTATCAGCAAGGATCTCTAGAGCATATTTTTGTCGTTTTTCTTCGAAATACTCGACCTTCTTTGCACTCTTTTGCAGCTTTTTGATCAGCTCTGCTGAAACGAATGTTATCCTCGTCGCGTGCCCATTCATGAGAGATACCTATATTGTACAGCCAATAACTTCACCAATTTTACTCGGATCAACTTCAAGTTTTGATAGGGAACTCTTGAAGCACTATATAATAGAATGAAAACAAGCCGCGAGGTGCGACCCTTGAGGTCCACACGGTCAACTTCCCAGTAATATCTACATAAACATCAACAACATTAAACACAATAATAATTTTGAAAATAATACTACTTTAAGTAATAACAATACGAGGTATTCATAGCAGTAACAGGAATGAGTTAATATGAATCAAATCGTCTAAGGGAGGGTCCATTGATTACGTAAGGTTTTTGGTCGATGAGGACAGATTGAATATTCACGCGGATCAATCGGTGGGGGCCTTTTTGGTTTTGAAAATTTTGTATATGCAATCAAAAATAGGTTCAATTGCATGTTAAAAGTAAAATGTATTACAAATGATGATGGTTATTGAAATTTTACGATTACTAAAGAATGAATCTACTAAAAACTACAATTTTTTATTCGATGAAAGCTTTTTAAAGCATATGATCTTGCAAAGTATTGACTACAAAACATTTTACCATTCAAAGCGTTGATACCGCAAATGCAAATTTGATTGAAATTTTGTTGGTTTTAAAAATTTAAGCAGTTTTTTTAATTAAAAGACTATAAAAACTATTAAAAATCTGCTAAAATTATGCGAATATTATAACACTTTGATTGAATTTACAAAAAATTTGTTAGAATAAAAGATATAAATTAATATCATTCGTATGAACCCTCTTTACATGAATGATTTTTTATTTTTTATTTATTTTTTTTCATAATCATGGAATATTTTTTTGCTTCTTTCTCTTCAAAAACTGATAAGAATGTATAAATTTTATAAACTGGTATCACTGTGCAGTGCAAATCAAGTTAAAAAAATATTTTTTTATGAAAAAAACCCAAATTTTTCGCATTTTCTTCTATTAAACTAAAAAAATGGCTGAAACGAATTTTTATAATGTTGAAAACTTCACAAAGATTTTAATATACGTCAGCTGACACCATATGGATGCAAATATTATATCTGGTTCGTGAGATATAGTGAATGATAAAAATGACCTTGAAAATCATGATGACTTTTAATGATTTTTAATTTTTAATTTAATTTTTTACGTAATCATGAGAAAAAGTTTTGATGTCGTTTTTACAAACATTGTTTGGAGTATATCAATTTTATAAATATTGATTACTTGGACTTGAAAATAAGGTTAAAAATTTATTGTTTTAAAAAAAACCAATTTTTTGCACTTTTTTTAAAAAAATTAAAAAACGGTTCCAACAATTTTTTTAGAAACTTGACAGAATTGCATAAATGTCAATACGCGTCGATTGACACCTCAACTATGTAAATCTGACGTTGGGTTCGCGAGATATAATGCATGACAGAATTGACCTTCAAACGGGCAAAACAGCAAACCCCCCCGAACGAAGTATACCAAATACTAATCAGCTCTTAAGATTGCAAAGACGCTTCGATTGACACCTTAACGAAGTCGATACGACTTTGTTTACGATAGTTATGCTCGTAGAAAAAAGTGTCCACGAACGTACGTACGTACGTACGTACACACACACACACATACATCTCCCTTTCTAAAAACACTTTATGTATACTCTATAGACCTCAAAACGTAAAGAAATGTTGAAAATTTCAATTTCGATTTTCGAGGCGATTACAAGAACTTCCCATATACTGGGAAGTTAAAAGAACGGAAATTTGACCATACCCCCTCCCCCCTAAAGACACGCTATCAATATTGCAAAATGCACACCACATTGATTTCTATCTTATTTATCGTCAATGAAGTCCTGAATTTCTTTATGTTTTCTGCATGGAATCTGAAATTTCAAGGCGAGCTAAATGATGTATTCAATGAGCTTCCTTGTATGAAGTCTACCATATTTGGGAAAATGTCACCCCACATTCCTTCCTTACCCTTAGACCTCCATTAGTTTCTTGTTCTAGATAGTTTTTAACAATCTTGAAATCCTCACCAAATTCGATGACTATTACTAGAATAGAAGTCTGATACCACATCACCATAGTGAGAGGTTCTACTTATTTTAAGGATTCTTTACATTTTTCAATTTTTTTCTTCATAGTAACATGTCCTACATTATTTTGCAAATATTATAGTTATTTATCTTAGAGTATAAAATCGTTCCTATCATAAAATTGGAAGGGATCGATGTCTCTACTTTGAATTTAACTAAGGAAAAACAAATACTCAGAAAGAGTAGGAACAAAAAATACTATTTTCAAAATTACTGTCTGGTCTAATGCACGCAGCACACGGAAACAACTATTCGAATTGTCATAGTGATAGCTTATGTTCTGATGCAACATTAAAGACATATTTTATCCAGAAAAATGAAAGCCGTTTCGCCCATATTAAAAACATACATCTGCAGAATTGTATTTTATGCACCAACATGATATAACATGAAAAAGGTACCAGTGGTGGCATCTAACGTCGAGTGACATGCAGTGAAATTTTCTAGATTTGAGTAGCTGGGGATATGTAAGCGGACAAATAGTTGCTCGACTTCAACGTGTTCTTGAAATGGAACAAGTGCTCTAAGCAATGAAAGACGATTGAACGAATGACTTTTCATTTCATAAAGTTTATAGATATTTTTTTGAGTTAATACCGTTGGATTGATACCTTTTATACCACTATTTATGCCGTCTAGAAAGATGTCGAATTTTTCTCAAAACGATAAATTAAAATAATCATGATATCTAAAGTTGCTAAATCACACGTCACATAAAATATCAACTTGTTTTATTGTGACGCGTCCTACAGAATACTTTCAAGGAGTGGACGATTTAGAACGGGTAGATACGTCACATAAAATAATTCTGCATATATCGTTTAATTTAACGCCAGAATAAGAAAAATAATAAAGTAAAAAAGTATCTTCGACAATCATTGCGTATTGCAAGATGAGCAAATTTTTCGAATGTTTTATCCGAACATGAAAAATTGTGAATATTTTAAAGAATTAAATTCGAAGAGGCATAGGAAGAATCGATTTTAAAAGCCTGTAACTTTTGTTAGAATCAATCAGGAGGGATATTTTACAGTCATTATTTTAAGAATTAAAAAATAATAATAGTTTTTTGTTTCATGCTTAGAGTCGCCTTAAACTCACAACATTAAAAAAAGCTATTTTTATGACAATTTTTTTGGATAATTGAAAATTTTAGAAATAAATTCCATTCTCATATTTTGAGTGATTCTTTGAACTTTTCAAGCATTTTCATTCTAATCAATATGTCTTGTTTTTACACGGTTCTTTTAAAAATTCAAAAGAAAACAATTTCCTTGATTGTATAAATTAAGTAAACTATGAAATTCTTATTTACATGCTATAAATAAAATTATTGTAGGGTCAAACAAACTGTTGTCTTTTGATATTGTAAATCGTTTTTTTTTAAATATCTTAGTGTCAGAAAAATAAACAAATTTTTGTTACTATTAAATAGAACATACTCTTAATTTTATACAAAATCAGCACTTTTAATAACTATAAAGTGATTTTCTAATGAGTTCTTTAAGACAGTTTTTAATGAATTCTTAGCTCACTTAGAGGTATAGATAAATGGAGTTACAGACTACCCACCAAACAGGGAGATACATACAGCCAGTCTATTAACCAAAAGAGCAGTCAAACAAACAGATGAACAGACTAATTATAAAATGCCAGCAACATTTGTATTTAAAAAAATAAAAAATAGCAAAAACTTTAAACAATGTATCTTAAAATGATTAGTAGTTTATTTGAGTAAAGCTTTTCCAAACGCAAATATTTTAATATTACAAAAAATTAGTAAGATAACACTGAAGAAGAGGGAACTCTTGAAATATATATATGTTTTTTTTTTTGTAATATTAAAATATTTGCGTTTGGAAAAGTTTTACTTAAATAAACTACTGAAATGGCGCAAAAACACCGAGAACACGAAGTTTTTAAAATAATTAATTAAAATCTGGATAGTTACTCTTTTTAAATTAATTAATTTTTTTTTGTTCTGTGTTTCTTATGTACTAAATTTTGTATTTGAAAATAATCTAGTGGCAAATAGTTTTAAAAATAGACAATTTGCCACAATATAATGACTCTGTTGATTAGCAACTTGTTACTGTAACTGACCCAATAAACAAGACTTCGATAATCAAAAACTTGACTCACTATTTTCAATCGATAAGAAACACTTTGATTTTTCAGCGAATGCAACCGATAATGTGCATCGATCAATACATAAATATGTCCATAATTGACTCAAAAAACTGATTTGAACTATAAATAACTATTATTCAAGTTAATTATCATGCAGCTAACCACATTGCCTGTCCAACTTTTCATTGATAAGCTTTGTAGCTTATTTAATGCCGCCTTATTAGGCTTTAAATTTCTATACCCAAAGATTCATAGATGATGCACAGCTTAGACGCATATACCTAAATCTGTATAGTATGCAAATAATATAAACTTGAGTATCACCTACCGTCAACCTCGATACCTCCAAAGTCTAGTCTAACGCCCGACAATCACGTAATCGTATAATTATAGGTTGTTGTCTCCCGTTTAGATGTAAATACTGCACGATTTAACCAATTTGGATCAAATAAATTTAATTAATCTTTAATTGGCGCCTAGGTTGGCGAGTGCTGAATTCAAGGGCATCAACTAGTCCACTTCTTCAGTACTTTTAACTAGTTGCATCCCACACATTTGGTGACTTTAACGTGATACTTTTTACGTGTCCCGGGACACAGATATGGGATTCAACAATTTTATAAACCACTTCACTTTATGTACTTAATAGTCTGCTCTAGAATATTACGACACCAACACTTGATTCACTGTAAAAACCCTTTTTCGGTATCCTCCAAAAATTCAGCTAAAACACTTCCGTTCTCGTTTGAATAACCGTCCACACTTAAGATCTCAACTTTTTCACGCTGACTTTCTTAAGATTGCATCCAAATTGAATGCCGGTTGTAGTTCGACTGGTCTGGTCTATCCGTGCTAGAATCTAGACAATCGTAGTCTAACTCCACAGATATTTTCAGCCAGTCAGAAAAGTGCTGTTGATGACTAGTCAACCTGAACGCCTCAACAAGTTGTGAGTAAACAATAACATGAGCAGTGTCTCAGTGTTGAAAAGCCAGATTCGTAAACTTAGTATCATTTTCAGTTGTTTTTATGGCATCTAAAGAATGTGGCGTTCAAAAAATCTTGTCATACTACTGAAATGGATAGTTGATGATGCTACTACCCGTTGAATGCGATAACTTAATGATACTGATATGAATAGAAATGAAATTTTTCTTTTGAAAAATTTGACCTGTACTAGTTTATAAAGTCAAATTTTTCGTTTGAAATTATTTTTTGTACTTTTAAAAAACCCCTCCAATTAGATGAATGCAAACATTCCTGGCAAAATGAACTATCCAGCAGCCCGGATTTTTCAAGAGATTTAGAACGGTTGGTAGATAATTTCAGTTGAAGGTCCTGGCATCTTCCATCCCCTATTTGATTATCATATCTATTTAATAGCCGTTTTTCGACTATAACTCAAAAACTGTTGGTCTAATTCAAAATTTGTAAAAAAAAAACTTGAATTTTTATTAATTTTTTAATACAAAACTTTTTCACCAATTCCAAATTACAGTTGATTTATTTCAAATCAAATTATTTTGATTTGTTTTCAAAATTACGAGAAATTCGCCTAAAATTTACTCCCAAAAATCAAGTTTTTACTTAGAACTGAACTACATACACATGCCAAAATAATTTGGCTGCTCAGCCAGCCAGCTCCTTAGCCATATCTGCGCTTAGCGTCTAAAGGCGACACCTTATTTGTAGGTTCGACACACGTCGAATAGTTGCCAAGAGTGTTCCTCAACATCACACACAAATTCGTTATTTACCAAAATAACGTCATCGCTTGTATTGCCGTCCTGGTCTAAGAAAAAAAGGAGCGATTCGTTTAGCAGAACGATGCATGAGTGAGCAAACACCATGCATAAATTCGGTAGCTTTATTGTCAAAGAAATCCCGATTTTCCGCATCTAAAATCTTTGGTTCGGCTAAACTGGGTCTGTCAATCTTCTTTCATAGAAAATATACGAATAGTACAATCAAAGCGTCCGAATTTTTACGTAAACCGTGCATTTTGGGTAGGCAGAATTTTTTTAATGCAATGTGTGGGCAACGGTATAGATAGCTAAGTTCAAGTTTCTGGGGTCGTAGCTCCTGTCCTTTGGGCTTCATCTTCAAAACAATAGAAGTTGGGGCACCCTCATATCTCCGAAAACATGGCTCCCACAAGAAAGTTGTGTATGGCAAACTGCGTAGAATTGAATTTTTAGCTAGTAGACCATACATCACTTTCACGTGGCATCAATAATTAAAAAGTTATAGGTCTAAAACATCTTTCAAGCGCCACAAATCCATTGTTTTCACTTTAACCCCAAAACACATAGAGGATAACTTTAAGGCAATTGTTGCAAGTCGTTTGCGTTATTGAGACTAAGACTGTCTCATTGCCTTATTCAGTCATCACGTTATGACCTATCGCTTCACGTGCACAATGATTACTGAGCTGTGCCAATATGGCCGCCATAACGCGTCATCAATAAGCGATCAGATATCTTTATTGAGATTTTTGACGTACATCAAAGTACGTACATTGACAAATGCAAAAAGATATGCTCATTTTTTCTCGTATTCTCTTATCGGACTCTTTAAAGCAACTATTTTTACTCTCCAGTTAACTGCAAATTTATGATTGCAGCATAAGAATGATATGTTTTTTTCCTATATTGTCACAGCTGCCATTTCCTTTAGTGAATTGTCAAAGCCATGTGACATTTACATTTTGTACCACTTGAAAAGTCATCTTGACGAGATGTACATACATTCGCGCAAGTTGTTGTTTTTATAATGAAAACTCTATTTTAAATTCACTTAGCATATCTGGAAATTCAATAAAATTATGATCAAACCCTCTTTTGGATGGATGGATTTGTCAATAAGTATAACTACCGAATTGGATGAGATTCTAATTGCAGTAACAAAATTTGTATTGTGATTTGATTTGGATGCTGCTGAGTCCGTTTTTTTTTTGCAAAATGATGAGTATACATTCTATCGTGATCTTCCCAGGCAAATAACAGTTGTAGTTGAAGAAATCTACCACTAGGATCTAACTCAACAGTTAACTTCGGGATGGAGTTGATTACAAAGTGAAAACTAAAACCGTTCATTTTTTGGTACTATTATTTTCCGAATGAAGGCTTGAAAGTCTTACTTGCTATAGCCAACGTCCGTTTAGTCCTGTTGCTTTTTTTGGAGTCACGATGTCCTGTTGACTACACGTAATACCTAACCGAAATCTCATGATACCTCAGGAGCTCTCTAAAGATGAAATTAAGAGCTCTATCCACATATGGATATCAATTGTGATTGTGACTGTGTTTTTTTTAGTTTTTATCATTAAACTTAGAATTCAAGAGGAAAAGGTCAAAAAATGTACTTGAAAATCGGAGGGCAATAAACATCGAAACAGTCAAAAATATCAACAATTTACGAAAGTATTCGAATCTTATGCAACATCAAAAAGTTCAACTGGTGTTCACAAATCAAGGCAACGTTTCCAAGTCTATTTCGTCAATTCCATATCACTTACCATAGAATAGCAACCGTCTACGATAAAAGCCTCATAATGACAGAAATACCTTATAAATTGCTATGGCATTCAAATTAAGTCTTGTTGATAGTCCCTAATTTCAAATTAAGAAGACGTAATAGCTTGAAATGGTGTTATAATTAAATCGACTCATAAAAACATTATTTCACTATCTAAATACTAAAACCGAACTGTACTTGACTCCTCTACGGCTGATGACAAAAATCAGATACTTTTCTTATATACATAAGATAAATTTACTCACCTCCAGCAAGGTCGCATACATTGTCAGCTCTTGCAGCTTTGAACTCGACTAGCATTGTTTTGGGATTACCAAAGCATTAATTTGCACCTGCACGCCTCATCACAAGGTGCTCGCACTCACTTTATATATTTTTACCTGACTTTTACTTTCAGCGGACTGGGTCGTTGTTAATTTCTTCTGGAGACAAAAATTCCAAAAAAAAATAGGAAAAATGTCTGGCTTAGCAATATAAAGCTGACGCCGTGAGTCATTTCGAGTGAGGGACAGTGTGTCGCGTTGAAAATTATCTTTGAGATACACGCTTTTAAAGAAATTAATTTCACTTCAAAGACCATGATTTGCTGGTAGATGAATTTTAGTTTTAAGGATAGAAAATTCCCGGAATATTTGAAAATCTCCACAGCTATACCGATTTTTCAAGAGGGAAATGGGATGGGCCCAAAAAACTTCAGGCCAATTGAATTCGTTAAGCAAAATCTTCGAAACATCTTTAAATCCCCGAATTAAAAATTTCTTGCTGCAAAACGACATCTTGAATAGAAATCAGTATGGATTGCAAGCAGGCAAAGGTATAATAGATGCTATCCTGGATTTATATAAGAGTATTTGGATAAAGATCGGCGGGCAAAATCGAACCGTCACCTCCTCGTGGTGCCCGCTGGATACCCAACTAACGACGGTAGTGGCGAGTGTGGGACGCCATATTCCTGCTTACCAGCGTGGGGCTAGCAACCCTGCCTGGCATTACCCAATTGCTACGAACCCTGAAACACGGCCTCGGATTGGATTGGATAAACGGCAACGACAACGGCAACGAAAAACGGACTACTCTATTGGATCTTGGAACGTTCGAACACTCAATACAACAGGATCACTGCGAGAACTTCTCAAGGAAGCCTCGACATACAATATTAACATCCTGGCGGTCCAAGAAACGAAATGGCTTGGCAATGAAATAAGTGACTTAAGATCGCATTCAATATTCACAAGCGGCAAACCAACCGGAAACAAGGAATTTGGAGTCGCCTTCGTTGTAGCATCTTCATTTAAACATCTCATAACTGACTTCAAACCGGTGAATGAACGATTATGTGCGATCCGTATGAAAATGAAGTTCTTTAATGTATGGCTAATCAACTGTCATGCTCCAACTGAAGAGAAAGAAGAAATCGTCAAAGACGAATTCTACAACATCCTAGAAAGGACATACGATTCACTACCCTCAAATGATATCAAAATCCTACTAGGGGACTTTAACGCTAAAGTTGGACGAGAAGAAACTCACAGAGGGACAACGGGAGGGCATAGTCTCCATGAAAGTACCAACAACAATGGTCAGCGACTAGTTGATTTTGCGACCAGCAAAAACATGGTGATAAGCTCTACCTACTTTCAACACCGCGACATCCACAAACAAACTTGGATGTCACCCGATGGACGAACCTTCAACCAGATCGATCACTTCGTCATCGAAAAAAGAGCTGCTACAAGTGTGCTTGACGTTAGATCATACCGTGGTGCTAACTGCGGCTCAGACCACTATCTCGTCAAGGCAAAATATCGCTGCCGCATAACAAGATGCACCACCAAGAAAAAGAGCAGGACTCCTAAGTTCAAGGTGGAGTGTCTGAAAAACGAAACAGTAGCAGCAAATTATCAAGAGAAACTGACGAATTACCTTGTCAATACACCGCCGGCAGGTACGGACACATCGCTTGAACAAATGTGGTCGCAGCTTAAAGAAGGCGTAACATCAATAGCGGAAGAAACCGTAGGAAGACAAACGACGTCGAAAAGAAACGATTGGTTCGACAAAGAATGTGAAGATGCTCTCAAAAGTAAAAAAGAAGCCTATTTACAATACATTGAAAGACCGACAAGAGCCAAGAAGCAAAAATATGACGAGCTAAGACGGTTAGCTAAAAAAATAGTCAGACGCAAGCGTAGAACATATAACAACCAGACTATCCAGAAGATCAATGACGATATGTGCAGAAACGACACACGGGACGCCTATGCAGCATTGAAGCGACTTAGACAAGGCTACAAGCCGCAATCAAGCCTATGTAGAGACAAGCAGGGAAATATTTTAAGCGACCCAGACGACATCAATCACAGGTGGACTGAATATTTTTCTGAGCTACTAAATCCACCATCAGTAACTACATCCCTGCCAATAACGATTCCTGAAGATGCTGACCTATGCAGTCCATCTTCGTCAATACCATCTATTGAAGAGGTGCAAGCAGCCATACAACAGCAAAACCAAATAAAGCACCCGGAATCGACAATTTACCAGCAGATCTCCTTCAAAAAGGTGGACCAATACTAACGCACCGCCTCCACCAGATCATCTCCAAGGCATGGGTCGATGAAAAATTACCTGATGATTGGCGGACGGCCATCATATGTCCCATACATAAGAAAGGAGATAAGCTTAGATGTGACAACTACAGAGGCATTTCACTGCTGTGTACGTCCTACAAGATCCTGACCAAAATTATTAATAAAAGATTGACACAGTACACTTCCACAATAATTGGCGAATACCAAGGCGGTTTCAGATCCGGTATGTCGACGATAGATCAACTATTCTCAGTAAAACAGGTGCTGGAAAAGTGCTGGGAATACAATATTGACGTGCACCAGGTCTTCGTAGACTTCCAACAAGCATACGATAGTATAGATCGAAATATACTATATAAAATAATGCTTGATTTTGGGATACCTATCAAACTTATACGAATGACCAGACTAACGATGACCGACACACGATCTAAAGTCAGATGTCAAGGCGATCTGACTCAAAGCTTCGACACCAGCTCAGGTCTTAAACAGGGTGATGGCCTCGCCCCCATACTCTTCAATTTGGCCCTAGAGTATGTCATCAGGAAGATTAAAGTAGACAATGCGGGAACGCTACTCTTTAAGTCTACTCAAATAGTAGCGTACGCCGATGACATCAACATCATGGCCCGATCTCTATCTCGTGCCAAAGAAGCGTTTACTGAGCTGGAGTCAGCGGCTAGGCAAGTCGGCCTAAGGGTCAATGTGAACAAGACCAAATATATGACCCAGTCAAGGAAAAAGACGCCAAATAGACAAAACATGACAATAACTAACTACAGTGTGGAAAGCGTTAACTCTTTTATTTATCTTGGTGTCAACCTCGCCAAAGACGGGAATGAAAAGGACGAAATTGAACGGCGAATTGGTCTAGCCAATAAAATATATTTTTCAGTCCTCTCGGTGATTAAAAGTAACAAAGTGCACCGAAAAAATAAGCTGCGCGTCTATAAAACGATCATCCGTCCTGTATTGATTTACGGATGTGAAACATGGACTTTGACTCAAGCCTCAGAAAAAAGGATTGACGTCTTCGAACGCCGCATTTTGAGACGTATTCTGGGGCCCGTGAAGGACGGACCGGACTGGCGAATCCGGTACAACCATGAGTTGTACGCTCTTTATGACGAGCCACCGGTATCGATTCTGACGAAACTGCTACGACTTCAGTGGGCTGGCCATGTGGAGCGTATGGATGACGGGCGAATTCCCAAACGCTCCATGAAAGGCCGAGCAACAGGAAGCCGCCCACCAGGAAAACCACGCAAACGATGGGAGGATGCAGTTGACAACGACAGCGAATCCTTGCTGGGATTCGCTAATTGGAGGACGCGGTCGCTGGACCGAGACAGTTGGAGGCAGTGTCTTCGGGAGGCCAAGGCTCGATTTGGGCTGGTGCGCCATTGATGATGATTTGGATAAAGATCAGTATGTTGTTGCAATTTAAGTACGTAGACCTAAAAAAGCCTTCCGTATGGAAGGCTGTATAGTAATTCATGAAACTTAATCACCAGACTCGGGGAATATGGAATTGTGGAAAAAGCAAATGAAATACTACGCAATTACGTGATGGATACATTTCAGGAAACAAAAATTGGCGAAATCATAAACAAAACTGCTCAAATTAGTACTGGTGTTCCGCAGAGCTCGATCCCAGAACCGAACCTATTCCTGGTTTATACCAACTTCATAAAAAATGCAGATCTTGCCGCGAAAGTTGTACTCAAAGAAAACTTATCTTGAAATTGAACAAAAAGTGAATATTCACCTGAACAAGTACTGGCTTTAGCTGCTGCAAAGTTAATTATATAGGCACTATGTGGTAAAAAATATTACCTTTAGACAATAAAACAACTGACATACAAAATGAATAAATTAATAACAAAACCAACCTTCCAGAGAGTAGAACAAATGAAGTACTTAGGACTCATAACAAACAAGAAACTAACATGAAATCCACATATAAATGATCTAAGGTAAAAATTTGCTGTTTTCTTTCTGCTTCAACTTCTTTTCAACCAGAAATAAAGTCCAAAATATGTATGTGTATATTCTTTTCAAATCTTACCGTGGCTTCTTGAATTGGAATCAAAATTTAAAAAGTAAATTCTTGATTTGGCGGCTCGTCTGTTGACGCAACTTACAAATCTGACAACGGAGATATTTTTCCAAAAAAAAAATTAAAAATACTGTCCTTTCCTATCCTGAAATAATAAGTTTTCTGTCTGTCCGAAAAGTAATATCACTGACTTCATTGTAAAGTGGCTTTATGCCGTAACGTGAAGCGGAAAAACAGCTGCGGTCGCTCAGTATTTTCCGACCATCCGGAGAGTAAGGACACGGTTTTACGTAGAACTCCTTTTTATATACCGTGCAAGCCAAAATGCAGCGCTCGCTGGAGTAAATGATTGCTATCAAGTTTTGCATAAAACTCGGAAAGTTAGCAGTGGGAACTTTCCCAACGATAAAGAAAATATTTAACAATGATTTTTTGTCAAAATGGCAAGTTTTTCGGTTGCACAAAGCCTTTTTAAAAGGTCGTGAAGATGTTGGCGATGAAGCGCGCGCTGGACGGCCATTAACGTCAAACACTGACGACAGTGTGACGCGTGTGAGAGACATTTTGAATTCAGATCGTCGTTCTAGTGTTCGTTTAGTAGCACAGACATTAAACATCGCAAAAAGTACCGTTCACGACATCATAACGAACAATTTGCAAATGCGAAAAGGGAGCGCGAAGATGGTGCCGAAAGTGTTAACGGATGACCGAAAATCGCTTTCTTCGTAATCAGCTTCTTGGTCGATTCAATGGTATCAACGATTTCCCAACCACCCTACAGTCTTGATCTGGCTCTCATGGACTTTTTTCTGTTCCCTAGCGTGAAAGCTCCTTTGAATGGTCATCGTTTCGGTGCAGTTGAGAAGGTCAAAGAGGCTTGCACCAAGGCTCTCAAGGAGATTCCGAAAGAGGCCTTCCGTGACGTCTTCAATGCCTGGAAATGTCGCTGGAGGCGCTGTATCAATGCGGGAGGAGAGTATTTTGAAAACTTTTAATATTGTAGAAGGATCTGGCCAATAAATATTTTATAATCAAATCGGTGACATTACTTTTCGGACAGACCCTGTGCAATTATAGATGGCAGTGTTCTGATTTTTTACTTATAATATGTACCATACTCCACATTGGGAACCGAAAACTACAAAATTACAACTTCCTACTTTGCAATCCCGTAAACTCCTCTTAGATGAGTGTTTTCTGTTTCGGCTTTACCACCGTCAATTAAACTCTAACCTCTCTGACTGGTTACATTTCAGAACACCCTGCCAGACTTGATAACATACTTACCGTTCCATATGCTTAGAAAGAGATTTTCTACTATTCACAGATGTTGCGACTCCTCTGAAATCACAATATTCTGCAAGATGATGCGTTCCTTCACTCACTCTACAGTTTTAAACAGAATGTAATGGGTATCTTATCTAATTAGTCTTACTATGTAATGTATTTCTTTTGAAACTTCCCAGTTTCCAGTGGAAAGCTATTGTAATGGGGTCGGTTTTGCGAATATCAAATTTTGCAATATCTCCCGGTTTTAAGGTCTCTAGAATTCAAATCCATCGTTTTAAGAGAGATGTCTGAGATTGTGTATGTAAATACGTTCTCAATAATGGCTGTGGATTCCGGGGCCGAGTTGAAGGACGAGGAGGATGACGAAGAAAAGGACAAGGACGAGGATCTCGAGGCTTTGGTAGAGAACGACCAGGTAGTGAAGGCGTCTTCCTCTACCAAAGCTTATATGGCTAGATAAAAAATAATAAAAATAATAAAAGTAGTTATATTAACTTAGAATAATAAATAATAATAGTAATTCATAATTAAAAACAAATTATAGCTATTTTAGTTTTAGGAAGCTAGTCGTGTGGGCCTCAAGGGTCGCACTTAGACCACATTTTTGTTTTGTAATTATAATCCAATTACAAAATCTTTAAGGTGAAATCTAAATAAATAAAATAAGAATTTATTATGAGTTTTTCTAATGTATAATGATGAAATAGTACATTAACCAAACATGGTGATCACGCGTTGAAATCTAGTTCAGTCTGTGTAGAAACAAAAACTGCATTCAACAATCCTAAAATCTCAATTTCGCTAAAATTCTCGCTGGCACCATTTTTGTTTTAAGCGTTGATATCAAAATAGCCAGTCCTCTTTCCGAGCGCACCACGTAAGAGTTTATTAAGGCCTTTTTTCTCACCAAAAGCATTACGTAATCATTGAACGCTTCATAAGATGAAACGATTAATATTAAATCATTCCATTTACTATTATGGTTATATAGAGTATTTGTATTTTCATTATTGTTGTTATCATTATAATGTTTAGTATTTTTCATATTTATGTAGACATTACTGGGAAGTTATTCGTGTGGATCTCAAGGGTCGCACCTCGTGGCTTGTTTATAATATGAAAAATAGTTGAAACATAACGAGCTTAACCCATCAACAAGCCTAACGGTGGTCGTGCTGTCTGATGGCGAATTGGCATATGACAGCACCTGAAGAGGAAGCCATTCGTCATCCCGAAACCACACTTTCCATTTAAAACGATGAACCGTTCATAAAATTTGGAAGCTAAGAACCCCCATCAATGTGCAATGATAGTGTTAGTAAGTTGCTAATCAAAAAGCACAACTAGTAGACAATGTTATCGACTAGACTAGGAGGTTCTAACCCAGGAAAAACTGAATATGATACTACCATCTCTATTAAATAATTGCTTTTACTGTAGTTCATTATTGTGTAACATTCACTCAATACTCTCAGAATTTTGGAAAGTGCGTATTTCTTTACCATCCAAGACTAATAATTCTTCGGAATAACAACTTTTGAACATATAATTATGAAAAACAAGAAACAAAATAAGCATAAAATTCACACGTGCATTTCCAGCTATAAATTTCATGGACATTTATTCGTTGAATGAAACAGGAAGGAAAGAAAAGAAGGAGCCCGTTTGGTATATCAAACAGCAGGATCTGATCGGTATTTTTTTGATGATTTCGAACTCCGAACGTTGGAAAAACGTTAAATTGTTCTCCGCTCGTCAAATATGTTTTTCAAATTGTATACCGAACAATTTAGAATCTACTGCAACGCCACCTGGAACGTCACATCAACAACTACCCTTGGCATTTCTGTCACTCACCATGGTCACACTCCGTGTTTATTACCTCATTGGTTTCAATTGTGTGCAACGTCAAATCGCGGCTGTTGTGTGTCATGGCGTTTTGATTCCTCGAATTTTTCCAGCGGACTCGCGAGTGAAATGAAGAAGTAAACGGGCCGTGAAAATTTGTTTGGTTGCGTCGGTAAGCTGGCATATTTGTTCGGAGACTTGAAACCGCTGCGAAAATGCTGATGAGGCGTTACTAGCAAGCATACCCGCGACGCTACAACGACGACGCTTCTCCCCTGCGACTAAACTTCAGTGAAAAAGAAATGTTTTTTGCCGTTGGCTCGCCCTGATTTGAGTTTTCCTTTTGTTGCTGGAACGGTTTATTTTGCATATCAGTTATTCGCAGATCATTCGCGTACTGCGTACTGGTCGGAATTGCTTATCGCCGCGAGGTTTTTTGCTGGACGGGCGTGTGTCGTCGACGCCTGGGCTTGCGGAAAGAAGTGATAAAAACAACAAAGCAGAAAACGGTGCTTCGCGCGATAATAAACAAAGAAAATAGCCAAGTGTTGCAATAGAAGGTTGTGGCCTTCGAGGCGTTGTTTGAGTCAAAAATTCCGAGGGAATCGCAATAACAACTGAGCCACATCGCCACAATGAACGGTCTCAGCCTGTCGGAGCTATGCTGCCTGTTCTGCTGTCCGCCCTGCCCAGGGCGTATCGCCTCGAAGCTAGCCTTCCTGCCGCCGGAGCCCACGTACGAGCTGAAAGCGGACGAGGGCAGCCCCACGAAGTTCTCGCTGGTGCTGCACGAGCGCGCGGACTGGCAGTTCAGCGAACGGGAAAAGGAGTACTTCGAGACATTCTACACGAGATCGACGCGAGGCAATCGGATCGCTTGCCTGTTTGTCAGATGCAGCTCGAACGCAAGGTAAGGCCCCTGCAATTGTGTTGTATAAGTTTTTCCGGCTGTTATTGCATAAACCGTCTTGGTGGCTTCCTCCGGCTGAGCCCACTTGGGCATGCATGCTGGCAGGCGGACAGGCACGGCTGTCAATGAAATCGATATTTGTCTTGACCGGGGGGCCTTGCTGGCCTTCGTTCAGGGCGGCTAGACAAGTGTGGCCCCGTAGCTGCAGTGCGAAGCTGGCACATCACAAATCCGCCGTCTAGCCCTCGCGGCTCGATGTTTACTACCCGATGGTTCGCCTGCCTGCCACGGCCAAACAAACAGCCACATGTTGAGCAGGAAGCGAGAGCTGGAGGCGAAGTGATTCACGGCTCCACTGTTTGGGCTGTTTTTTCTTCAGTGCACTCAGATTGCCAGGGGATCAGGTTACTCATATGCTTATCACCTTGATTAGTCACCACGACCAGCAACGTGGAGGAATGTCGCGAGAGCGGCCGATAAAACTGAAAATCTATTCGTCATGCCCCTCTTGACGAATTATCCTGGAAAATTGGGTAAAAGTTAAGTAAATACAATGATTTACTAGTTACCACAGGTGACTATGGTGGCCTACACTGCCGTTCATAGGTGACTGCTCATCCTGCATGGCTTTGTAACGCAAAATAAAGCAAAGGCGTTAAGCAGATTTTAAAGAACAATAGCAGCCTTTTGTCTGACCAGGTCGTAATCAACTTCTCATTAAAACACAAACTCAATTTCATACTCAACTGTTTTTTCCAAATATAATTTGTTTGGTAAGAACTGACCGTATTTAAATGAAAACTTAATTCATTGTTTGAAAGCACTTTATAATATCTTTCGCGAAAAACAGTTCAGTCAGTCAGTCCAGTTATTTTTTATAATCATCTCATATCTTCCTATTTGCTATGCCTCTAAATTTTTAAATCTTTTCAGAACTTTTCCTAGATATTTGATTCCGGGCATATTTCTTTCCCAAGACGTTTTCTATTGGATTGGCATCAGACGATTGTGATGGCCAATCTAATACCTTGATCACATTCTACTCTTTAAAAGCTGCGCAGAGTCGACTTCGATAATTAGGATCATTATCCTCGACAAGAATTTACTCCTTATCGCTACCGTATAACATTTTTTCGGGCGGGAGCAATCCTTTTGGAATTGAAAAAGTATTACTTTAAGAGAAACGCATTTAAAGTTTGCAATAGTTAAAAACCATTGATTACACAGTCCTACAAATTTGAATTTTTTCTTCCTTTTTTGATGTGAGTGCTCATTTATTAGGTTTTGGGACTTCCTAATGACGAATCTGAAGTCGGTTTCTTTCTATCACATCAGTATTTTTCACAAAACACATTTATAAAAATCATGTGAAAATTGGGGTATTCAAGAAAAAAAAACAATCAGAAGTAAACAAGCAGCTGAATATTTTTTTTTAAATTGCATCTTTATTTTTACAAAGTAAGGATTAGATCATTGGAGATCTCTAGCTTACAACATTGCAACTCTTAAGTCTAGCTGGAAAAATACGACCTCCATTGAAAATACTCTGGGGGTTTGTGGTGCCACTGTTTATAATAGTTTATAAGAATTTACAATATTTTATAACATTTCATTCGATTAGTTTACATTATGTTGTCTTTGTTCAATAAAATTAACAAGAAAAAAAAGAAAACTATAGTGTATCGCTCCACTTCTCCTTCTGCAGTAAGTCACTGGGTAGATTTAGGCAGTGTTATTTTTTGTGGCATTTATTATATCTGTACTTTAGGGTCCCCTACCGCCGATTGGCTGTTAGTCGCAGTGGATCAGTTCTTTTGAGCCGTACGTATGGTCTAGTCAGCAATATTTTTCTTGCTGTTTTGTTTGTATGGTGTCGCAATCGCTTCTTGTAGTTCAAACTCAGCTTTTCTGCTTCTTCCATAACTGTGCTGGCATTGGTGTCTCTTTGTATAATTATGTTATTGACGTATTTGCGGGCACCCAGAATCGCCCGCAAGATTTTTGTATGATTTCCAAATTTGTCTTTTTTACTGAACCCCAGAGCTGCAGGGCATACGTCCATATTGGTTTGAGAATTGTCTTAGCGACTTAAAGTCAACATTGGGGAACTCTGCTCCTCCGTATCTCACTGTTGCACGCTGGGCCAAGGAGTTTAAGCTGGGAAGAACATCCACTGAAGATGAACACCGCGAAGGACGCCCATCTACGTCCCACACTGAAGATAACGTCAAAAAGGTCGAAGATGTTGTGTTGGCACATCGAAGAGTGACCGTCAGACATGTAGCTGAGGTCACGGGGATCTCATACAGTAGCGTTCGAACAATCCTTGTGGACGAATCGCAGATGAAAAAGGTCTTTGCGCGTTGGGTACCGCGAATGTTAACCGACGAGCGCAAGAAAAAACGAGTCAATATTTCAAGGGTGAATCTCCAAAAGTTCCAAGCAGATCGGAAAAAATTTGACTATGGACGAGACCTGGATCCACCATTTTGATCCTGTAACCAAACAACAATCGATGACTTGGAAGCGAGCCGAAGAAGTTCAAAGTGTCAAGTTCGGGGAAAGATTATGGAGTCCGTTTTATGGGACGCCGAAGGAATAATTATGGTGGAATATTTGGAAAAGGGAACTACTATTTCGGGCTCTTACTACGCAGACCAAATAAGAAGATTGCGGGAAGTTATTAACGCAAAAAGACGCGGCAAACTGCGAGCTGGAGTGCTGTTTCACCAAGACAACGCTCAGGCTCACAAAGCCGCAGTTGCGATGGCTGCCATTCAAGAAACGGGATTCGAACTGCTGAAACACCCACCCTATTCGCCAGATCTAGCTCCCAGTGACTTCTACCTCTTTCTTCGTCTCAAGCAACACCACCGAGGCAAGAAATTTGAAGACAATAGTGAAGTGATGGCCGCTGTTGAGACGTTGAGACAAAAAAAAATTTGTCAGGGAATTCTGGGTTTAGAAAAAAGATGGACTAAATGTATTGCCTTGTTAAGAGACTATGTAGAAAAATAAATAATTTTTGTAACTGTCATCACCGTTTTTTATTGTGATTCTCATTACTTTTTGATCACCCCTCGTAGTATCGCTGTGTCGTCAGCAAATGTAGTGGTAAGCACCTCTTTTGAGGTCGGGAGGTCTGCAGTGTACAGGAGGTAAAGGACTGGTCCTAGTACACTCCCCTGGGGTACTCCTGCTTTTATAGGATGTTCCTGGCTAATGGTATCTTTGTATTTGACTTTAAAGGACCGTTCAAGTAAGTAACTGGTTAGTATGCCATGAAAATTCGGAGGTAGAGTGGTAGCTGAATAATGAGAATTATTTTTATAAAACGAATATGTAGTATTATAATGAACATTAAAAAATATTACAGGGGTTTGTGGAACCTTTTCTTTTTTTCTGAAAAGCTTCTGTTGAGCGATTTTCTCTTGTGAGCCCGGTTGGGATCATCACGCTTCATCATCCAGCAGTAATCGGCCATCATGCTAATATTACACTTTCCTTGGTACCTTCGCTTCATTTCCTTAATATCTTGGTGGAATCTTTCGCCTTGTTCTTCACTAACTGCTCCTTAGTATTCAGGAAAGTAGCCCAAATGTGAATGAAGAAAATGGACTTTGAGACTCATGAGGCAACCTAATCTTTGGAAATTTTGAAGCATGTTTTCGATAATTTTTTCATAATCGGGGCTTTTGTGATTTCCTAAGAAGTTTTTAATAACTTCTTTTAACTATACCCACGCTGCCAATTCTATAGGAGTCCGTTTTCCATTGAAATGTGCATCTTTCATCAGTTTTCGCATATCATGTCCAACAAAAATAGCTTCCTTCAGTTTAACTTCAGACAAAGATGGAAATACTGTAAGTAAATACTTGAACCCATCCCCTTGTTTATCTAAAGCCTTCACAAATTGCTTCATAAGACCATGCTTTATATACAAAGGTGGTCGTAAGATTTTTTCTGGTGGGACTAAATTCTGTCGAACTATATTTTTATTTCCTGGGTCTAAATTAATTCTTGTTGGCCATTCTTTCCGAGTATAATGTTCAGCTCTATTTCTGCTATCCCATTCGCATAAATAACATGGATATTTCGTATAACCACTTTGCTGTCCTAATAGCATAGAAAGTATTTTTAAATCTCCACACACAATCCATCCATGCTGCTCGTAATCAACTTTAGTCAAAATTGTAACCAAATTTTCGCAACACTCCTTCAAATGTACAGAGTAGGCAACAGGCAAAGAAGAGTATTTGTTTCCATTATGAAGTAGAACTGCCTTTAAACTTCTTTTTGGCGAATCGATGAAGAGTCTCCAGTTTTTCACATCGTATTCTACGTCGTACATGTTCACTAATCCGGGAATGTCTTTGCAATAGACAAGATCGTCATGCTCAGCAAAATATTGAGTAAAGTCGTTCTCTCCATTACGATACCAGCAGAATGAAGTTCCAGGAGAAAGTAAATTTTTCTCCTGTAGTCTCGAACCACGAAGTTCCGCGGCATCTTTAGGAGGTCCTAAATCTCTGGTCAAATCGTTCAATTCTGTTTGGTTAAATGGTTGCGGTTGAGAAGAGTTCTCAAAATTTGGATCTAGATTTTCCTTTTCTTCTGGGCTACAACTTTCAGATGATTCGTTAGTATGCATAGTATTGGAAGAAGATGGAAGCAACGGCTGATCTTCATTCGGTTCTCTTAGTACTGGATAAGTCACTGATTGAATTTGCGGGAAAATGATCTCTTTTTTTTTGTTTTTGCGTTGTACCCTTTCACATTGCAGCAACAGAAGTAACAATCATGGTAGTGGTTTTGAGGTTTCCTCCATTCCATGAATTTTGCTATGTTAAAACAGTTCTCCTTGCCCAGTGACCACTTGCGAAGTTCTGATACGCAGCTCCTACAAACTTTATTCGGTGTCCAAGTTTTGTCTAAGTTACGAATAGCAATACCGAAGTAACGTTCGTATATGTTTTTCACAAAGCCCGTAATGGTGTGGTGCACATTTAAGCGAAGTCATGGTAAAAAACTTTCTATTTATATATAATATATAATATAATTTTACAGTACATTTAACGACTGATTTATTACATCCATAGATGAGTCTATATATACCACATAAGATCAATGTTTAAATATTAACTTAATAACTATCCTTTTAAGAATGAGGACCCTAGATAATTTTACTTTTATGACGATTGGCAGGTAAATTTCCTTTCCATCGCCCTCAAGCTAAATTCCTATAGAAAAATTATGCAAAAATTAAAAAAAAAAATCACAAAATTCTGATGTGATGGAAACTTTTGATTATTAGTTACGTAATAAGCATACAAAAAGCTAGTAGAAACACTACTTGACCTTCAAAAAGGAAATTCGTTGTAGAACAGTGTTATTAGTTTTTATTATAACTTACGCATTAGTCAGCGATTCCAGGTCCTATTTCCTTAGAACGTCAAATTTATAAAAATATGGTAGGGATACACAATTAGAGATCCGCCCATAGCGCCGAAAAGAAAGTAGGCAGGGACGCGCAGCAGGTGTGCTCGATCGGCTGGGGAACGCCGCGCTGCCTATACTTGCCTATAATTCGTGAATTAATACGAAAAACGATTCAAAACTTTTTTGGCGTATTTTTATAGCATTTGGAACATTCTAATGTAATAAAAAAATAGTTTTTTGAGCAATTAAAATTATTTCCCCCTTAAATGCAGAATTTGAAAGTTTGTTACACCTATAATTCGGGCAACGTCTACCACTACACCGCAGCCGATCCTGGCCACAGTTTAAACAGTCCCACCCGGCTTAAACCCGCGAAGAGGAGTGTGGGAATATATTTTAAAGGTGCGCCACTCGTTTCTGCGCCGGGACTGCCCTGTTCGCGAATGTGGAAACGTGAACAGCATTCGCGGCGACCCGAAACCACCGACCGAATAGGGGATTTTAAGTAAATGAATCGCGAACAAGAACCAACGCGACGTTCGCTTCGTCACTTCACACAAATACGACCAGATTTGATTCAAGGCACTTTTTATATTTTCTTAAAAAACTAGCTATCCCTATCTATACTTATACCTACTTACAATTTTTCCTCCTCCTTAAGCCTATTTCCGCCGCTTGTTATCCGCCGTCCTCCTTATGATCCTCCAGCAGAGGCAAGAAACGACCCCAAGAAAAGCTCCAGCGTCGCGCTAACCGTCCGGCAATTCCAATCGTCGAGCTGCAGTCCAATTTTTTTCGAGAGGTTAGTCTACCACCGAATGCCTAGCACCGAACAGCTACGACGTCGACGTCTTCCTCCTTTTTTCCAACTCAAGAAAAGAATCCAACCGACTTCTCACCACTAAACACCTGTACACCTACGTACTTGCTTCCCAGTCTCAGAGCAGCACCGAACAACTCAAGCTCCGCACAGAATCCGCCAGCTGTTCTCCCGGCGATATTTAAGGATCCCCCGATCCCGTTTTTGGAGTATCGGCGGTCAACGGCCGCCGACTTTGCTGACCTCATCGAAGCTTTCCTAGCTTTGGGACCGGTTTTGTCGACGCCCGTCAGCTGGCGATTTAACTTTTGTGTGATTGGCCACAGCGTTGCACCTTGGGAGGGATACTGTGTCTGGGCTTGTGCATGGGCGGTCCTTGGGTAGACACTTTTGCCGCTGGTAATGGAGGACCGTTTAAATTACGCAGCCCTCGCGTGCATGATCAGGAACAACTTCTTACTTATACCTTACTTTTTTGTCTAGTTCAATCTATATGTATATAATTCAATATCTTAATCTAGACAGATCTATCCCTTATTTAATTCAATTAATTCTTCCAATACAATACAATTAATTATTTCAATACGCTTTGTTTGAAGTGGCGACCCGCGTATACCATTAGCAATCGGAAGCGTTTGCCCGCACGGTGGTTAGATGGTTGGTGGTTTTCAAGGGCAGGGCAGCCCCATATTTTGCCCTTATTGGTTCGTGGATCGACCACGCTGCGTGGCGAACGTAACAAGTTTTCTCGTCTTTGCGTCATTTATGGCATATTATTAGTTTTTATCAGTATGATCCGAGACCAGGCAATTACGTCCAATAGTATCTTACCCAAGGGCGGATACAAGGTGGGTCATGACACCCCCCCCCCCTCCCTGAGCCTAGGTAAACTAGTGATTTTTATGAGTTTTTCGCAATATTGTCTTCTTTTATTGTGATTTTCGAGGCAGTGACCCCCCCTGAGTCAAATGCTGGATCCGCCCTTGATCTTACCTTTCCTTATATAAATTATTTAAAAGCACGAATAAATGTCGTTTATAGCTAAGCAACAAACGAGGGTCTCAAATCTAAAAAAATACTTTAAATTTCATAATTACTTTTTCAGTCTTTTAAAACAAACTTGATTCAAGCTGAGAAGAATAGCAAGGATCATGTTAGTTGTTTTCAAGATCATATCTTTAGCTATTATTAAGATAATCGCAGTTTTCATATTTATTACTTCTTGATCTAAAAATGGTTATTTTCGCCAGAATCCTCGAAGTGTTTCGTGTAATAATTTCAATAATTTTCTTAAAAATATCGTCCCAGATAAACATAATGAATTTTCTTTCACACAGTGAACTTAAAGCCACAATATGATCTGGCTTTTATGCAATAGATACAATCATATATAAATTCATAGAACCTTCATATCCGAAAGAGTTGCTTTCTAGCTAGTTGACATTTAAAAGTTAACAAAACTGTCCAAAGCCGGAGTTTTGATTATTGCAACTTGTTTTTAAATTATTCACCAGTATTATTTATTATTAAAACGCCGAATTCATAATAATTCATCGGCCTTCTCTTAAATTTGGATCAGTTTGAGTATTTGATAAGTTGGCATTCAAATTTAGCTTGATTTTGTTTCAAATGTGTACTGTATCCTAAACCTAATTATCTAAAGTTGAATAATTAAAAATATGTTACACAAAGTTGATCGTTTTATAGTTTAGGCTAGATCCGCAGAAAACTATATTTTTTAACAATCATTCCACAAATAACGTTATCACTATGAATATTTATCCATGAACTATTATCTGCTTTTCATTCAACGTTGCCGTGACTCATATCTTCAAACAGTTCAAATTAAAACGAACTATGCACTCTGATTATGCTGAAATGAAGCAGAAAACAACTCGAAGACGCCACAATATAGTGCATATATTTAATATTCTGATTTAATCCTTCATAAATGAATGTCTTTATTCCTTGCAAAGCTGCCGCGGTGTCGAAAAATAAATAATTTAATCTGCATTTGTAGATAAATGACGTCAATTCGAAAATAATTAAATTTGATTTCAAGTTTACGATAAGCATACATACAGTGACCGAAATTTAATTAAAACCACATGAGTTTACTTTGCTCAAAAGAAGCTTGGTACCTCAATGAATTGGAAATTTGACCAAATCATAGAAATGATAATACACATCGATTGATACTTTCACACATTTGTCAGCCCATTTTGCATTTTACAAAGAATTGTATTAAACTCAGGTTTTTAAAGATATAAACCATTCTGTCTAGGGGTTGATTTGTTGGTTGTAGTGGCAGCCCTTTTCATCACAAGTTAGTCCATTTAGGCCACAATAGGCCCATTGTGATACCACAGAAGATGGAGACGACAATAGAACCTAGCTTCAGGATGATGAGAACCATTTAAATTCTCGTATGAAGCTGGCTATACAGCTAATGTTTAAATTAGATACTTCCGTCCAGGCTGTTCAGGAAGAGCGAGCCTAGAGTTTGCATGCGCTTCCTGGATAATGCTGGACATTCGCATAGAAAATTTTGGATCGTTTCTTCCTCTTCCGATCTGCAACTTCGGCAGAAATTGTTGAAAGGAACACCCAATCATTCTGCATGTCTGTCAATCAGACAATGTCCCGCCAGTGCGGATATGATGAAGAAGGAGCTGCTTAGTGCGTTTTGAGCTTTGTACATGCCAAGTTTACCTGGTTGTCCCATAGGTTTCTTTCAGAAGCCAGACCCTGAGACTTGTGCTGGCAGCTTCGCTGCAATGCCTTCTGATACCTCACGGATCCGCAGCGATCTATTATCAGTTGGCAGCATTGAGTGGAGCTAACAACTTGACACCTGGTGTCAATAAAGTTGACATGTAAGTTAGTAAAAAAGAAGTAGGTTAGAATATAAAAACGTGAATGAAAATTAGCTGGTCACGGAGATAGTAGATAGTAGCCATCTTGTGAAGTGAAAAATTACAGCATATACCTTAAAACGTACAGATATGTTGAAAATTTCAATTTGGATTTTCGGACCGATTACAAGAACTTCCTTTATACTTAGAAGTTAAAAATCTCGACAAAACATAGTTTTTAAGTCTCAAGAATGTCATGTCTGAGCAAAACGCCTGAGAAAAGTCAGTTAAGACGTTTTTATGTATTTAAACATCCAATATAGCCGAGACAGTTTTGACAAATTCCAGTAGATTTGTTGTAGCTGTAGATTTGATTGAAATCCATGTTGCTTGACTGCTGTCGTGACGTCACGTTTCTGAAGAGTCTGGAGTGTATAACATGCGTCTGGAGTGTATAACATGCTCAAAAAGATTGAAAAGACTAGAGACAAGGAATATTCTGACTTATTCTGTTATATATTTATGTCTGACAAATATGTCTAACGTACTTAATTAGCTTGAAACTTGATTAAGATTAAGATTATGATAGATTATGTACAGGGTGCGCCATCTGGACGTACCCTATTTCAACATTGAATAATTCCGCCATTTTTCAGCCGATTTTCACAAATGAACAAGATTTTTTTAAAAATATTCTATTCCATTTAGGTTTAGAATACAACGTCGATTAAATGTCCACCCCCATTTGATACACAAAAAGCAGCTCTTTTGCGGGCATTCTGCATAACATTGGCCAGCATTCCGGGCGTTACAGCTGCTATTTCAGCTCGTATATTAGCTTTGAGTTCGTCATTGTTCTTCGGCTTGCTGGCATGATTTACTAATTAAAATAATTTTGTCCCAAAAATCAGGCGCTGCATCGATCATTTTTGTGACAGTATTTTCATTTTGCAAGTTTGGCATATCCGTTGGCAACAATCTTTGAGTAAGTTGCACTTTGTATGGGAAAAGAAGGAGATCCTTCTTAGAGTCGTTCCACTCACATTGAACTCCTGAGATCGGCGGCGATACGACGTATTTAGGTTATCGACAACACTTTTTTTTTACCGCTACAACAACTTCATTGGAGCGTCGCGGACGCTGTCGAATAGAAACCTGACGAATTGCTACAGACCCGTACTCAAAGAAATTCTTCACCAAACAACGAATTGTCTTTTTTGTAGGCGCCGTATGCGTGTCATATTTTTTACGATAAGCACGCACAGTTTTCACAATTGAACAATCGTTTTCAATGTAAAGCGCTACGATTTCAGCGCGTTCTTTCGGTGTGTATCGACGCATAGCTAAACTGGCACTGAATGACGTTTCAAAATTCTGTTTATCTGTCAAAATCGGCTGAAAAATGGCGGAATTATTCAATGTTGAAATAGGGTACGTCCAGATGGCGCACCCTGTATAATTAATTGTTAGTGCACTTCTGATGTTTTTCTAAGATATAAAATATTCTAAAAATTTGAACAGATCGGGACCTGGGATTTGAACATTTTGCACATTTTCTATTTATTCAATTTGAAAAGATGTCGCAAAGTTTTTGATCTGAAACTTTTATAAAAATTGTTGTCGATCGGCTGCTTAATATCATTCAATTTTTGTTGAAATGAGCATAAATCCACGAGATGGGACTGTGTGTTACTGAAACATTATGCTTCGTTTTCTGGTGAATTGGAATCCATATTCTATATTCTTGCATGCTAGCCATTATCATCTGTTCATGCAAAGGTAATTAAAGAGGTCTTTCACTCAATTTCTCATTAATAAAAAATTCTTGAAAATAAAGTATCCATCGAGTATCAATTGAATCCATTGTCCTTCGTGTCGTTTTCACTGCTTTCCATTAACTTTTAACCGACATATTTAGATTGTTAGACAATAAAACATGCTAGCCACTTATTCTTTTAACCTCACCTCCACCTCTTCAACTGTACTTGGGTATGCACATAATGTTCTTCGGACATGAACCTCACAATTAAGAACTTAATATACGTGCAAGTCCTTTGAGCACTCGTAAGTATTGGACTAAGGTCAGTCCGGTCATTTGTGCCTTGTATTTGTGTCCCCCTCCCTTACTATAAACAGATCTCACCTTTCCATCCATCTGTTTACCCGAAATGAAACATGAAGTACACAATTTCCATCAGAATAAAAAGAATATACAATGCAGAACTCCATCGCTAGCAAGCAAACTGACCACCCAACCGTCTAATTTAAATTATCGGTCATGCGAAGGAAAATCAATAAAAAAAGAGAGAGAATCCACTCGACAAAAAGAATATAGTCCTCAACGTAGGGCATTTATAAAGGCAGCTGACCAAATGATGTGTAAAACTAAAGTTTGTCGTGTAAATTGAGAAATAATTTGATTTGTCGTTGTTGTTACTGTTTTATTTTCGTTTATTTTTTTACAAGAGAGTTCTATTGAATATTTGGCATACCTCATCAAAATAGATGCGAGACGTATTGATGATATTGATTTGATGATTCTCTACTCATAAGAATTACGATGCCAATCATTGAATTTATTTCGCTTAAATAAATCGCTAGGCAGCGATGGGAAACCATTCGAAAAATATACTAATTGACTTGATTCCCATTAATGTCAATGCAAACACATTATGGTCCTAGCAAAGGGGAATTTCATAGCAAACTGCATCGACATTAAACACTTCACAAGCTTGAAGAGTTCAAACCTGATGCAGTGACAGTCAGGGAGTAGTGCTTGAATAAATTAAAGCAAGTCGCTCGGGTTTTCATCGAGTAATTGTGTCATTTATGATGTTTAATTATCAATGAAAATTCTTGAAAATAACACTTGAATTTATGGTTGTCGCGAATGCTGACAAGAATATCAAAACGAAGTTCTGAATTCTGAAAATAGTTTTAAATATTTGTTAATTAAAAAGTGTCGCTTCACTGTGAAGTAATCCTTTGTTGGGTACCGGGGAATAGTAATATACACTGGTGGTCAAAATAATAAATACACGCCTGCGTTTTTTGGAAAACATCCATTTTTTCAGCTTACAATACCTTGTAAGTTAAGCCAGTCTGTTGAAACGATATGTTGAAATGTGTAGAACATATTATTAGCAAAAGCAGCGTCTGTTAAGGGTTTTTAATATATTCCAATTTGGACTCATTATCCTAATTATAGAGTCGACCAAAAAATAAATACAGTATGAGAAATTTTATTGAAAAAATTAATTATTTTCAAGAAAAGTTTTCCGTTTTTTTTATAATATCAATTTATTAATTTACTACGTGACCCTTATTTGTAAGAATTTGTTTGCAACGAGCCGGCATAGAATCCACTAAACGTTTTCAGCTTTCTTTTAAAATCAGGTGCCACTCTCTTTTTACTTCAGTCCACAATTTAAACTTATTTCTAGGTTCATGTACATAAACCCTATCCTTCTCTTACTTCCACAAATTCTCAATAGGATTACAATCCGGTGACTGCGTCGGTTAATCGAGAACCTAATTTTTTTTGCACCGCAACCAATTCTTCACTATTTTTGCAGAGTGCTTTGGATCATTATCATGTTGAAATGTCCATCGAAGCGGCATGCCTTCCTCTGCAAATGCCAGCTTTATGTCCTTTAGTATGTCCAAATAACTTTTTTTAGTCATAATCCCGTCAATCAACTGAATTGGGCGTACACCATACCAAGAAAATGCTGCCCACACCATTATGTTACCTTCGCCATGCTTAACCATGCCATGTCCCACCAATTTGTATTTGAGAAAACTCAACGAATTTTGGATACCGAAAATGCTTACATCACGCAACAAACAGAGAAAAGTTGAATGTTCTCGGAACTGTTCAGATCTGGGCAAAGAAAATTTGGATGAAATTGAAAAGTGTTTTGGAAGATCGTCGTGTAACAGTCAATTTTATTGCTGAATATTTAAAGATTTCAATTGGGTGTGTAGATAGCATTTTGCAAGATCATTTGGAAATGAAAAAGGTATCGTAGCGCGTTGGGTACCAAAAATACTAACGGGCGCACGAAAGCAAACTCGACTCAAGGTTTCGAAGAGCTCATTGGAGTTGTTTCAACAAGATCCTGATCGTTTTTTTTGGCTCGATCGATAACAAAGGATGAAACATGGCTTCGCCATTACGAGCTTGCGACATAACAGCAATCAATGACATGGAAAAGTCCATCATCTCTAATCCCAAAGAAATTCAAAACATTTTCGACTGCCGGCAAGCAATCATTTTTGGAACAGCCAAGGAATTATAATAATTGAATACCTTGATCTTGATGCCACTATAACAGCAAAGGTGTACGTAGAACAAGCAAAAAAATTACGTCACGAAATCCGTGAAAAACGACGAGGAAAACTCGTGAAAAAAGTTCTGTTCCATCAGGACAACGTACCGGCATACAGGTATGCAGTTGCCATAGCAGCAATCCAAGATGCTGACTTTGAGATTCTAGAGCATCCGTCATATTCACCGGACTTGGCCCCCAGTGATTTTAATTTATTACCGCGTTTGAAAGACCATTTGAGAAGCACAAAATTTGAAGATGACGAAGAAGTGAAAGCTACCGTAATCGATTTGGTAAGTGCCCAAGATGAAAAATTTTTAAAGGGGAATTTTGGATTTAGAAAAAGTTAAATGTATTAAACAAAATCCTGTATTCCTGTATCCCACCAGAGGTGGGATACAGGAATCGGTCGACATCTACACTGATGGATCAAAAATGGATGGAACAATGGCTGTGGCGTGTTCTCAGAACAGCTAGGACTGAAACCATCCTTCCGATTACCAGACCACTGCAGCGTCTTTCAGGCAGAGGTCATTGCTATTTATAAGGCAGTAGACCGACTGAGAAACCAGAAAATTTCCATAAGAAATTTAAACATCTTTTCTGACAGTCAAGCTGCTATCCAATCCAGCTTGCATACCTCATCTAAAATTGCTATGGAATGTCGCTCACAACTGAACAGATGTCTCTTCACTGTGAAGTAATTTTTTGCTGGATACCGGGGCATAGTGATATACCGGGAAACTGCGAGAGCTGGAACTGAGCTTCAGGTGTATACACTTACCCCCAAGTCGGCCAACCTCTAGCCTCCATAAAGCTAGGATTTAAGCAGTACTACGTGAAGGCTGCGAATAGGGCCTGGCTGCTCGAAGAAACCTGTAACACAACCAAGCAAACTTAGCAAGCACTGGGCTCCAAGCGGCTCCTCAACACAAGCCTTGAAACCCTGAGTTCCGTCGTTTCCGTACTGACGGGACACTGTCTGATCGGCAGACACGCAGAAAGATTGGGTGTCCCTTTCAATGATTTCTGTCAGAAGACGAGGAAGAAACAATCAAACACTTTCTGTGCGAATGTCCGGCGCTGTCCAGAAAGCGAATGCAAATGTTAGGCTCGCCCTTCCTGGACAATTTCACGGAAGTAGCTGATTTAGACATTGACTGCATAGCCGGCTTTATTCGAGAATCTGGATGGTTCTTGTCATACTGCAGGTTCTAGTGCCGCCCTTATCTTCTGTGGTACCACAATGGGCCTATCGTTGCCTAAGTGAGCCACCTTTGGATAAAAGGCGCTGCCACAACAACCAACCATTAATCTAAAAGGTGATTACGTAGAAAAATAAAATTATATTAAACCTAACCATCTTCTAACCTAGCTATTCACATTACTTTTTGAACGCCCCACGTATTTCTCACAGTCACTGACCGGTGGTAGCCTATCGAAGTTGCTAATTATCTTTGAATATATTCATGATATATATTTGGTATTCTGTAGTTAGAAAAGCGTTGTGCTTTCAAATAAAAAGAAATCTTTAAAACCATCCAAAATGCCAATATGATAAGCTAACACGAAGTAACATCAAATTAAAAGATTCCCCTTTCGATAGCAAGCAACAGCAGTAACCGTAGTATGTATTCAAGTCAATTACTGAAATTCTCTTTGAAAAATTTTCAAATCTAGAGCGAAAAACCGAACCCCACATAGAGTGAATACCCATAAAACAGTTGGGGGTATGACTACGTGGGATGTTCGTGCTATCGATTCTGTTCTGACACACTTCATTAGATACTTTGATAGAGATGTTGCACAGCCAACACATCAGTTGGTGAATATGCACTAGTTTTAGCATGCAAACGGGTTACTTTGTGATAACCGACATATGTATGTATGTATCTATGTTTGTAATTAGAACGCTCTCGCTTGAGTACCAAATCTAATCACATGCACAGTGTGTTTACGTACTTACAAACGCGAAAAGAGTTTAATTAACGAAAGCGAAAGGTGATTTCAATATGCGTATCTATCGTGGATCGAGTATGTTTGCATTTGCTACGATAACCCCAAAGATATGGTTAGTGCTTTTGTATAATTATTGGTATTGTAAAAATGTTTACCATTTATTTACTGTATGAAAGTTAGGAATTAGAGTGCTACCAATTAAATTTCGTATTCGTACATAAAAGTAGTCATTTGCCCAAAAAAGTATAGCCTCACTTAAGTGTATCATGAAATTAAAAACCAGTTCATGCTTCATTGTCTCTATTTAAATTGCAAAATCTTTTTAATTTGCCTTTTTATCACTTTCAATAAATTTCGAAATATGACCTCATGATAACGGTTAAATAATCTACTGGTTCTGGATTCCCAGGAAAATCTTTTGATCGTTAATTACTAAAGATTGAAGGAAGTAAATTTCAAGCCATTCTACAAAAAAAACCGACTTACAGACTTACTCTTACAGACTAACATAGCCCATAGCCCAAGACAAATTGAACAAAAAAGAAGAGAAATATATAACAAAGTAAAACTAATTACATAAGATACGCTTTACATTCTGTTTATAGATGTAGAGTGCGTAGGGAAACGGACCAAGTTGCAGACTACATATTGTGGTTTCGGGGGAGTCTCAACATCGGCGAATGGAATAAAGTTTTCCAGTCCTAGCGTATGGAACGCTTAATATGTCATTAGATCTGGCAGGGAGTTCTGTAATACAATACTCTAACCAATCAGAGAGGTGAAAGTTTAATTGATGGTGTTGAAGCCGAAACAGAAAACACTCATCGAAAAGGAGTCTGCGGGATTGCAAAGTAGGAAGTTGTAGCAAGGAAAGTCGCTCTTCATATGTCATATATGTAATTTTAAATTCAAAGATAAGGAAACGAGTGAATTCGTGTTGTACTGATTCAATCATAGAATCCAAATATTGATAGTGTGGTGACCATACTCGCGAGCAATCTTTAAGGATGGGTCTTACTAGGCTAGTGTATAGGTTCACGGCGAAGGAAATGTCAGTAAACATCTGAGAGTGCCTTAATACGAACTCGGATACACGAGAGCAACGTGCGGCTATAGCCACAATGTGAGGCTCAAGGGTTTCAGGTCGAAAATCACTCCCAGATCTTTTATTTAAAAATCAGCCGTAAGTGGAATATCGTGTGACGTATCGATATGATCAATTGGACTGGGATTTAAGGAGAAAGTCATTTTGTGACATTTCAAGACATTAAGGAAAAAAAAATTAAGTTTGACTTCAAGAATCGATCGCGTCCAGATCCGTTTGGAGAGCAATACAATCCTCTTTCGAGCTAATAACTCGGTAAATTTTTAAGTCATCAGCATATAGAAAACACTGAGACGCTATGACTGACGGAAGGTTATTTATGTAGAGTAAGAAAAGAAGAGGACCTAGAATAGATCCTTGAGGAACGCCGGAGGTAGGGTGGATGAGAAAAGAATATGCACCACACAGACTAACACGACATGAACGCGAGCTGATGTAGGAAGCCATGAAAGTAATGGCCCAAACAGGCCAAAGTTAGCTAGCATCAAAAATAGAACATTTAGGTTGACAGTGTCTAACGCCTTACTGAAGTCAGTATACACTACATCAACTTGAATACGACTGTCGAGAGCCTTTGCGACAGTTTGGGTAAATTCAAGGAGATTCGTATTGATTGACTGGTTTGGAACGAATCCGTGTTGGAATGGTGACAGCCTACAATTAAGAGCGTCGTATATTTTATTGTGGAAAATGCGTTCAAGGAGTTTGGGAAAACAGGAAAGTAACGAAATGGGACGATAATTGGAAGCATTTGAAGAGGATCCAGACTTACAGGAAAAATGTTAGCCAACTTCCACATATTGAGGAAGATATCGGAGGATAAACTGGCATTAAAAATATAAGAAAGTGGAACGCATAACGAGAAGAATAAGGATTTAATGAATATATTAGGAAGCCCGTCTGGCCCGGGGCCTATGCTGGAATCTAAAGAATTAATCAATGTTTGGACTTCAGTTGGGTCAGTGAAGATACAATCAAGAATAGGTGGAAAATAAAAAGTAGTATTAAAAGAAGTTGAGAGAGTGGATGCAGGATATATTGACGAAAAAAATTTCGCAAATATCTCACAGATTTTTTCAGGAGTCGAACCTTGTTTACTGTCAGTACAGTATTATTATGTCCAATAGCTGCAATGAAATGTTCAGCTCTTCACCTGGAAGTAGAATAGCAGAAGAACGAAAATAAACCAGCAGAATTCAAATAACCGTTATAGATCCTACGTAAACCGAATAAGAGGGATATCGAAAACTAATTTGGACAAAATGCCGAATAAGGTCAACATTATGGAATCGTTCAAAGCTGAAATCAGACAACACAATAAACTTTCTTTATAGACTGAACTGGAAGAAGAATCTTAAGCTTGGTTTGGAAAGAGGTCCCAGATGCAAGAAGCTATTAGTGCGAAAGTAAAACGATATAACATAACTTAGCCAATTTGCAACAACTATTTAATTAGAACTAGAAGCTCTAGATATATACGTACAAAAATGTATTCGACATGTGACACGTAGGATACCTAAAAAAATCTGTACTATCTGTTGTCCAGACAGCGACTGGGGATCGAAGGCCTGCACAAAAATCTTTAAATTGGCCTGGTATGTCTTCTAAATCTCACCAACCAGATAAAGTTGATGTTGATTCCACAACACACGGGAAGTGAAAAATCTGATCGTCTTCTTAAATTTCGATCGTTAAGCAAAATTCTGCCTTTTCTTTCCAGAGATAGGTGAAATAAATGGTGATGGCATTAAGCCGTCAAGACGATTTTTATCCATCAAAATAAAAAAAGCTCTTAATACGAGTACTGTTGACTTTATCGTAATAAAATGAGGGTGGTTTTCTTTTAAAAAGTGTAAATCTTAGAATGACACTACTTTACATGGATATTAACAAGAGCATTGGTGTGGAACTTGAACAGCACGAAAACCACCTCCTGCCTACGCCTCGCGGAACTTTCGCAAGGTATTATTTCACGGGGTAGGCACCAACTTGGCTGGCCTTGAGAGAAGAAATAAATAAATTAAAGATTCACAGCATAGAATATTTTAGCTCCATTTTAGCTGACCTTCTTGAGAGAATAGTAAAATAAATAAAAGGTTCACGCCATAGAATATTTTAGACTCCACGCGCTCGAGGCGCAAACAAAACGTCTGCACTCTTTGGCGGTTAAATCACCAATCCTTCTCCCGCCTCGAAGCGAGCGTATCAAGTCCACAAATTTTCCACCTTTGCCATACTATTCACCCCCCAACGAAGATCGCCGAAAATGCTATGGCGAGAATGCGAATCCGTCGGGACTTGCGGGTTGTAGTGTTTTGCGTCCAGCACCAGGTACATAGCTCCATACTACTCAGTGGTTAGACTAAGAGCGACGCAGCAGCTATATAGGTGTATGCCATTGATTTTTGCCCTCATGAATCCAAAAGCTGGAGCGATCATAGTAAGTTTCGCTACCTTATTGCCGCCAGTCTACGAATCACCTATGAAGAAGAAGAAAACTATAACGAAATCCTAGGTGAAGTTAATGGAATGTGACACAGCATTCTATAATTCGGCAGATACTAACTAGCCCAAAAGTGATTAAACACATCATCGCCTAAAAATATTTGAAGATACTTCAATGCTCTCAACTTGAAAGAGTAAGAAAATAAACCAAATCGATATGTTAAGTTCGCGTTGCGACTGTTATTTCATGTTTGATATATAAATGTATACTGTGAGGTTATGGTTTTCTATTTCTTTTTCAAACGTGAATAAAATATGAATTGTTTCGCTGTAAATAACAAAGAAGCAACATTCAATGTTAATATTCACACTGCACCCACTTGCTTCGTGATACTGATCTGTCAAAGATCGATACTGATCGTGTGGCTCCAACTGGTGTTACATATGTTAATTGAGAGATTGACATCACCGATCTAGTCGCGCGCTCAATTCAAATAGGATACTTTCCTTACAAATATATTTCAATAGGGTTTGCTCCTTTTTCAAAATATTTTTAAGTGAAACATTATTCGAAAATAATTACCCATTATTTTCTTGAATTTCAGATTTACAATTTTATTTTCACATGGAAACGCCGTGGATTTAGGACAAATGACAAGCTTTTTCGTAGGCTTGGGTCAACGAATTAATTGTAATATATTTAGTTACGATTATTCCGGTTATGGTGTTAGTACAGGCAAACCAACCGAAAAAAATCTATATGCCGACATTGATGCGGCCTGGCAAGCGTTACGCACCCGCTACGGCATTAGTCCCGAAAATATTATATTATACGGACAGAGTATTGGTACAGTGCCAACCGTAGATTTAGCTAGTAGATATGAAGTCGGTGCTGTTATATTGCATTCGCCATTAATGTCAGGAATGAGAGTTGCCTTCCCTGCGACAAAACGCACATGGTTTTTCGATGCGTTTCCAAGGTAATTTGTTTAGAATTGTTTTTGATTTGTTGAGACGTAGATGATTGACTTGTGATCTGCCATTGCAGCATCGATAAAGTTCCAAAAGTAACGTCACCTGTACTGGTTATTCATGGGACAGAAGATGAAGTGATTGATTTTCAGCATGGACTAACAATCTATGAAATGTGTCCGCGTGCGGTGGAACCACTATGGGTTGAAGGTGCCGGCCACAATGACGTAGAAATGTATGGACAGTATTTAGATCGACTTAAACAATTTGTATCTGTTGAGTTGGTTAACTGACACAAAGCTGAAAAATCAAATAGTATAAATAGTGTTCCGGAGGCTGTTTCAGGTGAGTCTCACAATTATATATGAAATTTCGTTTAATTCAATGATGAAAGATACAATTTAAGTAATATTCCAATAAACAGCTTCTCGTCTTTTAAAGGTGAAGATATTTTAGACGGTATCGGTGATGATGCATCTGTCACGTTCAGTTCAACGACCACAAATAATTCAACAACCGATAAATTACTATAGCATTCAATGCCTGGTGCTAGTCATGGTTTTACACTTGCCCGAACCGAGGAGCAGTCCCCCATCTGTCGTCGGTTGTCGATCGAGTGTAAGAGCAACAAGACTACACCAGGCAAAGGTTTGAGATCGAAACAATCGTCTTCGAAAACCTCAAAAGAGGACGAGATAAAAGAAAATAAAATGCGCTTAAATTCGCTCGACTTGTCCCCAACAATTGGGAGTAACGAGAAAAAGAAATCAGTCTTTAATAGCAAAAAAGCATGCAAACTTCGATCCTCCCTTTCATCTCCTTGCAATAAGCATGGACACCAGCCTGAACACGAAAAGTTAGTATGCAAGAGAAAAACTTCGCGCATTTGTACCTCATGTTCCTCGAATGATGTTATCGAAGTCAATATTAAAATGAAATCGTGCCAGAATTGCCAAAATGTCGTGATCGATGAGCTGAACTATGATAATCAACCAGTGGACGAAGGGAACGAGAGTGAAGCGGAACGAAAGGCGGCGAGTCACTCGTCCATTGCTAGTGCGTCCGGTGCAAATAGCTTGAATTTCTACCATCAACAGTTAATGGTTATCACAAAAAAACTGAAAAATATGTACAAAACTCGCATCCATTCATCGCATGCGGACGATCAGCAATCCTCGCAATCTCATTACAACGGAACTACATCATCAGATACTCCAAGGCCAGTTGGTGCTGCCTCAGTAGAAATGCAAGAAACTATCACTTCACCCACCCCTGCCGCCACAAACAAAACTGCCACATCTGCCGTACGAAGACCGATTAGGATAGTCACCGCACAGAATGCGTCTTCAAAACTCACCAACTCTGTTTATAAGAGCAACAATCACCGCTTTAGTAACAATCTTCCCACTGACGATAGTGACTATTCAACAAGTAAGACTAGCCCGTTAAGTGTCCTACCGTTTAAATCAAACAATAGTAATAATTGTAACGTAATCAACAAAGACGCATTAATTTTAAGAATATGTGATTTAGATGATAAACTAAAGCATGTGCATAATAAAAACAGTATAACTGATATAAATGGGGACTCGCATCATAGACTGTTTACCGATACTTCAAAAAACATCGCGACCTGCAATCAAAAGTCCTCACCAACACAAATATCGGTTTCACACCAGACCCATCGTAAAGTTGTCGTGATTTCGGAGGAATATAAGAGAAATGCGGAGCGGCAAAATGCTCATATTCGAGATAGAAGAGAGCTCATCAAACGTTTCCAACAGAAAAAATCAAAATCTTTAGATGTGTTGCTGCCGCGAAACAACATAACCGAAAAATTCAATCAAGCAATAAAAAATTATAATCAAAATCAAGCTTATCAGTCGCAGTCTGTCACAAATTTGTCCAAGCAAAAACCAATTGAGAAGATGACTAATCGAAAGGGAAACAACAACCCAGATGGCGATGATGATGATGATGATGATGACGACGGGCCCTACGAGAGCATTAATTCGGTTGAACTGATTTTCATTTCCGATGAGTTTCTAAGCAAAGCCGTGAAGCACGACTTGAAAATCCTCAAGACCAAACAAACTACCCCGAAATCCGATCCCATTCGACAAAGCTCGTTGAAGAAGAAGGTGCGTACGCACGAAGCAACCACGTCTCCCATTAAAATGTTGAAACCGGACAATTGCAGCGCAGACAATCAAAACAGTCCATCATCAATTTCGCCGGAAAGTCATCAAGCTGGCAGCCGGCGGAGTAGTTCATTTCGACCCCCGTCCACCGGCAGCAAGAAGTTAATTATTATATCGGAAGATTTCAAACGCAAATCGCTGGAAAACAATGTGGTGATCGTGGAAAAGGGAACGAACGATTCAAATGTCGTGACCGAAATGATCGACAAACGGAAATCGTTTCAGCAAACCAAAAAGCTCTCGCGACAACAGAGCTCGATTGATGATGTCGCGAACCAGATGGTAAGCCATGCGTTCTGCTCGTTCGAGGAGCCCGACGATCAGTGTCTGGAAAGCAAGGAAATTAAAACGCCCGATTAGATGAGCAAACGTACAAACTTTTACATGGTTTCCATCATTCAATGCATAACATAATACGTATCACATTTCTATATAATATAAATTTTTTTGTCTTAGTTAACTTCTACTGTACAGTTTATATCGTATACATATTTAATTAAGCGTTCGATTTATTTGTAGTATGAATTCTGTTATATTTTTTTATGATAAAATAGTTTTCGATCAATTATATAATGGAAGTGAGCTTTTTTGTTGCATTTTTTATTTTGTCAAAGCATTTTTCATCGATTCTCGGTGGGCTGTCCAAGTGTGATCTGTTCTTATAAGAAATGTCTGCGGTCTGTTCAAGATGTGATAATAGTGCGAATATTTCTGTATTCAAAAAACAAAGAAAAACATCCGAAATTAATATAAAGGTTCCAAAATCGTACTACATAAAATCATTCTGATTTAATCCCTTTTTTAAGATAGAAACTCTAAATTTAAACATGCGGCAGCGTCTTCATATTCATCTAAAACAAATTTACATAGTTCGCGTCGCTAATGGTGTTTTGTACTAGCAAAAGTGTCATCGATTCTTTATACCCTAAATCATTATCATCAACTCAAGCCTTTTTCTCTCAACATTCATTGTCTCCATGCATCTCGGTTCAACGATCGCGTTATTCAATTTCCTAACATCTGCTCGCTGTGATCGTCAAAATGTGCTCCCAACGCTTCCTTAGTTTCCATCGGGACCATGCTCCTTAGGTCGTGCCTAAGAAGTATTTTATGGCAGTCCTATGTCGTTCATTCGCTGCACTTGTCCAGTCCATTGCAGTTTTAGTGTTTGAACTAGAAAAGACAAAAGTGATTCCTGGTACATGTCATACAACGCATTGTCGTATGACTGTCTCCATCCCTCTGGCTTTCACACAGGTCCAATAATTCTTCGCAAGACCTTTCGTTCGAATGTGTCGATTGATTTTTCAGAAGAGCCCTCAAGAGTTCTTGTTTCACTACCATATAAAAGTGCCGCTTGTTTTATTTATCCGTAGTTTAATACTTCCGTGGACGTTATCCGATTTAAATGTTGGAAGAACACGAAGTACGCCTTGTTTGCCAGATTAATTCTGCGTTGAATTTCGCCCCTTTCATTGTCATCTCTACCTAGCTGAACTCCTAGGGAGATGAAGTTGTCAGCATATTCCATGCTAAAGTTGTCCAATATCAATTTTCTTCGTGTTTGGGACATAATTTTAGTTTACTTGCACATTACTAACCCCGACTTCATTGGCTGCTGTTATAAAGTCCTGAAAGGCGTCTTTCGTGTGAACCAGTGAACATGTCTTCCGCATGAACTAGTCCAAGTTTGCATTTCTCTGATATGTTCCAAAGCAATGTTAAAGAGAGTTTTGGCGACCCCATTTCTATGTTTCAGACCTGTGTCCTTTGAAACATTCGGTGTAAGTCCCCGTCGATTTTTACGTAGGTAACTGTGTCCATCATCGTCGACTTGGCAAGTCTCATAAGTTTGAGCAGCTTGCTGAAAGGCTACAAATATTTTGTTCACGTCAATTTTATATTCGCGGCACTCGTCCAGCATCTGTTTCACTGAAAATATTTGGTCAATTATAGATGAAACCACCTTGGTATTCTCCGATAATTCTATCAGTGTACACATTAATGCTATTTTTTTAATATTTTCGTCAACACTTTGTAGGACATACACATCACTGACATGCCTCTGTATCTGTGGTTATCACAGCGCAATTTGCCTCCCTTTTGAGAGCTTGAACACTTGCACCATTCCTCGGATATTACCTCATGTGTCCAAATTTTCACGATCAGTTCGCGCAAAAGTTCTTTCAGACAGTTGCCATCATCTTCTAGTAATTCTGTCAGAATGTCAACAATCCAAGGAGTCTTATTTGGTCGCATTTTTTGAAACACATCTTGTAGTTCTCTTAGCGATGATTTCGAAATGATATCAACTTCACCCCCATCCCTGTCTTTAAAGTGGGCCGTTCCCGGTTTATGTTCTTGTCTTATTTTATTAATTGTCTTATATGCTGATTGATAGTCGTTTTGATAAAAATTAGTGTCAACTTTCCTCTATCTTGCTATTTTTTCATTGTCTTTTTTTTCCCTTTTTACAGATCTTTTTGGTGTATATGATTATAAGACTCTTTTTTGGTTCGGATTCTCCGTTCTACATAAAATTGATTTGATTCGGTTTTTCTTTCGATTGTCAAGCAGCGTTGATCGTCGAACCAATAGCATCGTTTCGTTAAGGTTTGAACGACGATTTCCTCTGCAGTTGGTTGGCTCACTATAGGCCCATTGTGATACCACAAAAAATTGAAACGGCACTAGAACCTACAGGATGACGAAAACCATTTAGATTCTCGTATAAGTTAGCTATGCAGCTAATATTTAAATCAGCTACTTCCGTGAGGCTGTCCAGGAGAGGTGAGCCTAAAGTTTGCATGCGTTTCCTGGATAGCGCTGGGAATTCACACAGAAAGTGTTGGATTGTTTCTTCCTCGTCTTCCGATCTGCAACTTCGGCAGAAATCGTTGAAATGAACAACCAATCTTTCTGCGTGTCTGCCAATCAGACAGTTCCCCGTCAGCACGGATATGACGGAAGTCAAGATTTCGCGGCTCGTGTTAAGAAGCCGCTTGGCGCGTTTGGAGAACAGTGCATGCCAAGTTTGCTTGGTTGTCCTACAGGTTTCTTCAATCCTCTGCAGTTGATTTTATGCATTTCTTGATTCTTGCCCAGGCTCGTTCCACCGGACTTTATTCTTCTGGTTAAGTGTTATTTCTAAGACAACTATCTATGGTCACTGCGTATTGTAACGCGATTAAACTGTGCTTTAGTTTAGCCACATCATATTTCGAAATTCTGCCCATTTTATTTGGTTAATGTTTAGCGATGCGACATGTAAATTCGCTTCTAAGTAGTGGGCGGAATCACAGCGATAAGGAGTGGCCGAACATTTGTAATACTTGATGCAAATCTTTTTTCAATAATAACGTGGTCATTTTTACTGAAAGTGGACCATCAGGAGATGTCCATATCCTCTTAACAATTTTCATGCGGGGAAAGCATGTTGAACTGGCGACAAAATTTCTGCTGCTGCCAAAACTGATCAATCGTTGACCGTTGTCTTTTGTTCGCTCATAGAGTTTATGAGAATCCGTGGCATAGCTCACGTCCTATTTGAGCATTGAAATCATATAACCAATATTAGTTTTACAACTATCCGACTCGTCTCGGTGAAATTCTTTCATTACCTGAAACCTATGACCCGATCCAAATGATGATCTAGTCCGGTTATATGTGATGCACTGCAAAATTTACATCATTGGGATGTGAAGTATTTCCTATTATGAATCGAATATAATATGTCGAACATTATGAAGTAATCACCACCAGCACAATTCGAATGAAGCCTTAGCCGCCGATATATATCACCTCCTTTTGTCTCGCTCCATTGTTCAAATTCTCCAATTTTGGAATTTTTACTTGGCTGAGTCCTAAAGTTTGGTTTAAGATTTATTCTATTTATTCTTCACCAAAAAGTTCCATCAAACGCTGCAACAGTTTCTCAGCGACCTATTAGCAGCGTTGAATGGATAATCGCTTTGTAGTCTCGCCAGTTGAATACACTTGATGAGATTTCATAATTGAGAGATCTACACTTTATTAGCCATGTTTTTACGGTGTTAGCTCTCGTTCTTGTCGCTACCATATTTTGTTAGGTGAACACTGCCGTTGTGCAAATCAGTCCATACTTTCTAAGTGATAATATTTATATCCAAATTATTTCCCATCATGATATTCTATCTGATCGGCATCATTATTCATGCTTGTCTCATTTATTTGATCTCTCTTTTAAAGATCCTCAATAAGACTTTTCTTTAGGTCGCTAACTCAAAACTCCACGAACATTTCTATGCCTCGAGTAATCGATCGCGCCATTATATTAATATCGCTACTATTTGTGTACACTTGAACAGTAGCGTTCCCATGTTATCTATCTATAAGGATTTTTCTGAAGAAGTACTCAAGCGCTAAGAGCATGAAAGTAAAACCATCCGTTTCTAGGGCCCCGTGTTGGTATTGAAGCTTCAAATTTTGTATAATATATTCCAGCCTATCTGATGCACGTCAATATTGAATTCCAACCATTTTTCGGACCTTATTCTGATGAGAAAAGCTTATGTACTGTTGATCGGCCGGATCTGAATCCACCTTGGTCCTCCTTAATTATTTTCAGCATAGTCAGTCGATCTTCGATTATATTGTTGATTTAATTTCTACGATTTTTAACGAATCGTAACCTAATTCTCTTCAGGCCGCTTCTTGGTAGATAATTTGATGGTGATGATTGGCCAGTAAAGGTTCTGCTGATAGACCATAGATTTCTAAGGCCTTATTTGGTTTTTACAGTTGTTGGTACGGCTGCATCTATCTTTCTTACAGATGATGTTGTTAAAAAGGTATATTTGAATTTCTATCATCCGGAATGATTTTTGTTGAGGATATATGTTTGCTACTTGTGACGAATTTAGTAGCTTCAGGATATAAGTAGCCCATCCGGTTTGGATTTTCCATAGGGTGACATAATATTCTCTCCCTTGTCCCTACAAAAGCAATTTGTCTGAATCGTTTCACTGCTGTACTATATGTGCCCGTGCACTTGTCGTTATTTTTGTCGTTTGTTGTTGTTTTGTTATTTGTTTTTTTTTTGAATAGTCTGTTTTCTCGGCAAATCTTCATAGCTCATTATATTTTTGTTAAAATTTCTACGATTCCATTCATTCGTTCCATTTGATTTTCAGACCAGACGTGAAATCTCTGATTTGTTGATATTGGGAAGATGAAACTAGACTTCAAAGTCCACAGCTTCGAGTTATCGTTATACAGGACCATTTTGTATGCTCCTGGTTCGGCACTTTTTGAAAACAACGCAATGCATTGATTGCTTTCAGCGAATCGTCCAGAAGATTTCATAAGCTTCTCAACTCCATATTTTCATATTCAAACTTATGGACACTACAAATGTCTTTAATTTGTTTTCGACTCTGAGCTGTCCGCCGTCTTCTTTATGCTTTCCTTGTTTCAATTTTGTCGAAATGTTAAGATTCTGATTTACTGGCAGATACTGAAGCAGTTACTTCTTGAATATTCTTTAACTCCTCGAGTGTCCCGAAGGCGTATTCACGAAGATTGTCTTAGTAAAATGTTCGTATAAGAACGAACTATATTTTAATTTTCGCTACAACCCTATAGAAGAACCAAATATGTTTTCTAGCGGCTATGTCGAAATTGGGTCCCATTATTTGATTATTTACTATTCTAACCAATCACAACATTTAGTAACGTTTTCGCTAGATCCGAGTCACACGTTCTGCAATTATTTTATACGTTGTCCTGATTTCCATGCGGTACAGAAGGTAAAAAAACATCAGTGTACAGTGTATGCAAGTGTGCCAGCAAACTCACCCAAGTGTCGCGGTGAGTAATACTCAACCGTATTGCTTAAGGTATGTTCCAAATACTTGTGATGTCAGTCTATTGAAAATATTGCTCATATATTTCCCAATGATTGTTTATATATGTTCTGATTTATTAAGACAGGGCATGGATACGATGTGTATGCATTTTTATTAGAGTTTGGATTGAGTATTGGCGACACATTTTCTACATAGTAATTTGCGGACCGAGCGAAATTTTTCTCTACTGTTGTTAGGTACGAATTCTTAAAATGTTACCTGTTCTTCTGCATTCATCACCTTCCCAATCACATGAAGTATTGTCCTCCAAAGATAGTTCAATATTTTAATAATTCAATAATTTATTTTTTGATTTCCTGCCACATAATTTTTAGCTTGACAAATGAAATCAATTCGCAGTGTCTGGGTTTCTCCTGTTTGTCTCTTCTGTGTAGTCTCACTGATAGTCTCGATATATTTCTTAAGTTAATTGCTTTTCTTAAGAAAAGTTAACTTTCTTCTTGTCTCAGTAGTCGATCTTTTCAAAAAAAAAAAAACATATTTTGTGAACAGCAAAATTTACCAAAGGATAAATGTGAATCATTTTTTCGATAAAAATTACGACTGATTGATTATGAACTAAAAAGTGATTAGATAGAAGTGATTGCAATAGGTGAATAGAAAATGAAGAATATATTTTATGTAAGACTGTATTTATATTGATTTTATTCATAGTTGGGTGTGCGTTATTTAACTGTTTCCTGAGAAACTAATGGTAATGGTAACCAATCGTATTTAATTTTTTAAATATAACAAAATGACAGTTTCATAAGCATCATGCAATTCACTTGATCTATGCGAAATACAAATTAAAAATGGGGTTCTATATAAGTTACTATTTACTATAGCTTATATTCAATAATACATTGCACTGTAGCACTTCAAAATCGATCCATCCAACTAATGCGACTACTTATGTATGTATTCAATATCACCCAAAAGTATCTTTAGATTTATACAACTGTATAATATGAGAGTATCTCATGTAAATATATTATTGATATAGTAGAAACAAAAAAATATTACACCATGCAATGAAAATATGTACTCATGTTAGTATTTAAAAATAAAAATATTTCTTACAATTAAATTCTACACCTTGAATAGAATATAGTCTAGTAATTTTCAGGAATGTTAATTTTTTAAGATTATTTTTTAATTAAGTCTTTTTGAATAGATAATATTGCATTTAAAGAGTTTTTCGCAATAAATCATTATATTTGGAATTCAATCAGATGGATTGTCTTTTAATCTTTGTATGATTATATTTAGGTTCAAAGAGATAAGGCAAGAACGGCTATGTACAATTCGAACCGTATGAATGGACTGCATCGAAATACAAATTCAAAACAGCCACAATGCACAATGCTGTAAAATTCTATAGATTTTTTTGCATGGTGCTAATAGCTACATCATCAGCCAGAACAATAGAGAGTAACGTTATAAAAAAATGCATTTCGGGGCAAGAACCGAAACGAAAAAAATATCCATTCGTGTTCTGCTCTACCTAATGACGAATTTTGGTTGCTTTTATGGCTAAACGCCTTCAATGGTTGGATATTCAAATCGTTTAATTTGAAACCAAGCATATTCGAATCATATAAAAATTCGACTCTAACCGCTGCCACATGAATTGTGTTAGTGCCACGACAATTTAAATGAAAACCTAACCATCGGTTGTTGCATTTCTTTTATTTATTACCTCGTTGGATCAAACTAAATTACGTGGGAACACCACTGTAGAGGTAAGAAAAAAAGTCATATTTTGGGGATTTTTTTCTCAAAAACCAAACAACATATTGAAATTTGGTAAAAACATCTATGTATATTGTACAAGTATTTGACATCCGCTTCGATTTTTTTCAGAATCTTAAAAAACAAAATGGCGGCTCCCTAGCATTTCTCCAGAAACGCCTTATTAACTTCCCAGTATATGGGAAGTTCTTGTAATCGCCTTGAAAATCGAAATTGAAATTTTCAACATATCTTTACGTTTTGAGGTCTTACAAGTATATTTTAAGTGTTTTTAGAAAGAAGTATGTATGTTCGTACGTACGTGCGTTCGCGGACAGTTTTTCTACGAGCATAACTCACGTAAACAAAGTCGTATCGACTTTGTTAAGATGTCAATCGAAGCGTCTTTGCAATCTTAAGAGCTGATTAGTTTTTGGGACACTTCGGTCGGGGGGGTTTGCTGTTTTCACCCCTTGAAGGTCAACCCTGTCACGCGCTATATCTCGCGAACCAAACGTACGGTTTGCTTCATCAAGGTGTCAATCGACGCGTATTGACAATCACGTGATTCTGTCAAATTTTAAAAAAAATCGTTGGAGCCGTTTTTTCATTTTTTAAAAAAAAGTGCAAAAAATTGGGGTTTTTTTCCAAAAACATCAAATTTTTAACTTAATTTTCAACATGCAGTAATAAATGTTTATATAATTTATATACTCCAAACAGTTTTTGTGAAAAAACTACCAAATTTTTTTTCATGATTACAAAAAAAATTAAATTAAAAATAAAAAATCATTAAAAGTCATCATGACCTGCATGGTCATTTATGTCATTCATTATTTCTCGAGCACCAAATATAATCTTTGCATCATTAAGGTGTCAATCGACGCGTATTAACATTTTAATGATGGTTTTAAATTTTTAAAAAAATCTTTAAAGCAATTGTTTTAATTTAATAGAAAAATAGTGAAAATTAGTGTTTTTTCATAAAAAAAATTAATTAATAGTTAATAAAAATAACATAAATGTTTATAAATTTTATAAACTTTTATAAATTTCTGTAGAGAGACCAGCAAAATATTTCCTCATGATTTCAAAACAAATTGAATTCAAAATATAAAAAAAACATTCAAAGTCACCATGTAAAACGGGTTCATACGAATTTTTATACCTTAAATCTCTTACTCTAAAGACATTGTTGTAAAGTCAATCAAAGTTTTATTATTTGCATAATTTGCCGAGATTTATAATAGTCTTCACAGAACCGCGTTTTAACTTTAATGAAAAAAACTGCTTAAATTTTTAAAACCAATACAAATCAAATCAAATTTGCAATTGTGGTAATCAACGTTTTGAATGGTAAAATGTTTTGTAGTCAACACTTTTTAAGATCATATGCTTTGAAAAGCTTTCATCGAATAAAAAATTGTAGTTTTTAGGAATTTTGTTCTTTAGTATTCGTAAAATTTCAGTTACTTCCTTCATCATTTGTAATACATATATTTTACTTTTTACATGCAATTGAACCTATTTTTGACTGCATAATCAATGTTTCTCAAAACGTTTCATTGATGTAAAATCGTGAAAATATACAAATTCAGTGATTATGCCGAAGTGCTGGCAAATTTGACCGCAACTATTCAAAATGGCCATCACGCGACAAAATCTCTTCAGTGGGCGTAATAACAAAAACTGCATTCATTTTTGCTAGCGCTGTTTTGTCCTTCAAGTATCGATATGAAAATTGCCAAGCCGCGTAGTGCGACCCTCTAGGTCCACACGGTCAACTTCCCAGTAATATTTACATAAATATAAACAAGGTTCTTTAAAGAGCTTATTTGCGTCACAGCCGCAGATTTCGCTGGCTAGACAGTAATAAACAAATAATATTTTTTAACCTCCAATTTTTCAAACTTATTTCCATAATTATTATCGTGTTTAATATTTTTAATATCTATGTAGATATTACTGGAAAGTTGACCGTGTGGACCTCAAGGGTTGCACCTCACGGCTTCGCGGCCGGACCGTTTTCTCCGCAAATGTTAAGGTTATGGTTATCAAACAAATAATTGTCGATAAAGAATAATAAGAGCCAGAGAAGTACGTAGGATTTTTTTAAATTGATTTTTGACAAAATGGCGTCATTTTGAAAAAAATGTAAAAAAAAACGGAAAAAAACGCTCGAAAATTGTTAATAACATTTGAAATATGCAACATTAAAAAAAATCCTACGTACTTCCTAGCAGACATTAGTTTTGAACATACAGTAGAATCTCGAAAAAGTTAACTCGCGTAAAACTTAATCGCTCGGTTAAGTTAACTGAATTTCAGCTTCCACGTGCCGCTCTGAAAAGTTAACTTTTCAGTTAACTTTTCTGAGCGTATGAATTTTTCAAACCAACCGCTTTTTTCGGTCACTAAAGGGGCAACTTGGCTCCTACCAATACGATAGTGAAGACGACATTCCGTTGTCTAAATTGATTAAATCAAATAGTGCTTACGACGATACACTTCGAGAAGTTCAATTGTTGATGTCGAAGTTGGGTGATAATGTTGACATCAGCATTGATGTCATTGAAAATTGGAACAAGGATCAAATTGCAGAAGATGACGATGATTTCGAAGTTTCCGATAATGATAACGACGGGTCAATTATCGAGGAAGATATTCAACAACCAAAAGTGAGCTTCTAGAAAGCAGTTGAAAGCATCAATATCTTGATAAAATTGTTTGAAAATAATAACGATGCAAATCAGGTGGCAGGCCTTGTCCATATGCGTACGAAAATGATCAAGAGCTATTACACAAAAGAAAAGAAACAAACAAGTCTCGACTACTTCTTCAAACGACTCCACAAAAATTAATTAATATATCGCACGGAAATGATCAAGAATGACTGAGAACCATAAACCAGCCGGTACAAATTTTTTTTGTAATGATGAAAACTAAGTCATTGAAATAAATTTAGCGTGTTATTTACGAAAAATCTATACTTATTATTGTATTATTTCACTTTTGAAAACCACTTAGAAAAGTTAATAGTTCGAAAAAGTTAATTACCCTTGGGACATTTCGGTTAACTTTTTCGAGATTCTACTGTACTGTAAAAATTTCAAGTAAATCGAACAAAAATTGTTTGAGAAAGGTGTCCGGCCAGTTTGAAAATGCTGTTCCGAGTTAAACGCGTTTAAAGTTGAAGTTATTGAAAAATCATGGATAAATTTGATATACCTCTAGTCTCCAAAATAGGTACTACAGCGTTCTCTGCTAACGTTCTACTAACAGAGTATGTGTACAGTTTTGAAAGATTTATATTTAAAATTGTTCTAAATTTCAATACCAACAGCGCGCATAGAAATGCGCGGGGATACGCGTGGATTGCGCTCCGAAACAAGAGAGTCGCCGCGCTAATTTAAAATTTCGAAAACAAAGATTTTTCCACTATATGAAACTTTGCTACATGATTTCTATGATGATAAGGCATACTTTAGAGCAATAAAAAAATTGATTTCTTGAAAATCCTACAGTGGTTTTCCCCCTTAAACAATTGTCCGACACTTTAACTACTAAGAAGATTCAACTTTGGGTTTCTCTTCGGTCATGAGTGGACAAGAACGTAACAAACAGCACCTTCTCACTCAATGTTATAGTACCATTATATCCCGATTGCAGGTTCGGCGACCATACTAAATGCAAGTGAGGTTGTCTAACTATCAATCACGACACACGATTGATAACTTTATAAGTTCCACGGATGAAAGCATCCTACGTTTAGTACTAGATATTCTATAGCGTAACCAGTAAGCTTCTTCTCGTGCTTGATGTGCGAAGAATAGTGTTAAAAGTCAGGAAACTACAGCGAAAACTAGCACTTCTATATTAACACAAATTCCAGTCAACTCTTTCAATTTACACTTTTGTTGCTTACTACTTTAAACTGTCGCACTGTCTATACATTTTTTTTTCGAAATGCGTGCATTTACGGCTAGTTACCTTGCGTTATCTCCTTTTTCTTGGTATCTACCAATATCGGTACAGAGACAAAAAGAACTCAATTTTTATTATTCCTAAAACGACACACAGCAGTCGGAATTGCGTTTGGTTTATTATAATATTGTGAAAATCTCTCTTATTTGGATGTGTGTGAAAAGTTGGAAACGGAACTATGTTATTAAGGCACAATAACTAAAGCCACCTCATTTCACCCAAAAAAAAGCCCTATTCGCATTCGATAGGCAGTAAGATCTTTTTCTTCGTGACAATACAGTACGCTTTGAGTCTAGACATCTCGTACAGAGTGCCTTCAATCATCGAAATTTACGGATAGGGCTCATCAGTTCTTCAGTTCGAGGACTATTTCGAAATTTGCGTAGAAAACGTCTTTCCATCGCGTCATGCCATTGAATACCTCTTTTGGTACTCGCTCAATGTCAATTCGTTTGAGACGATCAGTCTTACATCGACCAGTCCACGAAGCTTGATTCATGTCGAGATCTATAGTTCCTCATAAACACTAAATTATTCAGTGTTGTTCCGAATTCACCATACATCCATTTCATTTACCGCACCAAGTATTCTGCACAGAACCTTGCTTTCGAAAGTGTGTAACATATTTTCTGAAGCCTGTGTTGAAATCTATTTAAGCATCAGGTCGAATTTCAGTTTAATATATGTGCACCTTCATCCATCTGCACACATTTGCCGATTTTATGGTGAAGAGAACCGAGAAATATATTTCGTCCGCAAGCTGGTTTTGTCGTTTTTGTTTTTCTGTACCATTTCCATCTTTATATTAGTCCCGACATAGATGAAACTGCCTATGTTCTTGAAGTTTTAGACCGCCATAGCGATATTTCATCGAATTGGCATTCTTCTCCATGTCTGGTCCAATTTTCTTCGCTGCTTGGTCGAGATTCATCAATGTTTCTTCTGCTGCAAGATAAGAACGTCGCATGAAATTGATATCGACAATCTGAAAGGATTTGATGAGCAGTATGCTTCTAGTTTCGATTTACTAAAAAAGGAAATAATCTATAGTATGTGCAGATACCAACCAATAATTATCACAAACTGCAGATGGATGAAGCTCCGCATCCACGATCCATACGTCCATAATGTTTGCTGGTGTTTTTTAGGTATCCACGAAGTATTAGGTAGACTGCCGATGCAAAGATCTCCTCTGGCAACTGTTTGGGCAAAAAAAATTTCTGGCGCTCTGTCCTAGCAAATCTTACTAAAACATCATTTGCATTTCTCGTATTATAGTCGTTTTTCTCATATTTTTCCCTGAAAAGTCCGGAGATTATTTAAGTCCGGATTAAAATCCGAACAGTAGTGTAGTCCGGACTAAATCCAGACGCATGGGAAGCCTAGATTTGGGTTTTTTCAATTGCAATGTTGTTGATTTGACAAAGGAAATGCCCAGAGAAAGAGCACATTTTAAATGGAGTCAAAATTGATATTTAGTGAACAATGGCGATGTTTTGTTCAACATTTTCAGAATACCAGGCCATGGTCATTCGAGGGGGTGGTAAGCCTTATAAATATCAATATATCAATAATTTAATGGGAAAAGTCCGCAAACACGTATTATAGTGAAGCTACTTGCAACGATTGGAGCGTTTGTACGGAAGCTATGAAAGATTATTTAAAAATTTGGATTGATCGAGGTCATAGTTTAAAATTTCATCTAAATTTGTGGCGACGTGAAAGCGCTTCGCACTATTTGCTCTATATCAGCATCATTTAAATGCATTACTTTTCAGCGTCGTGAAATTCAGTAAGTATGTATATTGGACTTCCCCCATAATGGAGGCAATGTTTTAAAAGTCTATAGCAGAGATTGTTCCAGACTAATTTACAACTGTATTAAAAAAGCAACAATACTTTATTGATAACATAGCAAACATACATATATAGTTTTCCATTTAGATATTAGTTTTAACATTTCTGTCAATAACTAACAATAAAACAAATAAAACAATAAAAATTTCAACGTCGTTCAATGACGAAGCTAACGCGATATACATCGAAGGTTAAATATTTCTCACTGCCTCCCAGCTTTTTCATATTCATTTTATTTTCTTTCGTGAATTAGTTTTATTATCTTTTATTAGAAATCATGGTTTTCGCTTTTGATATAAAATGTAACACAAATATTATTTCACTAAAAGAATTAAATATATTCGAGTAGTATAACTGACATGGAAACCCGCGTGCCCGGTAATCGTCAGAAGATATAACTTAACTTAATGTGGACATTTTTATTGAACCACTTCTTAGCAAGCTTTATAAACAGACATTTTTTCATCACTTTCATTCAGGCACTCAAGAAATTCTGTAATTTCTTCAATGATCCTTGATGCAGCAGTTCGTTCTTTCGCTTCAAGCATATCAATTTCAATTAAACCGCGTAGCTTTTCCCGCACGGTTTCAAGGAATAGGATATTCTCTTCGGGTAGCAATACAAATCCGTTCGTATTTGATCGGGCCTGTGTAAAGTTATTCAGTAAATCATGATTATGAACACACAAATGAAATTCAACAAATCAAATTAATTATAATATTTGACTCACCTTTTCCACCATAAGACTTTTTGTTAGAAGATCTGTTGCCATTGGTCCAAGAACTCCTAATATTTTTTCTATTGCCGATAAGTGTCGCAGTATAGTCATCAGATTATCGATTTTACATTTGTTTAGTTCACATGGATGGATTTCATCCGAACTTCTATCACTTTTTGAATTATTTTTTTGATTTGTTGGCATGTCATTTTGAAAATTTGGCTCTTCATCGTCAATCATACAATCCATTGATTTTAAATGATTTACGAGACATTCTACAACGCAACCTTGTTTTGAACATCTTCTTTCGTGCTCGGCAACTAGTTTTACAATGCCATTTATCACATTGGACGCTGTATTAAGACCCTGAATTTCATCGTTAGATTGTTCAGCTTGAGCCTCTCGCATTTTATCCTTTGAATATAATATAAATTTCATCAGAAATTATTATTTTATAATTACAGTGGTACTTCGATATACGAGCGCCCTAATATACGAGTGTTTTGAGATACGAGCGTCTAACAGTTTCTCCCACCTCAGACTAGATCTCAGTCTATGTGCTTGTTTTCCTCGTTTTCGAAGCATTTTTGATAAGTTGGGTTCGGGTTTTTTGCTTTTTGTACATTAACAAAACACTATCACATTTATTTTTATAACCATGGGTCCGAAGAAGAAGATGATGTCTATTGAATTAAAGCATGAAATCATAGAAAAACTTGAGCAAGGTGTGCGAATAATTGACTTGGCGAGGATGTACGGGCGTAGCACATCAATGATATGTACTGTGCTTAAACAGAAGGAGTTGATAAAGGGTATAACGCCAGCTAAGGGCGTTACAATAATTTCTAAGCTCCGGACCTCTCTCCATGAAAAGATGGAGAAACTGCTGATGGTGTGGGCGACAGAGAAGCAGCTTCAAGGAGGAACCTTAACACAAAGCATCATATGTGAGAAGGCACGAGCGATTTACGGTGATTTGCTGAAGCAGATCTCACATACTTCCACAAACGAGGAATCGGAAGACTCGTTTAAAGTCAGTCGGGGCTGGTTTGACAACTTTAAGAAAAGGACCGGCATTCACTTCGTCGTCAGGCATGGTGAGGCAGCAAGTTCGGATGTGAAGGCAGCTGAGGTTTACATCAAAACATTTTCCAAACTGATAGAAGCCAAAGGATACATCCCCCAGCAAGTCTTCAACTGTGACGAGACAGGGCTTTTCTGGAAAAGGTTGCCGAATATGAGTCACATAACGGCAGAGGAGAAGAAGATGCCAGGTCACAAACCCATGAAGGATAGATTAACTCTAGCACTTTGCGCCAATGCGAGTGGCGACTGTAAAATCAAGTCTCTGCTAGGATACCATTCAGAAAATCCCAGAGCCTTTAAGTCACATAAGATTTTAAAAGAAAAACTGCAAGTCACGTGAGGGTCAAATCCGACGTCGTGTGTCACCAGGAAATTCTTTGTGATGTGGATAAACCTGGTGTTTGGCCCTTAAGTTAAAAAATATCTACAGGAAAACAACCTAGCCATGCAAGCCCGTCTCATCCTCGACAATGCCCCTACTCACCTAACAAATCTCGCAAATGATTTACTCGAAGAGTTCAACTTTATAAAGGTTATCTACCTAGCACCCAACACTACTCTTATCCTGCAGCCCATGGCTCAGCAGGTGATTTCTAATTTTAAGAAGTTGTACATCAAGCACATTTTTGGGCGCTGCTTTGAGGTGACGGAGAACACAAACCTTACCCTTCGAGAGTTCTGGAAGGACCACTTTGACGTCGTGATATGCCTAAGAATTATTGATCTGTATGTTACAACGAGGACCTTAACCTCTGCATGGAAGAAGCTGTGGCCTGAGACTGTAGCTGAAAGGACCTTCGAATGATTGAAACCCGAAGTGTCAGTGATAGAGGAGATTGTTTCTCTGGGAAAATCCATGGGTCTGGAGGTGGATGAGAGAAATGTAAACGAACTCGTCGAGGAACAGTCTCAGGAGCTGACAACCGAGGAGTTACACGATCTACATTCGCAGCAGCATTCGGTGGTTCAATGAAAAATTAGTTTTGAAGAGGAGCCAGAGATGGAGGAGGTTATCTCTACAAGAGATATAAAGGAGATCTTGGGAATGTGGGAGAAAGTTGAAGAGTTCGTGGATAACAAACAATCACCCCGCAAAAGTTGCAAGTGGTCGTGCATCGGAGTTGTTCAACGAAACTTGCCTAACTCATTTCCGTAATATTCTGAAAGGGAGGAAGTAACAAACCTCCTTGGACCGTTTTTTTAAACGATCTGCAGATGAAAATGTGCAAAGCGTGCCGAAAAAAGCGAAGACCAGTGACGAAAATTAAGCGCTTCCGTAAGCACTTCAATTTTGGAATATGTATTTGTTATTTATAAATAAATATTCTTTCTTGCAAATACATTTTTCTTATTCAAAAACACTTAACAAAAACAACTGAGGTGGTGTTTTGGGAGCTGGAACGGATTAATGGCATTTCAATTAATTTTAATGGGGAAAATTGCTTTGAGATACGAGCAATATGACATAAGAGCAAAGTTACAGAACGAATTAAACTCGTATGTCGAGGTACCACTGTATTTACTGTAATAATAATGAAAAAGATAAATAATATTTGCAAATTCGCCATACACCAACAATGTAATAGTAATATAAATTTTAAACCTGTCGTAGTACTCGGGTAGTGGTAAACTCCACGATGCTTTTGGGATACGGTTGCACTACAATGTTACGTTTCAAACGAAATGGAAGTATCAGATTATAAATAGTGCAGACTCCACCATTCATCTAAAACTACTTCACAGCAACCACACATACTATTTTTGTGTGCAGAAATTCATATAAGATCGAGACAATAGACCTCATTTTTCAACCTACATCAGGGTTCTCATCAAAGACGGAATTAGGTCTGACTTCTACACATCCGTGGTACCAGATAATTTCCTGGTAAGACTTTTTAACACAAACTATGTCATTCTATTTTCAATATGACGTGTACTCATTGGAGATAATAGAACCGAGTATAAACTTTGGGCTCATGGATAGCAGTCTCCAAAAATATCGACAGTATTTTTTTCAATCTCTACTACAATTACATTCATTGCGATTTTTGTGATATCGTCATTGATTATACCTACTGTACCTATCATCGTCCTTATAAATCAAATTTTCAAGTAGAATTTCCTAGGAGCTCTCTCCGCACCTCGCATCTACTGACTTCTGATAGTCTCTATTGCAAATATGGTCATTAAACTAAAGTAAACAATTTAAGCGACTTGTCGACTATGCGAACAAACTATTTGGATATTGCTATGATCCCAAAATTTAGACCTAAGAATTCATAAGTGTGATGCAATTAGTACATCACTCTTTGCCGGCAAAAAAAAAACAATAACCGCATTTATGAGGAAATACCTACGAGCCACTAATTGGGTGTCCGGCAGTGTATAGACCTAAATTTTTGCGAGGAAGGGCTGAATTATGGCTATTTTTATTATTTTGTACGTTCATTTCAGTCCTAATAGCCTTCTTGATTGTATAAATCTGACCAACTTTATCCCACTGAAACACATCCATTTTATAAAAGTCAAACCGTCTTCATCGTGTATTCAGGACAGGAATCCGTTCTGTTTATTGTCCAATGATTTTGGAATTTGCAACGTTTACAAATACATAATATGTATTACTTTTATCTCGTCGCTACAAGAAGTATTCCTTCATGATTGCTAGTTATCACGGCATACTCCAATATTTTCTTTAAATACTGGAGCCTTAACAATGAACCGTTTTTGGGGCGTCTTGCATGCAAATGGACATTTAGCGGTTCTTGTTTTTTACTTAAAGGATTAGTTTCCATGATCATTTTATTTACAAATCATTGAAGTCTTTCTTTTCTTTCTTTCGATAAGTGATCATCACTCCGTTTTCCTTATCGAACTATTAAACTATTTCATTGTAAGAAAGGGAGTTGGAAGCTTTTACGTTGCACATTCTAATATATGTATATTAAATTTCTTGTAGACATATCCCTTAAGCTTTTTGATAAGTTCAACATAATCTGTGGAAATCTTTAAGCATGAGGTGAACTCGTAATAACGTTGGGTGTTTTCAAAAATACAATGGATCAATGTGGTATGAAGCCTTCATTAGTTCTGAATTTGTAATATGAATACCTAAAATGATGAAATATCTAACGGCATTTAAAGGACTTTACTATCTCAGAAAGATAGCAAACTTAAACTAATATCGGGTGCCAAAGAAAATATAACCAATATTCACTTCGGTAGCTTCATTATTTTTCATTGCAATGTTTAGCATTGCATTATAAAAAATGTAGCGTGAATATCGTATATACAAGACTATAGATACATGTCTAACGCAATAAAAATATTGTAGATGGAAATTTCCTTATAGATAAAAAAATCGCAATATTCTCTCTTTTTCTTCAATTGTTTTCAATTTAATTTAAAAGATTGTGTGCCAATGAACGTGACTTACTTGAAAATCATCCACAAATTGATTTTGTGATATCAGTGACGTCCTGGGAAGCGTGTCATTATTAATATTCTTTCCTACTAATTTTGCTTTCTAGAAAGCAATTTTAAATATTGTCGTATATCTCTTATTTTCATCAATGCAATAAATACCATTAGAGAATCTTCGTCAGATTCTTTGTGTTCCTTTACACAACATAATACAGGATGATGCATTAAAGATATTGATTTGATGGTTTCTTGATGAAGAGAAGATTGAATATGTGAAGCTAAACCTTGTTTGTCTCCTACATTAACTTGCCAGCAAAGATTGCATTTATATTTGACTATTTCTTCGATTAAAACTTGCCAATCTTTAGTTTCGTCCATTTGAAATTCAATCTTGAGCAATTCAATTAGCTCCAAATCGACATATTTGGTTTTAAATGCCTGTAAAATATATTTATCAAAGGAATCCTATTGAAGATTATCGCACTTACTTTTAAAATCATCTGGTTTCCAAGCAATGAGTTTTCAACATTGAATGAATTTGATTCCTGCAATATTTATAAAGTTTTCAACACATAAGCAAATCATTTAAGCAAAATTTTACCTTTTCTTTGGTTGGATAGAAAATAGGATGGTGCATCGATACGACTACTCTTAAATTGTCCAAATGAACGGGTGACCGAATGTGGGACAATATATTGGATTCGCTGAAACTTATCTTCCAACAAACGTTACATACGTACCGCACAGGCAGCTCGTCGATCAAATAATGCCAAACATCGGAATGAAACTTTTGATATTGGATTTTCAGTAAATCACTAACTTGCAAGTGTTTGTATTCAACCTTGAAATTCTGAAATAGAAACTCACTTATAATAACCTCAAGATGCCACAAGCACAGACTTATACATCTGAAGTTGAAACGATCGTATTATTTTCGCTCGTGTCTCCCGTTTCCGGGTTATTTTTTTCATTTAATTCAGAACTGTCGCGCAAATGAACGGAAATTTTTTCAATTTTTTTGACAGGATAATGAACAGGGTGATGTAGATCGGAAACACCATCCATTTTTGTAAGATGACAAGCCTCTCGAACATGTTTTTCTACACTGGAAATCAATTTTCCTGAATTGGCGGAACCACACAAATTGCAAAGGTAACAGCCACCAATTTTTTGTAACATGGAGATCCATTTATTGGAATTCATTTGAAACTGAATGCCAAGCATTTCGTTCATACCTAATTTCATATAGTTTACTTTGAATTCCTGTAGAAAAAAGAAGTTACAAAGTAGAAAACGAACTTCCAATGGCATACTTTCAATGCGAGCGTGTGCTTTTCCAAGTGACCCTTGTCTGTATTTAGTGACGAACTATTTGACTTTGGAACAACGTTCTGTATTAATATTATACTAATAAGTGAGTTTTTAAGTTGTGACTTCTCTTACTTTTGCTGTACTCTGCTGTTTTTCTTCACGAATAGAATATTCAGGATAATACATGCCTACGACATTTTCCATCTTCTCAGCGTGACGCCGACCGCAAATGTGTTCCTTGACATTTCCAATGCCTGACAAGGGAACATATCCACACAATTTACAAACGTATTGCTTATTGTCGCACGTTATCATACACTTCCACTTTATAGAGTCAAGTGTATATTCAACTTTTAGCAAATCAACGATGTCGAATTTTGAATAATCTCGCTGAAAGTCCTCAAAACTGTAGCTCGCATCCTTGCATTTTTCACTAGAAGAGTTTGACGATTGAGAAGTTTGATTGTTGGTCCTTACATTTACACTGCTCATATTTTTTTCAGGTGTTGTGCAATACAACGGATGATATATTCCTACGATCATCCCAATTTTATTCAAATGTCGTCTACCGCAATTGTGTTCTCTCAATTGCTTGGCGCTTGATAGGTCACCAGTTACACATAACTTACAAATACATTTCCTAATTTCGCCACTGATCATAAAATGCCAGTCTTTCATATCAAGTGAATATTTAATTTTTAGCAACTCATCGAAGTCAAGTTTATAGTATTCTAGCAGGAACTCGTCATGACTATAACTTTTTGGTATGAATTTTTCCGCTATTGCATTTTCTTCATTTGATGCAAGTCGCGAGGAGCTTCTGCCCGGGATCTCGGTCATTGAAGAAGCGAGCGACAGTTGATTTTCTCCGCTGACTGAACTTCCATCGCTTTGCAACACGCAAACCTAGAAAACATTCAAAAATAAACAATACGAAAATAGTTGGTATTCGTAGTGGACACTCACTGAGCTCGCTGCAAATATTGAGGTTGGATAGTACACGGGATGATACATATTTGAGATCAATTTCACTTTGTCTGAATGTTTTGAGCCACGCATGTGGGTATCCACACCAAAAGCCGACTTTCCTAAAGCAACCGATCCACATAAATCGCAAAAAAAGAAGTCGTCTTTCTGCTGTATCATATGGAGCCATTCATCCGAATCCAATTGGTATTGGATGTCAAGAACGTCTTCCATATATAATTTTAGGTACGTCTGCTTAAATTCCTGAAAGAAGGATCGATAAACAAAGATTGTAAATGTTATTTAACATACTTCTAAGGTTTTCGCCTCTGTTACTTTGTGTTCCTCAGATACAATTGATGTTGAAGAATTTGCCGTTGATTTGATGTTCTGAATAAACAATAAATAAAAGTAAATCAAAATTATGTTGTTCTCTTTCAAATGTGAAAACATTGGATGTTACTGAGTAGTGTTTCTTACATTTACACTGCTCATATTTTTTTCAGGTGTTGTGCAATACAACGGATGATATATTCCTACGATCATCCCAATTTTATTCAAATGTCGTCTACCGCAATTGTGTTCTCTCAATTGCTTGGCGCTTGATAGGTCACCAGTTACACATAACTTACAAATACATTTCCTAATTTCGCCACTGATCATAAAATGCCAGTCTTTCATATCAAGTGAATATTTAATTTTTAGCAACTCATCGAAGTCAAGTTTATAGTATTCTAGCAGGAACTCGTCATGCCTATAACTTTTTGGTATGAATTTTTCCGCTATTGCATTTTCTTCATTTGATGCAAGCCGCGAGGAGCTCCCGCCCGGGATCTCGGTCATTGAAGAAGCGAGCGACAGTTGATTTTCTCCGCTGACTGAACTTCCATCGCTTTGCAACATGCAAACCTAGAAAACATTCAAAAATAAACAATACAAAAATAGTTGGTATTCGTAGTGGATACGCACTGAGCTCCCTGCAAATATTGTGGCTGGATAGTTCACGGGGTGATACATATTTGAGATCAATTTCACTTTGTCTGAATGTTCTGAGCCACGCATGTGTGTATCCACAACAAAAGCCGACTTTCCTAAAGCAACCGATCCACATAAATTGCAAAAGAAATAGTCGTTTTTCTGCTGTATCATATGTAACCATTCATCCGAATCCAATTGGTATTGGATGCCAATAATGTCTTTAATATACAGTTTTACGTACTCTTTCTTGAATTCCTGAAAGAAGAATCAGTAAAATAGAGCCACAAATCGTTTGTTACATACTTCCAAAGTACAAATTTTAACTATTTGATCTTCATCAGACTTAGCTGAATTTGAAATGGTGTTTGGTTGGATATTCAACAAATATTGTTGCTCGCAAGGACTTGAACGATTTTCAGATGCAAGCTGACGTTGCATATCAATCTCAGCACTGTTATCGCTAAGCAATTTCAATTTCTAAAAATATGTTAAGAGTGCAATAGTAAATTTAAAAATCACATTACAATTACATACGTGAACGTCAGTTTCTTCGATATTTGTTTCAAGACAATCGGGCATATTTGGTTGAAGTTCATTTTTGCTTTTGTTCAATAAATTCTCTGTGTTTTGTTCAAATGATTCGTCATGTGTTTCCAATCCTTGAAGTGATGAATTTTCAACTTCACTGACCTAAATAATGTAACATTTGGAAATAAAGATTATCAAACTAATCAAAACTAGTAAAAGCATTTTTATTTTTTATTTGATTTTGAACTCTTATCGAATATGTCAATATTTTGTGTCTATATTTACTGCGGATGCTCATGGCATTTAATATAAACGACAGCCAATTGTTATTAGACTGTTTTGAAAAGCGCCATTAGAGAGCGTAAATATAATTTCTTTGATTGCAGGCATGCACTCGCCTTTGTAAGAAAATATAAGGAAATCGTAGATTCCCATACTCCAAATGATAAGATTTGAGACATTTTGTATAATTTTTATAGAAGTCAATATTAAAACGAAAATAAAATTATTTCTCACATTGTTTTTTTAAAAGAATTCAACAAGGAAGATTAATTTTTAAACCACAGGCTGGCTCCAATCCATGTTTCAATATTCTGAACATGAAGTAACTCATCTTCAAATGCCTGGCTTGCTGTTTTGGATTTGATTGGATTACTGATGTCGTCTTCGTTTAGCCATTCGGCATCTTCGTGACCATCCGCATCCTTAATTGTGCATATTAACGCTATTGCGCATTTTCTCCTGCTTTTTATATACGTTTTTATAAATAAATTTGCAGATTTTTGAGAAATATGGAAAAGACTACGATGATTGTAAACTTTACTCAGAACGAAGTGTACTCTTTATTTTCAACATAACATGAAAAGTGAGCATTGAATTGTAAATGTTTCATCAATTATGACCATATGCTGATTGGAGTTTCAATGAAATCTCTAGATAACAAATACGAGGTCTGTCCCAAAAGTATCCGACCTACGTTCATATCTTCGCGCGGAGAAACTCAGGCGACCTCTGGAGGGTATGAACGTTACCAGCAACTCCTAACCTTCTCATCAGTAGCCCGAGATACCGATGAAACGCCTTAGTTTCCGCGCAGCGTGTATTTGTTTACAACGACTTTTTTGCGTTCGTCGTAATTCGTTTATTGCTAAAAATGGCAGAACGAACCAAACAGCGAATTTGCATAAAATTTTGCTTTAATCTGGGTAAAAGTTGTGCGGAAACTATTGAAATGTTGCAAAAGACCTTTAAAGATGAGTGTATGTAAAACACAAATAAAAGAGTGGTATAGGCGGTTCAAAAGTGACCGCACATCTGTTGACAGTGATTCTCGTTCTGGTCGACCTTCGACCATGTTTTTTTTTCGATTATGAGGACGTAGTGCACCACGAATATGCTCCTACAGGCCAGACAATCAACAAAGAGTACTACGTTGAAGTTTTGAAAAGATTGCGTGATGCAATCAGGAGAAAACGACCGCAACTTCGGAAAACCAGTGACTGGCTTCTGCATCACGACAATGCTCCAACGCACACATCAAACCTTGTGCAGTAGTATTTATTGAAACACAGTGTTGCGCAGCTCCGCCAGCTTCCATACAGTCCCGATATAGCTCCCTGCGACTTTTGGCTGTTTCCTCGATTAAAAATGTCGCTTAAGGGATATCGATTCGACGATAAAGATACTGTTGAAACTAATGCGACGAATGCACTCAAGGCGATTCCGCAGTCTGACTTTCAAGAGTGCTTTAATAAGTGGAAACATCGATATGAGCGTCTTGTTCAATCAAATGGGGACTATTTTGAAGGATGCCACCCCCCGGATGACGAAGAATAAATCAAGCGCCGAGAAATCGAGGGAGGTCGGATATTTTTGGGACTGACCTCGTATATGGTAATTATTACCAATAGCTTTTTTATAGAAGCTTCTCATTGCCCTCATTAGGTTCGCCACTAATTTCAACCAATAAAAAATTACTCCAGACTAATGGAAACTACTAGTTCGGATAGATTAGTGGTTAGGGCGCTTGTTTCCTATGCACCGAGTACCAGTTTCGAGGATGTTTGGTGACAAGTATTTTTCGAAGATAGGATTTGGGGCCAGACTATCAGTTAACTCAGACGTAAATCAATACTTGAATCAAATTAGAAGAAAAATAATCACAGTCGAAGGTATTGTTGACCACTTCACCTTGTAGTATTCTGTTGGTCAAGTAAATGAGGTAACTCTAACATTACCTCAACCCCTTGGTCCAATTTGGGATGTTGTGCCATCGAGGACGTCGAGGAGCATAGCTACACATCATTCACCACACGTTATTTTTAGGGGTAAGACTTATTAATCGTTCAACATACTTATAGTCGCTTTTAGGCCAGGCCACTACACACACACATTCACCGTCGACGGTGACCAAATTGGTTGATAATGAAGAAAAAGAAGAATACTATCTTCCCTCATGAACGTCATGAATTATTGAAATAGGCTGCTGGTTTACTGCTTTCCTGCGCATCGCATAGCTTCGAGTTTTTGATCTTCACTGGGTTTCAAATTAATTTAATTCAGAACAAGTAAATTTTGCATAGCGCTATGTGACATTCTCCGATATGTTTTAACTTTACCTTAACATTGAATTAACCCTTTCAGGCATAGTGGTTTCACTGTGAAACCATCTTTCAAAGTGCGAAGATTTACTCACGGTGGTTTAACTTAGTCACCACAAATACTACGGCTGATGTCTGTGTTTGCATAGATGAACAGTTTCGTTCTAACTGAAAGAAACGGTCAGTAATCGCAACGTATTCTCGTGGTTGTTTATAATTACGTAACGTAAATTTTTGCTTTTGCGTGACTAAAAGGGTTAATACAGATTAATCAATGAGCCAGAAAATTCGTTACTTTCTTTTAAGAAAACTTAAACAAACCTGACAAGAGTGTCACATGTCGGCGTCAAACAGAACCGCCAAACTCATGATAAACGAAAAAGGATACGTCCAGGAATAATAAATTACGAAGAAATCACCTGTGGCCTAAAGTTTAACCACTTCTCAAAATTGAAAAAAAACTTTAACGCAGAAAAACGTTACTTTAAATGTGATAAGTTAGGATGATTGAAGCCACTCACTCTCAAAACGTCGCGGGAGAAATGAATCTACATGATCAGAAAGATAATTATTTCTGTTATATATAAATCTTTGTTTTTTGTAAAATTAACTAAGATTGCAAATTTTGTAGAAGGGTCGATCGTCTTAGGTATAGAATATTGCCACCCGCTTTCGGGGATCAATTGGATAGTTGAGGCCGAAGCCCGCACATTTGTTAGGTCAGTCAGTACTTGGGAAAAGAATTACCAACGAGTTTTCCTGTGTTGGAAGGACGTAGATTAGTAAATATTTAATAAGTGATCAGTTAAGTCTCTTTTCCTTTTTAAATTATTTTTTTAAGCGTACGAGTGGAGTTGGTGTACTTTTTCTCTGCCGATGTAGGTAAGGTTACCTCAGAAAAATTTTGGTTTAAAGTTTAACTGGCGGCGCGGGTCGATTTCTCTTTCGAGATTCGTTGCTAAGGCCATCTCGATGCCGAAACGAGTGGCACCCCATATCTTCTACTGCCGCACACCACATTTTGTGGGTGATCACTAAATGAGACTGCCCGAACCGTGACCAACGTCCGCTACGTATATGAAAGTGATACAACACGCTTCAGGAACTCAATAGATTCTCTGGCAGATTTTCTCTGAGCTTTCAACTTTAAAGATGCGAGTTTTTAGTAGCCTTAGAAGCAAAATGTTCTTAATATGTTCTTTATTCTATCCATAATCCCTTGTACAATTTGAAGTAAACATTTATTTCCAAAATGCTCCCGTTTGGATGTAACGTTTGCGAATCCTTTCATTACATCATCATTATTTAATCTTGCGCTCATACTTTGTTATAGAAAAGATGGCCAGTATTTTAATAAGTTTAAACTTAGAAAATGAACGCTTTTCGGCGGCCACAGTGACCGGAGTGTCGACAATAGTTTATATGCAATCATTGTGTTCAGCAATAGATTTTCCTTATTGTTTACACTATGTAATTAAATTTTCGTTATTGGTTCAAGCAGCTTTTTGTTTTCTCTTTCAATCCAAATCAGAAGTTGCATTTTTTCTGCTTGCATTTTTGGACAAGCAAAAACACCAAAATAAAACAAATTTCAAATAATTACTTCAAGTTCTCATGCACCTTGCTGACATGAAAATCTTTTTAAAAAAAATAGGTTCGCTTCTCTCGTGGCACAAACTTGTGCGCCTGGTCAGTTCGCTCACATGGTAGGAAAGGCTTTGATTCTACTACTGAGCTGTTACTTGGCAGAGGAACAAATATAATCATATCGACGTGTGAAAAGTACATTGCCGAAATTAAGATTTTAGAAGATTTGAATGTAATTATCGTTTCCGCATCGATTTTTTTGGCAGTTACGAAAATATTTTCAAAAATTCTGCATACACATTATTTGTCTCACTTTTATTGATGAAGACAAAAAACTATTAAGTGAAGTGAAGCACAAAAATCTGCCTTAAAACATTTGACGATACGTAGCACATATTGTCATTTGCGGGCTTGTGTAGTGTATTCACATTTATTACTCATTAAGCATTTCAAAATTTATATTCATATTCAATCAACATAGAGCGTCCCACAACTAGAACAATGTCCACAACAAAACGCACGTGCACAACGCTCATAAATTGCTATCATATTATCATCAGTACATAAGGCCTACACGATCGCACACCACTTGATGCTTTGATGACGACAGAAGGAGTTCCAGTTGGCTTCTACATCAGTAGGAAGTTTATATTATTCATCACGCAGTGAAGTCATTTTAAATATAGTCATTTTGTTCTACTTATTAACTTACGTAAAGTTCTTAATCTCGCTACAATATCTTTGTCAGTAAAAGTATGAAGAAAAACAAACACCGCCTCTTAAACTTGCTTACATAATATTCGAACGACTCCTCATACAAATATTTAGAAATATGAAAAAAGAATGACTTACGCTCGGTGTGCACATAGGCTTATTTGAACGCCAACTAACAACATCTATGGTTGAGCTGATAGAATTCATTTTCAGCTGGAATAAAATGTATATGATTATTTTATTATGAATCAGGATTATTATTCTTCATACCGTTCCTCGATTTGGTAGTTGTTCTACAGATATGCAATGTGTAGGAAGAGTCATTCCTAAAATACATTGCATATTTATGAAGTGGCCACCTTGAAATACATGATTTCTGGCATTTTTTATAGATGCAACACCACATATATTGCAAGCGAATTGATTACCATCGCTAATCAACATGTAGGTCCAATCGTGTGAAGTCAGGCGATATTCCACTTTTAACAAATCATACAAGTTCAAGTTAACCAATTCATCTTTGAACATTTCAAAAGTGAGTTGATTAGAAGCGAGTGTTTCGACATGTACCAATTCTTCTACTGTATATTTCTCCCTTTTTATTCGCATTTCTGGGATATTTTCAGGTGCCGCACTCTAAATTTTTCAATATTAAGTTGGATCACTTTGGACATTCTTCAGCTACTTACACTTTTCGGAATGTGCTTGGTGTCATTTTTCAATTCACAAATTATAGGGCGAATATTATAAATATACTGAACCATATCGCAATGTTCTTTACTCCGAATATGTTTAAACACGTCATCAATCCAATGCAATGTCAGCTTTTCGCAAAGGTTACATATGTACCTCCCTTCCTTATCGTGTTGCAACATGCATATCCACTTATATCCGTAAATCTTATATTGAATTTTGAGTAGATCAATGATACTCAAATTCACATAATCCAATTTGAATTGCTAAAAACAAAAGAAACGTAAAACCATACACAGTCAATCTGTTTTACTCACTTCCAATGTTATGCCAGGTGTTTGTTTGTTGGGAAAATGCAGTGGATGATACATTCCTGATAAATAATGCACATTTTCTAAATGAGTTGTTTCTTTAAGATGCAAAAACACATCTTGCTCTTCTTCGAAGGTTCTTTTTCCACATAATTGGCAAATGTAGAAATTCGTATTGTTTCGTATCATATGGCGCCAATTAATGCAATCGTTACTGTACTGAATTTCCAATAATTCACCAATGTCCAATTTAACGTACTCCAACTTGAATGTCTGAAATGGTCGTGTAATTTTAGTCATTCTTTTATTTTCAAAAGTGGTTTTATTGCATTTTATTGTTTCCGTTCTAATCGATATTATGTGGAAAATTGAACGTGGTTCAATGTAGAATATAAAATAATGTAGTAAAATTTGCCGAAACTAAATATCGTCGTCGTCTATTAATATAAATGCAACCGCTTGCCATGTGAAAAAAAACAACAATTTAATATCAAGCCGCTGGCATTTTTGGAAAGACAGCACCTAAAGTTGTTCTAGTGATCCTATTCAACAGCTGGGCGGTTGATGCAAATGCGTTATCGGTCATATAAGCCTGCGATTGCAATCAACTAATGGTGATATATTTCCATAATTTTGTTCCAAACTTGGTTGGTTGGTTGATTGTAGTGGCAGCTCCCTTTGCCAAAAGGCGGCTCACTTAGGCCAAGATAGGCCCATTGTGATACCACATTTACTTAGGGGTGCGGCACTAAAACCTGTTGGATATCGAGAACCATTTAGATTCTCGCATGAAACCGGCTACGCAGGTAATATTTAAACTGGCTACTTTCATGAGGCTGTCCAGGAAAGTGAGCCTAAAGTTTGCATGCGTTTCCTGGATAGTGCTGGGCATTCACACAGAAAGTGTTGGATCATTTTTTCCTCCTCCTCTTTCGATCTGCAGCTGCGGCAGAAATTGTGGAAAGGGACACCCAGTCTTCCTGCATTTCTGTCAATGAAACAATGCCCCGTCAGTACGGATACGATGAAACTTAATGTTTCACGGCTCGTGTTGAGGAGCTGATTGGTGCGCTTTGAGCTTAGTGCATGCCAAGTTTGCCTGGTTGTCCTGCAGGTTTCTTCCAGCAGCCAGGCCCTGTTTGCAGCCACTATATAATACTGCTTGAAACTTAGCTTGACGGAGGCCAATGGATGACCGACTTGGGGTGTTAGTGTATAACCCTGGAGCTCAGTGCCATCTCTCGCTAGGGCATCAGCTTCGCAGTTCCCAGGTATATCACTATGATCCGGTACCCTGCAAAGAATTACTTCACAGTGAAGCGACATCGCGTTCAGTTGTGTGCGACATTCCATTAAAGTTTTGGATGAGTTATACACGTTGGATAGTGATTGGATGGCATCTAGACTGTCAGAGAAAACGTTGAGATTCCTTATGCAAATTTTCTGATTTCTCAGTCAGTCCACTGCCTTATGTATTGCGATGACCTCTGTCTGAAAAACACTGCAGTGATCTGGTAGCCGGAAGGATAGTCTCAGGCCTAGCTCTTTGGAGAAAACGCCACAGCCAACTTTTCCATCCATCTTTGATCCATCGGTGTAGATGTCGACCGATTCCTGTATCCTACTTCTTTCCATGAACCAGTCATCTCTGCTAGGGATGACGGACTTGAAACCGTGGTGGAAGCAGGGAATTGGAGGAGTGAGGTCTACTGGCGTTTGTCCATCCCTCCGCAATATGGTGGAGTGGCCGATATTCTCACCATGCCTGAGATTTAGAGCTTTCAATCGAATAGCAGATCACTTGGCCTGCTGTTTCGTTAGGAGCTCCGTCGGGAGCCAATTTAATAGCATAAGCAATTGTCGGGGTAGTGCGTATAGCAATAGCTGCAGTCCTCCTGACCCTGTTAACCAGGTTCGCGTTTGATGTTTTTGCCATCGCTGGCCACCAAATAATTACGCCATACAGAAGGATTGGTTCCACTATCGCTGTATAGAGCCATGATACAGTTTTGGGTTTCAATCCCCACCTTTTCCCAATAGCTCTTTTGCAGCAGTAGATTGCGCATGTCGCTTTACGCGCTCTTTCTGCTATGTTCGCTTTCCACGCGAGTTTGGAGTCCAGAATCAGACCTAAATATTTGACCTGATGAGATGGATTGAGACTTGTCTCATCAAGTTTAGGTGGGACAAATCGTGGAATTGTTTCAAACTTAACAATTTCAAATCAACTCTTTGCAAATGAAATCGTAGAGCTTGAAAGTCTATATGAAAATTGAAGTTTAGGTAAAAACTCAGTGGTTTTAACCTTTCATCTATTTCCTTGGATTTCAACCCGCTTTCTCAATATCTAATTAGGATTTGACGGTATTGCTGCTCAGCAGTTGTTTGATTTGCATTATCAAATGATCATCAACGTTGTCGTCTTTGAGTGCTCTTTCATTTGCTTTTTGCCTGCCATTATTAAAGACACCTTTGATGTCGAGAAAAAGTACCAGCTTGTATTCCTGGTAGTCTAGCGATTTTTCGATGTGGTTGATAAACGGGTAGAGCTGTATCCACCGTTCTCCCTTTCGTGTACGCATGTTGTGTTTTAGAGAAAGGTTTCAGCATAACTCTCAGCTGAATGGCTATCATTCTCTACAGTGGTTTCAGGAAGAAAGTGATATAATCCTTAGCCGAAGAATAAGAGGTCTTAGCTTGTTACCAGCGAGATGAAATTAGGCACCCTTACGCGTTCAGGAAAGATATCATTTAGCTAAGGTAATACCATGTTGATCTCCTTTTGAATCTCAACAGGTGTGTTGCCGGGTCATTAGAAGGACTGAAATGAGTTAATATAAAAAGCTTCCTCCACGATCTTCATTCTTCTAGAATGCTTAAAACAGCTTAAATTTTTCTCAAATTAAGAATTCAAGCTATGCAGCTCCTTTATATTTTCGACGGTGAAGTGAAGCCTCGCTGGTGGGCGTACGTGTGAATAAATTAAATTTCCAGATAATCCGCATACTATTGTATGAGGTTGCTAGTTGGGATTTATCATCTGCATAGTGCAGATTAGTGATTGAGTGTTAGATTTGTTAGTGCCCATCTGATACTTTTGGCTTGCAGAATGGTGTGGTGTTGGGAACGTATTGGAGGCAACTTCTTTCGCCTGAGTCCTCTCGCTATAAGTATCAAGAGTTTAAGTTAGGGGAACGGTGGATATATAATACGCAAACCTAAGCAAGCGGTCGAACCGCAGATAATGTGGCGTAGAGAACATGTCTCTCGGCCGATATTTTCTAAAGGTAATAACTAAACGCAACGATTTACTTTATCGCGTATAAGGATTGCAGAGAGACTTTGACCTCGCTACTATGGTGCAGCGTCGCGTAATTATGTCTCCGCGCGTCTAAGTCAGGAAAGCAGATCCTCTCATTCTCCTTTTATACATTTTTACAAACTCTTGATATACTTACATACTAAGTTAATTTATTACCTTCTGAGTGCCCAATGTATATTTCTATTACAAACAGTTCGATGATCTATTTGCCCATGCCGCAACATAGGTCATCAAATTTCATTATGCACATCCATAAATCGAACGGCGTATCCACTTGACCCATGACGCGATGCATGTTCGCACATTAGCCTGGTCAAGTGTTTAGTCGATTCCAATCGTAAATCGCTCACGCTAATCGATGAAATGGGGACACCTCTGCCTTGGCATAGGTTGTTGTACTTGATCGATGAGTGTAGCGGCAAAACGCACAACACGTGCGGATCGATTTATGCATGTGCAATTGTTTACAATTGTAGGATTTATGACTTATTTTCGTATGTGGGCTAAAATATATTACACTAGGTGACAATGAATATGTCACACTATACTACATGAGATGGTAACGATTATGATACACTACAATGGCATTCCGCATCATTTCGTCGAGGAATACAGAAATTTCCCACATTTTAAAAAATTTTTTAGACTACCATTGTCTAGAATCGAAAATTCGGCATTGGCGACTCTGAAGTATCGTATTAGTGCGGAGTGTTTGCTCATGTAATTTACATCTGTTTATTTCAACAATGCATGCAAGTAAAACAATATAACTTCTGAATACTTCAAACAATTCTTGAAGACTTAATTTTCATAACACGAACATAAAATTTTTCCATAAACTAACCTTCAAGATCAATTTAGGTGTTAATTCAATCTTATCACACTTGTCGTTAGTTTCCGTGTCGTCCGCAATTGAATTTTGTATTGTCTAAAATAAAGTTTTTCAAAATACATTTGGATTTAAATGCAAAATATTTAATATATTTTTTACCTGTGTGCATTTTTCATTAAGTGGACAATAAAAAGGATGATATAATATTGATATGTCATTCATATTTTCTGAATGAACCATATCGTGCATATGTGTTTTTAATTCAGCAATATCATTCAATTTGACAAGTCCACACAAATTACAAACGTAAATGCCATGATATTTTGTCAGCATATATCTCCAGCCAAGTAAATCTTTCTTAAATTGTACTTCAAGCAATTGCTCGACATCAAGATGAATATATTCAATTTTAAATTGCTGAAATGATGATTAATAAATATTGATATTAGAAATTCGTGAGGTATACTTCTATCGAATATGTCCACCGATTGTCAGATTTGTCAGAAATTTCAAATGAATTTTTTGGGACAGCATCAAGCGCGTTTTCCTTAAATTATAAAAGTCTTCATTTATTTTATGTAAAACATAAAAATCTACCAACATTTATTTTTTCGGTTGGATTTTTGGCAAAGGTAAGCTTTACATCTTGTAAATTATTTATGTGAAGAAAACTTAGAAGATGTTTTCCAAGCAAATTAATATTCTCCAGTTTTTCCCTTCCGCATAAGTTGCACAGAAATTCTTTTTTATCGGTAACTATCATGTAGAGCCATTGCTGTGATGCATCTTGATATTGAATTTTTAATAATTGGTCCAAATGTAGATTCGTAGGAGCGGATATGGATGCCTGCAATTGAATACGTAAATTTTGTTTGGAACACATTATGTTATGTACATGTATTTATGTATTTTTCGAATTAATTTGTTCAGAATCCTAAAATAAAAGTAGTAAATTCGACGACATTTTTTGCATTTGATAGACTACCAGTAAAATTTTGCTTGTGTTCACAAACAATTGACAATATGTGGGATTATACATAAATGTAACTAATTCTTTCATTCTTCTGCTATATGCACCGTTATTTATGTGCAATAATGCTTTTCGTAAACAAGTCAAATTTCCTTTCCCACATAAATTGCAAACATTACCATTTGCTTCGATGAGCATCTGTCTCTAGACTAATAGATCTGTACGGTATTCAATGTGAAGCAAATCGAAGCTGAACATTTTTTTTAATTCCTTAAAAGATTTTAACATTCATTGATTTCATAATAACCCAACTACTTGCAACGCTTCTTACAGTCTTTGTTGTTGGTTTACGAATTTCCCAATAGCTTTCAATATTGTCCACTTCAAAAGTTTTACGATGAATTGATAAATAATAAATGCTTTTTAATATTAAGGGGTTATTCTACCTTCTCAATTTTTTTTTTTAAATTTTACGATAAATACAACATTCAAGAATGTGTGTTTAAAGTTTCAGATCAATATCTCTTTTCGTTTTGATTCTACACACATATTTCGGTGCCTGCCTACCATGCCGTTTCTTTATATTCCGAGCGCTATTATTGCGCGTCCGGTTTTGAACATCTGCTCTATTATATAACGGTATATACGTAGAAATCTTATTTTTCTCAAAATAAATCCTCACTATATATTGAGGATGCTGAAGGTACCTACTACATGCCTGGATTCGCAGATTGATGGTAAAATGAAAATTTTCTTTATTTCGGTTTAAAAAAGTGTTGTAAAAACTTTAAACGCGTTTTTCTCAAAATGACTTTTTTTGGTTCGCGTTGTAGCGCAGAGAAAAAACAAATGGTTCGAATCTTTTCAAATTTTGCACCGACATTTATTAACTATTTTAAGACTGCAATAGCCTAAATTCAGAATAATTTATTCAATTTTGCCAATTTGGGGGCACGATTTTCAATCAAAAAACTGCCAAAAATTAAGTACCTTATGTTTCAATGCTTGCCAAATTGCGAAAACTTGATATTTATCTCTAATTTTAGGCTATTGCAGTAGATTATGTGTAGATCTAACGATTTTTTTTTGTTAAATTGATTACAGATCACTTGTAGGACCTGCGTACTACAAAGCGCAAGTTGAGTTCAGTAAATTTACTCGCTGCATCAACGGGCCATAGCAGCCACCATTTTGTTTTAAAAAAAATTACAATAAAAATATATAATTTTCCTGTCAATAAATAATCTTAGTTAATTTCATATCAATTGCTTTGTTCGTTTTTCTTCGTCAATTTTAAGTGACTACGGTTTTTTTAGCGTCGATAAGGTAGAATAACCCCTTAAGATTAAATGATGATTACCTAAAAGTATACTTACATTCAAGATCATACTAAATTTTTTGGTGCTGTTTTCTGATTGAGTATTTGTTGAAGGATCTGTAGTCTTTGTCATCTGTGTTTGCAATTGAGCTATTACCTTTTCATTTTTAACTTTAGTACTTTGATAAACATCAAAATTTCCCTGAAAATTATGTTACTATCTTGAATAGTCTGCAAATTTCGAAGGGAATCATACCATATAGCCTATCACTGATATATGTGGTGAAAAATCACTGTAAAGATTTATACATTTTCTTAGTAAGTCCTGAAAATATATATATATGAACATCTGAAATCTAATCAAAATTGTTATTACACTAGAGTTCATGTTTCGTCTTAATGAATCATCGTTTGCAGTCACAATCCAAAGATCATTGATTCGGGAATAATTCTGAGACAATTGAATATTCATTAATTCATAATAAAGCTATTTTAATACATTATCCTTACATTCAATGAACCGGTATTACAAACTTTCAATATGTTATTATCAAGGGATTCGTCAAGGCTTTTTGAATATTGAATAGACAACTAAAAATTTATATGTATGTAGCATTTGTAGCTCAATAGCAATCACATGAATTACTTACACCATCCACACTGATAAATATTTGTGATTCATTTTCATTTGATAAATATCGCGGATGATACATTTCAATAATGTTTTCAGTATTTTTCGTATGCTTTCTCCGATTCAGATGTTTCTCAATGTTTGAAACTTGTACATTTTTCTCACACAAATGGCATCGATATCCATACGGTGTTTTTATTAACATGTACTGCCACGATGTTGTTTTTGTCCTAAACTGTGTTTGTAGCAATTCAAAAAGGCTTAAAAACCTATGCCATTTTAGGAATTTCTGCAAGACAGCGCCGTTAAATGCATACAAAATCAATTTTAAAAATACCTCTTGATTTAACGACTCCATCAAAGCTTCGTCATCGGCCATTGCAAGTGTTTGAAATAGATTGTTTCACTTTTATCAAATCAAATAATAGATTTATAGTCCGAGGCGAACAAGTCAAAATATCATTTGGATAATATGTCGAGCGGGAAATGTCTGAAAACTGGTGATAGTAATTCGAAATTATGCTAGAAGAGAGAAGTTGAGATCATTGTACATAGCAATTTTTGTAACGTTCAAATAATTTGTACCGAGACGAGAGTAATACTCCGAATAGGTCCTTAATACCTACTTATGCGATTTAACATCCGAAATTGGAACATCATTAAACATCGAAACAAACAAATATACCTGCATATATCAGCCACATAAAGTGTAAACACATTTATATTGATTAAACACTATCCATTCCAACGAAAACTGTACAATGTGGTCGCTAACTTCGATTTACTGCTTTACTAATTGTAACTTGGTCGACAGCGAAATAAAGTGACAACCAACAAAGCACAACTTCAAACAGTATGACTCAGGAAACATTTTTGCTACTTGCCAAGCGGTTGGCGATACTCGCAATAGTTTGGCAATAAATTGTTTACGGATCGACATCATCGATCATAACAAAAAATGCATGATAAACACGCATTATGACGATAATGGATTTATCAGTGCAAAATCTCATCAGTGACGAAGGTTTTTCATTCGTTTATTTATTCTTCGATCGCAGGTCAGACAAGAAGCTGTGTGAAGTTAATTTGACAACAATTAATATTAAGTATTAAAATTAATTAAAATGGTCAAAAAGAGTACCACAAATCTGGGCGTTTAATTAAGATCAACGAAATTTAACCCTAGATTACGAATCTTCGTCGAATCGACGACGCGTATTCGAAAATGACAACAATGTTGATTTTGATTGAAGTCTATGATCTCATTCAAAAGGCTGTAATAAATATATTGTTTTAGTAAAAATAATAAAAATACTAGTAAATGATTGTGTTTGAAAGATGTTATACAAAAATATAAATATTATGGTTCCTGGAACCTTCGAAACCCCTACTTTAAAAGGCGTAGTCAAAACGACGAAGGTTCGTAATAAGCGTTGAAAAATAAGGTTAGTGATCTAGGGTTAAAGCATCACTATCGACGGATCAATGCGCTTGAAGAATTTCGAACAGAGATCGGTGGTCGAATTCTTCACGAAAAGTAGCAAACCCCGTCAGAATATTGTCGAATAAATACCACCGATTGAGGTCCCCTGAGGTTTCATATTGGGTAGCGAAATGTTGAATCCTTCTGTTTCGACGAGAATGAGCAAAATATGTATATATATATATATATATATATATATATATATATTCGGCTAACGTAATTATCAATGTGGGACCCCCGAGATAGTGAACAACCCCGTAAGCGTGAACTGCCCGGTTTTATCTTGTTTACGTTATCGCGACTGCACTGTATATATATAGTGGTGGCGACGAGTTTAGCAACACTTGGCATCTGTGACTTTCAAGTGTAAGTGTTCTACTGTTTAACGTTTCCTTTTTTGTTTGTTTCCTTTTTTCCGTTTCGTCTCGATTCTCATTTAATTGCAAGTGGTACGTGACCTAAGCTGGACACCAGTTAAGCACAACTTGAAATATCCCTAATTACGGTGTTTAGTTTCTGGTAAATCAAATTGATTGGTAAGATTTGCAATTTTTTAGTTCATTCATGATTCTTGTTTAATGGTGGGAATGGGATGGTGTGGTTGGTGTGTTAATACAATGATGCCATTTGCTGATGATAACATGCCCCTTAGATGGTGTTTTATGCCTGACAATGACCCAAAACACACTTCACGCACAGTGAAGGGATGCTTGAAAGAGAACCGAATTGATGTTCTAAAATGACCAGCCCAATCACCTGATCTCAATTCCATTGAGAATTTGTGAAACGATGTCGAGGAGCATATTCACATAGTAAAACCTCAAAATATGGCCGATTTGTGGACCGAAAGTCAAATAGCTTGGTACGCAATTCCGAGGGAACGTTGTATGAGCCTATCGAGGAGATGCGCTGCTGTCATCAAAAATCAAGGATATCCGACAAAGTATTAAATTATTGCATTTAAATTTGTTTTTTGCTATTTTTTTGGCATTATAATAAACAGATTTTATTTTGTGCTAAATTCGTGTTCAGCTTTCAACTAAACTCAAATAAAAAAGAATGGGAAGACAATAACCACATGAAACCAACATGACATATTCATCACATCGTGGGAAAAACTCAGGAAAAAATTGGAATGAATAACATATAACAGTAGAAAATTTTTGCACTTCAAAGTCACAGATACCAAGTGTGCTAAACTCGCGGCCACCACTATATATATATATAGACTATACATATATATATACATACATATATATATATATATATATATATATATATATATATATATATATATATATATATATAGGCGTACCCCGATTTACGACAGGGTTGTGTTCCGTGAAATGGTGACGTAACTCGAAACGACTTAAAACGAGTCAAAGTAATTTGTCAGAAGTTAATAACAAAAGAAAGCTTAAATTAAAGTCAAATTTAAGAATGATATGATAGTAAACGTATATATTTTGAAGGTTCAATAATTTTTTTGTACATTGCGATTAACAGCCACACAAATCAGTTCATAATACCATCATAACCATCATTAGAATTCTTTCTGAAATTAGTTGATGATATAACATCTTCACCTATACATATAATACATAATATACATATAATACATAATTTAACTACATAGTTGTCTTAATAAAGTAGGAATCGATGCACTATTGCGTACTATTTCTTTTTTGGTGCTGTATTCAATTCCTTGTAGGGAAGATCAGCATTATTTATCAGCTGCATAAATCTTTCGCTCCGGTCTTTGTTTGAATCAAACTCACAGATCTCTTTGGGTTTATTTCAATATTCTTATCCTTCCGACAATTTTTTAAATGTTAGAGGACAATCATAGAAAGCAATCTGCTCAATTGTTTCCCTAACTTCAGAAACATAACCTTTGGGGTCTAATTGAACCGTCTAAAAGTTGTTCAGCTCTTCAGCTCATATTTCGGCATCATGCGATTCCACTAGTTCTGACACATTTGCGTTGTCTACTTCGGAAAATCCTATTTGGTGGGCTAAATTCAAAATGTCCGTTTGTATTTGGACCAAATTCTTTGCTGTTGAATCGTTCATCACACATTCAGACCATATTTGTTTTCGTCACTTCAATCCACGAATCTCGAATGCTTCCCACTGCTTTTAAAATATTAAAATTTCGCCAGAAACTTTTAACCGTTGAATCATTGCTGTCGGTCTCCTCTTGATCTATTTCCTTTATCAATTAATTAAAAGTTCGCCGCAGAAAGTAAGCTTTTAAAGAAGCAATTACACCTTGGTCTATAAGCTCAACTACAGATGCTGTCAGTTAATATTTAGGGATTTCCTCTTTTAAGTGAACAGGTCAGATTCTCAGATTGATAAAATATCGTGCAAGTTCAAAGTGTATAACATGTTTGCAAAGATGTCGTAAATGCGGGGCGAAATTGTCGTTACTCGAGTTACATGGTAAGAATTGTACAACGACTTAAGAGTGAAACGACTTAGATCGAAACGTCGTAAACCGGGGTGTATGTATATATATATATATATATATATATATATATATATATATATATATATATATATATATATATATATATATACATATATATATATATATATAGCGGTGACGCAAATGGAACGTGAATTGGATGGAACGTGAAGTCGGCGTCGAACATAATGGCACCAATTTTTTGGAATTGATCCTAAGGGAATCACAATCAATGGTGTTTATAATTGCACCAGGCTACCAAGAGAAAGAAGCGACAATATCAACAATAATGTTTTGGTTTTGCACTATTTTTAATTTAGTTTTGGCTATTTTTACACGTTATCTGGACAAGATATAAGAACGAAGATGAAAGCCGTCGTAAACGGACATTTTTACTTTTCAAAGCAGCAAAATGAGGTTCTAATCATGTCAAACTTTGGAAATTGTGTACATGATAATAAAGTGCTGCGTTGTAACACTAGAACGCCGAGAAAAATTATAAAATTTGATTGTTTCAAACGTTTTTTGCACTTGGTAAGCAGTTCATATTAAAATTCCATAAAATTCTTTGTAATTTGCAAAAAAAACATCCAGTTCAAATTGGATCACATAGTGTATTCAAAGTAAAATCCAAAAAAATATAACGAAATGTGTATTTGCTGTGAAGGTAATTTGTGATGGAGTTGAAAGTCAAGTCATGGACTAAGCAACGAACGTGTTCAAGTCGTACAGACAAAAAAGCAATTTTTTAGTCGCTTGTCGGTGTAGTGTACACTTGATAAGGATAACTTTTGATTCATCTGAGCAATTCTAGGGAAAACCAACCGAATGACGAACTGCCGTTCGCTCTCTTGCAACGGCACACTTATCACGAATTATTACGCCATATCATTCTCGCAGTGCTGTTGGGGTTTTTTTTCTTTTGTGGCAATCGTTAAGAACTTCCACCAAATCTCGTTATTTATGACTTGTTTAAGTTGGTAGAAATATTCAATATTAAGGCTAGTTTCGCACATTTAATTCAGACGCGTCTTGGTCTTCCATTCGAACTATATGGGGCAAATCGAAATACTTAAACAGATTGGTTGGACATGTTGATCTAGTTTGGAACTGTTAATCCAATAAATAAAATTTCGAATACTCAGACTATTATTTCAAATGTTCCATCTTTGATTTAGAAAAGGAAGTTTGCGGTTAAATTTTAGTCGACCAATACAGGAATTCTAAAATTCTATGAATTCAGACGAGAGATTTTTTTGACTGCTTAGCTAGCTTGTAGCTGATATTACAATCAATTTTGTATGTTATCTTGCGACTCATTCCAAAACTTGAGAGAGCGATTAAATTGTAGGCGCAAAAGATTTATATCGGTACGAACTGAGCTGTTTCATAACGACCGCAATAATATATAACTGAGAAAATTTCAATTCATAAATTAGAGGAGAATAAAAAAAGAAAAGACTTTTTTACCCCACAAAGTGATTGTTAGCAAATTAAGTTGTGATAAGAATCACCTGGTATGGATTCTATCTGTTATGTTTAATGTTATGTTTGTAACAGCTAAATGGCACCATAGCACAAGTTTAAATTTGAAATTGTTGTTTGTCTAGAATTGGGGTTAGAAATTTGACATAACTGAATAAGGCGGCTTCGGCTGAAATATCATTTTTGATGTACCACATCATCTGCCACACATGTGCTCGATCCGTGAAAGAATATTATAATGCGAAAAATTGCTACCAATTGTATATAAACACAAAAACTGCATAAATTAGTTAGACATTGATTTTCTAAACAAAAACAGTGAATATTACATCAAATATTCTTCAGTCAATGCACGCCACCAGCAACATAACATTTTCTATCGTGTTAGCTACGTACCTGCTAACGCCAAATCGAGTTAATCGTTTAAATCTGCTGACTCCCGTTTGTTACAAAAACGATCTCTCCGGCTGTTCGACGCACTGAAAAATGACCTACGCACTTTCCGCACGATCAACAAAATTTGTTTTGATACGGCAGAGCCATCTGGAAGCAAACTTTAGTTCGCAACAGGGTGCCGAAGTATTTATTCACAATGACCCCATTCTGATTTTTCTATCAATGAAGTATCAATAAATTGTATTTCTTAAAAATATTTACCAAATGCACATTTCGGACATTAGTTGTGTCCTTTTTCAGTGTGTTTTTGTAGACACTTCCTTATATGATTTTTCACATATATTTGCCAATTAAATCTAATGATTCTTTGTTATGGATTCTAACAAGAGAAATAGAATTATGCGGCATTGATAGAATGATAAGTTTATGGATTTAATTGTAGCGAAAAAGTCAATTTTTAGATATACAAGATGCGAAGTTTCTAAATTTTGAGCACTAAACTAATTCAAAGAAATTTACTTTTATATAAATGCTTCTTTAAAATAGCACAACTGCATGAATATTGCAAGCATACTTACAATATTTTATTTTAATATTTACAAGTGATCATTTAATATTTTCAGTGCAAATATTTGAGTTTCGCATGTAGATTTTATTTTTATATACATCAAATTCGAAACAGTTTCTTTGGAAAAATGTATTCTAGAATTTATTTTCAATAAAACTAGTATTGTAAGTACGAAAGGAAATTTTAACTGTTACGAACCAGGCGAAAGCCTTGCTTGCAAGTCGGATGATTTGTAAATAGCAATAAAACAGGGACCAGCGATTTGAACACATCTGGCATGAGTGGTGACCATCTGTGTAAACAGGAAAAGGTAGAAAACAAAGGAAAACGAGTCGTAAAACATAGGGTACTAACCTTCAATGTTAATATGGAAAAGGAATGTGAATGTAACAAATGTGAAAAATGAGCATGGGTATGACTGGGAAGGTAGAAGGATGGTTGCTGGTTCCTGGATCATCTAAAATGACGGGGACAGATTAGTCTGGCTGATACAGAAGGCGAGACAGGGAGTTGCACCGCGAGTGTCGAGAGCGCAAACATAACGAGCATATTTTTGAAGAAGCTCGTAATATAACTTTATTTTTAAAGTTACAATAAACAATTCTTTCAATTCGTTCTTGAAAATGTTATGAAGAACTAAAATTGGTTGGTTAACAATATGTTTTAAATATTTTTAAAAAAAAATATTAAAAGTGGTATATTTGAATTTTTAGCTTAATTACCACCTGTAAGTTTTCCCGGGAAACTTTTTTATATGATAAACCACTAACTGCAAGCAATAAGTAGTGAACTACATTTGACACGATTTTCAAAAGAGTATTTTGAAAATATCTTTGTATTTTGGAAAATTGATAGCTGCAGATATTCCGCATATTCTTTATCAAAAAATTACATTTCAAAGGCGGCTCAATTCATAATTCAAAGTCAGATAAACGTTAGTTAGTTACTTATTACTGTGATCCGATAATTTAGTTAGAATAAGAGTGCGTGCTTAAGATCGCACGACTGAGCTGAAAAGTTCGGTGAAAAACGTAAACGCTTGCTAGGAAAAGTGTGCAAGACATTTTCTATCGAACAACGTTCGTTACCAACTAACTAACACCCAATTACCTTGGACGATTCCCCTGGCACGATAAAAAAAATTATATAATTTTTATTGCTTTTTAGCGAAAACTGTAAAGTGGCTTTGGCATTTTGGTATCGAATGTGTTGCTTCAATGCGCTTTTGTAAGTGAGTGTATAGTTTATACCATTCGACCAATGTCAGCGGCAACCGGCGTACTGGCAGTGCCCTCGAACCGCCTCAAACGCCATGTTTGTTATTCGGTGTGTTGCGAATTTTGCGCTCGGCTAGCGAATAATCTTGATTAATTGGCCGTTCCTAGGATATTCACCAGTCAAACACAAATGAATTGAATTCGTAAGTGATTGACGCTAATATAAGCTAATAATTTTCCATAGATTGCAAGATTTTCAACAGAAATAGTCAATTTTAAGGGCTTGCCGTGATTTCGGCGAACTGAATTTTGCCGATTGCGGGTGCACTTCACTGTTAATGTCAAAAAGCGCTTGAAGCGCATTCTCGAATTCACGAATTTGTTCGCATCGTAAGTAATTAAGTGTGGTGGCATTGATTTGCAAAGTGAATAGCGCACATTTCGTGAGTGAGACTAGTGAAAAAGTATACAGATGAGTAGTGACAGTGCCCATTGGACGGAAGGCTCGTTGAATAAGGTAAAGATAACCTATAACATGTATCGCTGGGTATTTATTTGCATTTGCCGTCTATTAGCAGATTGCATCGCTTTCAGTTGACGAGCGAATTTACGCGCAAGTGTGGAATGGTTTCTGGATGTTTCAGTATTCTAACCAAAATTGTAGAAGTTACCAAACATTCGTTCCATAGGCACTGTGCAGTCCAACCCGGGTCGATATGCAGTTTTTATGGTGCTGTCTACATTCGGCGCCGATCCTTTTGATATGCACAAGGTAGAAGTTTCTGAACGATCCTCCGCTCTATCCTTAGTTGCGATCCTGAATCGCAACGTATATGTGCTTTGTCAGTTCACATTTATAACACTTAATTGTTAATCTGCTCTCAAGGGGGTAAGTTTGTTGAGCTGATTATCATCATCAGTGATGCTCTAGCCGCAATCAAACTTTCGCCTACTTTCAGTACTGCCTTCTGTTTCCTTGGCTCAAAAAATGCGTCCTTCAATTTACAAGTCGTAGTAGCGATTCGCTATCTCCGTCGATCCTGTCCTCCCAAAATTTGCTTGGACAATTGCTCCGCATTTTATCGTGGTTGATTAAAGTTCCATGTATTTTTAAATAACTTTTATGGAGTCCTTGAACATACAAATATTCGATAAAATGAAGTGAGTCCACGCCATGCTCGTTTGCCATGTTTTTCATTGTGGTTGTTTTAGCATCCTTCGAGCATGGAACAGTGTTATGGAAATCTTTATTGGTGTCAGGTTCAACTATTACGTAATAATCCAGGAGATTAAGGCCCGGGTAGCTAGGTGGCCATAAGTTTGGGGTGATGTGATGATAATTCTTGACCATCCAAAATCTTGCGATGATATGGTTTTGTGTGAAGGAGCAGAATCGTGCTCAAACATGTATGGTCTTCCCACTATCAATCTGGTGTTTCTGTTTCTGAACTTCAATGTAGAGGGCAGCATTCACACGAAGCCTCTGAAGAAAGAAATGAGGTGGTATAACATGCCCTTCGTTGCTCACAACTCCTTAAGGCCTTGACAGTCGCCGGAAACTACGTATGCATAACACGGGAAACGTCAGTAGGATCTGAGCATAACCACTTATCATTTCTTCTGTTGGTTTTTCGGTCTTGGTCGAAAGTTTTTTCGTCAGAAAAAAACCGCAACATTTTATGAACTTCGGAATCCTTAAGATTGTTTAAAAGACGTTTTCCTCGGATAGTTTTCTGATTCCGGGTTCGATCCGAAATAAACTGTCCTCTGAAAATAACGAAGGACTTATAGCAGATTTCTTCGGGCACAACTCGGCGGATTATACTCTCAGAGACATTAAGGTCCGTTGCAATGACCCGCATGGACTTTCAATGTCTTTCATCAACGATCGCTCGCACTTGCTGAACAAATTGTATATTTCTTGTAGTGTTCGAACGTTCCTCACGTTTTGCAACACTTTCCACATCGCCACCAGATGCTTCCAACTCACGGCGTATCTTATATACGAATGATCGGGCGCAATCGACAAAATCGGTGCGTTTCACGCATATAGCGACGATAACTGCATGTCTGTTCATGTCTCGCGTTACTTTATAGTCCTCCGTTACCTAATAGTCCGACCAACCAATATGCTTCCTTGCACTTTTTAATGTTAACATGAACAAAAATCAAAAGTTTGCCACACTAAAGTCAATTTTCAAAAATACGGTGGCGAGCATATGTGGATACATGTTAATCAAATTTGACTTAAAATACTTGTAAAATCCTTAAAAATGCATTAATCGATTTGAAATTTTTGCAGTTGAATTCTTTATCAATATTTATGTGAAACAAATAATAAACAAAATTATAACTTATAAGCTCAGTCTAGGTTTTAAGACAAATAATCGAAATGGGCAATGCACGTTTGCACGTTTCGTTTCTTCTATGTTGCAACACTGATCTGTAAATTGAAACAAAACGTAATAACGGGATTCACAGCAGATGGAGTGTTACCGTTGTGCGAAATAGTGTTTTACACGGCAAAGCATAAAAGTTCGAGTTAATCAGTCACGCGTTTTTACTTTTTCCGTGAGTATTTCAATTTTGAAGCAAAAATGAAGAAAATACCGGAATACTTAGAAAATCAGAATGTAGAAATGACGAAAAACATTGACCCAGCACGTAAAACAGCTAAATCACTCGGTATTTGCCACCGAACCGTGCTTCAAGTAAGAGAGAGGCGCAATGATAGAAATCGCGACCACGATTGCTAACTAATAGAGTTACTCGAGCTATGGAGCCCTTCATGACCACCAAACCGAAGACAATACCAAAAGATGCTGCAGTTGCCATTAACAAACCCGTAAGTGAGTGGACAGCACGCAGAGCGCTTCACAGGATCAGACTAACAGCGGCAGTTAAGCAAAAAAACAGCACTACCAGAGAAAAATGTTGCAGCACGGCTCATATTTTGCTAGGAGCACAAGGATTGGAGCGTAGATGATTGGAAGATGGTAATTTGGTCCGATCAAACCAAAATAGACCGATATCAGCCCAATGGTAAGAGGTATTACTGGCACCACCCAAACGAATAGTTCAAAAAGCATCAAGTGAAAGAAACTATAAAGCATGGAGAAGGCGGTTTGATGGTGTGGGGCTACTTCACTTGGTAGAACGTAGGTCCATTGGTTAAAATCGATGGTCTAATCTACCAAACTTCGTAAACGAATCTGCTTATCCAGAATATGAAGTCATTTTCCAGCAGGATGGAGACCCAAAGCACACGGCGAAAACCGTTTAGTTTTAGAAAAATGAATTAGCCTGCTCAAAGTTCACACCTCATCCCCATCGAAACTTTACGGGATTTGCCGAAAAAACGACTAGCTCGGTACGACACCGCACCGAAGGGTTTGGATAAGCTTTAGTGTCGAGCTCAAACGGAGTGGAGTAATATTCCACATGAACTAATTGAAAAATTAGTGGAGAGCATGCTTAAGCCTATGCTCGCCATTATTAAAGCCAAAGGTCTGCGGACTAAATATTAAAAAAAATTAGCTTCTTTTTCATGAACGTGCAAAAGTGAATATTTGCCCAATTCGATTATTTGTCTTAAAAACTAGACTGAGTTTATAAGTTATAATTTTGTTTATTATTAGTTTCATACAAATATTAATAAAGAATCTAATTGCAAAAATTTCAAACCGATTAATGTATTTTTAAGGATTTTGCAGGTATTTAATGTCGAATTTGATTAACATGTATCCACATGTGCTCGCCACTGTATATGTCACCTAGAATTTTAGTTATTTTGGTCGTTTATTGCATGACTTCAAGCACGCATTATTTCCAATATTTCACAGAAGCAAGTAGTCTGATCTGAGAAAAAAACGACACATTTCGTAGCACCGGTTCCCATCCCATACAATATTTTAGGCTGGACGTGTATACAAGTGCCACTTGGTTATATGAACTAATTAATGTCAGGCGAGTTCATATAATCGAAAATTCATATAAGCGAATGTGAAACAAAACAACGGAATTAATACGATTACTTGGGAATGGAATTTTCAAAAAAAATTAAATCACTATTTTGCGCCGAAAGAAGCAAACCTAACTGAATTTTCAAATCTTTTAAAACAGAAGAATTTCTAATTTAGAGCGATGCAGACTATTTATGTATGGTTGACTCTTATTTTCCTTATGTTTTCCTTCAAAGTTCATTGTGTTTAAGGCATTTATTGCCTCGCCCTTAGAAATAGTTTCTCCAGCTGGTAGTTTCTCATCACAAAAATCAATAGTTTTCGAACTTGATACGCTAATAATATGGGTTAAAGGTTATTTTCATAGATTATTGCTCATACTTACCTGATAAGGAGATTCATAGAATTTATATGACTCGAATATTTTTCCAAAAACTTCGTCTCGAAGAACAATCATTAATTCTACAGACTGTCCAACTGCAGTGTCTTTTTTCTTGTCCCATCTTAACATGATATAATTTCGTCAAATTTATCACGTTCTGGTCCATTGGCTGCATTAAGGGAACCACTACGATTTGAATATGATCACTTACTACTTTTACACCGGGAGTTTGACTGGGAGCGTTATTCTACAACAAAAGTGTCGTGAGGGGCAAATTATGGAGTGCTATTTACATGTTCTTAGCTTCATACTATAAACGGAGGTTATTTCAGTTTTTTTTCGCAGAATGTGTCAGGTACAAGTACCACCAAGTATTTAAATTTGTTTCGACTTGTTGCGATAATAAGTGAAATTGTAACCATGATAAACGAATTATATTGTCCAAAATCAAATGGAAAATGTCCAAAAACCAAACATCGAGCTGTAACAAAGTTCTTGATGAAAAAGGGGTTATCGCTAACACGAACAAAATAATGGATGGTTGCTGTTTACGGTGACTCTTGTACATCATATGCAATAATAAAATATCGATCAAAGTTGTTTTATTAGAGGCGTGAATCTTTTGAAGATGATTCACAAGAGGGAAATTCTAATAACCAGAAAATATTCAGTTTGTTGTAAATATTGTACTATCTGACCATCAACCAAAAAAATATATACCAACACAAACTGGCATTTCAAAAAAAGTGTCCTCTGGATCATTCATGATCATATGAACATGAAAAAAATTAGTGAAAGATGAGTGCAACTAGTTTTTATCGCAGTTTAAATTGAGCAACGCAATAAATACTGTGAGCAGTGTTTAGAGCTTGGTCGTAAGTATAAGAAGATAATTATTAAATCGATTGTAACGGGCGATGATGCAATGATCCTTTACTATGATTCCACATTCAAGAATTCATTCGTAATTTTATCGCTGCTATAATTTCAAATATTACTGCAGTGTGTTGAAACAAATTGTAATATTAGTTGGCACTTGTGCTTCACCCATTGTGTGAAAAAACAATTAAATATCTCCATTTATTATATGAGGCTGAAAACATATGGACAGCATTGTGTATTGTCCTTATACCTGTGAATGCATTCTAAGCCTAAAGAAATATTTCCGTTTCCATCTGTGTTACAAACGAGTTTTGTAACCATTCCTTAAAATTTAGTTAGTGTTCATCTCATTCTGCTTTCGACCATTTATATTCTAGCGGAAGCGGAAAATTTATAAAAATTTCGGATTTTGAGCCTTACGAATAGCATAATTTCAAGATTTCCTGGTATATATGTGGGCTAAAACAACAATTGGATTAAAAATCTTACTTGTTCTTTTTATTGGGTTTCTTAATTAATTGCCAAGTGAATCTTTCTTCAGATGACGGCTGTCTCTATAATCTAACACATCGAAATGTTCCATTGCATAAAATTTTAGTGTGAAGTGTATGTAACCAGCTTTCTTCCAAATACCTGACGGCAACTAAAGGCAAATCAAATCCAAAATTTTGTATTTGAATGTATTTTTAAAATTAAATTAAAACATAACATTTCAGGTTGAAATCGACGTTGAACGACATTTATTAGAAACGACTGTGCGTCTGTCCGATGCCTCAGAAGGTTTAGTATTTTCACGTGGAGTAAAAAACCACGCAAATTTGTTCGTTTACAATTGTCATTTGTGCGGAGTAGCCAATTTAGCCGGCGAACGTTGTCTTCAAACGCATATTGCTGGTCGAAAACACCAGCGACGATTACAAGAGCCGACTATAGACGCTGACGCCTTTCGAGCGCCACTTTCTAAACCTCGAGGTATGTAATTGATATTTTTTGTATTTGTATTTCCTTCTAACAATTCGAGTTCTGTTAATTAAGTGATTATCAATCGGGTTTTTGAATTTAAAAAAAAATCGAATTAACCTGAGCGTCGTTATTAACGCGAACGCATTTTAATTATAGGCACGATGAGTATTGCTCCTGGAGAACCTGTACCGCCGGGCTTCGAGGATGAAGTTCGACGTATACCGGAACTACAACCATTTTTGGACAGCTATAAGTCTAGTCCTACCATTGGACTTGAATATGTCGTCGAGTTGAGTAATCCAGAAGAAAACGAGCCCAGCTACATTTGTTTGCTGTGCGATAAGCGGGGAGATCCGCGCACTATAATAGCTCACATAACGAGCTATAATCATCGTCTTAAATATTTGGTAATTAAAAATATTTTCCCATCAAAACCCTTAATCTGCAAAAACTTTGAACGTTAAAACTTGCTTGGTATTTACTTTGCTTAGTTTTATGTCACATTTTGGTGCGAGTAATTCACTAAAAAAATTCAATTTCATTGTGATGGGCTTCAGAATCTATGAAGCCAGTTAGGATAGTAAATAGGTTAAGTGAAAATAAATCTGATAGTTATGGCGTTATTGGAAACCACCTTTTCAATTTATATTCTATTGAAATGTTCGTATTGCTTCTTTTTGAAGTATAATTTTCCTTTTCGCACGTATGTGTTTTTCAAGTTTGTTGGTCGGTGTTGTTGTTTTCGATACGTTCTTGTAAACTGTGTACATTCGACATTTGAGTTGAATGTACAAACGCCAATGGTTTTTCCCTGAGTTGTGGTGATGTGATGTACTTATTATTTGGTAATTTTCATTGAGTCTATTAAATGAACTCGCAAGAAGAGTAAGTATGATTTAGTAAGCTTAAATAAACATCTTTGATTAGCTAAGCTTCACCAATCATTAATATATCTCGCCGTTTCCAAATAGGACAAGCATTTTCCGTCAGTTGTCAAAGAAATCTCACCATATCGATACAACTATGAGGCCAGAAACTTTATGCCCCGTTTAGTCCAAACAATATGTGAAGCGATCGAGGATCATCATGGTCGACTTAGTGTTATTGTTCACGATTCTACTGATTTTCAAAAGAATCGCAATCGCATTCTCCAAGAAATCATTCGTGAAAAGCACTTTTCTGAAAAGGGTGGACCTAATTTTACGCACATTATTGATCGGAAAAAGATAGACGAGCAGCTGCAAGCGGGTATGGTGCAATAATAATATTTTTTTCAAAAAAAAAGATCATGCAATTTCTGAATTCGGATTTTTAGGCAAACCTCCAGGTGGATCCGATATCGGCCTGAAACGCCGAGATCTTGCACCGCAAAATATTCAAGCAGCAAAACGTGAAAAGTCCGGAAACGTTTTGATGCTCCACCATAATCGTGAAAATCTTGATGAAATTTCCAGTAGTGAATCTGATTCACCACTAACAAATCGATCACCAAGAAATCGAGTGAAAGTTTCGCGTCGAGATCGTAGTCGTAGTGCCGATCGTTTCGGTAAAAGAGTAAGAAGGTCGCGATCACGATCTTTTTCTCCACATCGTCGTAGTGGCGGAGGAATGCCTCGTGTTCATCGTTCTCCACCTTTTGAGTAAGTTGATGAAGTTTTAAAAGTTCCTAAGAGTATATTGTGACGTGTGTTGTATATGTTTTCAAACAAAAGTAAATACGATCCACCACGAAAAGGTCCAGATGTAACATCACTTTCGAAGAAAGCCGCGCAGTTCAACGAAGAAAAAAATAAAAAGGAGAAATTCAAGTAAGTATATCAAATGTTTCTTGATATATAGTGAAATTTTTATTTTTCGCACCTTAGAAGTCGGAATATTCCTTGTTGAGTGGATAAAAGTTATGTGCGATAGGATATGAGTAGTGTGTGTCAAGAGTTTGTGTCGTGTTACAAGGATCTACTTCTGAGTGTCATTTCTGGAAAACAGTTTGTTGTACGGCAAAGATTCCAGTAAGCTTAAACAGCGGCATACAACTATCTTTCGAGAACTCTGGTTTACTAGTAAAGCACTGTCAAAAAGTCGGAGTTGTCTATTGATTTTCAATTTGAGTTTCTCGTTTACTTTTCTTGGTTAAATGAATGATTTCTCTCTATTTTTATTTTTGAGATTCAATCTCTATTTGTGCTTTCTGTACTTTTTATAGAAAAATGTCACCTATGTCCGCCACAGTCATTTCGTCTTATGGTGTCCTTCGTATTATATGTAAAAGAAAAAGAATTTTTATCATTTAAAGAGGTTTTCATTTATTCAGTTTTCCAATTAGACAGGTTTAAAATTTTAGTTGTCTCATTTACAAAGGCCTTCGCTTATAGAGGTCGAAATGTACCGTTATTCCATTTATTGAGGTGAAAATGTTAATAAAAATCCGTATTTTTATGAATTAAGTGTAGGTATTTATTTTTTATACAAAAATACAATTAAGTAAAGTTTATGACTTAAGTAATTGGTTATGTTTGTTTGTATTTGATCAATAGTTGCTGAAATCTGTTTCTCGGTGGAATACATATGATCAAAAATACTAGGATCATCAATATTTGACATCTCGAAATACTTATGTAAAGTTTCTAAAGCTTCCATTGCCTCACGCTTTGAAATTTTTACTGAAGTCTCTTCACAATCTTCTTCTACTTCTTCGTCTACTTCTTCTGTGTCCAAAGAAGAATACGTAGAAACGATGTCATTATCATTGAGCTCTTCTGAAATCATCGTCCATAGAAACGAAATCCTGAAAAGTCGGCTGCTGGTCATTTTGGTCGTTTATTTTGTTCCATTCTGGAAACGCTGCACAGATCTCTAGCTCCGCTTGTAGGTTCTCAGGTTCAGATACATTCGTCACTTTGAATTCAGCTTTTTTGTAGCAATTGCTAATTGCCAAGCTTTTCTTGCAAATCTCATGGCCTGGAGGATGTTGATTTCAGGGCTTTTGTCGTCTTCTATAGATTTAAGAACATATTGCACAACTTCCTTTCTGTAGTAAACCTTAAAGTTGTTGATAATGCCCTGATTCATAGGCTGCAATTTACTTGTGGTATTGGCGGGTAAGTACAATAATTTAACATAGTCCAATTTGCGCATATTGTTGTGAGCTGTGCAATTGTCGACAAACATAACGATCTTTCATTTTTGGGCCCTCATATCGGCGTTCACTTTTTTTTAATCAATCTGCAAATAAATCAGAAGTCATCCAGGCCTTTTTATTGTTTTGATAATTAACAGGAAACATTTTGATACCCTTGAAGCATCTTGGATTCTTAGATTTTCCAATTAAGAGAAGTGGCAGTTTTTCAGTTCCGGACATATTCGCACATACATACAAGTACAGTCACCCGATCTTTACTCAATTTACCACCGTGGAAAGGCTGACCTTTGAACGTAAAAGTTTTATCCGGTAGACACTTGTAGAATAAGCCCGCTTCATCGGCGTTGAATACGTCATCTGGGGAATAATCGTGTAATAAAATTGGAAGATTTTTAATCCACTCATTACATTCGTTGTTGTCCACAGAATTGCTCTCGCCACAAATATTTTTGAATGCTATATCGTTTCTTTTCTTAAAGTCCTCTAACCATCCATTACTGCCAGAAAAATTATCAATATGGAGCTTACTTGCAAATTCTTGAGCTTTCTCTTTAATCATCATTGGTCTGCTTATTGGAATGTTATTATTCCGTACCTGCTTTATCAGTGGCGGCTCTACCTTTGGGGCTAGTGGGGCTCAGCCCCACCACTTATTGATGAGCCTATATTAGTGAAAATGTAATAAAATATCATTAAAGATTTCAATATAGTTTTCATAATTTCATTTCATTTCAAAATATAATGTAGCATTTTTTTCGCCCATGCTGTAGTTTACTTTCACATAATCTTCTTGTCACGCACTGTAGAACAATTTGTTTTTCTCTTCGACTCGCTTCGTTGTGCCTGCACCGAGTAAAAGCTAAGAGTAAAATTCAAACTTATTTTCTCTTTGACAATTTTCCACCTTTACTATGAGGAAGGGCTACATGAAATAAGCCCCGATGAAGAGAATTTCGATTTGAATGTGTGCGTGAATTCTATGGTGAAGCGGCGGGAGTGTGCGTGTTTGAAATAACATGTATATAGATAGCGGACGGGCTAACCATATGGAGCTTTCTAAATATTTGTAAGGTTTTTTTTGTAGCAATGTCCAATGAAAGTGTATGTTTAATATATTCGAAGGATGTTGTGATCTCTTCGTATCAAGCTTTGAGTAGATTAACTATTTTATATTTAGTTTTCGCACGTCCAAATCCAGATCTCAGTAAAGTTTAGCTTTAATATTCTTAGTAAATTTAGTTAAATGTGATCAAGTGAAGTGGCCATCGATCCAGCATTGACTTTGGCACGTGTAGTGTATTTATAAAGTCGCGTTATCTATTAAGTATCCTAAAAGATTTATCCTTTTACCGATGACCCAAGTAATCGCTCAGGAACTGGGTCAGATGGTAGTTATTCTCTTGTAGATTGCGAACTAACCGGCATGACCACCGAAATTTCCTTGAGTAATATCACCGTTCCTAACATTTTTGTACTGGATATCTTCTCTCTAATCGGCCCTGTTGCATTGTCAGTTTTGATAAGCAATGCATTTTCCTTGCGGTGATATCGATTGGAACAATATGAGCAATGATGCACGCTTCTCGTCTGACATTCGATCTGTAGACTGGGCTAATGGTCCTGGTGCTCGCACCAGAAATCGAAACCGCATACGTTAGGATCGAACTGATGACCCTACAAAGAATATGCCTACGGTAGAAGCTAGGCCCACCAATATTCAACAACATTTTTGCTAGCAATGATCTTGCTGTGGATGGCTTGTCACCAGGATATTATAGTTGGTTCTAAACCTTAGATTGTTGACTAGCGTCACGCCAAGATGTGTGATCCCCAGCTTGGATGATGCATAGTAATTTCTATCACCACTGATTGCAGCCAACTTTTTATGATAGTGACCGTCTCGCTGGCATATAGCTCGAAGTCTTCGAATTGCGTCGTCTTCACTACCACCGCTTTATGTTGCCTCCTTCGGAACAACAAAACGTAAAACCTTGCTGCGGATCACGTTTCACATAAGAGCTACACTTACCAAGTCGTGCGGATACTCCGAACTTCAAAGAACCATTTCAGGCTCATAGCAGAGACGGGTCAGACAGAGCTGGCTATAATTTTGTGCATGTACAGTAGAACACACACTTCAGCCAATGTATGATTGATGTGCTGTCGACCTGCCGAGTAAAAGGCGTTTCTTTTGTTAGCTAGACATTCAATTTCTATCCGAACTAAGTCCTTTTTGATCATTCCCAAACGAAAAGTGACAATCCAATTTAACAATTTAAATTATAACCTCTTGTGTATATCAAAGCTTGCAATCCATGCAATGTCTACAACATTAAACAGCAGGATTGATGAAAGTCTGATCCGTAGAAGATTATTTGTTAAGTAACTCAAGGCAATAAAAGAAAATAAATGGAAATCGTAAGCTAGATGCGACTTTTGACTTCAAAATCGTTGCTAACTTTCCAGGAATTTGCTTGACAATGCCGTAAAGGAATTAGAAAAGATATTAAAGGACCATGAAAAGAACCCCGAGAAACATCCTTTGTATCCAGAAGAGTGGAAAACATTTTGGAATCGACGATATAAGGAATTACAAACAGGTAATCAATCTTATTTGAATAAATTTTGATTAAATATATCTACACTTATATACATATATATATATTACATTTATACCGACTTTTTATTTTTTCTATGATACCAAGCGACATTATGCGCCATGCATGGGTAAAAAAATGTAGAGATTGTTTTATAAATGTTTGTGGCGTTCGGCGTTTCATAGAAGTTAAATTTAAGTTCTTAGAAACGTATAGTTTGATTACTTATATAATAAAACAAATAAAACACGTCTAAGCTACAGTACAAAAATGATATGTAAATTCAGAGTGGCTGGATTTTCATTTTTGCGTAAACGGTCGAGTAATTTTCGGGCAAGGAATATAGTGAGAGTGGAACCGAAATGCAGCGACTTGAAAGTTTGAAAAATAAGTGCCGCAAAGTGTCTGTTAAACTCTTATTTTGTGTAAAATACAATTCCATCAACAGGTTTTTGTTTTAGCGGATGCTTCATTTTCGTCTTTTTTCAATTTTATCCACTACAGAAAAAAAGGATCCAAATAAATACGATTACAAACCGGAGTGGATAGTATATTGGACAAAGCGCATGAAAGAACTTCATTTGGAAGCAATAGAAGAGAAAAAACTGGAAATTCGCAAACAATGTGGACTGGATGATAATCCGATTGGTAAATTAGAAGTGATCGATATAAGTGACGAGGAAACATCGCCTCTTACTGTAAGCCCAATGCGAAGTGAAAAGAAACGGGAGGACAGAAAAAGTAGTAATGCGCGTTGGTCGCGTGATAGAGAACACGATTGGGAAAGAGAACGTTCTCACAGTCATCGTGCCGTGGAACCTCTTCCTGAATATTATCCGCCGCGTGATTATCATCCCACACAACGATATGGCGTTCGATATATGGAACCAGATAGATATCCGAAATATGAACCCGAGCCGAAAGAGGAAGAAATTGATGACGGGCCGTTGACAGTTGTCGCTGTGTTAAGATTGCTGACTGCACTGGAAGACCAACTTGGAAGCTTGGGACCGAAAGTTATTGATCTGCTTGCCAAAGCGTTGGCATTAGAAAAGGTAAGTTATTGCTAGAGTTTCTTAGAGTTGCAAGAATGAAGCATAGAAAATAGAGAAGGCTTTACATTGTCTGTAACTTTATTAATTAGCTCGAATAAATTCAAATAAAATATGATTGCTTTTGTATTTACATCAGCTAGTTCTCAATTTCAATGTAAATAATTAATTTCAAGTTGACGCCATTTAAACGAAACACTATAATTTTTCATGCATCGTAATCCAACTTGAATATGAGTACACATTTGTTCCAAAAAAAAACACCAAACATTTCATAATTGCAAAACTCTTTGTACTTTAGAATATCTCAGAATGCAACTTAATTATTTGAATTATAAGAATTTCCAAAAAATAAACATATTATATTTTTCAAAGATCAAACCCAACTCTTCCGACGAAATGCTTGTAAATGAGGATAACAACGTATTCTTCGAAACAGTGAAAGAAAAACTTAAAGGCCAGCTCTTAGCCGGAGTTTTAGATACTATCAAAATAAAAGCAGTAAAAAGGGCAGTGAAAAATATTGCTGCTATTCTTCATCAAGTGTCGACTAAAGAAAAGCCGAAAGAAGAATTAAAAGAACCAGAAAATCCAGCTAAATCGAAATTATTGAAAACTGACATTCTTGATCGACAATTGATTGCTTCGAAATTAGCCGCAGCCCTAGTTGCCAATGAAAAAACGGACATCTCCAGAGTAGATATGGATCGACTCATAAACGTATTTATTTTAATGGTTAAACTATCAAAAGAACGCAATTCAAATGTTGAAGTGAAGGATCTTCTATTGGAGTTGGGCATTGAAACGAATGTTTTCGATGAAGATGACATAATTTCGAATATAAGCAAAGTGGAATCGAAGGATAGTCATGATACTGCTCCTATTATAAATACTACGTCCAGTTCGCTTGACAGTTTAACTGATTCTGATTTGCAAACGTTATTACAAAATTTTAAGCACTTATCTAGTGAGGAACAACACCACTTGATAGCCCATTTGAAGAAACTCGAATCGACAGATCCAACACGAGTTGAGAAATTAAGAAAATTCGTGGACGTGGCAGAATTGAAACGAAACAAGCCCAGTAGCCCAAAGCCCGAAAAGAAACCCATTCAATCAGTAAAATCAGGTTTTTCTGATGACGACTTCGAAAGTAAAAGACATAAAATTAGTGATTCAGACGACGACGACGACGACTACAACTTTGATGATGTTGTTAAAGCCGCTTCAAATAATATCAAAGCAACATCTGACAGCAAACTTAAAATGCAGTTAAGAGCAGATTCTGTTAGCAGGGATGCAGACCGAGAAATGTCGAATATGTCAAATATGTCAATGGGTAGTGCAGCTTCAGGAGTAACAAATATGTCCCTGGCGAATACACAAAACCTGATAGCAAACCTGCTGGGCTCATTGCAACAAAATAAACCGAAACTGGATGGGACAAATGCTAGTGGCAATGTAATACCAACTATTGGAGGTAGTTCTGCCAGAGCTCCAAATGTAAATCCTGCAACACAGCCACAGAATGTTGATAATTTCTATATGCAATCTAAGCCGACAAATGCAGTTAATATGAACCAACAATATCCCAATCCTCAAATTCAACAACAATTGAATATGTTCGAAAATTCATTTTATCCAAACAGTCAAGGTACACAGCAGCAAGGATTTCCTCCTGTTGGCCCCGCAGGCATGAATCTCTACAACAATAGTAACATGCCCAACACACAGCATGTTCAAAATTCAGCGGAGCAAATGCCGAATTCCACGTCGCAAATGCAAACCACATCTCATATGCAAAATACTCCGACACACATGCAAAATATGCCATCGCAAATGCAGGGAAATTTCTTCAATCAATTCAACCCGAATGCTGGACAACAACATCAAATGCAACAAGGCAACTTTCCGAATCCTCAAAATCAACAACAGAACTTTTTCAATCGTCCGATTCAAAATCCAACCGGGTATTATTAGAGACTGTGGTATTTGTTTGAGCAGTAAAAACAAGATACATGATAATACTGATCTTTTCTTATTAGTGAATAAAAATTAACGAAGAAAAATATTTGTATTGTTTTAGATTTTATTAAAGACTCGACGCGACACTCGACTCCTTTTAAATGTTACCAAAGTACGTCTTCCTGCCCATGTTGTAATAATTAGTTTGATGTGACCTATCAACGAGCTTATGGTTATATTTTCAAAGCTAGAATATTCGCCAATAATTTTAATTTCGCGTTTCTTATAGAAAAAATGTGCGTGTTTATATGTTCTGATTTGCAGATAGTTTCAAAAAAAAAATGGAAAATGATACAAACGTGTCAAAGTTTTTCCGAGGAATAACTTTCAAATAAAACAAACAGTTAATTCAGGGGCTTAATACAAGTAGTGACGAAAAGATTGACAAGAGAATGGAATTGTTGTGTTTGTAAATGTTATTGCCATATCATCTAGTTTCCGAAGTAATAACCGATTGCAGCTATCCAGACGACCTGAATCTAATGAATTTCTTGAGAGGAATTTAAATAATTGGATATTCCACGGTCCTCATTTATTCTACAAGTTCGTACATCAGTTCGCATTGTGGTTTTCGGAACTACTTCCATCATTGCATTTTACTGTCGGTAGAATATTTGTTAAAGTTTTTTTTAATGAATGCAGATTATTGTTTTTTTGCCTATTTTTTGTCGCACATTAGAAGAAAGAAAGCGGCATGTAAATAATATTTGTAATTTTTCAGTATGACGGATAAAATATTTTTGCAGATTATCTTACAAATTGTTTTTAAGGTTTTCTTCTCTTATATATAAATCGTCTTCCACTGAATAGTAATAAAAAATAGTCTGTTAGTTGAACATGCAAATTAGTCCTTGAAAATTCGTAATGATCGTATTACTCATTTTTGCTCTTCACTTTTCTATGCATTGAATATTCAAGGTTTTATCGAGGTAAGTATCATGTGCTTGCAATAGTATTTCTATTTGTTGATCAGTAGTCATTTTGGAGACACAAAGAGATGTTCTATACGAGGGGTAATAGTGATTTCTTTGATTCAGAAAGCTACTTGATTTTTTTTCTGCCCTTGCAGTTTCCGGTATGTACCTTACAAAATACATAGCTGCAAGATCGTGTATCGCATTTCATTCACTTAAGCTTCGCATATCAGTTAGTTTTCTGCACGGCTCACTCAGATTTTTAATCATTGAAAATTGGTCTAGGATCGTGAAATTGTCATTATTGCCATGTTTCTAAAAAGTGGTCAATATTGAGAGCCGATTTGGATAAATTTTCCGTCAGGAAGCTTTGCATTTATTTAATCCATGCGGATCTGAAAAGTTTCACGAACCAGTATATTTTGATGATCAGCATTTTTTTCAACCATATTCCAGAAAGGTTCGTCCAATGATGGAATTTTGGTCTCATGAAAAAGTTCCAGGTTGGAAAAGTAGTGATTCTCGTACTTAAAGCACTTCGTGGTACACGCTTTGAGGGCTTTTCGTTCAAATAACAATATTTTCTCAATAGCATACAGGATGGGCCATCTACATGTGACCCATGTGATTTTTAAATAAAATTGTTTAGGAAAAGACAATTTTTTTTGCACAGGCATTTATTTTGATCCAAGGAGATACAAATCAATAACCTTTAAAATATTATTTGGCTCAAGTGCTCGCTCTTTTCCCTGATGACAAAATGTGCCTTTTTTCGGCATTTTTTATTACTTTCTCGAGCGTAGCTTTTGGTATCGCCGCTATTTCACGTTTGATGTTTGCTTTAAGTTGAGCCAAAGTCCGTAATTTGTTGATGTACACTTTGGATTTCAAAAATTCCCACAAATAGAAGTCGGGCGGCGTCAGATCGGGCGAACGCGGTGGCCAGTCAAAATCACCATTTTTGGATATCAAGCGACCAGGGAAGAATGACCTCAATAAATCTATCGTGGTGGCTGCAGTATGGCATGGCGCGCCATCCTATTGGAACAAGAAGTTAAGCATTCGCTTTCTATGCACAATTGGCATCAAAAAATCAGTTATCATGGCGCGATAACGGTCGCCATTGACGGTAATTGGCTTCGATCGCTCGTCTTCGAAAAAGTACGGTCAAATCACACATTTCGCGGTAATATCACACCAAACGGTCACTCTTTGGTCATAGAGAGGCTTTTCGTGGATTATTTGTGGGTTTTCAGTGGCGTAGTAGTGGCAGTTTTGTTTGTTTACCGTTCCATTCAGTGAGAAATGTGCCTCGTCGCTCATGATGATTTGTCGCCAAAAATCACCGACATTCTCGGCCATGTTGACACAAAATTGTCCGTATGCAACCCGACGCGGTTTGTCCTGTGGCTCGATTGTGTTCGTCACTTGTATTTTATACGGGAATAAATTCAAATCGTCATGGATTATGCGTCGGAGAGTGGATCTTGGGATGTTTAACTGCGCAGATCTACGTCGACTCGATGTTTCCGGAGACCTTTCAACACTGGCCTGTACGGCAGCGACATTTTCATCGGAACGCCTTGGTCTTGCTTTATTTAGACGCCTGACATTACTAAGACTACCACTCGATATAAATTCTTCGTACAAACGCTTTATGGAGTTTTTTGCGGGAGCACTTTTGATTTTATTTTTTAAACGAAACGCACGATCGAGCAATTTTTTTGGATGTATAGCTGAACAATTTCAGCGCGTTCAGGCGGAGTAAAGTTATCCATGGTAAATAACTTCTTGAAATGACGCATAAACTGTGATATGACGTTTTTCGATTTCACAACGTATGTCAAAGTTATTAAGAGTTTAGATGGGTCACATGTAGATGGCCCACCCTGTACTTGGTGAGTTGCCCAAGCATATGTGATGATAGGTTGGATAAATTGCCTGTAGATAAACAGTTTTGTTTTCATGAAAATCAAAGACTTAGATTTTCAGAAAGAATGAAGGAGATGATAAGCGTAAATTGCTTTTGTTATGATTTTGGAGAGGTGGAAGTGAAATTTGTTCTTACTCATGAAATAAACTCCAAAATATTTAACCTGAGTTGAGAATTCAACTAACCGTTGCCCAATTCTAAGTGGTGATAGTTTATTTAGCTTCCGTGTCGGCAAAAAGCATGCAGATTCTCAATCAATAGAAGAACAAACTCTGCATCCACAAAAAAATATCCTGTGATCAGATTCTATGAGTTATGGATTCAATTTCCTTTCTCCTTTGCGTGCATTAATGATAAAGCATATTTGGCTGTGAATATCAATTGCAACAGTTCAACGATATTGATATCAGCTTCATACTCATTAGATTGTACATAAGCAACATTGACTCTTCGAGACATTGCCGTTTCCTCTATATAGTGGATACATGATTAGCTATTTATTTATTTTTCAGCTCCTATAGATATTTGAAGATAATAATGTATTCAAAACTTTCCTCGACATTTGACGTACTGATCTTGATTAGTATTATCATTTCAAACAAAAACAAGCTTCAAAAATATTTATTGATTCATCGTTCAATAAAACTAAGAACAGTAAAAACAAAAACAGAATAACAATACGAAGTCTATTTATTACAGCTTCCATTTTCTTCTGCTGTAATCCCCTATCTACTATATGACGTAGCGTTGAAATAAACAATTAAGTAATACTGAATGCTCATTATCAATTTATTTTATTCTCAATATAATCGTCATGAATTTTGTTTGATAACATTCAATGGATTTTTCCGAGTGAACTTAAAAAAATGGATTTACATAGAGATTGTTCGCATTCTTTGGGTAACGATCGTACCAGATTTAACGACCTTGTCTGATTGTGTGCTAAATTATTGGTTTATTTTGTTTTTATTAAATGTTCATGTTCTGTTGAATACATTTATAACGGATGGTGGAATTCAAAGATTTCGAAGAAACCTTTAATTTGGACGATGCTTTATTTGAAATGTTTTGGTTAGTGTCTTTGTAATAAATCTTCCTTCATCTCTTTGTGATTTCTTGATCGGTACTCCGCAAGGGAGATGCTTGTTTTGAGGCTATGTGAGAGACGGGGATTCGTAAAGTGTACAGAAGGGAAGAATAAGAGGGAGAAGACCTTACCGGCAAATCATTGCTGTTGCCACAAATTTGGCGCAGGATCCAAGACCCAAGCGTCCGATATTATCAAGCCACGTCACGGCTTGCAAGTCTACGTCTTGCCTAATTACGGCAAGCAGGACTGATCGTTGCCAAGTCACGGCAGTACAAATCAAAATCGTGTTTTCGATTTGAGTCGATCAGAAGAAGACTGATCTCGTCCTTTAATTCCATATTTCTTAAATACTATTTTTCATGTACAACTTACAACTAAATATATAATCCCTACTCTAAAATTCGTATTTACAAAATTAAATCTTATATTCCTAGTACGTGACCAATACTCAAAAGAAGTAATAAACTCTGATACTTTATTGACCTAATTTATTACTTCATAAACAGAACTAGAGTCCAATACTCATAATTTTGTCTACGCGCATAAATTATGAGAAGCACTTGACTCTTGCAGCACATACATGTACATGTAAGATGCTTATCATCTTATTAGTTCTGTCGCCGGCCAGATAATTAATGTGCATCGGCTGCCATCTGTGCTATGTGATTTTTCACGCGCCCATCTGTGCTATGTGATTTTTCACGCGCGTGATGTAGATCACGGATCACTTGTGTGGTAATTTATGTGGGCTATTTTATGTGGGTTCACTACACCCTTAACCTTTTGAGTTGAGAGTTTGGATCCAAATTCGAAACTACGAGAAAAATTTAATTTTTTTTTTTTTGATTGGTCAGGTGTTAGGATTGGATTTTTACATTTTGCATTTTTTTTTGTATTCTTATATTTGATATTTATTCTTTTGAAAAATCTTAAGTCTATTATTATGTATCCATTTTGTTTTATTGTCTATGTCTAGTAATGAATTTACTTTGGTTTTTTCTATTACTCTAAATGGACCTTTATACGGTTTTTCATGTTTTCGCTTATTCTCTACTTTTATTAACACAAGATCATCAATTTCAATATTTAGCGGATTTGAGTAAGGTTGTTTATTGGTTCTTGCAATTTTAGTTTTTTCGATTAAGTCTTTTGCTTTCGTTAGAGACATCTTTAATCTAAGTTTTAGTTCATTTTTATAGTCATCAAGATTGTATATTTTATCTGAATCTTTTAAAATGTCGTTAGGTAGGTACGAGAGTTTGCCAAAAACAAGTTCATAGGGTGTGTAATTTGTATCAACGTGTGGGGTTGTATTATAAGAGAATGTATAAAAAGGTATCCATTCATCCCAATTGTTGTTATCAACGAAAGATAGCAAATATTCGTTAAGGACTCGGTGGTTCCTTTCTACTACACCTAACGTCTCATGATGGTAAGGGGTTGAGAATATTTGTTTAATCTGAAGTAACTCGCATATTTCCTTCATTAGGCTATTGGTAAATTCAGTCCCTAAATCTGTTTTTAAAACTTTAAAATGACCGTATAATAATATGAATTTATTTACTAAAGCTTTTGCCACTGTTGTAGCATCCTTACTCTCTATGGGTATAGCAGTTATGTATTTAGTTAATTCGCACTGAATAGTGAGAATGTATCTATAAGTTTTTGAAATTCTTAACGGGCCAACAATGTCTGCGCTTACTATTTCAAAGCTTGTAGACGGTGTATTAGTTTTCATCATTTTTTCTCTAGTGTGCTTAGTGATCTTATTCAACTTGCACTTTTCGCATTGATTTATGTGCTTTTTGACCATTTTCTTCATATTCTTCCAACAATATCTCTGTTTTATTTTCAGTAATGTCTTGCGTACTCCTGTATGTCCTCCATGTGGCGAATTGTGGTATTCATTAATTAGTTCTTGTTGTTTTTCGGCGTCCCGAATTCTTATGGGCGGTTTATATATCAGTATTTTCAGTCTGTATTTCTCTTCACGTTGCAACGTATTAAATATATTCTTGAACTCATTCTTTGGTACGTACCTAAATATATCATCATTAGAAGAAAGTGCTAGTGCATCAATGCTATTGTTCCGTGAATAAATTAGCAATTTCTTCATGACAGAAACTAATTTCGTGTACGAATTGTCATTGCATTTATCGCGAACTTTCAGTTTATCGTTGGCGGAAACGGGTTTCTCGTCATCTTTATCGCTGTAGCGCACTATTATAAAATCTTTCTCTTTATATATTTCATTATTATTTCCTTTGCTGCTGAAAATATTTTTTTTGTTTTCTTTCTTTTCGCTGCGTAGCATATTAAATTTTAATTTCATAGCCCCTTTTATATCTGACAATGAAGTGCAATCAAACGCATGGAGGTGATCAGTCTCTTCGTTCTGTTTGTCACTTTTATTGTTGATTTCTATATTATTATTTTCGCCTTGTAACTTTTTTGTCTTGCTCCTTGTTATTGCTAGCAATTTTTTGCTGATGTTCTCATCGTTCGTTGGAGGTATCATGGATTTTAACATACTCGAATCAAGTTGTATTCTTGACAGTGCATCTGCATTTGTATTTATATTGCCCTTTTTGTATATTATTTCGAAATCGTAATCTGATAGATCTAGCCGTATTCTTGTTAGTTTTGAAGATGGATTTTTGTGCGTAAACAGGGATACTAAAGGTCTGTGGTCAGATACGACTATAAACTTGCGTCCATACAAATATGGTCTGAAAAAGTTTATGCCCCAATGTATCGCTAATAGTTCCTTTTCTATGATCGGTTTGTTTAATTCGTGCTTATTCAAAGATTTGCTCGCGTACGAGATTGGTAAATCTGAACCAATTTCTCCTTGAGATAGAATAGCACCTAGTGCGAAATTTGACGCGTCCGTAGTGAGTATGAATGGTTTTTCGAAATCAGGGTATTGAAGTATTGCAGGTGAAATCAGTTTGCGTTTTAAAATTTCGTAAGCTGTTTGCTGCTCTTTTTCCCAAACAAACGGTGCTTTTTTCTTTAAGAGTGAATTCAAACTCTTGGCCGTTTCTGCAAAGTTTGGTATGAAACGACGGTAGTAGTTGCAGAACGCTACGAATCTTCGCACTTCATCCGCGGTCTTTGGGATGGGATAATTTTTGATTACTTCATGTTTTGCAGGGTCTGTTTTTATGCCATCTGCTGTAATAAGGTGTCCTAAATACACCACTTCTGATTTTAAAAACTTGCATTTGTTTGCATTTAATTTCAAGTTGTACTTACGAAGTCTCTGTAAAACTTTTCTCAAGTTGTCGTTATGATGTTTTACGCTGCATCCGAAAACCATGATGTCGTCCACATATAGAAATGCTGAGTCGCTTAGACCCGTTAGAGCAATAGTGAGCATCCTTTGAAAACTATTCGATGATATTTTCAATCCGAAAGGTAATCTTTTGAATTGGTAATGTCCATCGTTGGTGGAAAAGGCGGTTAACGGTCTTGATTCCTTTTCCAGCTCGATCTGATGAAATGAACTGGTCATATCCAAGGTTGAGAAATATTTTGCCCTGCCTAGTTTGTCCAGGACATCTTCCAACCTTGTCAATGGGAATTTGTCGTTCACTAGTTTGTCATTCAGTTTCCTGAAGTCTACAACCAATCTCCACTTTTTCTCATCGTTAGAGCTTTTCTTGGGTACAACTAACAATGGTGAGTTGTACGGGCTTGTTGATTGTTCGATGATGTCGTTATCTTTCATCTCACGTACTTGTTTTTGGATTTCTTCATTCTGTGTCTGTGGTAGTCTATAATTTTTTATGTAGACTGGGTTTTCATCGCATGTGTTTAGTTTTTGTCTGTAGAAATTATTTTTTGTGAGGTATTCACCTTCAAGGTGGAATACGTCTTGGTATTCTGTAATAATTTCCAGTAGGCTCTTGTTAGCTTGTTCATCGAGACTTTTGGTGTTGATAATGTTTATCAGTTCGTTCAATCGTTTCCTGTCAAATTTCTGCACTGTTTTTAATATTTCGTAATTCCTCAGCGGTTCTACCTCTGTTTGAAAGTCTTTTAGAGTTATGTCATGTTCGTTGGTATTAAGTATTTTCGCATGACATATACCTTTCGCTGGAATTATACAATTGCTTAAGAATATTCCTTTTTCAATCTCCTTGTTTAATATTATGCTGTCTTCTGATCTATCTACGTCTATTGGTAATATAACTTCTGTTCTCGCGGGAATTGTTATGCGTGCCATGTTTACTTTTCTCGTGTACATTGGTATTACTACATCTCTGTCATGAGTACTGAAGGATATGGTATACGTCTCGAAGTCTATTTTGCACATATATTTGATAAGCATATCTCGTCCTATGATGCCATCAATTTCGATAGGAAATTGATCATCTACCGCATGAAATGTGTTGGATATTATAGTGTCTTCAATGTTAAAGTTTAACCTGATTGTTCCCAGTGACATTGTTGTTTCGTTTGTTATGCCCGTTAATTTGCATCTGTTGTGCGTTTGCAAATCATATTTTGCTAGATTATGTAACTTATATATGGAGATATCCGCTCCAGTGTCTATTAGAAGTTTAAGATATCTGTGCTCAGATTGACTGAAGATTTTTACATAATTTGTGCATATACCCGTAATTCTATATATCTTATTATCTACCTTATAAGTGTTGTATTCGGCTTTAGATACTTTGTTTCTTCCGGGAGGTTGCCTTATTCCTCTCGGGAATTTGTTACGTTTCCCTGGTTGTCTACTAATCTTATTCTTCTGGTATCGTTTCTTCCGGAGTTACTGTTATATCTGTTGTTGTTATTATAACCATTGTTGTTCCTATTTTTGTTGAAATTTCTGTTATTGTTTGGAAACCTATCATTGTATCGGTTGTTAGTTCTGAATGTATTATTGTTAAAATTGTTTCGCGATTGATTGCGATTTCCCCTATAGATATTTCTATTAAAATTATTTTGATTATTTTGTCCTCTGTAGTTATTATTTCTACCTCTGTTAATGTACATTATGCCATTAGGTTGAGCTTCGTTATGCTCAATTTCAGTAGCTAACGTGATGGCTTCACTGAAAGTTTGCGGTCGTGCAGCGAATATAGTGTCCTTGATTTGATCGTTAAGACCATTTTTGAAAATTGTTAGTGCGTATGTATCGTTAATCGTTTGTATTGCTTTTTTAGCAACTTGGTTTACTTCCGCGCCAAGTGCGCTAATCTGTAGTTGGTTCAGGTCATTCACTAACGATAGGATCTTGTCTTTATATGCTGTGACAGGCATGCGTTTTTGCGTGAAATTTGCCAGTTGGGTATGGATTTGCGGAATAGTTTTATTTATTTTGTATTTGAGACGTAGTTCTGTTTCTAAGTTATCGATGTTGACTATTGTCGAAACGTTTAGTGCCGTTCTAACGTTTGGACTAAGTTTGATATGGAGAACTAGGTTTAGCAACTCTGTTTTTCCTTCTGGGTTAAGTTTCTTGTCCAACAGTTTTATAATAGTTAAAAATGTCTCTAGCTCAGTGTGTTTTCCCTCAAAAGTCGGTATTATTTTAATCGCTGTTTCGATGTTAAAGTCAGCCATGTCTTTGTGCGTTATACTTTCTTCAATCTTTACTAATATATTCGCGGCGTTCAGCCGTTGTTTCAGGTTTGTAATTAGGTTATCACAAACTGAAGAAAAAGTTGATTTTAGTTCTATTGCATCTCCTTCATTGATGCTATCAAATAAATTTGTTCCTTCTATTTCAGCGTTTATAGTGTACTCTAACTTTTCTTTTAATGTATTGACTGTGTAGGTCTTTGATTTTTTCAAATTTGATAATGTATTCTGAAGTTCAAATAAAATTTCCTTCAATCGCGTTGTCGACATTTATGAGAAGTATGTTATTGAGTCCCAAAACAATATTCCTATCCACTACTTTCTAGTGCGTTATTTCTGCTAATTGAAATTATTTTGATGAAATTGATTTTTTGACTATATTCTAAAATTATGTTTGTTTGGGTTGAACAATTATTACTCATTATAGTTAGTTTTTTACAATTCTAATTTTTTTTTCAAATTTCTTAATTCTTTAGTATAAGTTTTCCGCTGTTCTCCCGCTGCTATGTGGACTAATCTGTGTAGGATGGCCTTGTCTCTCCTTTCCTTGTATTTTCTTCCGCCTCGTTGTCGCCTCTTGATCTTTGTTATTTGCGGATTTTCGTTTCGCTTCTTCCTGAACTCCTGAATGTTTCTTGGTTGTGGTCCCGGTAATTTCGTCGCTGCATATGCTGGTGCCTCAGGGTTCTTGATGATTACGTATGGTTGCACTATTTCTTCTATGTGTCGCTCGGCGTTGATTAAGCATCGCTTAAAGGCTTTATTGAACTCCTCATCGTTTGAAATGTCATCGTGTAGCTCGCCCTCCTCGAAGTCATCGGGTTGTTGTTTTGCTAATTTGTCGGTCGTAGGTTCGTAGTTTGCAGGATCGCCATGTAATAAATCTTCCTTCATCTCTTTGTGATTTCTTGATCGGTACTCCGCAAGGGAGATGCTTGTTTTGAGGCTATGTGAGAGACGGGGATTCGTAAAGTGTACAGAAGGGAAGAATAAGAGGGAGAAGACCTTACCGGCAAATCATTGCTGTTGCCACAAATTTGGCGCAGGATCCAAGACCCAAGCGTCCGATATTATCAAGCCACGTCACGGCTTGCAAGTCTACGTCTTGCCTAATTACGGCAAGCAGGACTGATCGTTGCCAAGTCACGGCAGTACAAATCAAAATCGTGTTTTCGATTTGAGTCGATCAGAAGAAGACTGATCTCGTCCTTTAATTCCATATTTCTTAAATACTATTTTTCATGTACAACTTACAACTAAATATATAATCCCTACTCTAAAATTCGTATTTACAAAATTAAATCTTATATTCCTAGTACGTGACCAATACTCAAAAGAAGTAATAAACTCTGATACTTTATTGACCTAATTTATTACTTCATAAACAGAACTAGAGTCCAATACTCATAATTTTGTCTACGCGCATAAATTATGAGAAGCACTTGACTCTTGCAGCACATACATGTACATGTAAGATGCTTATCATCTTATTAGTTCTGTCGCCGGCCAGATAATTAATGTGCATCGGCTGCCATCTGTGCTATGTGATTTTTCACGCGCCCATCTGTGCTATGTGATTTTTCACGCGCGTGATGTAGATCACGGATCACTTGTGTGGTAATTTATGTGGGCTATTTTATGTGGGTTCACTACATCTTCAACAAGATTGAAAAAGTGAAAGAATTGTGGTACATTTAATAAATCCTTGATAATTATTTCGAGTTCGATTGAAGCAACTCTGACAACTTCAAAAAGAAATGAAGAATCTGAAGTAAATAAATAACATTCACCTTAAATCTTTTACTAAGAAAAATCCAAGCATACAAATGAAACGACCAAGCCAACCGTTAAGCTTTGTAAGTTTAATGTCGCGACAATTGGAGACAATGTTTCAATTAAACTCGGTTTGGACTGGTTCACCAATGATGATGATGTTAAAGTCAACCGTTAATGACGAAAACCAAGGTAGTAAATTGTATAGATTTTTTTTAGAAATTTTAGAAATCAAATGCAACCTCAAAATAGTTTGTAACATTTTTTCACGAATTGATTCGATGTTGCCCTGTGTTTGATGCTATTCGCGGCCGGATTGCAAAAATAAGGAAATTTGTCTCTAAAGACTTGGAATATGTAATAAGATAATATGAACAATGAGACCTATTCTGCGAAATTCAATATTTTAGAATGCGTCGATCAATCAACAGTAAGAGGAAGATATCGTAGTGATTATTGCTGTATTCTGACGCTTATCTTGGAAAGAGCTGCACCCTTTTCAGAAGGTGAGCCATGTGGATGAAAAAGTAGTGGAACTATAAATTAATGCCTTGGAAAATATTGTACCTACACAACACAGTCTAATTTTACTTATTTTATATTTGTACAATGTGAAGGTTGAAATACATGATCGAAATGGAGTTTATATTCTATAGCATAGTAAACAGTACACACTTTTAGTATAGAAATTCATAAAACATCTAATAAAGTATTGAGAATCTAAGCAAGTTCTTTTTTTTTTGAAAAAATATTGATAGTTTACTTAAAATATATAAAAATATCCACCGATTCTATAAAAGTGCAGGAAAATCTAATGAAATCGAAAAACTTCGTATATGAAATTTTCCGTTTCTTCGTGATTTCTTCATAAAACAAACAACAACAATCAGGCGTAAAGGCTTGTTTTGATCAGGAAGATAAGAATGCAAACATTTTCTCGTGTAGGTAATAAACAATGAATCATTGATCAAAAACAAACTATACTAAGATATTCTTCGAACTTTGATTCTTTTTAAACAAGAATGAAGAGATTTGGAAAGTTTAAAAACGTAACAATATTGTCCTGTCTGCATTTTCCCACTCCTAACTTTAAAACGCTTCATTTTAGAGCAAAGTTGTGTGGGAATAAAAGTTACGTAATAAAATGTTCTACAAGATAATAGGATTGGTTAAAATTTTTAAAACATTCAACCCTTGCCGCAAAATAGCAATAAAATAAAAATAAGGGGCAAAAGCCTTTCTTACTTATTTTTTTTACCATTTAGAATGCATTGGGGACCTTCATAGTTTGCCTGAAAATCTTTGTAGTGTAATTTTGTAAAGTAAAAAAATGCTTTTCCCCCTTTTTGCTATTTTGCGGCAAGGGTTAAATGTTTCAAATTTTTTAACCAATCCTATATTGTAGAACATTTTATTACGCAACTTTTATTCACACACAACTTTGTTCTTAAATGAACCGTTTTAAAGTTAGGAGTGGGGAAAGTAGGGGAAAAAACGATTTTTTTTAAAAAATTAAACATTTCGATTTTTTTCAATATTTCCTACTTTTTTGAGAGGGAAGATAAGTCAATTATTGTTATACGAGTTATTCCACAAATTTTTTTTTGCAAAAATCAGTGTGCCCCCTAAACGGCCAACTGAAACCAGATTCGCCCTGATCTATATTCAGTATATCACATTTCGGTTAGACATAACCAAAATCGTTCATTTTTATTGAACGTATCAAAATCAAAACTTTAATTTTACAGGAAAAATTAAAAAGTGTATCATTTCAATTGTGGTGATAATACTACGTATTATAACCAATAGGTCTAACAAGCCAGCTAGTTCCTTCCATTTAGGTTACTTCCTGGGACTATATTTTTACACAGCAGCATGTGGTAAAAAGTATAAAGATTTGAGTTAGCCAATAAAATCATTTCACGAAAACGTTTCCATATGTATGTCCTTTGTATAACTGCCGATTCAATTTTTAATAAATCAGTACTAATGAATTTATTGTGATTTGCTATGAACGTCCCAACTTTTTATTCGAAAAACTGAGACTCGATTGTTGCAAAAATATAATCAAAATTTTCTTAAAAATAAAACTATCTGCTAGCAAAGCCTAGACGGTCGTTCGGTCAAAAAATATGGTGAGAGTAGTCCGGCAAAGGTAATTTATTTCTGCACCAAAATTTACATCTAGATTCAAACGGATCAACTGCTCAATAGGTCCTCATAGCTCAGTTACAGTATCAGAAAAAATACGTGTTTATGATTCACGCATTTCGAAATGCTTAGGAGCGTTTACAGTGCATTGAGATGGTTTTGTTTGTCAGATAAAAATGTTTAAAGCTGCAGTCTCAAATTATGGAGGCCTGCTTATTAATAAAAGCTCTTATGATTGAAGATAATATCAAAAATGCCATCATTCTACATGAGAACCAACAAAGTATCTATGAAAATATATTTGCAGCAGTTCTTTGCATTCAAACGTGTTATTTATTTTTCTTGTAGTGGACAAACTTGTGTTGGGAGCACTGCATTTCCTTCGACACAATATGTAATAGGAAATGCAATGTTAAGTGTGGTGAATTCGAAAATATCAACTAGTGACATGGTATGGTAACATCGATTACTAACTTGTTTTGATCCGTCATTTTGTCTAAACTACGTTCCGGAGGTTATTTGGAAATGTATGGAAAAATACGTGATTTTGAATCTGATAAAAGCCAAAATCAAGAATGGTATCAAAACTATGTATTTTCGTGTAGATACATAGGTTATCAGAATTACTGGGTTTGAAACTGATTGAATGTATGTGGGAGATTTAAAATAAAAATTTGAAAATCTACATCATTAACCAGGAAAATCTGAAAAATGCCGTAGAAAAGGATGGAAATTAATTCTGATTTCTGCAAAACGCTAATGCGATCAATACTAGGAAAATTCAAAGCTATCATAAATGCTATGAGATATGCAATATTTGTAATATTGTCCTTGACTTTTGTAACAGGGAATTATCGTTTAAAATTTGTAATTTTTTTTATTCGAATAGAGTTTAAAGTCGACTTTAAAATCGTGTACATCAAAGCGTTGTAATTAATTTATGTGTCAATATCTTATCAATAGATGTTTTGTTTTGTTCTACTTGTAACAATTACATCTATTCAGATCAATAATAGAAACTGTTTTGCGGAAATGATTTTCTTATCTATGCAACAATCGAACAGTGGCCGTCTGGAGATGTTCAATGACATACATTTTCACACGAACAAAAACGGATGAAAATCTATTTCGATTGAATAAAGCGAGGTTTAAAACACAATGGAAAAGAACAAAACATCAATCTAAAAAAAACTTACTTAAATATCTCTAAATCAATGAGTGTTAATGACAAAATACAATTATTAGGTCTTGATGATATAATCAAATGCGACAGACAATTGTTGATATTAGCCCATAGATAGCAACTATTGCAAACAATTCTAATAGTTCCGTCATTTAGATGATAAATAAATGTATTTAGTGCATTTCGTGCTACTGACTCTCTAATTTTTGTTTACAGCTGTTATCAGTTCCAATTTTTATAATATTACTGCTGGTAAATTGTAGATGGCTTACAACACCAGTATTAACCGACTATTACACATTTCTAATAAGCTCTTGTAGTTTATTCATGCATAACACTTAGTCAGTAAATTAATCAGTCTACGAATGGAAGAAAACGAGCGCATGGTGTTGTATAAACGAGATGTCTGTCGTCGATAATATTCAGTTTATACTTAATCGTTAAACCAAGCACATAGCGAACAAGTGAGCAGTCATAAGTAACAAATTGTTTAGATTTATTAACCGAGAAAGATGCAATATAATATGTGTTAATAAGTGTTGAAAACAGTGCGTAGAATAAATGACAATCTAATTTGCATTGCTAAGTGAAAGAGTTAATATCCTAATTGCATTTCAATTGATATCAACTAAAATAATCGGATACGAACAATTGCGTGCCCAGTTTGCTGATTACACATAGAAACCCTATACTGAGTTCGAAGTCTTGTCCGGACGATTTGTGTAATTGTAGGTACTAATTCGACTTCGATAAAACTGTATGAGCATCTAGTTTTAAAAATTTGAAATAATAGTGATAAGAAAAAAGTAGCACATTCTTTTGTACTCTAAAATATAGATAAAATCAAAATAAGGAAAGTAAATATTGGCTTTATGATATGGAAACATTGAAATCGTTCGCACACTTAAAGTTTAATGATAACAATTGAAAGTCAGCTAAAGTTTGAGACCATTTTTTGAAATTTATATATAGCGATACTAACGCTTTGTGGATAAAATTCTTAATTGTTAGCATATCATTTTTAAATCTTGTATAATACGTTTTACAATTGAATGAATGATCCATTCGTTTGTATTATATAAAATAAGATCTCAATCTCCAAGCAATATTTCCAATAGTTTGTTAGGATCGCGAATTGTAGCACTACCTATCGAATTTATTTAATTTTATTAATTGAAAAAAAAATATTATTTTATAGCCTACATTTTACTGAAAGTTTATTTAATATCTGTTGTAAAATATTTTGATATTCTACTTGTACATACTTTTTCGAGGCGCTATCCGTAAAAATTTTATTCAACAAGTCCCATTTTCTTGCGACCACCCTTGATCGCTTACATACATACATACATTGTTAGATTGTCTTTAGGCAATTCTCCTACATTTTTACGAAACTATCTGCTCATATGCAATCACCTAAGGGGCCATCTATATATTACGTAACGCATTTTTTTAGAGTATTTTAACTCCCCCCTCCCCCATGTAACACTTAGTAACATTTTAAAAGACACCCCCCCTTTTTTGCGTAACAAATTCATTGTACCCTCCTCAGAGTTTTAAATATTTTAATCAAAAAATATTAAAAATGCATCTAATTTTGTTTATTTGACTTTATGATTATTTTACTTAATTTTAAATTTTGTTACGTAATAATTTGCAAGAAGTCGAGTCTTCTTGCGATTTATTTAAAAATCTCAAATTGCTGCTGTTAAACTGATAAAATCATCCAGACGAGTTACTTTTAGGTGCTCAGTAATACAACATTTCCGAATTGGTTTCGATCTTTTCCCAAGTGGTTAAACTGTTTCCCAAATGTTTTAGACTTTTTTTTACAAAGCTTTCGAACCTTTCGTCGAATGGTTTGTATTTTATCTCAAAATTTATATAAGGAGCTTGAATCAGTTGGGGAAAAGTTTATGAGTTTTGAAAAAACTACAAACCATTTAGCAAAAGGTTCAAGTGTTTGGGGAGTCTAAATCCATTGGAAATATGTCGAAACCATTGGAAAAAGTCAATTGGAAAATGCTATACCACCTTCTGCGATAGTCAGTCATATTTTATGCTCCAAATAACGTGTTATTCCTTGGGCATCTAGTAACAAGAAAATAGACAGGAACGGCTAATCACACGTAGAACAACAGTGTGAATGTCATCGAAATTTAAATTCGAAACAGCCACATGACTGCCAAATCTCATATATGTTTTTACATAGTGCTGATACCTAGGTCATTAGTCAGAATAATAGAGAGTAACATATTAAAAATATTTGTATTTGCCCGAAAACGAGAATAATATTAATTTTTGTGCTGAACTACCTAGTGACGAAGTTTGAATGCGTTTATGACTCAGGGTATGTGTTAGTTATATACTCAAAACATTTAATTCAAAATCAAGCAAATTCGAATAAATATAAAATACGTAGCTAAATGCTTACCCATGAAAATTATAAATTTGGTACGGCGTTTCTACATAAAATTTGATAAGTATCACCACTACTTGAATGAAAACATTGCAGCAAATTTTGTGGTTATTCCATTTCTTTTATTTATTACCTCTTCGAAATTAATGAAACGACATTTGGTAGAAAACTTAGCTTAAATTTGCGTGCGATCAGCATTAATTTGTCACGAAGCGATATTAGGTAACAGCAAGGCATTTTCTAGTAATGCCAAAAAGGAATCCTGTTTGAGAACGATTCAGAAAAAGTTCTGATATCATCCATGTTTTGCTTTGTCATTTTAAAAATCGGGAGGAGTAAAATTTTTGTAACCTCCAGATTTGAAAGACCTTTCATTTAGAAAGAACCTAATTTTTTGTGCTTCTATTAAGTTTAAGCACGACATGAATGTGTTCGTATCTTCTTAATTTTTCTACCAAGGACGAGTATACTCGTCACCATTCACTACCAAGGACGAGTATACTCGTCCTGCTTTTCTAAAAAAAATGCAAAAATACGGAGTCCTGATTATTTACCATTGCCAGAGATGTAAATGATTATATATGATAAATTTATGAGCTTTTACCAAGAAATAGCATAGCTTAGGTAAAAAATAGCTCTTAAAATATAATTGGCAACGGGAATAACTTCATATGATTTGGGCTTGGCAGCGAATGGGTTAAAAGAGAAAATTTCTACGGAAGAAAAGTATGAAAACCTTTTTGCAGTGAATTTTGTGACTAAAATTAAAAAAGTATGAGAATATTTTTCTAGTGAATTTTGTGACTACATAATTATCATAACTTTTTTTCTCGTAAGAGAAATTAGTTTATAAAAAACTAAATTGTGTCGTTGTTTACACACTTTATTCTAAAAATAAATAGTTCAAATGAACGATACTTTACAGGATATACTCGAACTCCAAATAAGGATCGTTACACATCATGTGCGAATTTAGTGCAATTGGTTTTTTTAAATTTCGTGAAAATCAATTTGTTTTTTTTTTAATTTCGTGAAAATCATCAAAAACTGAAGCCATACAATGATAAAAATTTTGAAATCAATCCTGGCTTTAAAGAAAATTTGCTATGGATTTAGTTATTATTATCTCTGACCGAAACTGAAGCATTTTTTTGTTTCGTGTTGGTTAGATGAAAAATATACCTGATTTTACTTACGTTTGCCTTCACCATGAAGTACTTATTTCCTTTATGTGATATTTACAATTTAAATATTTTTGAGTCGACTGTTAATCCACACTTTTGCTATGAAAGCCGTTTAAAATTTGATAGGGATATTTTTAAACAAAATTTTGCTCTTCTAGGACAGTTGGGAATGATCTGAAAAATAATTAAGAAATCAATAAAATATTTTAATAGTCCAAAAGTTTGTTGACTAAAAATGTTTCGTTAACTTTTTTTTCGAAGATAATATTTTCAAGAAAGATCGAATTTAAATTGTTGTTGAGAGCTGATCAGACTTGCTTATTAGAAAACTTCTCCTGCAAAAGAAGAAGTCGAATTTCTTCTTCGATAGCGTACTTCATTATTTAAAGCATCAATACTAAACTGTGGTCTTCTGATAGTATTTAGAAAACATATTTAATTCCCTAAACAAAAATTAATTCGATTGATGTCAGTCTGTATTGAAGAATCTTGCAAGAGTTTGATTAGATTTACTGCTGGAACAATTCGTCAGTCCTAAGAAATGCTCAAGAACTTTTTATGAAGGCTAGGTAACTGAATGATTGAATATTATCAACCTCTATCTGAATGATGGAAATACTTATACTTATATGTACTTATAATAGTTTCCGAAAAATCGTGGAGCTTTTTCTGCCTTTAGTTTTTTTATTTTTTCTTTCTGTTCGGAATAATTCAATGGAAGACCTAAGCATGAATTATGTTATATTAATTAAGTTCCAAGATTTTTTGACAGAATATTAATCATCTAACATTCGCTATTTTTTTTAAATTTAGGACACTTATCTACCTATCTATACTATAGTATAACTGAACAGAGGTACATTGAATTGAATTCCGGAAAAAATGTTTAAGGCAATATTTCGACCCAGTAAAAACAGAAAATACCATCTCTGGAATTTTTATTTGTCTGTTCCCACATTAAACGTAAATTACTCGACAGATTTCGATGAAAATGTACACAGTGATAGCTTATATTCTGGGTGAACATTTAGGATAGTTCTTATTCGTGATAATGAAAGAATTTCTTTAAGAATCAAAAAACTGTCTTAATTTTGGAATTTCGCGCGCAAAACTGAACACCATATGAACACTGTGTGAGAAAGTATCGTCGAGTGACATGTAATGATACTTTGAAGACTTGGGTAGCCGGGGATTTGTAGGCGGGCAGACATTGGCGTACAATGATCGCAGATGAGGGTTTCTGATTCTAAATTAAGCGATTTTCCACTACACAAAGGATGAGAGATTGTGAGGATGTGAGTGTTGTAAGTAAGCAGTACAGAGTTTGCGGGCTTTGTTTAAAGAATTTCAAGAAAATAAATTTCTACGTTTTGAATCAAAATTGCACTGATTCCTAGAGGCTTAAAAGGAAAAAAAGAGAAATTTATGCACTATGTCATTTGAATAATATATGAAACCAAACTAAAATAAACACAATCGATAACATGTAGTAGTATGTTATTCCGAATTTCATCCATTTATGCATTACGTCTTTGAAAGTGTTACAATTCGGTCCAAAAGTGACGAAATCGGCTTGATTAAGGATATGTAGGGTTTTTCATGGAAAATCAAATTAATCTGGCAACATTTTTGATGCGAGTTCAGCATTTTTTTCGAAAGTGAACAAGTGATTTAAAAGACAAATAGCGATTAAATGAGTGTATAAACTATAATTCAAGCAAACCAATGAAGCCAACAACCGGTGTTTGTTTTGGGATTTATTATATTTCATTATTTATTTACGAATTGTTTTTCATTTGACAAGGTTTACAGATTACGAAACAACCGTCTAATGTTATTGAAAAACGGCTGTCGGAAGAAATACTTGTTTCAGAGTAAACATAATTTTGATCAATAACTACAAATTATTTATTGATAGCAAAGTGGTGTCTGTAAAGGCTATACAAAAAATGTCAACATTACCATGTGAATCGCAATACTTCATTGAACAATCAATCTGCATCATAAAGATGCATTGAGAATCACAATATTCTATTTTCAGTGCCCTTCTACTAATACTAATCAAAAGGAGCATGTATCGCATGCTAAATGCTTCGACTACAAACATTACATTTGATTACAGAGTCTAGCCATTTCTATATACAGTGATTGATTGCTAAAATGTTATATGAAAAGCATTTTGTTATGAATAATAGATGTAAATTTGTTTGCAGTAGGTTTCAATGGGGAAGCAAGGAAGACGAGTTGCTGTGATAGGAGCCGGAATGGCTGGTATTTGTGCTGCAAAGCATGCTCTTCAACACGATATGGAACCGACGATATTTGAACAGGCTAGTCAACTGGGTGGTACTTGGGTCTATACCGATAATGTTGGAAAAGATCAATACGGATTGGATGTTCACAGTAGCATGTATAAAGGACTACGGTAAGTACTTGTTCTGGAAAAAATATTAGCTCTTAAGACAATAGAACTGTAGCATAAATAATATACAGCACCGACATTTCACGTAATGTGCCTGAAAAGGCTCCAATATGAATAACTCCAGAGAACATGTGATTTCGTATAAGCCGTTTTTTTCTGTTGCAGTTTGTGAATCTTTGGTTGTCCCCAGAATCGTTTTCGTTCTGAGCCTGTTGCTCGTTATTGTCGCTTCTATGTTGAATTTGGCTAACATATTCTTTAGTTTTCCGCTTATCGTTGAGCATTCAATTACTACCCGTGTTTTGGTTCCTCGATCATTCTCGCTACTTTCTAGGGACGTTAGTTCCCTATTCTCCAGGAAGGCCACAGCATTACTGGGACAAAACGTCTGAACCACGATCTAGGTAGCGGTTTCTCGGACCTTATTAAATCGATCCTGTAGGGTTCATAAAGTTATATCGGGATCTAATTGTGGACATAACGAACCAATGGAAGGTTTAAATTAATTTTTATGTAACTTCAGTACATTTAAGAAAGATTCTGCCATGGCTTCTCTTCAGACACAGGAATACACTGAAGAAGGACACAACTAATGTCCGAAATGTACATTTGAAAATAATAAAAAAACCCAATCGTATAATAAAGGAAACAAGTGTCTTTTCTTATATTTTTTTAAGAAATACGATTTGTGGAAACTGGTTGATACTTCAATGACTACTAAGTAGGTTACAGATGTGCTCCGCCTTCATAGCAAAGATTAACTTATACGTCAGCTGTATAGTAAGTAAAGGCTTTACCATAGTCCATTTTCATTGCCATGAAAAATGTATTTATGATTTGCACATTTAAAAGCACTTTGAAGCGCTTACATATCATGGAGATGATTCTGTTTGTCAGATACACATATCCAAGAGTTGTGGTCTTAAAGTATAAATGCGTACCTATTTATTTAAAATAAATCCAATAAATAATGAAATTTTCTACTAAAAGTTGAAAAGTATTTACAATTAGCGGGGCCTGCAACTTCATTCGTTCAGATTTTAGGTTATGCATGATTATTATCATCATTATTTCATTTCAAAGATTTGAACTTATTCAGGAAGGCATAATATTTTTATCAAAATATCATATCAACGACCTAAACTAGAAAAAAAGAGTGCACTTTATCAAATGAAAAGCCATCCACAAAAAGAATAACAGTTCACAGAATAAATCTGTTCAGTTTGAAACAAATTTAATTCACACTTTCAATCTCGTTTTCACGTAGAGCATTCGTTAACTTTCAAAAACACACTGAACTCGTGACACTCTCCGTCCGCTTACATATCCTCAACTATCCAAGTCTAGAAAATTTCATTGCATGCCACTTGACATTCGATGTCACCAATGGCACTCTTTTCACACTGTGTTCAGTTTTAAGGGCGACTTTTTCAAAAAAAATCTCACGTGTTGATCTAGGATGCAACCTATCGCTATGCCAAGTTTCATCGAAATCCGTCCTCTAATTTCTGCGTGATGTGTACACAGACAGACGAAAATTCAAGAGAGGATATTTTTTATTGAGTCCAAATGGTTTCTCAAATATATTTTGTTCTTGATTAAATTCATTGTGGAAATATCGACGCCTCTCCAGTTTTATTGCAGTACAAATAAGATACAGAAGTAGGTAGTACAGATAGATACAGAAGAAGAAGCACAAAAAATGTGGATAAAAATTAAAAGAACATCGGTAAATGAAGATTGCATACTTCTCCTGAAATGTTGAAGAGAATCTATTTAATGATGGTCGTTGCATTCAAGCTAATTTGAACTAGATTTATATTTTTAGAAATGGGCATTTTTGTTAAGAAAACTAGGCTTAATATGACATAATATATAACAGTGTGGTGAGTTTCAAAAAACCAGTAAGCGACTCCATCGATCTTTCAAGCGCCAACATCGATCGTCTACTTGTTTTAATTAAGGTTTTGTCAAAATCTACTCAAAGTGTTTTTGAAATGTATTTATACAAAAACAAGTGTTTTTCTACCCTAGGATGAAAAAAAAAACAAAAGGAACAAAAATATGTGTTGTTGTGGTTATTTGAACCCATAAAATACAGACCTATGATAAATTGCTTAGAAAACAATCAGATGCAACGAAAGAGCGTCAGGCAGGCACCCTTTTCGTAAACTACGCTAATGATCCATGTCTCAATCGAAGCCAACAGCAAATGTCTTTTGAGATATTCCAATCAATGAATGCAGTCTCCAGGATTTGGGTTGATGTACCATCGAAGTCCGTAATGGTTCGATGGACCTTATGGTAAAACCCTCTGAAAAGTTGTCAAAATCATCACTACTGTGTTTTGTCACTAATTTTAACGCGCTTCCCAAAAAATATCCTATTTATTCAGTACCAAATGGATTACTTTGGATTATTGCAACGGATAAGTTCCAAATATATTTGAAGACGCAAAATTAACATACATACCCTGTTTTGAAAGTTTCAAGCTATGCGGAAGTCTCAATTTTGATTTCAGAAGAAAATTCATTGTTTCGTTCTATAATCAAGGCTTCTGGCGTTTGCTTAGGACTGATAGAAAAGTAGGGAAAATTGAACTGGAACTTTAAATGGAAGTATCATCCAAGAATAAATAGTTCAGATCCATTCAAAGAAAATAGAGAGCATTACAGTCTAATATTAAAGAAGCTTAATATTTCCGTTTTAATAGTTTATGTTGCCCTTAATATTTGTATATATGTATATACTATTTAAACAATTGCTAAATATTTTCCAGTACAAATCTCCCGAAAGAGATAATGGGCTTCCCCGATTTTCCAATCCCGGACCAAGCAAAATCGTATCTCCCATCTCAACAGGTATTGGAATTTCTGAATTTGTATGCGGCGAATTTCAAAGTTAACGAAAGAATAAAATACGAACACTATGTGATACGAGTCCGTCCAATTGGTGACGAATGGGAGGTAAGCAATCAATTAAAAGTTTGAATACATGTTCCTTTAAAAAATCATTTAAAAATAGATAGTGGTCAAAGATCTTCCCAACGATCGTCTTTGTACATTTATGTTCGATTATGTAATGGTTTGCAACGGACACTACCATTCACCTGCTACTCCTGATCTTCCGGGACGTGATGTCTATAAGGGCAAGCAGGCGCATAGTCATGAATATCGTTGTCCGAAGCCATACAAAGGTAAGCTTGTTTATTATAAGATGTCTATATGATTTTTGAATGCGCTTTATTTATTTTTTAATAGATGCAACTGTGCTGGTGATTGGCGCTGGTCCGAGTGGCATTGATCTGGCCTATGAAATTTCAAAGGTGGCGAAACGCGTCGATTTGAGTCATCATCTCAAAGAGAAACCCGAAACGCACTTCCCACCCTGCGTTAAACAATGTCCTGATGTCGCCCGTTTGACCGAGGATGGCGTAGTATTTGTTGATGGGGTTGTTCAGTCCTACAATGTTATTCTGTATTGCACGGGATATCGTTACACGTTCCCGTTTCTTAGTGTCGATTGCGGAATCAGTGTAGACGATAACTACGTGCAGCCACTCTACAAGCACATAATAAATATCAACTACCCAACAATGGCTTTCATTGGTCTTCCATTCTACGCGTGTGTTTCCCAGATGTTTGACCTGCAAGTTCGATTCGCCATGAAATTCTTCTCCGGACGCAAAGCATTGCCGTCCAAGGAAGGAATGAAGGAGGACACTGATCGGGAAATGCAGGAACGTTGGAAACGTGGCTACAAAAAACGACAAGCACATATGATGGGTACGGAACAGGTGAGTAATTTCCTTTGATTTTCATGAAATCCTTTAAATTCGATTTGATTCAATTGCAGGGAAAATACTATGATGATCTATCCAGGACGGCGGAAATTGCAACAGTGAGACCAGTCATGATAAAACTGCACAATGAAAGTAGCAAACGATACTTACATGATTTAGTAAATTTCAGAAAAGATATTTATAAAATTGTTGACGATGAAAATTTTGTGAAAGTCAATTAGAATTTCGATACAAGTTATTTAGTTTATACATAAATAAATATGAGGGACGATTTAAGATTATTGATAATAATAAAAGTACTAAAAAACTGATACTGTTATGTGGAGTATTGATAAGCAATATCATATCTTATTGTTATCTTGAAATGAAACATTATATAAAATATAATATAAAAAACAAACACAAATTACATTATTTGCAAAGAAAATGATGATGATGTCTTCCTAGATGAAGGTTGGCGAAGAGTTAGATGAGTATGGTGAATGAAGTAGGGCTTGATTGCCTCACATACTTGATTGCAGCCTTACAAGAGGCTAGGACTATGTCTATTTATTGCTTCTATTTAGCGATAATTTTTTTGTGCCGTTTTTTAAGGCACAAGTGAATGCTTTCATGTTTGCAGCTAAATATGCGACACGGATCGTTTTTTGGTTTAATAGAAACGAATTCTCGATAAATAAACTACAGAAACGATGAGAATTTCGTCTTTACTGAATGGTGCAAATATCCAAAAATTATTTAATCTTTTATTTTATAACTTATTATTATTCAGTCATCTATCAAAGCCGGAGAAATCAAAAAATAAAATGTTTCGACATTGATGGTGCAGTACATTGTTTTATTTACTTTATCCGAAAATGAGCAACAGTACATGAGCGATTATAACCTAGGGACAAGGAGATAGACAGAAACTCGTATGTGTGAATGGCATCGAAATGCAAATTGGAAACACTCATTTAATTGTCAAGGTCCATATACCTTCTGACCAAAAAGTACCCGGAAATTTGAAATAAAACTAAAAATTCTTAATCTTCATCAACCTTCAAAATATGCTCCATTTGAAGCAATACACAAATACCAACGCATTTCCCAACCATCAAAACATTTTTTTATTGGTGCTCTCTCCGGTGTGGCTTTCAGCTCCTTCAGCGAATTTTCTTTGATGAGGTTTATGGAGTCATACCGGGTTCCCCGAAGCGGCAATTTTTGTTTGGGAAACAGGAAAAAGTCACACGAAGCCGAATAAGGCAAATTTGCCCGATCCAGCATGTCTTCAGCGACCTGCTGTCTGTTTTTGGAGAAAATTCAGCTCAATCGGAACGAGCCGAGCGACGACGCGCCGCATGCCCAATTGGTTGACCAAAATCAAACGAGCTGATTCACGAGCAATGTTGAGATCACGTGCTATCTCTCTAACACTAGCATGATGATATTTGAGCACGATTTCTTTAACTTTTTGGACGTTATCGTCAGTTGAAAAGGTCGCTGGCCGTCCGGAACGAGGCAAGTCTTCGACGATCTCCCGACCGTCTTTAAAGGCTTTGTACACCTCATAAGTCTGAGTTTTCGATAAAACAGACTCACCGTAAGCCTTGTCCAGCATTCGCATCGATTCGGGACACGAAATTTCGTTCAAAACACAAAATTTGAGACAAGTTCTTTGTTTAATTTTTTTTCCATTGGAAAATTCGCCGAGCGCTACTGAGGTAGACTGATTCAACTAGCTACTGTAAAAAAACTGGTTGACAAATCGCGCTAATTTTTTGCATAGTAATTAAGGACAGTCCAACTAACTTACAGAAACTTAAAATACTTTACGCGGGCAATTTAAATAAGAAATTCCGGGTACTTTTTGGTCAGAAGTTATATTTTCGCATGGTATTGAGGTTAAGATTATGGCCCCATAAAAAGTTCACGGCGGTCACGGCCCCATGAGAAGTTATGGGGGCTCCCCACTAAAAATATGGTTATTTTTTCGATTTATAGAGATCATATAAAACCGTAAAATTAATCTTGGAAGTTATTTTTAGACATTTTTAGAAGTCGAAAAAATTAGAAAAATAAGATTTTTTTTGGCAAAAAAAAAATTTAAAAAATTTTATGAATGTCATTTTTACCGTAAATGTAACATAAGTAAGAGTAACGCTTTTTAGACACTTTTTACACCCCCTTTCCCCACACCGGTCCACTCATCCACCCGCGCGAGAGGAAAGCCATAATCTTAACCTTTCCAACAATAGAAAGTGAAGCATTAAAAATATTTGTATTTGAGGGTAGGAACGAAGAAAAAAAAATTCTTGTGGTACTCTGTTTAACGATGAAGTTTGATTGCTTTTATTACGCCGCATCTTTGTTTGTTACATATACATATCGTTAAATTGAAAGTCATAAACATTCAAATCATTTTAAATTTCCCATGTAATTTGGTACGTCCTGCTAATTCTGTTGTTTATTATCTCTATCGTTACAGCGGTTATTGAACATTTATTTTGTACTAGATGACTGTAGCAGCATGTATTAAGACAAAAGATTTTATTACCTTCCACACCACAAACTGCGATCAACTTCACGCAAGACTTCATCTTGTTTTCGGCATTTCTGAAATTAGTCAGAAGGCGTCGGAAAGTGCGGTAAAATTGGTAAAAATTACCATTCCATAGGAAAAAACGTGAGTTCGATAAAAGTACAGTTATCTCGTAGTGAGTTGTTTCCAAAAATATCGTAAATAGAGCGTGTCTAGTCGTACTTTGATATCTGCGGCTCTTATCGATTTTGAAAATGGCTAACGCAAAGGATCCGAAAATGCGATTCAAGTACAATGGCAAGGTAAGTAGGTGTCACGCTTCGGCAGGATGTAGTGCAATGAACGTTTGTTTTATCTTCGTTGAAGATATTGAATTGGAAGACCGATTTGTCGAAGCTGAGCCTGGAGGACATAGTGCATGTGGAATACAGAGTGGAAAATGCCAAAATCTTTAACAAAATGTTTGTTAAGAAAATGCAAGGCATTTGCTGTCAAATCTGCAACACAAATGCAATGGCCGGGAAGTCTTCGTTGGACGCACATACGAACGGAAAGAAGCATCAAAGAACAGTGGAATTGGTCGCGGAATATCGTCATAAGACCATCAAAAATTTGAGTGAAGAAGAAGATAATCAGGGCAAGGCGGCCGAGGTGCCCGGCAAAGTCGTTGCAGCAGCCACGCCTGCTAAAACAGCTGTTGCTGGAGCGCAAGCGAAAGTCGTATCTGCTGCCAAAGAAGGTACGCCGGCTAAGCCCGGAACCGCACAATTAGCAGGCGCCGCTGCTAAGCAAGCTACTCCGGCGAAAACTGCTGCAACGGGAGCGACGCCGGCAGCTAAAGCCCCTGCTACGCCGGCAGGTAAAACCACTGCAACGCCGGCTAAACCGAAAGCTGCCGGAACGCCCGCTACACCTAAACTTCAAACCACTGCCGGAGCGCCTAAACCTCCTGCAACTCCGGCCACTTCCAAACTGGCTGCAACTCCGGCCACACCTAAACCGGCAGCGACTCCAAAGCCGGCCACTGTACCAGCCGCTCCAAAACCAAATACAACTCAAAAGCCGGCTACGGCTGGAGCGCCTAAAGTAGGCGTCGCTGCAGCATCCCCCACAGCAGCTAAAACTGGCGCGGCTGCCAAACCTGCAGCCGGTACACCAGCTGTTAAAACTGCCGCGAATACTAACAGTAAACCAGCGATGGGTACTCCGGCTAAAGCAGGTGCTGCTGCAGGCAAGCCAGCGACTACGCCACTAGCAGCTAGAACTGGTACCGGCAAACCATCGCCTGCAGGAGCCAAACCAGCTGGAAGCGTTTTGAATCCCGCCGCCAGAGCAGCAAGTGCCGCTCAAAAGTCGGCTGCCACTGCAGCTCCGAAGGGTGCTAACACCCCAACTGCTAAGACCGTGACACCCGCTGCTCCAAAAGCTGTTACAACTCCAGTTGCAAAGGCTGGTGCGATTGGAACGCCTGCTACCAAGCAGCCTGTTGCGAGTCCTGCCGCGAAGGTCACTCCGTCGACAGTCTCGAAAGTTGCTTCATCGCCAGCTCCAAAAGCTGCTGGTGCCGCTTCAACGACTGCTCCAACGCCGGTCTCAACGCCAGCAACGCTTGCTCCAACAGCAGTTATATCAGCTTCAACGCCAAAGGCTGTTGGTACGGCTTCATCGCCAGCTCCATCACCAGCTTTAAGTGTTGTGACAACTCCCAGTACAAAGACGGAAGGAAATGCGAATACATCTAATGCCTCGAAACCTTCAACTCCTCTGTCGAAATCTGTCAATGACGTGAAACTATCATCACCTACAGTTACGCCTACAGCCGTCGCACAAAAGGCAACGGGTATCAACGTAAATTTTACCGCAAAAACTACTAATGCTATGTCAAGCCCCGTTTCAAAAGCATCTGCTGCAAATGCAACCAAGCCAGCGGCCACCAGGTCACCTGTGCCAACGCCAAAGCAATCGCCCACCACACCTAAACCTTCGCCGGTCAGCGTTACTGACGCCAGCAAAGCTGATGCAACTCCACTTAAAAAGGAGGAAATCCCTGACGAATTGGACGATTCCAATTTTAAAACAGGTAAGATTTAAGGAATACAGATATCTGATTGTATACATTGAAATGGTATTTAAATTTGTGTATGATAATCGAAAGCTACAAAAATGAGAAGAAATTTTTTTATACACTATCACGTCGATACGCTTTCTTCTCGAAAAACATTTGTAAATATTCTTTAACATGATTCAATCCATCATTAAAGTGTTTGATTGACAATTTCTATTCAAAGATGCTGTTATCCTGAACGAAAAAGAAATAGAAACAGTTGATTTGTTAAGTGATTCCGAAGAGACATCCGAATCGCCAGTGAAGGCTGTAAAAGCGGCTGTTGTTGTTGCAAAGACTCCAGCAGTTACTGGTGCTGTCCAAAAACCGGTAGTCACTCCTAAAGCTGCTGTCCAAAAACCGGCAGACACTCCTAAAGCGGCTGTTCAAAAACCGGCAGACACTCCTAAAGCTGCTGAGAAACCGAGCGGCACTGACGAATCAGACCCTCAAAAAATGGATAGTAACACGTTTCGGCAAATTAAAGTAAGTATTCTGTTATTTTATATGTGTGCCTGCAGGTTTAACCCATGTAATCTGGGTTGCAGCTTCTTAAATCTACAATTGCTACTCTTAATGCCGATGAATTGAAACTGGTGGAATTTAGTCATGGCGATACAGACTGGACGAAGCTTGTAACTGAATCTGGTGGAAAATTTACATGTAACTTATGTAAAAAGTCCGATTTGAAAAATTCGAATGAATTGAAGTTGCATGTAGAAAGTGCAGATCATATAGAAAAAATCAACCAGGTGCGGGGTATCTCTCATCCCGTGATTTGTTCAAATAAACAGGTTACTAAATATATAGTAAAAATAGGGGCACAGGTTTGTGATTGGAGGCTTAGTTTTAAAATGTAGGATTTTTATAGTTTTGTGTGTTTTATAGGATCTCAAAGCTAAAGAACGTGAGATGTCAAAAGAAAATACTAAAGTTACTGGTCCAATGTCTTTGGAGGTATGCGAGTTATTTAATAGAATTATTGCTGTGAAATATTCAGTTATATTTATATTTCTTATTAGGAATTTAAATTGAAACATGTTTTCCTTTCTGTATCGGAGCTGCTGAAAGTTGAGTACCGCGAAAAGGGTGCAATCTGGTACATGCTGATACACAAAAGTGGCACCACATTCAAATGTGGACTGTGCAAAACTCCATACATGGGCAACTATAAAAACATCTTGGAGCATGTGCACGGCAAAAAGCATCTGCTTGCCGCCAATACAGTAGAAGCGATACATCATCCGGTGTATTGCGTTGCAGCGGATCGTGCTGTAAACATTACAACGGTTGCACAAGCGTCTGACGCTGGAAAAGAGAATCTGGTAATCAATCCAATGGCTGTAATAAAGGGACCCGGTCAGATTGGCGATGCCGCAGCAAAGAAACAAGCGCCACCGGCTACGTCCGGAAAGAAAATGGGTCCGATACCACGCAAAGAAACGGGGCCGCAACAAAATACGCAATTGGGCAAAAGACCTGCAGGCGCGACTGGAGCGCAACCACAAAACAAGCGACCAGTGCCAGCTACGCATCCTGCATTGCAACCGCAAAATCAACAAACAAAGGGGCCGTCCTTTTCAAGTAAGATTATCACCAATAAACCTGAAACGGATGCTCACATTGAGGGTTACATTGGTGTTGAATATGTTGTAAAGATCCTACGCAATGCCACTGATGCAGCGCCACGTTTCGAATGTTGTTTGTGCGAATTGGAATCGGACGGTTTCGGCATGCAGGCACACTTGAAAAGTGCTCAGCATCGTTTAAAGTTTTTGGTAAGTATTTAATGTACGAAAAACCAAAGAAGGGCTCTCTCTCTCTCTCTCTCTAAATAGGTTTTATCTAACAAAATTGAAAACCATGACTTTTCAGTGTTAATAGTATCTTTCCGACATAGTCTTGTTTTTTGGTTGATTTGTAGAATTGTTTGACAAAAATCTCTGGATCTACTTAAAAAACTCATTCGGTTCATATATAGCAGGGATGGCCAAGTTTGGAGCGCCCAACGCACTGGCTGCGCTATGCTTACGCCGAGTAGGCTGGCTGCGCTTTTGTGGCTGTTCGTCGTCTGGCGGGCGGTCGGACGGACAAGCTGACCGTCGCGCTCGCCAAGGCCGCCGCTGCGTGACGCCAGGTTTCCCACCGTGTCAAATTGGCCCGAAACTTAAACAAATCATTCTTTTGCTGCGCGACGTTTTTCATTCTATTATCACTATTAGGTTTAAGGCGCCCTTCGACAAGTAGGTCATTTCGGGGATATTTAGCATTTCTAATCCGCGGCATTGTGAAGTACCGATTAAATATTAAAATAATGATAACAATAAATGGCTAATAGATGCGAATATGCAATTTAAAAAAAGACGCAAGTTTGTTCATTCGTGTATATTTCATCATTTTTTAACATTAATGATGTACTCAATGTAACCAACCTCAACCTCATCGTATTTCGCAGATTATCATCGGATAAACATAATCGCAGCTTAGTTTTTGTGAGTGTGAGTACAGATCACAAACTCTCGCAAACATAAGTCGATCCAAACATACGTAACATTGCTGCTGCATTTCTGTGCAGTTTTGGAAATTGTGGCTGCGGAAGCTGAGCATAAAAGTCTTGCAAGTTTTTTACAGAGTAAAAAATATCCTTAAGCCTGGTGTTATTCTTCAAAAGCAAAAAGTTCTTTTTGAAGTTGTGTTGGAACCTCTAATACACACATAGAGAACGGTTTAACAAACAAGTCAAAATTCGGTCGAAGGGTTTCACGTTTCTCAAATCTATCACAAAACGCTTTTTTCAAATCTTCCACTATTTTAACATAGTTGTCATAGTTAACCCCGGTTTCTAGAGAATCTAGATTCGGGAAATGTGCACAATTTTTCGCTTTCAGCTGGTCTTTCCACAACTCTAACATATCTTTGAATGCCGAAATTTTATCAACAAAGTCCGTAATTAAATGGTTCCTACCTTGCATTGACACGTTTAGCTCGTTGAGGTGCGCTGTGATATCAAACAAAAAAGCTAGGTCTGCTATCCACTCTGGATCTGAGAGCATTGGCTCTGGCTTGCCAAGCATGTCAACAAAAATGTTTATTGCCTCCCTTAACTGCAAAAACCCCTTTGCAGTACCGCTCCTCGGCTCAACCACCTTACATCACAATGGTACGGCACATCATTGTATTCCGCCTCCATTGATTCTAAAAAAACCCTTAAATTCGCGGTGAGTTAACCCATGACGCCGAACTAAATTCACATTATGAACTACCACCTGCATGACGTCACTGAGATTTGCTGTCTTAGAGCAAAGAGCTTTTTGGTTAATGAAGCAGTGAACAAAGTAGATTTTGACTTTAAGGTCGTCTAATTTTGCTTTCAGACTAGCGAGAAATCCGATTTTTAACCCCCGCATAGATGGCGCGCCGTCCATTGTCGCAGAGAAAAGCCGTTCCCACTGCAAGCCGGCGTTATCAATGGCCTCTTCGACAACCAGAAAAATATCGTGCTCGGTAGTTGTCTCCTTTAACGGTATGAGATCTAAGAGCTCCTCAGTTACATTAAGTTCATTGTCAACACCCCGCACAAAAACAGCAAGATGGCCTGTGTCCGAAATGTCTGTCGATTCATCCAATGCAATAGAAAACGCAACGAATTTGGAGCACTTGCCAATTAATTGTCGTCGAACATCATCGGATAAATCGGCAATGCGTCGTGTTATTGTTTGACATGCCAACGGAACAGCCGCAAACCTTGCTGCTTCCAGCGGGCACATCTGCTCTGCTGCGTCCACAATGCAATCTTTAACAAATTCCACCTCAGCGATAGGTTTATCGGCTTTGGCCATTCGCAAGGCAATCTTGAATGTAGGTTGCTCGTAGAGCTGGGTTCGAAATATTAATATCTTCCTGAACAAATGAACAAACAACGAAATAAGCAAACAAATCCCATTGATCTTGAAAAACAAATCAACCTAAACAGTAAACAAGTACGTAATAATTAAAAAATACTTACGAGTGCATCGGTTATTTCTAGTGCTGATTTAAGCTGATTAAGCTTACGCTCACACTCTTCGCCTGTAAGATCCCTGTAGTCCAGCTGATGCTTTTGATTAAAATGTCGCTCCAGTTGGTATTTTCGCAAGCAAACAATGAATCTGTAGCAAATCACACACTTAGCATTCCCGTTGTGTGGAACCAAAAAAAAACAAGTTTTCCCAATCCTTCTTAAACGTAGGTGAGGCCGAAACCCTCGCTCGCTTATTAGCGATCGCCGCCATGGTGTTACCCCTTTGAATGACCTTTGCGCGAATGCAGTTTTCCGCTTGCAGTTTAATTGGCAAACCAAAACATAAACAAAAGAGGCGCGGGCAGCGATCGAAGACAGACGGACACACTTCCTCCTCGCTACCTCTTATCTCCGCTTTTACGCCGGCGCTAGCGCGGGCGCGTTCTCAGCGTACCATAATTCTTGGCGCACGTTTTGGCCACCTGATATATAGGATGTTTTTTTATTGTTCCTGATAAGTGGTCAAAATGTTAGATAGAGAAAGAGTCCTTCAATTATACTTCCAATAAAAAACAACAAAAAAATTATCTCCACTATCCTATCATAGGATCGTCATTTCCGAACTGTTATGCGCGATTTTGAATCGTTCCGAAATGATCCGACATGTAAGAATGTTCTGGGCGAGATCGCGCGTCGTTTGTCGGTTGCCATTGAAAAACATCACGGTCGAGATTTGCCGTTTGAATGTCTCCAAGAAGAGTACCGATTGAATCGGCCGGAAATAATGGCCAAAGTATTCTCGTTTCGGCACGCATCCGAATATTCTGGTCCGTCTATGATACATGTCATTGATAAAATGACACTGCATGAGATGCTTGAAAATCGTACGTATTTCTGGTTTCTTATTAATTACGCGATGGCGGCAAATGCTAACTTAAAATTTGTTTAGGACAATCCTATGCGAATCTGCAGCCGGAACCGAAACGTCGAACCACTTTCGATATAAATGACGAGATGGCAGCGAAACGCCATCGTATCGATGAAGACGGCCACTATTTGGATGTCGATGAACACAGACGTTTGGTTGATCAGTTCTTACGCAACACCAATCGAGAACATGCAGAACGACGGCCCAGATCCAGGGGACGATCCCTTTCGCGCGGACGATCGCGTGAGCGTTGGATGGGACAGCAGGAGCGAATGAGACGATCTAGGTCCAGGTCAATGGGACGCAAACGTTCACGTTCCGGCGACATGTGGTCCACATATAAGTAAGCATAGGAAGCTAGCATATTTAATTGTAGTATGATTAGTGTTGCTTTGTTTCATGTCAGACGTATGTTTGATCATGCTATTCGCGACTTGGACACCGACTACAAACGTTTCGAGCGCGATCCCGAAACTCATCCGCTGTACCAAAAGGAATGGAAAATATTCTGGCAAAAAAGGTCTGAAGAGCTGGCAAACGGTAAGTTGGGTGATTTTGTGAGTGTACTTGCGAAATGCCAAACAAAAAACGAGCAGATGTGTCTTATTAAAATATCATTGCAGTGTTTTGCTGGATATGTGATGTGTGCATTGTGATTTTGTATGTTTCTAGATATAAGAATTTGTTTGTTGGCACCACCAAAGCGGTGCTGGGTTTGTGTGATTAGAATATCAACAGATAGTAAGTACAATGGCACTTCAGAAAAGCAACAGTCACATTTTTGATACGCTTTCATATTAGTCGCCAAATTGTGTATAATTATTCTCGGCTGCGACTTCAAAGAAGTTTTTAATAACAGATTTTGTGTAGATTCGCATCCCCTTATTCGAAGCATTATTTGATTTTTAGTATACAAAGAAAAACAGCCCTTTCTTCTATTAATAATTTTCTTTCTTATCGCCGACTTCTATTCTGTCGCGCATATTAGGTTTATTCGATGAATATATGGTTGCCGTAACTTGCATTGACCTCCAAACGCTTCAATCAATCACGCAACTAAATAGCGAATTTTGATTTTTAATTAATACATACAATCTTCGCTTTATTGATTGAATAGCTGATTGAAAAAATTAAAAAAAATGTAAAAATTACAAAACATTTCGAGATAATACTTGTGAATTTGTAGAGATTTCAGGTCGTTTCTTTATAAATTTTACTCATAATTCATGTTCTTCTGCGTAAAAATTGGATTTAAGATGAATTTCTTCAGCTCAGGCATCAAAACATTCGTTTTGTGTCTGTCTGTGACAATGTGCAAACGAATTAAGCTGGAGTTCAATAAAATTTATGCCCTTGGTAAGAATATCTTAAGATATTATTTTTTGCTTAAGCAAATGCTTATGAATACGTCAATATGAACTTTATTGCTCATATGAGCAAGGATCTAGATAGGACAATAAATCCGGGCAAACAAGTTTGTGCGGTGTCATCGGTGGAATATATCAAAGGAAGCTGACAGGAAAAAGAAATGATGACCGATCGAATTTAGAAAGATCTAAAAACCTAGAGTGGATCATTTATTGGTTTCTTTTCGAAGTGCATGTTATTTCAACATCGGCAACACGGACGCGCTTAACATATTGAAAGTTATGTTGTGTCAAATCTGCACTGGAAGAAATGGATCGTTTTACGTCTGGAAAATGCTGGGAAATAATGGGGAAAAGGTATTTTTGTCGCGATTTTGATCGCAAAATAATCTGATTTAAATCATGTTCATCTTGAAGGTTATGTAAATAAACAGAACTGTAGAATTTCGGATTCTAGAAATGCACACGTAGTCATAGCAGCCAATGCATCCTAAAAATCCTGGGATAGATTTGTGAGTAGTGACATTGATTCCTCATAGTTCATAATCCTTAGTGAGGATTTGGACCTATCAGCTTCCTTGCCGCTTTTTGGGTAACGGTACCCCTATCGTAAACGCAGCAGCATGCCAATGCACCACGATACAAAAGGGTTGCCGAATTAATCCGGTTCCAAACTGTATTAAAATGAAAGTGCCCGCTAACGGGTGTACAACCACTACCCCCAAGTTTCAACCTCCACAGGTTCCTCACCGACACCGGCAGGGACAAGTCCCTGGGGCCCCGGATCCCTTGGTACCAGTATACCCCTGGTAAGGTTTTGAGGAAGTACAAACACAACCTCTTCAATTGAGACCCATTGCAAAGCTCCGGATTGATCGCCGTATTTTAGGGCTTATCATCATTTATCAGTATGCCACCCTATTATTCGTCACACCTTTACCTCAGCATCCTGTTGTAAGGATGTTGTTCTGAGGATTGGTCAGAATTCCTCCTCCTTTACACTGGCTTGGGACAGTTCTCAGAAGGAGAGCGGAGTTGAATAGCGCAACAATCATTTGCTACATTCTTCGATTGTCGCCCTCGCAATGAATCAGCCGAATGCCATCCTCAACTAGCCGGCTGCGGGATGACTCTGCGATAATATTCTAACTATGTCCGCTAGGATTGGTGCGATTCTAAGATGAGCATGATCGGAGAGTCATCTCGCAGGCAACTACTTGAGGAGCTTTCAAATGGATGAGGCATTCGGCTTGTTGATTGGAAGTTCGACAAGCGACGAATGTAACACATTCAAACGTAGATTCGTTAGCAATTCAAAAAAGAAACTGACTGATGGCCAAAGCAGGACCCAATGTAAGATTTGGCCTAGGTATTTTGCTTCTAAACGATTGAATAGAATGGAAATGGCGTATTCATAATTAATGACAATTTGCAACATGATTTTTTCGTCTTATTTTACTGGGAAATAACAAAAAAGAAGATTAAATGTTTAACAAACATTTGTTCAGCTATGATTTTCGAATTTTAATTCAAGCTCATTTATGCAAGTCGTAAAAGCTTTAAAAAAATTCTGCTGAGCTATGTATAAAAAGTCATTTATTTTTATATCAGGGGTTGGTTGTAGTGGCAGCGCACTTTTCTTAAGATGTGCCTAACTGAGGTCACGACAGGCCAGGGGAGTAGCTGTCAATAATTACAAACAATTAAGAACATTCGGAGACATTTATCAGCGATCGGTATCGAGACATTGTTATCCAGAGATTTGTTTCACAGTTTGGATAAATGTCTCATGATGAGATGATACGTGTTTCGGTCTCCCGTCAGGGAGATCGATCGATCGCTGAGACATATCTCCCAGTGTATAGCAGCTTTAAACAACATTACCACAATATCTTGAGCGACATAATAAGTTGCTATACACGTTGGCTATTTCTAAAGACGCGCATTTGCCTAAATTTTGAAGCAAAAAACCTTTGGAATATGTTTGCTACATATGCAGAATCTTACCTTCTGTTGACGGCAAATTTCATTTTTGCATCAACATTTTCGGAAAGTATCATCGCGCAAATTAGTGTATGATGAAAATTCAAAAGAAATGATAAATATAGAGTCCTGAATGCATAACTGTAATGTTTTCAAACATATTTTTAGCTCCAAACTTACCTTTGAACATCTTTGCATAGATGCAATTAGATTGTAGCGATTAATCTGTTTGTATTTTGCAATCTTTTCTGTGTGGAAAGGTTATTACGCTTAACTGCGTAAATAACAAGTCAACGAGCGAAGTCTCGTTCTATATTCTTCCACATTGCATTCGCTCGAGTGCCTTTTGATATAACCGCAAATCTACGGGTTACGAGCGAAAGCCAACTAAAGTTCATTCGCCTGGTGTTTGTGCGGCACAGCACGTAGTTAGTTTCAGTGTCAAGTATGTCTTTTGATGTGTTATTATGTTATGATTCATTTTCGCAATTTTTATGCTGCTACCAAGCAGAACAAAAGGCTAGCAAAGGGCAAGTGAAAGGAAAATTGTCAACCTCCAAAATTTGATTGAAGTGTCTTGAAGTGTGAATGCTTTCAATAAAATTTGATGTGACGCTTTTATCATATTGTTTTTGGTAAAACAATCATGTTGAAAGATAATTAGATTTTTTAACAACAAAACAATATTGTGGATGCCTTGCATGCACTCCTCGAAGAAGTGGGGGTTAGGCTGGTTGTTGTCCGATTGGACATCACGGCCTTCTTCCCAGCAGAAGGACGCGTTATCTTTGTCCACTTCCCTTCCGGGCTGAGTGGATCTTCCGTTTTGTCTTTTCCTGAGTTCATTGCAATTGGGTCCCTCCTCGCAGCCGCTATCTCCACTCGTTGTGCAGTTCCCCTGCCCAAGCAGGCCATGCGAGGGTTGGCACATTCCCTTATGAGGATATGTTGTGCTCAGAGCCGGGCCAGGGATTAATCAGGAGTCCAAACTCAACCTACACGGCCAGACTAGGGCGACGAGTTTTGAACGTACCGCGAGGCCTGCCAGGGTTTTACCGGGACAGAGGCAGCAGTGGCATTAGCCTGAAAGCCATTTCCGCAAGATGTCACTTTGCGTACTCAGGTGACAGAATACCACACAGTGAGCGACATGACTGTTTTTGGACGACATTATTTTCAATTAAGTCCTCTCAGTTGGAACTTACCTTGATAACTAAAGAATATTGCCAAATCATCGTACTAACATGACTTTGCTACTATTTTTTGTTCGGGAATAATTTCAATTCAAAAGATGTCTTTTTTTTTAGACATTTGTCTTTATTCCACAGCAAAGAGAAAAATTTCTTTGGTGTGATTTGATTCCTCGCATAAATGCCAACAGCAAAATATTGAGCGCAAACTCGCTGCACGCACAAAAACAATAATGTTGTCAAATTGATATATACTAAAGCGAAAATTAATGTTGCATTGGTTCTTCCCTTGAATCAGTCAGCAAGAAATTCGTTTAAGTATGCATAATAGTCAACTTCCAATTACAAGCATTCACTAGTTATACTTGACACATCATGTAGCACAATTCGAACAAATCATATTGTTAAAAGCTTATCCTCAATGGGTTTAGTTAATATAGTTTCGCTTGCGTGTACACTTGTTCCGAATTATTTGAAACCTTGTGGCCATTTTTTGACGGGCTGCAATTACTGTAGCATTTCGTAATGGAAAGCAAGAAAAGAAATAAGCTGTCGCACTTTGATGTCCAATCGGCCACGTAAGAATGTCGATCGAGGAGAAGCGGACAAAATCGTAGAACATGCTCATCCTTAGGAAGCTATCATAAGAAAGCGATTGAAAAAAATCTAACCTGCTTAAAAAGTACTACAAAATGAGAGTGCTTCCGCACATGTAAGGATATAGTAATCAGAACTTACAACCCATCGCAATGGTTACTATCACGGAGGATATACAACACTAAATTGCTTGATACACCTGTACTCATCAACTTAAATCAATAAATCGAATAATTTCCCTAGCAAAAACGAATTACAATGCATTTACATATTAACAGGTTTTTGCGCCGTTTATTAATCGTTATTTATACTGGATGCAAGCATTATACTGACAATTTTAAGCTTTACTGGTATTTGAGTGAAAGTTTACCCTTATAAGCGTCAGTAGGTCTGAACGTGTTAATCAAAGATAGAGTACGCGTCGAAGCTAGCAAAAAGTGTACTCAATAAAAGATGTACTGTAATTCTTAAGCATATGAACAAAGTGGAAAGGACTTGTTCAGATTCACCCGAGTAAATTCATAATAATATATCTTCACGTTCTTCTTTACTTGTGAAAGAAAGAAGAAATAATATTAACATCGACTAATTTGGCTTTGTCACGTCGAAGTCAGTGAAGTCACTGATGTGGATAATATTAAAAAAGATTAAAACATGCGAGAAAGTAAGAAATGAAAGAAATGCCCAGGAACAAAAAAAAAAGATTTCAAAATCTTTCAATATTGCACAGTGAAATGAGAGACAATCACGGATGACAAAAACTTTACGAATATGAATTGAAATCATAAGAATTTCACGAAAATCGATGCTTGTTTGCTGAAACATTCCCCAGTAAATAGTGCAAACGGGCCAAATCGCAGCTCCGAGGCGGCCAATTGACATCGCCAAGACGGTTGATAACACGAATTGGGAATTTGGGGCGTAAAATATCGTTTGTGGCATGGCACGCCATCCTGCATTAAGAGGTCGTCCAAATCCATGTCTTCAATTTCAGTAGAAAAAAGTCGGATCACATGGCTCAGTAACGTTCACCGAAACGTTGTTCCCAGCCTCATTTTCGAAGAAAAATGGTCCAATGATGCCATTACTCCACAATCCGCACCAAACTGTTACTCTCTGTGGATGCATGGGCTTCTCGACAATAACGTGCGGATTTTCCGAGCCCCAGATGCGGCAATTTTGTTTGTTAACGTAGCCTTCGAGATGAAAATGCACCTCGTCAGAAAATATGATTTTTCGCCCAAAATCGTTGTCCAATTTAAGCTGCTCTAAGGCCCAAACTACGAAGCGATAACGAAGCGGATGGTCATGCGCCTTCAATTGCTGAGTCAATTGGGCCTTGTCAGCGAATAATCCGAGATCTTTGTGCAGAGTTTTCCTCAGGCTAGTGCGTGAAATGTTGAGATCGACGGCGAGTTGATGTTCGTGAAGTGAGTCTCACACTCTCGGCTACAGCAGCCACATTCTCGTCTGTGCGCAGCGCACCGTACAACGACGGGACGGGACCATGAGCGTTGTCCACTACCATGCCAGTCTCACGAACTTTTTGCACAAAATTGGTGGGTGCTTCAACAATTGTATGTACTTGTATAAACTGGTTGTCGATTTAAACCCTTATAATTCGAAATGTAAATCCCAAGAATGCAGAAATCAACGTTTCACGAAAATAATTTGGATGCATCGAATCGTCGATACACAATGAGATAAAGAATTGTATCGACACATGAAGTGTGATTTCAAGTTCTTGTGAAATTTGGAAGGTGAGCATTGTTGGATGTTTCAAAAATGTATAATATTGATATCGATACGTGTGCGTGTGAGTTTAATGAAAGGAATTAATCGAAAACTGGAAGTACATGAAAATGATAGCATCATCATTTATGTAAAAGTTGTACCTTATACACGAAACACATCTTGTTCAGAAGAGAGAAATGCAAGCTTTCGAGTATAACACATGAGTATCCAAGAACTATTACGCACGCGCATTGAGCTATGCTTACCGTCGGACGAAAGATAGTAAATTTATCAATTAGCATAAATATATTTAGATAAGCTGAAGATGGACAAACTCCATCACGCACCAAATTCTAAATTTCAATCGGACACGAAATAAAAAAGTAGACAAATTAAAGATCGCTATACACGATCGCAACGACCATTGTCGATTGGTGCGATTCCTGTTGTGGAGATGGCTTTGCAGCTAGCAATCAACGTGGATTGCCGGCATGCAATCGATGTACGCTGCCTTGTCGCTTGAGATTTTGATTGAATTTCAGAAATAGTGCAGGTTCTGATTTACCTGCAAACACGTATGCAGTACGTACACGGAAAATAATTATTAATTCAAACCCTCGATTTTGATGAGACAGTTAGTATGCTTCTGGGGTTTGTAGTGAACAGGAGTCAACAAACATTTGACTGCACTGTAATCTTACTCGATACTGATTTCTCATCCAAATAAAGAGAGAAATATTGCCGGTATTCAACAAATAAAAGGACAGAAAATTACTCAGCAATTATTGGGGTGTAAAATGTTGCTATCATTTAAGTTTATTCAAATAGTAGCGTACGCTGAATGTGTCAATATTCGGGTCGATCCATAGCTGACGCCTAAAAAGTATTTCTGGAGCTTGAGAGCCCGGACCAAACATATGCCAATAAATGAGAAAATCGACGCCAATCATATAGAAAATGTGGAAATGGAATTGAAAACGTATAACTTGGAAAATGAGGATTCATTCGTACCACTTTCGTGTAGAATATGCAAGAAAGAAAAGGTGAACATTGAACGGCATGTTTGAATTGGCAAGAAAGTGTACGTTTCAATACTCCCAATGATTAAATTCAACAAAGTATACCTGAAAAAATAAACTTTGGAAATAGAAAACGGAACTCCGTTCGTTAATTTACGGATGTTAAATAAGAACACTGAGACATATCTCTGAAGAAAACCAAGAAAGATTTTAAGGCATCCCAGCCTTGTGAAGAATTGAGAATGCCGAATTCGTTACAATCATGAGTTGTAAACAACGGTATCAATGCTGGTGAACCTGCGTAGGTTTAAGAGGGCAGACAATGCTGAGCGCATGGATGATAGTAGAACTCCGAGGCGCATTATATTAAAATGAGCAACTGGCGGCCACTCAAAGGTTAAACCACGCAATATTAAGAGGGCTCTGTAGACAGCAAAATACCATTAAGATTTACAAATTAGAGGACGTGGATGTTAGAAAGTGGCAACCGGAGGCAATTTTAAAAGCAGACCAATACTCACGTTGATCATCCATGATATTAAATTTACTAAGTAATCACAATTCAGTATAGATTCAGGAAAACTACTACAGTTGACTGGCTGTTAAGCCGGCACTCGAGCTACACCGGAACATTTTTTGTGTGTAATTGGACGTTGGTCGCATTGTAGTTTACTCGTGTCCGGAGAAGACCATGAAGTCAAACTTTCAAGGCAAATCATGTCCATCAACCAAGCCATCTGTAAAGCTGTAATTCAGTTACACGATAACTTTCCATATATGGCTAGATTTATCTGGATCTTATTTCGAAATCTTCATATCTCCAAGTATACAAAGTTTTTTTCATGTTAAGGAATCTTAACGGACTGTTGCGCACTAAATACCTTGTTTCGTAATATAAAGAAAGACAGAAAATTAGCCCGAGTATATACAGAGATTCAATCGACATTTGCGATGGCAGGTCAAACAGGACGTGAAAAAACAGAAACGCATTGTTTGCGCTTATTACTATTAAGTTTTGTGTTGCTTTTTTGGGAGTAATGGATGTTGTATATTGGAATTGTTGAAAATATTGACCTATGGACCTAATTTGGATGGAAAATGAGTAGGTTTATGTTTCATATACTCTGTAGAGATAGAAACCTGAGAAATACACAGAGTTTAAGCATACAAAGATTAGAGGAATGAAAAATTCAAGAATTATTGATTAGTTAAAAAAATGCCAAGAAGTCCCGGGCATTCTACGGAGCTAGATTTACTTTGAAGAATGTAACGCATAAAAATCTAGAGGGACGGAAGAAGAGACGAAAGAACCACGTATTGAGCACAATTCTGGTGCAGGAACGTGTCTCATTGACCAGTGATCCACTTCAACGGTAAGCGGTTTGCTTATGTTCTATGGTTCACAAACCAAGTATACCAGGTTTTGTCTTGTAAATGTTGACAGCGTATCAATAGGCACTTAAATGGGCTTCGCTTCCACCCAGAAATATTTTCGAATCTGCATTCAGGATATACTGGGTGGGACTCTCACCTTAAGTGAGAAGGCGCTGATTGTCTTTTCATAACTTACTCTTTTTGAAGGATTATGTTTTCGAAGCCTTAAACAGATCTAGCATAATTTAAAAGTGGGTATATAAAGCAAAAAAATCACATCTTATCTAGCGTCAAATTTGTTGTGACCGACGGCAAACAAAAGTGGTGACCTAATTAAAAGTCTTGAGTTAATTTTTGTTAGAAGCATAGAAGTTTAAAAACTTAAAAAGACGTTTTGTTCTCAAAGTTATTCTACTTAACTCTTTCACACAAATGTCCAATGCGGTGGTCCCATTCTTTCCAATTCCTCAACGCAAGGCAAACATCTGTAACTTTTGTGTGCGCAAATTATGTAGACTGCCATTCAAAAACATCAGACTGATCCAATGGAATCTTTCAAATAAAGTTTAAAATGTTGGGTCAGTTTAGTTTCGAATTCTTTAGAATCAGTGAGGATGTCCTAAAAACATATTTTCACTGCGTTCAAGCAAGCTTTCTGTGCGCCTTGGTCTATATTAGGTAGAATTGTGTGTTGTCTATTGATAAAATACTCACCATCAAACCAAAAGAAAATGTTTGATGATAACCAAGATGAATCCTTGTAGACTTCTGAAATCATTAATCATTAAACGTTCTTGCCCAAATTAACGTGTTGAGAATTACAGCAGTCTTGGTATTGAGATTATGGCTATCATTCGATGGGCATTAAGAAAACTTAGTTGTGTGCCTGGATGCGAAATTCTATAATAATTCTACCTTTCGAAAACAAGCATAGCTACTCGAAGAAATAATTGCGAAGCAAATGGCTTCCTAGCCCATATTCAAGCGGAATTGAGCCCTGAGAAGCTATGGTCTTTTCAGCAGCGTTCCGAAAACAACAGACGTCAATGTTTTCAGGGAGTGTACCATGGAATTTGCCATTAACGGACATAGGTACGAACAGAGAACCGTGTTCGGTTACTAGAGAGGAAATAGCAGAGCAGTTGGTGTACGGGACTGGAAAAATTGTCCGCTTCGTAGGGGTGTCCAATCAGTGAGATTTCTCTGTAATTTTATAAAATCTAGAACAGATGCTTGTCCGAAAATATGACCGCCCCATAGCGAATATCATTGTTTCATAAAATGTTCATTACTGATAGTACAAATGAGATGCGATTATTGTGAAAGTGTTGAAAAGACGAATTGCTTTTCTGAAGTGTTAATTTGTATCTAATTCAAATGCCATTACGAGGCTAAACAAATGCTGATTTTTATAATATTAAACATACTAAAATGTCTGAAAAGAATAAGAAGTTGCAACTGGTTGCAATCATATTGAAAAGTGACTTTTCCTGGGACCACGCAGAGTTCTTTATGAGATGTTGACCAGTGATATAAGCCTTAACAGTTTTTTTTATATAAAAATTGAAAATTGTACTAAGGAAAAGTGGATATTGAGATTCAAACAAAAAGTTTCTTGTGTAAGGTCTTAGAGTTAAAAGATTTTTTAAAAATTTGTTTATGATCAAAGTACGATAGAATTTAGAATGTAGTATTTAGGTGGGTTCACTCCTTGAATAGTATTAATTATTCATGAAAAATGGATGATTTTCTTCGCAGTTTCAACATTGACCTTCATTAGATTTCTTGACGATAGTCAGAAAATCGTTTCGGGTTTCAGGTGTATCAGGGACACGCATGATTGCTTCGATAAATACCAGAGATAACTTATTATAAGCTACCTATAAATGAGACCAGTGAACAACACAAAAGACTCAAGATCATTCCATTAGATAATATACAGCTAGTACTAAATTGAGGTACTTGAAAGGAGGCTGAAATGACAACTGAATGGCTTTCTCATGTGCTTTAGCATTATTTTCATTATTATTTTTGAGATTAATATTTTAAATGTAAATATTACTGGCAAGTTGACTGTATGGACCTCAAAGGTCGCACCTCGCGGCTTGTTTAATTGTGATCATACACGAGAAACCTTTGATTTGAAATAAAAATTTCACTCTTCAGAATAAAATATACTTCATTCCAAAAGCAAACATAGCAGTTGAGCTTTAAACTTCTTTTCGGATCTTGAGACATAGTCGTTTGTAAGGGAGCTAGTTCGAATAAATTTTATAACCGGATAAGTTAAGCAAAAATAAGTAAAATGGGCCGCGCGATACACTTGAAAGCAATTTATGGCTGGAGTTTTTTTCTATAGTTTTCGTAATATTTTGTGATATTTCGTGGCATTTCGCTCTCAACTATTCCGTTGAGACACATTTATCTTAAGATGTAGCACTCTTACTTTAACGTGTCTACAAAGCAGCGATTGAAATGGTTTTTCGTAGATTATAATTATTTTGGCGGTACTCGTCCGTAAGCTAGTAGAGCCACATTAGCCAGATATTTACACAAATGAAGATACGGCAAGATGATCCTATGTGGAATATAAAAAGATGAACTGCATACAGCACAATGTGATGTTTGACGAAATTTTTGTGTCCAAAATGTTTTTTTGAAAATATTACTTGAACATGCACTGAACTGATTTCTTATGTTTTATAATTTTCGTTAGTTTTAAGCTAATGATATGTTTTAATATTTGAAAACGGTAGCAAAACTACAATCTTTAAATGCATATTTAACCTTTATACTACAATTATGTCAACTATATGAATGTGTACCGAATCAGATGGCAGAAACCCTGCAACCTACGATTTCCAACCCGAATGGATTTTATTCTGGACACGTCGAATGGATCAAATATACGAGGAAGAAGTTGACAACTTGAAGAAAAAATTGAGGGATCGATTGAATTTGCCATACCATAACAATGACCTAAGAGACAGGCGCTATCATATAGGAAATCATCGACAGCCAATGAGCGCATTTTCTCAGATTCGTCAAAATATGGATAATATGGGTCCTGGAGGACCAAATCCAATGGGTCCTGGCGAACCTATGATGGGCTTGGATGGGCCACGAATGGACGGGGCAGGTGGACGACCGATGGGCGGCATATGTGGACCCCGAATGGGTGGTCCACCGGGACCGTTCATGGGTGGCCCAGACGGGCCAAATATGGGTGGACCAATCGGGCCACTTATGGGTGGACCAGGCGGGCCGCATATGGCTGGGCCAGGAGGACCTCATATGGGTGGACCTTTCATGGGCGGCCCAGGTGGGCCTAATTTAGGTGGACCAGACATGATGGGCCGCGGTGGACCAGATATGATGGGTCGCGGTGGACCAGATATGATGGGTCGTGGCGGACCTGGTGTGCCACCAATGATGGGACCCGGCGGAGATATGAATTTCAATATGAATCAAATGCAACCCAATTCAGGCCCTTATGATATGGCATGGCAACAAGGAAATAGACCAAACCAAAACATGGTTCCGTTTGATATGCAGCAGAAGCAAAATAGGCCAGGACCGAACTTTGGTCCGCAAGGAATGCCTCAGAATATGAATACGCAGCCAGCTCCGGTTGGCGTGCCACGAGCCAATCTAGCCGACGTGGCGCCACATAATCCACCAGGACCTGGTATCAAGGAGACACGTCCGCAACCGCAGCGATACATTCGACCGCTCATGCCAGACACGCAAATGGGACGCCAACCTAACGTGAACGTGGGTCAAGCGCAGCAACAGCAACAGCCGCAACCATTGCAAAAACAAAAACAACCAGAAAATGTGCCGCCGCATAATATGCAACGCGATGGTAGGGGTGATCAGGAACATAGAATGGGTCAAGCTCCGAAAGATTCATTTAACAAAACTGCCAAAGGTAGTCAACAAATGAACGAAGTTAGAGCCGATTCGCGACGGGAGAAACAGCGAAACGAACCGGAAATCGCTGACGAAGATCTAATGGATTCGGGTCCATTGACTGTCGTTTCAGTTCTTCGGATGTTAACCGCTCTCGAGGATCATTTAGGAATACTTGGACCGAGGGTTGTTGATCTTATGTCAAAAGCCCTCACCTACGAAAAGGTAATTAAATTAATTATATACATTTCTAACTTAACAAATATTTAGCATATTTACACAACGTATATTTGAACATTTGACTGAAAGCGCGTTGAAAGGTTCAAAAAGTATTGAAATAATTCATTACTTTTTGTTTGACTGTCTGTGGAAGTTTGCCAAGCATCGTGAACGACTGTAATGGTTACAATAGCATAATAATAAAATATCAAAATTATAAAATGACGTATTTGCGCTATTTAAAACTGTGTTGGAGTATAGCGAACTATCGTCGATTAATATTCATTTAAAGAGAAGTTATGCAGAATAACCCATGAAACATTTCGAATTTTTTTTAATGTTTACTGAGCCAAAGCCATTTAAATAAACTTACATTCTAATTGATACAATATTGTTCAATTAGAATAGTGACAATAATCGCGAAAATCACCTGGAGAACGTCCTGAAAATTTAGCATTTTGTGAATCTAACAAAAGCATTCGCTATAATGGTATCAATGGCCTACGTATTTTATTCAATGTGCAGAGAAAAATAGTGCTCTCATTCCGTTTTCAGCAGCCTCGGTAGTGTTTTGCTATCGAAATGGACTTTAAAGTAGGTTCTTTTCGATAATTCGGCATAATTTTATTAACAATTATTGCCAAAAATAGTTTGAATCTTGCCAGTGCTTTGATTCAACGTGTTCGTATGCTTCTGAGTAAATTTCTGCATATCCTGAATAATCAAAATCATTGAAAATTTTCATGCTGTGAAAAAAACTTCACACATGTTTTGGGTACAGTTGATCGATTGTAGATCTTCTAAATATTTTCTTTGCGATGCCCATTTGCCAGGAAATGGTAATAAAAATATACATTCAAGGGCTCATTCGTAACATTGACAGTATTTTTTGTGTTTCATACGATGCATTGTTGATATGGTTCATAAATAAATATTAATAAACATGTCCGTTTTGATCAGTTTCTCATTTTTAAAAGTTGAGAAATTTGTAGAGATTCAATGTCTCTAGGGGCTTATTTTCTTCACGACCCTGTCCAACTGTCTATCTATTGCACTCAAAAAATATGTGATCCCATCTTCGACAACAGAGTCGATCAAGCGCCTCGTCGACATTAATCATCTGTTTGAGGTTGTATTTTAATGCAATGTTTTTTCAACTGAATCAAACCAATCTTAGTTCCTTTTTTCCTATATTGTTTATTTTCAAAACTTTCATAGCTCGCACAAATTGTGATATTTCTGGAAATAGTTGGACGCATCATCCACAACTTTCTGCATTATGTGAACGTTTTAAGACATCCACTAGAATGTAGCTCAGGTACGATGGATGGTTCTGTGATTTCCTCAACTTGCACTTGCCCCGTTTTCCAGCTTTCAATGTGAACGCAAGAGAAGCAATTCTCGTTGTTTTTCTCAGTTTTCGCAATCCTACCAATGTCTGGAGCCTTTTTCAGCAATGTTAGACCATTTAATGGTGTTTAAAACATTTCCAGTTTCCTTTAGTTCACTATAGTTTTAAGTTTCCGCCTAATGGGTACTAAATCGATGCTATCTTCCGTGATAAATGATCACACCTTACCATTCGTCCGACGGTGGCACTAATGTACAGGTTTTTCGATCATTTCGTAGTCTTCGAGGTTTGCGCGGCTTAATAACTCTTTAAATGTACCTATCTGGTTAAAATCGAACGTCGCGAATTCGTCGCTATAAGGTAAATGTAGCCACAACCAACTTTCCACCCCAAATTTTCAATGGTCTCACGTTGTCCGGACATTGTGGGGTGAATGTTACAGTGCAGTAGACGTATACCTTTTGAGAAAGCACTCTGACGTTTTCTCCTTATCCCAGGTTTCATTTTGTTGCAACATGTTATAATAGTAATCACTATTCACAATACTTTGATCCTGTAAATATTCACAAAATATTGTGCACTGAGAGTCTCAGAAGATCTTTAACGTAACTTCAGCGGAATTAGTTCTCGCTACTCTCGTAATCTGTCGGTTCAAAGGGATCGTTCTCCTTTGGCACAATGTATCAATGTTCTGACTTATTGCCGTTCTGGATAAAGAACGTTGCATATCAACAGAAAAAGCAATTAATTTGTGTTCAACGAACACACTATATACGGCTTTCTCCTTTGCTTAACGGAAATTTTTGCTTCGCTGCTTTCTTCCGTTTGGATTCAGGTTGGTAGTGGTAAATCCACGTTCCATTCCACGGGCTAGAAAGTTATTACTTTCCGTTCAAAACTGTTGTTTAATAAAAATCTTATTGTTGTACGCTAATCATCTGGCCTACACGTTTCGTTTAGAAATAAACCAAAGCGGATATTTTAGTTTTTTCGAACAATAACTACGGTGGATATTTTGAGACTGTTGCAAGTCTCTCAACTTGTAATAGTAATAAACTGTGCAATGTAGGTCTACTTAGATCACATTGCTCATATTTGTCGTTATTACAAGAACACACCATCGTCCACTATATCTCGGAAGCAGTTGTTCTCCATAGGAACCTCATCGACATTCTTGCTTCAGTTTTAGGTTTGGGATTCGGTTGACTAGTAGATAGTTGCCAAATCTGATTAGAATATATATCTTGAGTGCTTACCTATTAAAGGAAACACTATTTGCGTAAGGCAATCGTCGCGGCATAGTCGATGATCCATGGTACCTTCGAGAAAAGAACAGATATGTTAGAAGTTCACATTTTCCACCATTGAAATTTTATTTTCCTCAAAATTTCATAAATTGGTCTACTTTATGGTCGTCAATTTCAATAATGCTCTATGTGGAACAGAGATCAGATTCGTAAGGATTCGTTTCAGTCACCATTCAAGCAGCTGCCGAGCTCTTGCAGCCTTGCTCTTCTATTCCATATATCATACGGATTGTGTCAGTATTCGAAATGATCTGCTTCTTGATTTAATTTTTGGTTATACTTGTTCGTAACAAGATAGCAATCTCTTGGTATTTTTTTTTGGTTCAGATTATGTTCTCATGCTAAAGTATATCTTTCGCAATTTGAATATGAATATGAATTTGTGAAGCTATGGTGCTCCTGAAAAGAATACATGACATTTCGCTTTGAGGTTTCTTCCTTTTCAAAGCATTATATAAATGTTCCAAAAATTTTCTGCCGCTTTTAACGAATTTGAACAAAGTTTGACATTGTCTGCGAGAAAAATAATCCAAAATTTTTATATTAAATTTGAGAACTTCAAGAGCACTTTGAGCAGGAATTTCAATAATCCTCAAAAATGCATAGAAACTTTCTGATACAAGTTAGAAAGCAAATGAATATTTTTATCATCACTTCAAAAAGTGTGAACTGAAGAACAACAGGAATTTGCTTAGCATGTACTGAAATTGTGCATCTTGTTTGGAGAAAGAACAGAAAAATAGATTGGCTTTCGAAATTGAGGTATAAAAAGTAAATCGAAGGAAATTATTCCTTTGAATTGTTTCTAATAAGAAAGTTCTGAAGGGTTTTCTGAAACATTTGCCATTGATTAAGTAGCATTCAGTGATTTTCACGGATAATAATATTCAAATAAGACTTCAATCATTTTTCTACATAGTCTCCTGCACGCTCTACACATTTTTCCCAACGTTTTGGCAGCTTAAAAATTCCTTGTTCATAGAAAGTTTGAGGTCGAGTTGTCAACCACTTCTTCATTCGCTTCAAATTTTTCGCCTCCCAAAGCTTCCTTCATGGGACCAAACAAAAAATAATCGCATTGGGACAAGTCTGGGCTATAGGGAGGGTGCTTCAGGGTCTCCCAATGCAGCTTAATTAATTTATCCTTTGTCAATGCAGCTGTGTGAGGTCGGGCATTGTCATGGAGGAGAATGACCTCTGATGGGATTTTTCCTTCTTTTGCGTCTGTAGGCAGTTTTTGCTGACTCTAGCAGCTGACAATAGTAGGCAGCATTTATTGTACGTTGGTCGTGCAGGAAATCGATCGGTAAAATTCCTTTTTAATCAAAGAATACAGTTGCGAGGATTTTTCCGGCCGAGGCGCGTTTTGGCTTTCACTGGACAATCTTCGTCTTTCCGCCGCCATTCCTTGCTAGCCATTTTTGACTCGGGGGGTGTAATGGTGCACCCAAGTCTCATCACACATGACAAAAAACTATCGCCTTCACGGTGAAATTGATTTAAAAGTCGCTCAGAAATTTTCAGCCTTTCCGCTTTTTGATTTTCGGATAACCTTGGGACCCACCTGGCGCAGACTTTTCGGAAGCCAAGATAATGTGTGATGACGGAATAAGCACTACGATGGCTAATACCCACATCTGAACCAATTTCATCAATAGTGAATCGGCGTTCACCCTCGATTAGATGTTGAACCGTTCGAATATTGTCATCAGTTACACTTGATCTTGGGCGTCGATCGTGAGTTTCATTTTCTACACTTTCTCGTCCACTTTTAAATTTTCTAGCCCAATCAAACACTTGTGTCCGTGAAAGCGTATTGTCACCAAACTGCACCTTCAACCTAGCCAAAATATTCGATGGTGAAATGTCTTCAATTGTTAAAAATTTAATAATAATAATAATACGTCGCTCAATGGATAAAGGAACCACTTGCTCACTCGCGATTACTACTGATCAACTGGAAGAATGAGCAGCCCGGCAGGCGGCTGTCCCCACTCTTAAAAACCAACTCAAGACCCCCCCACCCAACCAGACCGCTCGGCAGAGTCTGAGACTCATAAAGACAAAAGTCCGGTTTATATTTGACTCTCCCTCGAATGTGAAGTGTTTATTGCATAATCTACAAGGAGTTGAGGCGTCAATCGTATTGAATGCCTATGCATTTTCACTTTGACTTTTTGTCAACATTTAAATGATAACGGAATCGAATTCGACAAAGTTCAGGCCACTTAAGGCTTCTGGATGTGGATTATTATGATTAAAAAATAACATGTTCAATTTCTTTCCTGTCCGAATAAAGTGAATGACTCTAGTTTTTTTCCAATCACTTTTTCAATTGAAACTCATTATCTAATAGCGTTGTTTTCGTGAGAACGAAAAGCAATTATCAATAGCTTTTTGTGGACGAGATCTTTTGTAATACAATGAGCCGTGAAAAGTGAAAAATAAAAAAGAATCCTTTTGTACTTATGGATTAATGGATCGAACGCGTTATTCCCAAGAATTTTCACATTTGAATTTGAAACTGAAAAAATATTAAAAATAGTTATCATCATCTGTACTTCTTGTTGCCCTTAATGTGATACAAAATAACGCGTTTTACTTCGTATCGTGTTGATTGTTACATTCTTAACTTTGTTAAGGAATCATGCGTGAAATATCGTCCCAACTGATATTAACACTCGAAAATAAGCACCGCAAAAATTGTTGAAAATCAATTTCATGAGAGATTTAAATTCTTCCAATTTTAGATTACGACGTGAACTATTTATACTAATTCCAAAAAGCACTTCGCAACTTTTTAGCTGTTTGTGAAATATACTATGTCAGAATTAAATAGCTGTGCTGCATTTTCATAAAATAGAATTTAGAAGGCAATAATTTTTGCCGAAATTAAGGATAACATTAATCGAATAAGAGAAATGTGTTTTTTTGTTGCGAAAACATATAAACAAATTAATAATCATAATGTTCAGTTTTGAACGACAACTACACATTCAGAGGAAGGTAAGATACGAAAGTGGAAATTAACGAAAATAAGTATTAAGGATTTACACTCATTCGATTTTGTATGTACATAGTTAGTAATTACTTCATGTGGTAGGATGAACATGCTTCTGTTCAACCTCCATGCGAATCCTACGTGTGTTCACCATACCTAAGTTTCTTGTCCAATGATGTGGCGCTAAGTATGTTGTAAAAAGTAAAATCTAATACAGTTTCCTTATTCCACATTCGTGTCAAACCTAAATAACTTCGATTATATTTTGCCTCAACTAATACTGTATATTTCTATGCACAGGCGAAACCAGGATCTGCTGATAAAAGTCTTATGACTCAAGAGAACGCCGTTTTTTTGGAAACCGTACGTGAAAAGCTTCGTGGACAAATTGTCGTTGGCGTGTTGGACGCATCGAAAACAAGAGCCGTGAACAAGGCTATCAAAGATGTGAGTGAACTGTTGAATAAAGTAACTATTCTCGAAGCACCGCCTCCGGTGCGTGAGAAGGTAGTGGAAGTAGCCAGGCCGCCGAATCCGATTGCGCCTGCAGCCAGGCAAGCACAACTGAAACAAACAGCAAACGACGCCGAGGAGAAGCGAGATTTGGCTGCGAAATTGGCAGCAGCTTTGGCTGCTCAAGGCAAAACAAACGTAACATCCGATCAATTGGAACAATTGATTGCTGTTTATTCGCTGATCGAGAAAAAACAAAAGGAAAATGCTAATGAGCCGAAAAAACAAACTTTATCCGATTTACTTGTGGACTCTTTGAAGGTAACTCCGACTGCCTCCACGAACAACTTTGAAGATGATCGCAATACAGGTAATATGTATGATATGCGAGGACAGCAGCAGCAGCAGCAACAACAACAAAATTACAATCAACAACAGCAGCAGCACCAGCTGCAACAGCAGCAGCAGCAGCAGCATCGTAACGACAATGACACGTTCTCGAATATGTCGAATCAAAACAATGCAAACATGATGTCGAACAGAGCCTATCAAGCGGGTGGTGGAAACTATAACCAGTCATCGGGAGGATATGGCCAATCGTCAAATATATCGAGCTTCATGACATCTCGTCTATCCAACTTCGACACATCGCTTTCGTTGTCCAGCTTACCACCTCTGAGCTTCTCGCGAAACCAACAGCAACAGCCGCAACAGTCGAGCAATTTCGGAAGTTCATCTCAAACTACACCTGCATTCATGACCAACATGGGTCGGAATGCTGGCGGCAACAAACAGGACATGGTCGCCTATCCCAGCATTTGGCAACGTGGTAACAGCACGACAACGAATGCATCTCCATCGAATCCTGGGCGCAATCCAGTGGCCAATCAACCAGCAGCACCGATGGGATGGCAACAAAACAACAGCAACAACAATAGGGGCAATAGTAATTGGGCTCAAAATCGTAGCGGCAGACGTTAATCTCGAGGAATTCCATTGAATATCATACGATATGTGTGCTTTAAGGATTTTAATCACTGATTCATTATATATTACAGTAATATGTAGAAGACATATGTTTGAATTTCAACTGCACTTTGTTTTAACCGTAGATGAGTATTAAGCCTGTCCAACAACATTTTAGTAGTGTTGATGACGTATTAATGTGAATAAAGAGGATTCGATCTAAACTAGTGTATTATCATTGATAAATTGGAAAGCTTTTTCGTTCATCCCAACAGGAAGCAGCTTCCACCAGCGGCAGGTAGGGCTCACTGTAATTTGCATAAGAAAATCATTTTTAACTCACTGCAAATCACCAGGAAGGGCATAGAAGGCACATCATGCGTCTAAGCAGGTTGTAGGTCGTGATAGGATGATGCTAAGCTGCACCAATAATGCCTTGCGAGGACAGTGTATAACCATTTGAAGGGTTAATTTGTTCGCGCGTTATTTTGCTGGGGGGTCTTTATTTTTGTGACTGCAATTTTCAACTGTCGTTGAAATACGATTCAAAAACGTCTCCCATTCGCAAGAAGTGGAAATATCTGTACTTTGAAGCTTACTAACAAGTTTGAAGTGTTTTAATTTCATGATTCTATTTTGAAAAACAAATATTCTTATACTTTGAAGTGACCATGAAATGATTACCTGGGCGCAGTGCAGATGTCATAGTGAGAGGCGTCACTGAGCAGGATTAAATGTTGGTCACTCTCCAGCTTCTATTAGTTTAAATATTAAATAGCCCTACATAAAAGCTGTAGACAAAGCTTGTAAACTTGTAAAAATCTATAGGACGACCAGTCAGAAAAAAAAACTCAACATGAGCTGAGATACATTAAGTCACGAAAATTTTGATTTATTTCGGTTCATGTCCATAATAAGCAGACACGGATAGCGATTAGACGTTCCCTTCAACGACTTATGTTGCAGCTGCAGATCGGAAGAAAAGATCCAGCAAGATCTATTTTAATATGAAGCACTTTCCGGAAGAAAAATGTATATTCTAGGCTCCCACTTCTTGAAAAGCCTGGCACAATGTAAGTAGCATAACCAGATTTATAATGGAATTCATAATCTAGAATTTTTAGCGTCGCCCTTGAAACTTTTCCTGTGATATCCCATGGGCCTATATATTAATCCTTGAAGAAGACAATTACCACTGTAATCTATTAAGCAACCTCAATTTTGTAGCAGATCTTTTGAGACATAATATTGGGAGTACAAATTAGTTCGGTCCGTTTTCAAAAGGTGGCTCTGGCTGTTACGAATATTTAATATTAACAGCTGATGTCGCTAGTTTCAGAAAGGTTAGACATCTGTCAATAATATTCAGTTCATATCGCTTCGAGTTTCATAAAAAAAACATTGTTTTTCACTGTGTTGAATCTGTCCAATTTTATGTTAACTAAGCACCATTTGCGGGAGGTTTCAGTTTTTTTGTTTTAACTGGAAGAAAAGTGCAGCTGAGGCGTATCGAATGCTTGTGGAAGTTTATGGTGACAATGCTCCAACTGATAAATCATGTCGGGCATGGTTTCGACGATTCAAGAATGGAGATTTCAGCGAGACAAGCCTCGCTTTGGACAGCCAAGAAAATTCGAAGACAAAGAGTTGGAGGCATTACTCGATGAAGATCCGAGTCAAACGCAAGAGTAGCTCGCAGAATCATTGAAGTAACTCAACAAGCAGTTTCTGTACGATTAAAATTCATGGGAATGATTTGAAAGCAAGGCAATGGGGTGCCTTATGAACTGAAACCAAGAGACATTGAAAGGCGATTTTCCACTTGCGAGCAGCTGATTCAAAGGCAACAAAGAAAGGGTTTTTTTTGCATAGAATTGTTACTGGGGATGAAAAATGGCTATACTATGACAACTCCAAGAAGAAAAAATACTACGCTACGCCCGGTCGATCGTTGCCATCGACCTCAACATCAACACCAAAGCCGAATATTCATGGTTCGAAGGTCATGTTGCGTATCTGGTGGGACCAAAAGAGTGTTATGTACTATGAGCTGCTACAACCTGGCGATCGGTATAGACTGCAATTGATTCGTTTGGGCCGTGCATTACGAGACAAACGACCGGAATACAGGCAAAGACATGATAAAGTTATTTTTCTGCATGACAACGCTCGGCCTCATGTCGCAAAAGTCGTGAAAAAATATCTGGAAACGCGCAAGTGGGATATTTTGCCGCACCCGTCGTATTCTCCGAACATTCCTCCTTCTGATTACTGGTTGTTCCGACGAACGCAACACGATCTGGCAGGTCATCGGTTCACTTCTTTCGCGGAAATCTCACCTCTCACCTCAAAAGACAAGACATTTTTTCTAGATGGAATTCAAAAACTGCCTAAGATGTGGGAAAAAGTAGTAACTAGCGATGGACGATACTATGATTAATCTTTTGATTCTTTTTATTTTGAAGTAAATGTATTTTTGACCACAAAAAACGGACCGAATTAACTTGTACTCCCAATAATACAATAATATTGTGCTGGCCATTTTAAGACGTTGAGTCTTCTAAAATAATTTCTTTGCTTATTAGGGAACAGCCGCTGAGCTTGATTCTGATAAGCTATTGTCTAGTTTTTCATTAGCAATTTTGGTCTACAATCTGAGTTTTTTCTATATAAATCTTCTTGTGCTTGTAAACTCACCGTGATCGTACAGTTCATCTCCTGAAAGCAATTATCTACTTTGCTCCGATCAGACGTATGTAAATTGTATAGAGCTATGCATGGCATGCATTGTTTTTATTGTAACCTGTCTCCAGAGTATACCGAGGCACGTTACCGTAACTCACCTTTCTGAAGCTGTTACCAAAATAGATCAAGCCAAATAACAAAACATGTGGGCATTTGCAATTGAGATATATCCTTTATTTATGTCTAGTACTGTCATATTTAAATGTATACTTCAGAAAGTAAATCTTATACATACATAATTGTATTTATGTTAAAAGAATGGAATTTTCAAAATTCTGATTAGTATCGGCCGCCAGTATTCACGTTGCGATAACACGCTGGCGGATTCGCTGCTGCATTCGAACGGCTATTGTAACTCTGGCTCCCTCCGGTACCGCCGAAGTCCCCGGAATTCCAGTTATTGTTGCTGCCCATATTCATACCACCGCCATAGCTGCCGGCACCTGGCATTTCTGTTGAATTTTTAGAATATTCATGTGTCGAATTGTAATGGCCCCTACTACTAGGAGTATCGTTACTCGCATTTTTGTAGTTACCTGACTGATGATATCCAGACGACCATGGTCTAGTGCCGCTTGATCCACCGCCGAAAGAAGTTTGTGCCATGTTCTCCATCTGATTTTCTGACCTGTTCCCTCTGTGGAAAGGTACCTGATTACCGCTTCCTCCTCTATTCATGCCGTCCCCGTAGTCCATAGCGTTTGCGCCACTTTGTCTATTTGAACCACCCATTTGCATGTGATTGCGGCCCATGCTAATGTCTCCTTTGCCTGGGTGAGCGCCGCTCCTACCACGAGTCGATCCGTAACCGCTTGGGTTTGGGCCGCCTGGCGCGTCTCTTTGACCTTCACCCCTGAAGGGAGCGCCACCGAATCCTTCATTACCGCCATAACCACGGTTTGCGCCATAATTACCGGCACTGGGCCCATAGTTCGGACCTGTTCCGTTATCAACATCCATTCTACCGTACTGTCCACCACTCATTTGGCGGTTACCACCAATCGGCATATTGCCGCCGCGATTCCCAAAATCGGCAGCACCTTGGCCTTGGTGTGCGAAACTATCAACATCGCCGTAGCTATTAGGCGCCATCGATCGATTGTAATTTTGATTTGGTGGCATCGGAGCATTGCCCCCAGCATTTTCACCACGATAATTTCCCGTTTGCCAGACCCCGCCTCGTTGTCCGCCGCTGAATTGATAACGGTTTTGGTTGCCGTCCGGGCCCGCGCCACCAAACATACCTCGACCTCCGTGCCGCGCTCTAAAATCTTCAAAGCGATTAATGATAGCCGAAATTTGATCGACGGCCCGATCAACGGCATGAATTTTTCGTGGCTCTATTATGTTGGCGATCAATTGACCTTTCAATTTCTCTTTGGCGGTCATGAAGAATATATAGTAGTCATTTTCCAGCAACAAACTGTCGGGATTCGGATTGCTCTGTAAATGGTTTTTGAATATTTGAAGAGTTGTGGATTATCCATGGAAATATGCTTTTTGTTGTTGTCGAAAGTATGCAATTGTAAACGTTTGAAATGGTTCATTAATTTTGCTAAATTATTTATACATTACCGAACAGCCTTTTTTTACCTCGCAACTATGCGACGATTATACGTACATGCTACCTAATATATATATACGGAAGCTAAACACCCATGCGCCTTCTTAATGTTGTTGCTAGGCTTCTGATTTTTCCACGAGTGCTATAAAAAAAATAGGACATTGTAACCAACGTAGGATGGAGACAAGTGTTCCGCCACTGGTGATGATTCTGCGTACTGAAGATGTTCCCTCTTTATAAAAGTCAAGCTTATTTTGTGGGTTCACAGATCTCAGCTCGACAATTAAACATCCTTATTTTGTGGGAAATAGGCAATGCCTAGTGCATTCTGTATTTTCCTGTACAAACGGCTCTCCTTGCGTTGATGATTTAATTGGGCATATTTCGAATGAAATTGATTCGAAAATGGGCCCATTTTCTTTTTAAGCTGAATATTGAATGGACGAAATTTCTATCCATTTAATTTACAACATAAATAACGCCTAAGTCCGGCAATTAGTTTCTTTTTCCTTTGTATTTTCAGTTGAAGATATTTCAGATATAAGTAGATTTTTAGTTGACTCTTTAGTTGCCATTGATATACTTTTTCCGTTGTGCTTGATGCTGACGCATTAAATGATCCTGCAAGGTTTTGTTTTAATACTAGTCACTGTTGAATGGACGATATTCCCTGTTGAAAATTCTTTAATTTTTACAAATCAAAGTCATTGATTCTCTGCAAGTCCCGATTGTCACAGAGTTGCCTTGATTCGGACTTTGATACCGCTTTTACAAAGAATCTCTCCCAACTGTGTGTTTTATAATGCAGGATGCATTCCTGGGTTAAGGGCAATGCCTGTTATACGAGGGATGATGACAGCATGGTCATGTTTCGATATACATGCTACTTCGAATATGTTTTTGGGTTTAATAATTGTTTGGATGGTGGTATCCATTTTCTTTTGGTATGATCTAGGCTGTTTCCTTCGGGAGCAATTATCTCTAGTCAATTTTGACAAAGGCCACAGTATCTATGTTGCTTATAATTATATCAATGATCCTTTTGATAGCCTAGTATTGTGTTGCATGCTAGCAACCGTACTACACCCAAATGCCTTTGATTTCATTTAAAATGCCCTGCAATATTCAATAAAAAAATTATGTAAAATTATTTACCTTTTCCGTGAGAACGGCACGACTCAACAGCTGCACGGCTTGTGGTCCCAAACTGCCCAAGTTGTCCTCGAGTGCAGTAGCGATACGCATTACCCCACAAACAGTCAACGGTTCGTCATCAACTCGTCGGGATCTCTTCGAACGGGGTTCGTTTTGTTCGCGCGATCTGCGACGCATATGGCGCGAGCGTGGCGAAGGTGATCGTCTTCGCGGTGATGAGCGACGTCGTCTTCGAACTGGGCTCGGCGAGCGAAGATCGTACGATAGGTTCAATTTTCGTTTGGTTTCGAATTTGTGACGAACGATTTCCTTGGCCTGGAACTCCTGCAAACGTTTCTCCCAATATGGAATCCACTCTTTGTTGAAATCGTACGTATGAGGGTCAATACCATCTGTAATATATGCGAAGATTAGAATTTTATTCGATAAACTCCTTGAAAGCGATTTATTCGTGATGTGCACACCAGGCTTTCCGGTCGAGTTTAACATTCTGAATATTGTACCTAAGAAGATTTCCTAATTGTTTATATCTATGTGTTTCTAATGTGGTCTACTGCATGGTTTCAGAACAACACCATGTTTAAAACTTGCTGGCTTTATAGGCTCTATGGGTTTGTGATCTTGCATCCGTGTGCTGCTTGATCCACGAAACAAACATTCAGTGTCCGATGGGGCACTTTAGAAGTTTCTAACTGCCACAGAGTAGCCAGCGCAAATACCATATCCGCACATTATATCCACTTATATTTACGACGATTATTTTTGTTAAACAATAAAAGTGTGTAATTCGCAAATCAATTTGATTGATTGTCCGCTCGTTCCAAACAAAAATGAAATACTCATTCCAACAATTGTACTAATACAAAAAGAACGTAAACTTTATATCCTTTCATTTTACCTCTCTCCAACTCGTCGGCCCGGTTATGCCAAAATTTCTTCCATTCACTCTTATATTTCGGATGACTTTCCAAATCCTTTCGAAACTTATTATAAACCTCTTCCAAATCGTCCATAATCGCACCAACCATGCGCCTATATCGATCCCATACTTGCGGATCGTTCTCAATAATTCTAGCACGTCTCGCTTTTCTGTCTCTCGATGAGCTCCTACGTCTGGCCCGTTCTTTTTCCTCCTTTTCCTTGTCCTCTTCAATAAGAGTCTTTGGATCGCCCAATTTTTCGTGGGCCTGTTTCAAATAATCAGTAAGCACCTCGTCTGTAAGCGGAGTGGTTTTCTCGTCATAATGCTTTTTGTTGCGAGCTTGCTTTTGATACGTGAAACGATTGATTTTAAAGTCCCGATAGTTGACAAATTTCGGTTGTCTAACACCTTTCTCCTCCTCGAGTTTCTTGTAAATTTGCCGGACAGCTTCTCGGATATATCTTTGTTGTTGCGATAGCAGGGCTGTACTCCAGCCCAAGCTACCATCCTTGATCATATTGCGTAATTTTTTCCAGGTTTTTGGGAAATGTATGTCCTATAAGAAATGAGAAAAAATTTTAGGGGAATTTTCATGACCATTATTACCAGAATTTGTTTGTTTGTTTGTTTTGCTCGCCTCTCATGGATCGGTGTACGCGATTTTTTTTCTTGTTAATTTATTGTAAGTTACACAACACTTTTCAAAATAATAAAATTCACAATTTCGTTAGAATCTTTCTTCGAATGTGATTATCAATTTATACCCACACCTATTTCAGATTTTAGTCTGATAGGAAATGAATATTGGATGTTTTGACGCACAAATTATTATGCATGCTTGAATTGTTTGCATTATGAGGATATATTTTTACATTTTGATTTTGGCCTCTCTTTACGCATTGTCGCATTTTTCGCGCGAAACACAAACGGCAAGTCAAACTTAAGCTATTAAAACATTATGAAAAACCCTCCCCTTGAGCCTCTGTCCAAGTGTTCAATTC